>ML677341.1:14836080-15051333 GCA_007922305.1 Dermatemys mawii | reverse complement strand
GTTGGATGCATCCAACGAAGTGGGTATTAGCCCACGAAAGCTTATGCTCTAATACATTAGTTAGTCTTTAAGGTGCCACAGGACTCTTTGTTACTTATTGTTGAGTTGAGTTGTACATCAACAAGTTTAGTGTGTGCTGATTGACTCCTTACTGGCACACAGTGTTCTGCTTTTGAGAGTGAGATGACAAGGGCTAAAGTCCTTAGGGTTGGAGCATCTGTTCACCATGTAGAACCTGCCAGTGTTCAGTCAAGGCCTAAGTGAACTGGGTAAGCTTCGTGCTTCAGTCTCAAGCTGTTCCTTACCACGTTTAGTTTCCTCTTAGTGTTTGGCCTGGTGGAGGTGAATTATGCTAAGGACTGTCTTGCTGGAGCTCAGCTGTAAGGACCACGTCTTGCAGTAGTCAGCTAGTTTTGCAGCGTAGTCACTTAGGGTCTTCTCCAGCTCAGAAAAAGTCAGAGCCTTTAGCCTGCTGCAAATATTGGTTACATAGATGAACTTCTGTGACTGGGTTGAAGGTAGGTCACGGATATATAGGTTGAACAAGGTTGGCTCTAGAACCCTGTGGTAATGCATTCATCTGTTTTTTCCAAGCACTTGGTGGCAATGGATCAGCATTCTGGTCACACCACCTGTCAGTATCTGGCACAGTCCAGGGAAGCTAATGATCCTCCTAGTAAGCCAAATCCCACCAGCTTATACTTGAAGAATCTTGGCATCGCTGCTTCTGGTAACCCTAGGAATTTGCAATCGTATGGCTTTCTTACCATTGGGCCCACACTCTGAGTCTTACAGCTCAACACTGAGAGTTGATCAACAGCCCAGTGACACTTAATCAGCACTTTTGCTAATCAAGATACTATCGATGTGATCTGCATAGGAGAAAGCTAGGAGGATTAGGAAAGCTTAGTCTGGTTCTGAGCTCTCTGCAGCCCACAAATGAACTGGCATGTGGTTCCTGACTGTAGTCATTATTCCTTTCAGGGAAGTGGCCTGTTGCCTCTTGCTGGATGGTAACCAGCAGCAGCAGGAGGATACTGTGCGTGTAGATGGAAGAGAGAACACAGACAAAAGAACTGAGCTCTTGCTGGGGGACTGGGATGGGCTGAGGGAGTATTGCTGGCACTTGTGTTTAAGGAGCCCGAGCACAGTTATCTCTTTATACTCTTCTAATTTACTAGGAACTGTTAGTCTGACTGTGGCTTTCAAATCATTGTGTACCCTTTATTTTCACCCTCTATCTCGAGGCGAGCTAATCCACTAATCCTCTTAACTACTCAAAATGGTGAATATTAATTGGGACAAAGAGCCAAGTGGATACCATCATGCCCTCTTAGCTCAGGGTATGCAGAGCATGCAACCAGACTTAAAGAATGCACTGATGCAGCACGGCACTTATGGCAGTACCCTGCTATGAGGTAGGTTACAATATATGAGTGGCATCCTGCTGTGGGGTAGATGACAACATATGAAGCCTGACAAGGACTTGCAAGGGGAATGGTGGCTTGGGATGTGCAAATTTGCACAGAATACTCAGAAATGTTCTGTAGACAATTGTTGTGCACTGGCAGACAGATGGTTAAATAGATCTGTAACTCAGATGGTTCTGCTATATTAAACTGCAGCTACGTTTAGAGCAGTAGCCATAAAAAAGACATAATTTTCCAACAGTTACTGTACAACTGTAAATTCCTATTCTAAATATATGGGTGAGTGTGGTTGCTCTTTTAGCACGGTGTAACTCTTCGTGAATTTTGACTCTTCTAAAGACAACCTCTGTACTGCTGATTATCCAGACAGTGCACAACAAAACTTGCTTCCTGTATGGCTTTTGCTTTCCCTTAAGCTGTAAAAGCCTCTATTCCCAGTATCTTCTGGACCCATTTCCAGATGTTGCTAATGGATCCTCGGTAATTTCTGTTCCCAGCAGCTGTTTTCCTCCCTTTGAATACACTCTCTGTTATCCAGATGCTTTGCCTAGCCATCTAGCATGAAGGATATTTAAATCTGGCTTTAATGCAATCATTTAAATCATTTAAATACAAATCATTTATATTTTAAAGTACAAATGTGTGTTCAGCCTCATTTTTCTCACCCTTGTCCTGTCACTTCCATCCACTCATTAGGACTGCTAGGAATCCCAGCCTGGGTTTCCTTGCATCCCCCAGATGTTTTAAGCCACTAGAGCCTGGAATCCTGAGATCCAGGGCACAGGCCTTCTGTCTGGCACCCTTTTCTGAGAGCTGGAGCCAACAAACTCAGCTGCTTCTGGGAACCAGTGGAGGATGTCCATGCCTCTGAACTAGTAAACACCACCCACAAGAACCAACTCTGAAAACCCAGACCACTATTGCCCTGGAGGTTCCTAGGGGAGGGGTTATTCTGAGGGATCACAGGTCTTGAACCCAGGGCTGCAGGTCCTAGGGTTGCGGACCCTTCAGGACTGTCCTGTCCTAGAGTCTCCAGGAATTGTAGATTAATCTTTAATTTTAAATTAATGTCATGTGATGAAACTCCAGGAATATGTCCAATCAAAATTGGCAGCCCTACCATGTCCCCAAGCAACAATCAAACCATGGCCACCACCTGGCAGCTCACCAGGAGCTCTGCCAAGCTCCTGATTTGGGGAGATATCTGGCCCTGTTGATTGGCTTGGATGAACAACTTAAATTAGAAGGAGGCCCAGAAACAGAAGGAGGAATAGTTCTCCAAGTAACTAGGTGGGTTTATGGCTGGCTGCTGTTTTGGATTCTGACTCCTGCACTCAGTCTGTTTCTGGTTCCTGCCCTTTTTATCCCAGATTCTTCCCTGCTTCCAGTTCCTGCTTTCCTGCTTTGCTCCAGTTCCCTGCTCCTCTACCCTAAACCATACTCTTAACTCTGGCTTTGAGCCTTGACTTGACTTCCAGCTCAGTCTCTGATCTCCAGTTCCTGGCATCTGACTCCAACCTTGTCCCAGGCCTTGCACTATACCGGACAGTAGTTTTGTGAAGACAATGAGAACTTTACCTCTAAGGCATGGACTGAGACCACCAACTCATTTCAAATAGATCACCAAGCAGACATCACTGTCAACATGGACCATGTAGACAATGTAGTTGAAGCCACGTCAGTTCCAAGATATTAGAAAGAGAAGCTTGAAAGCTTCTTTCTCTTACCCACAAAAGTTGGTCCAATAAACATACTGCCTTGTCTCTCTAATATGGCCTATTGCATTTAAGCTATAAATTTTGTCACCTTCTTAACCATCTTCTTATCCCAGGAGGATATGAGTTTTTCAGATACTAAAGAACCATACAATGAAGGAGTGGTAGGTGGTGCAGTAGGTCTGTAAATAAGTTTGTCAGGTGTGGAGTAGAAGGTAGTTCAAAGCTAACTTAGATAACGGGAAATATCTTTTTCAGTGTGTGAAAGCAGCAGCATACGCTTGTCCACAGGGAAAAAAAAACACCAAACAAATATGACACAATAGCTCATGAATGTCAGTCTCCGTTCCTTTACAGACCCAGGGCTGGGGGTTGAAGGAGATCAGGAGAGTGACACATCAGTATATCTTGCAGACCTTTTGCCCAGCCGTGCTATCAATCAGTCTCTTTTATGAATGCAAGAGCTCACCACATTATTTATTTTCCTTTGGCTGCTTTGCAAGTTTCAAGCATCTCATATCCAATGATGAAGAAAAGCTGGGGCTGGCAGTTCAAAGAAATTCAGATGGCAGTAAAGAAAGTGTCATAGACAGGCAATTGTGGTGGGTGTAAAAAGTACTGACAACCTAATTGTATGATTGATGGCACCCCCAAGCAAAAGCAGGGTACATGCTACTAGAGGGAATATCAGAATATAGATTGCCTTCTCCTACACCCCTGACAGGAGTATGTCAGAGTTGGCACAGCCTGAGTTAAGTCTGTACAAAATTCCCTGCCACTTCAAAGTTCTCTTCTTTTGATGTTGCTTCTGATTAGCGCTACCCTGCCCCAGAAGTTAAACAAGCTGTTTCCAACTTGTTAGTTCACTGACAGATCATCCTAACCATTGCAATGTGGCATAGGATTCATTTTGCATGCCACAGCTATGCAGGCCACTCTGAAGCTATTGTTTCCAGTGGAAAAACAAACATGGTAATGAGGGAACTCTGGAACAGCACACTGCAGAACAGTGAGTAATCTCTGTACACCACGTGTGTTGCAAAGTGCAGAGGCACAGTGGGAAGAATGTGGGCGGGGGGAATAATTTCCAGATTGGCTTTGTGGATTCAATTCAAAATCTTGATGTTAACGTCACATTTGTTTAGAGGCACTAATACAATAGCAAAATGCTAAATGCTGTTCTCACACAGGTAGCATACAACCAGCTCCATAATGAAAACATTGCCAAACATCTCCCCCAGCCTAGTTCCCAAGTTTGAAAAGCTAAAAGGATTTTCTGTCATAAAATCCATGAGAACTGTCAGAGCTTAGCTACTGCTATAATTCCCAGAGAAATAAAAGGGGCATATTGTGAGGATGAAAGGCAATAAAAATTATCAATGAATATTTATATTTCCCCCACATGATAATGAAATTCAGATTGTCAGAATGATTTAATTGCATTGAGTTTCTGTATTACTGCACTGACCTGTAATGACAGCTTGCTTATAGTTTAAACAAATTATTTTTCTTTCTGAATCTTGGACTTTCAGACATATAATATGTATATCTTTTGGGCTTCTTAATCTTTTATACACCCTGTTTACACTAGGCTTGAAAGGTTTGAGTGCTTTCTGGATGAATGACTCAGGCCAGCACTTCCATTCCTCCTTTGTGTCGCTTCAAAAATAGGCTGGTGGGGCTGAATGGAGAAGGCACGCAGCAGTTCACATGTATTTGAGAGAGCTGAAGTGAATAATGGAGTAGTTGTCTTGGAGGGAGTGAAAAAATTGCCCAGCATTTGTTGTTTGATGAGAAAGAACCTCAGCCCAATTTTGTGTAGATGGCGAAATGGCCTAATTGCACCTAATCTGAGTGTCTAGCAATAATGAGGGCCACCATTTTCAAATAAGAGTGCCTCAATTTAGAGAGACAAGGTGGGCAAGGTAATATCTTTTACTGGACAACTTTCTGTTGGTTAGAGAGAGAAGCTTTTGAGCTACACAGAGCTCTTCTTCAGGTCTGGGAAAGGTACTAAGAGTGTCACAGCTAAACACAAGATGGTACAGACAGTGTAGCATAAGTAGTTAGCACATATTCCAAGAGCCGTTCAAGGTGAAGTGGAATTCCTGGCCTGCTTCTGTGTTTATAAAGTCAACTGCTGTGCCCGAGTCAATGAAGGCCCACAGTAGGGGGAATGATTGCGGAATGCCTTGAGATTTGTAACTCAACCAGCACTCAGGTGCAGTGCTGGTCAATGGGAACCAGCACACATTTCAGTCAAGACTTCAGTTTGGGGTTCAGGGAGACACTGTCAGGATGCCCAGTCTAACCCCCTTCACCCAGCCTGGCATAGCTTGTATTCCAGATTCCTTTGGGATGGGTTTCTTGTGGGACAGCTGGAGATAGCATGGGCCACCTTATCTCAGCGGTAACACAGGTTAATGTGTCACTGGCACTCCCTCTTCAGGGGCAAGTTGCTGACAGGCCAGTTCTGTCTATATTGGCTCAACCAGTGGAGCAGCATCCAATAGAGGGGAGTCATGGTTGTGATGTCTTTCTTCTTTCTTCCCATCACTCAGGCAGACAACTGTCAGTCTTGGATAACAAGATCCGCAAAGGTGTCCAGGCACGCTGGGGATATGACTTTGGTCAGTTCATCCTTGACCTCATCCCAAAAGCCGCACTGAAGCTGATATAACTGAGCTGCCTCATTCCATTCTGTGTCTGATATGAAATGGCAGAAGTGAGTTGAAGAGGAAATGGAAGTGCTCGGTCCCTGCTGGAGCAGCCTCAGTGGAGCAGGCATGGGTGGAGTCATCAAAAATGGTTGATATCGCCCACTGGAAGGCATCCCAATTGGACAGCATGGGACTGCTGGCTTCCAACAAGGGGCGTGGCCTTGTCTAATGCTTCCTCAGTCAGTAGACTGACTACTAGGCCTACCTTGGCCTGGAAGTGAAGAGTAAATCTGCAGTCAACACAAGTTCAAGAGGAGGTACTAATTCAAGAAGCCTTAGAACTTGGAGCAGTTTCCATTCAATGCACCCAGGCAGAGGCATACCAGGTCTAGGCATAGGTGACAGTGTGGCTGAATGGACCTGGAACATTGCATTGTCTGCATGGCCTTGCTCCTGCAATGCCTGATTCTTGGGAACCAGTTGCACTTTATGTGCCTACCATGTTTCACAATCTGCCTTGGAGATAGATGACCTGCTCATACAGAACCAATGTCCCTTGAGATACAGGGGACTTCACTCGGTGCATCCTCAGTGGAGTCCTCCCATAAGAGTTGAAGCAAGCTGTAAGGACCAGGGCATAGGCAGTCAGGCCTAGGTGTCAGGAGCTAGGAACCCACGCCAGGTGTGAGAGCTGGAGACAGAGTCAGTAGTCAAGCCCAGGGTCAAAGCCAGAGTTTGAGTCAGGGAATGAGTCAGGGGTCAAGAGTCTAGAGCAAGGCAAGAAAGCAGGAACCAGGAGCAGAGCTGGATCTGAGACACGGAAAGCAGGAACAGGCTGGGAGGCTGAGCTCAGGAGTCAGGATCTGAAGTGGCAGCCAGCAGGGATCCACTTTGTTCCTTGGACAACTTTCTGTGCTTACTTTTGGCTTACGTAGTGTGTCTCAACCAACCGTGGGGCCGAGCACCTCCCCTAGTCAAGGGTTCCATGGGTGGAGCCCTTGGCAAGCTAGAAGACTCCTAGCCCCCATCTTCACTGGTTCCAATGAACTGCCAATTGGCGACCATGGTATGAGCACTGCCTGGGGACCTGCAATCCCTCACATCAACATCCTTTGGAGACCCTATTGATTGCTTTCATTAGGGTTAGTGACTTGCAGTGAATAGTCCCATCTACTTCCAGTATTTATCGTTTTTTTTATAAATTTGTCCATGACAATGAATATGAATTAGTTTGGTTGTAATTGTTTCAATGAACAGTTTTCATGAATGTGTCTGTAGTCAGGATGCTTAGTGTGGTGATGGTTCCTCTTCTTCTAGAGTGCTCACATGAGGCATCTCCAAAGGCTTAACATTTGCCCCATTATTGAAAAGAGTTGAAGTAAAGAAGGAGGAAAGGGAGAGAGAAGAAAAGAGAGACAGAGGAGAAGAAAATATATGCCTGATTATATCCTGAAACTAAGAAGGAAAATTAGACCACTGGTCTATTGTGATTTTGATTGTTGTCTCTTAAGAGGTGCTCCCATACTATTTGGATGGGTGCTATTATAAGAAACTAGGTAGATTCCTGAACCTCTTGTATCATTTACTCCTTTAAGTACTTGATATTTGGAATTCCTTTTTTGATTGGTCACCCAAGTCATTTTCCATTCGATCATTGGATAACCTAACCTTTATAAATGGTAGTCGTGCATAAAGAAATCTCTAGTGTGCTGAGTTTCTCAGATGATGGAAAGAAGCAATTTAGGGTATAAAGCAGAGGTAGGAAATCTTTTAGAACATTTTAAATATTGTTTGTGTCTTCTTTCTTGTCCAAAAAATGAAAACCAAAATAATAATAGTCCTATTTTAGTACAGGTTCAATGATACCTGGGTTCCTTCCTGATGGAGAACAAAAAGTTATAAGACAAGTTTAGCAAAGTTTATATCCCATTTTCTCTTGCCACGTACACAAATACATGTAATTGTATGTGTGTGTAGTTCTAGTTCCAAAGGTTGTAGCCAGACCCTTGTTTTCATAAGAGGTTTTAGCTGACAGAGTGTCTGGACACTGGCTAGGGTTATTCAGGGACCCACTGTACACTCTCCAGTTCTATACAAAACACATTTTTTTTCCATGTATCTGCCAAGTACGTGGATTGATCTCCACTTTATATCACACTGTTGCTAACCATTCACTACAGTCATTACTCATATGTGGGTTTGCTGTGATAATTGTGAAGAGTCCAATCATCCTTCTTATGTCCATCACATTTGATTAGCTTCCTCAGTGTCACCTCGCCGGCTTATTGCTTTGTCTCATACAACAATATTGTATCTTTATGCTTATTTAATTTACCAGTCCCATTTTCCCATCACCATTTGCCACAAAGAGCAGCACTCCTTCCTTGTCATGCTGGTGGGAGCCTCCTGGCCTCCTCATCATTTTATACAGTCCTCAGCTTTCTGTAGAAATGGTTCTAAAGGCTGTTGTCATCCTCTTCCCCCATCCCTCAGGTTCTGGCCAAAGTGCAGCCTCCTTGATTTATGTTATAAGCCTGGAGCATGTGCTTCCAAGTTTGCTCATGGACCTTTCTGCTCCCTTCCCTGTGGTCTCTTCTCCTTACTGCTGCTCATACTGATATTGTACTTGAGAAAATCCAGCCGGTTAGTTAATTTTGATTTAATAAACAACAATCCTCTCATAGTCTTTTCCTGCCTCCTGACACTCATGGACCCAGATGCTTAAACCCAGTAAATGGAATACTTCAGGTGCACAAGAAATAACGCATTTGTGAACAGCTACAAGGTTAGCTACACCATATAAATATTTTCCATAGAACCAGAGGATAATGCGGTCTATTCAGAGTACTGTGGTCTAATGCTTCAGACACTTGAGGATTCTTCTGTGTTCTGTAATTGAACAGCTTAGGGTCATAGCTAGTTCAGATAATCACTTTCTCTCCAGTATCATCTCTTATTCAATATTTAATAAATACATGTAAAATGATGAGTGTTCTTTCCTCCCTGGAGATATAGTAAAGAGTGATTATTAAGCCACCTGGAGAGAAAGTACAGTACTCACTCACAAAGTGTATCAAGCAACATGAGGCCTCAGAAAGAAATATCATCTGAAGAAAAATAAACAGCCTGAGATTTGGGAGAAAAAAATGCCTCATTCTTTTTCTGGAATGCTCCATAGTGATATCAGATGCACAAACATATAGTATCACAAAGTGAAGAGACTTGCATATCTGACCATCTAGCAGTGTCTGCTTGAAACTGAAGTTCTGCTCCAAAAGATGTCTGACCTGCTGTCCTCCAACAGACGAATTAGGACAAACTCTGACTAAAATATATCTTCTCAAATATCCTGAAAAGGGGGATTATGATATGATTAAAAATGGGAGGAATTAGCCTTACTCACCAGCTCTTTGCATTCCTTGTCTAAATCGGGCATTTTGAGGTAAATTTTCACAAGGGAGGTTTCTTTTAGCAACACTATTTTGCACCTAAACCATAATGGTTGCTATCTGGCTGTGAGATTCATATTTGCAGCTCTTCTGAAGATGCACCCTTCATGAGTGCACTATGCTGTTTGCCCCATACCTGCTAGAATAAATGTTTCTTGTTAATTGTCTCATGTAATTTTTATAAGGTGCATTGCACCTTTATTGTAAAGATGCATGTAACATGGAGGATGTTTTACACTTACCCTGTGACCTTATAATTATTTTAGCTATTTTAGTTCAAAAGATCAAATGTAAAATTCAGCACTCAAAGAGTTGGGGACAATATATCAATGGTGTAAATTGGTGCAATTCCATTTATTTAAATGGAATTATCACACCATTTACATTGGCTACTGCTGGGGGAATTCTGCGCCACCACACAGAATTCATTGTCCCCCACAGAATTTCTTCCCCTGAAAAAAATATTTTCTGCTGGAGAAGCATTGCAATTACATTTCTTCCACTAGGGTCCACTGTGGCACCAAAACAGAGGGCACATAGCTCATGGACTGGGCAGCCAGCCATTGAGGGGGAGGAGGAGAGGCTATTTTCCTCACAATGCCCTGCCTGTGGGGCAGGTGAGGAAGTATGGGAAGAGGGGGTGCAGGGCCATATGGGGATGGTGCAAGGGGAGTGGTTGAGTGTGGTGCATGGACACATGGGGATGGGGCAGAGGGTGAAGAGACACCTGGGGACAGAAGCAGATGTGCCTGACTGATTAGGAGAGGCTAGGGGTCAGCCAGGGTCTGCATAGGGGAGGCTCCCCAACTTTCTAACAATCCCTCCTCTCCTCAAAAAATCTGTTCCATAATTCTCCCACCCATACTCAACAACCCTACAAGTTCATTTCCAAGATCCTCCCCTCTCCCTCAGATCCTCTATTACCCCTAACTCTCCCAAGTCTTTGCACTGCTTCTGAGGGACGCATGAAATACGTTTCTGTATTGTCATTTAGATGAATTATTACTCGAAGTCCTGTATTAATATGCCTAGTAAGGAATCTATCAAAAAAAAATCCTGAATCTTTTGTTGTTGTTTTGTTACAGGTATATTTGTTCACAGATATTTTGGATAAATTACCAAAATAAATGAAATTGGCGTGATTACACTGTGTTAGTTTGACAAATAAAATATGTGGAATTTTGCAGAATTTTTAATTTTTAGTGCAGAATTTTTTTTCCATGCAGAATTCCCCTAGATGTAATTAGGAAACAATGTGGCTTAAAATGGAGATTTGTAATGCTCTATATACCAATAAATGATCTATTAAACATCACATTGAGTTTTTACAATCTTGTATCCTGTATGTGTTTTGTCTATGCTTTGTGGGCTATAAGTATCTGGAGACAGACGGTGCATTATAAATTTCTATAGCATCTAACCCCCAAGGAGCATACCTGGGTTCCTGGATCTCTGTGCACTACTACCTCAGGGAGAGGCACTGTACCCGAGAGAAATGGGATGGGGGAGGGGGGCACAAGGACAGACTCAGAGTCTGCTAGACAATCAAGAGGGAGAGGAGACACTGTTTCAAACAATAGAGACCCCTGCTAGCTCAAGGAGGATAGCAAATGTGCACAGATGGCCACCTATGCACTGCTCAGAGAAGGAGCCGTGTCTCAGAAAAAGGAGGGGGTAGAGTCAAATGACTGACAAGTGAAAACCTGGGAAGAAGAGCTAGCCTAACCAATAGGACGTGAAATGCCCACCCTGCAGGAACACTGTGAGGAAGGAGAAACCATTTCAGGAAAGTCTAGAGCCAGCCAGTGAAAGGGAAGGACTTGCTGTGGGTGAGCTCGTGAGTCCCAGTTCCGAAGGCAGGAACCCCCCTGAGAACTGGCCTCTGAATTCCTGGAGGCAATGGCCCTCACCTTGGTTCTTTCCATAGACACCAATTTTCTCTGTTCCCAAGGGGGTGCTCAACTCCCACTCAACTCTAGACTCTGTCCTCATTCCACCCCTTCCCCAAACCGCCACTCTGCCCTGCCTCATCCCACCCTCGCTCTTCCCTGGCCTGTCCTCATTTCCCCACTCCCCCCAAACCCCCACCTACACCTCACCTCTTCCCATTCTCATTCCTCCTCCTCCCCCCAGCTCCTCCTGCGTGCCACCAAACAGCTGATCACAGCAGGTGGGAGGTGCTGGGAGGGAGGAGGAAGGGCTGATTGACAGGGCCACTGTTGGGTGGGGGGTATGTGGAGAGGCGCTGATACATGGGGCTCCAGTAGGTGCTGAGCACCTATTATTTTTTCCCCATGGCTTCTCCAGTCCTGGAGCACCCATGGAATTGGCACCTAGGGTCTTTTTCCCTTTCCAAGGTGATTCCCAGTTTGTAGAGCTTTGCAGGGAAAACTCCCCACACAGCCAGGCTGAGTTAGTGCTTCAGCTCCCTAGTTACTACACAGCTCATCAGTTACTAAAGGGCAAGTTCCGCTCTTGATGCCAGTTTAGGGATCGTGAGTTAGTGCTTCAGCTTCCTAGCTACTAAACACTAGGGGAGTGTATCTAAGCACCAGGAGAGGAGATTGGGAATTAGGATTTCAGTAGAGTTTTTGTGTCTGCACCTGATCCCTGCATCCCTTTGTGGTGAGGGGAAATCTTGGGACCAGAAGCAGCCTGACTCTTCCATGAATAGGATCCCTGCCAGCTGCGATCATTAGCCCCTCAGCTAAGGAGTCCAGAACCATCTCTGAACCTGGGGATCAATGGTGGAGTTGTGTATGCACCACCTTTTAGTGAGATAATCAGGGAAATTGTTTGGAGACCCCCTATTCCCTGAATTGTGTTCTCAAGCAAGGGGCTGAGGGTTTGGGGGTTTTATTACCTGTTGTCTGGCAAACCCGTGGAGGGACTTACCCTCGTATCCCACATGAGTCTTTTGCGCTGTATTAAACTCAGTCAGCCAAGTTGTTTTGTTGCTTCTGAATATATCATTGTCCTGGTTTGCTAAGGGCCTATACAGAGCACACATACCAATAGGACACTAAATTTTACTCTTGCTCTATCAGGTTATTTGACTGCGGAAATTCATGGCTATTATCAGTGTGGATATCAGTGACTGTGAGAGTAATGTTATACTCTATTAGAGAAATGGGAGTGGAGGCAAGATCTGGAGGTTTTCAGGTCTGACCATCAAAACTTGTAAGGAGATTGGTGCTAAAGGATGTAACCAGGATAGGGGTGCTACAGCACATTATCAATGCAGAGTAAATAGTATATAAAAGTAATATTGAATCTCAGTATATTATACATTAGAAATGTTCCTCATTAGATGTCATGACTTCAGAACTTTGTGCACTACATCAATATATCTAACTGACTTGAAAGAACTTATATTGCATATAGTTTAAGTAGCACTCGACATACTATGGCATGTGTGAAGACTCCCATGCCAGACCCACCACATTAACTACCCTTTTTTGCTTCGGGAGCCAATAACAGATTCTTCATAGCTGTGTGGGGGGAGTTCTGTGGGTTTGGAATCTGATGAGTGTAGATGTTAACAATGTATCTTGTTACATACGAAGTTTCTTTTTTACCTTGGTTTTAGTCTTGGTTTTAAATTTGGACGAAAGAAGAAAGGGCTGGGTTCCTGCCAACTGTGTCAATTTCTTTGGCAGCTATTGGCTTAATGAAGTGAATGGAGTGCTTGTAAATGGTGCTTGGCTGTACGTATGCCAGCACAAACTCCAGACTTGCCTTGCTTCCATTTATTATTACAAAGACAGAGGACTACACTGTATGATTCAAGAGATCAGAATTCATCAGTAACTTACTGTAAGAACTGTGCCACTGTTCAGAAACCAACCATCGATATTGATAGGGTGACCACACAGCAAGTGTGAAAAATCGGGACAGGAGCTTATATAAGAAAAGATCCAAAAATCAGGACTGTCCCTATCAATTCAGGACATCTGGTCACCCTAGATATTGATGGCATAAGACCTTAAGAGTTACCACATTTTGATGCAAGATTTATTTTCCTAGCTCTGTGGGCATATGAAAAATATGCCATCTCCCATCCTTCCTCCATGTCCTCTTTTAATTAAATTACTAGCCGAGAACTGGCCAGTAGATCGTCAGCCCTGGAGCCAGCAGAAAAGAAGCTAGATGGATAGTCAGACAGATGCAGGGGGAGCTGATGGACATACAGCTATGAACTGTGGTGGCATTATTGCTCTGGCTGTCAAACTGAAACTAACATAAAAGTGAGGCTTTGCACAGACACCCCCCCCCCCAAATATTTAAAGATATAGGACATCACATTCCTCCACCCTACCTTGACAAACTATCCACACTGTGACAAAGTTCCGAGTCTGTATTTGTGGGTCCTGCTCTTCCTGACAGATTTAGGGGCCTCAGAAACACATGTAGGCCCCAGACTAACCTCCCTTTCTCACTATAATTGGCAAGAGTCACTGCCTAGTGAGCTACTATCATCACAGGCCAGTATGGAAGGTGGAAAGGGAGGAATATCCCACAGACTTTGTTGCTCTGTAGAGCTCAGTAAGCACAGTTCGGCCTCCTGTATGAACTGAGTCTCACTTCTCCTCTCAAGAGGATTTCTGTAGAATATGGAAGGAGATGGGGGGAACCCTAGCCTGCCCTCTACTCCGGGTTCCAGCCCAGGGACCCTAATAGTATCAGCTAAGATGGCTGACCTTTTAGCCACAAAACACAATACAATTCCCTGGGCTACTTCCCCACAGCAGTCCCCACTTCTTCAAACTCCACTTAACCCTTACCTCAAGGCCTCTTTCCTTGCGTATGACAAGTTGTGTACCTCTCAGTCTCACCAACAGCACAACTTCCTCCCACAGCTCCTGACATCCACACCCACCTGACTAACTGGGAGGGTTTTTAACTGGTTTCAGCCAGCCCCTGATTGGCTTCAGGTGTCCCAATCAGGCTAGCTATTTCTGCTGCTTTCTAGAAGCTTCTTAATTGGTCCCAGGTGTCTTGATTGGCCTGGAGTAGCCTTTGTTTGGCTATCCAGAGAACAAGGACCTGCACATCCTGAGGCTGATATACCTGCGTTCCAGCACTCTCCTATACCCTTCTGGTCTGACTCCATCACAACACATATCTGTTATCATTTACATGGCTAACATGAAACACTAATATAAAACATAGCCTAACTAAAAGTTGTGGGTGGACTACCACAGACTCTTGAATAGAAAAGGATTATTCTGTCCCGGAATAGAAACTCACTAATTACGCTATTTATAAATTTAGATACACAACTGTTTTTTGCACACTTTTGGGATAACGTGGTGATGGTGGTGCAGCAGTATCCTGAATAAGAGGAACAATCACTGATAAGGAATTAACTGAATCAGGTACCAAAGATTCTTCCACCAAGTTGTGAAAATTAGGAATTGTAACAGAAGGAGGTTAGATCAGAGGAACAGAAAGTCCTCCTGTAACATCCCTGGATTCAGTACTTGTTGAGACTGCAACTAGTCCACATATGTTTTCCATAAAATACCACTGGATAGTTTTACCATGAATGAAACAGGTCCTGTGCATTTTAAAAGTTCTCCAGGTACCTATTTCACTCCACAAACGTAGCTGCAAGTCCACACTATGTCTCTGGCTCAAAAAGAATGATGACGAGCCTCACGTCATTGATAACTTTGCATAGCTTGAGATTTGGCTACATGTGAGGCAATATTAGGATGTAGCAGATCCAAGGCGCATGCAAAAGATTGCTTCAAGAAAAGAGTTACATGTGACTTCTGGGTAGTAGCATGTGGTGTGTTCCGTAGAAAAGCAAGAAATTGTCCAGTTTCTGCTGATGACTCAAAATAGATAGAGGCCAGCAGCAGGTGTGTAATTGCTGTGTGGACATATGGTTAGGCACAATTCCCTCCCTGTGTGTATGTGTGTGTTTATGTGCAATATGGTGCTGCTTCTGAGTTTCAGAGAAGTAGGGAATTCATTCTACAGTGGATTTATATCAGGAGTGGCTAAAGGTTCATATGCTAGGAGACTGTTTGGAAATTTGGGATCTCTCATCAGAATAATCAATCTTGTGTCTATTAGAGCTGACCAGGAGCATCATCTGAAATGATTTAATTGTCACCAAAGCTATTGCACTGTCCTCAAGAGTAAGGAAATCAGTGAGGTTTCATATTTTATTAACTTCAAAACTAATCAATCCAATTGGAAGTCTAATCTATTTTCATTTGTTCTCGCAAGCTATATATTGGGTTCCTTTAATTTCCAATATTTTCACTCAGGCTCCAGGTAAAACACTAGCTGAGTTGCATGTGGGAGGAGTATCCTCTGCGGGGTTAATTGCTCAAAACAGATATAGAGCAGCTCCAGGGTAGGAGTTGCTGTTGCTCTTCTCTTGAGAGGAGAAGGCTGGGGTTGCACTCCCTGCCAAAAAATGCATGGGCATCAGCCTCCAGCCTATGTGGATGTTGCAGGATTGGCAGAAGACATGAAGCCATGTATGCAGAACTCAATGGCTCCAGAAACCTCCCCATTTCATTGTGGCTCCAGTTCAGATGCTTACATTACATGCTTCAGTCCTAATGACTACAAAAGTAAGCAGGTGCCTGAGTGATCTGATGAACCAGGGCCTGAAAGATGGGACCCAGGAGTGAGAGGCTGTTTAGGAAAGTCACTGCCTCAAGCTGTAATAACTTTGCTGTTATACAGGGGAGGAAGGGCAGAAAGATGCCTTTCTCCCCATTTATATCTCTTGATTTTTCTCATAACTATTCAGTTTAATCTTCTGGTCATATTTGTAGACACTATTTGCCCACCCTTGCTCAGACAGTATTGCCTTGCCTTGTGGGTCGTTTCACTGGGTTCAGTGGCACTATATGGGAAGCAAGGTGCAATTCAAAATAAGTATAGGTGTGTGAAGGGCCATATCCTCACTCTGGTGGTGAAGAGACTGATGAGTTTTCTATACTGGGATTAGAAAACGTTCAGAGAAGGGCAACTAAAATGATTAGGGGATTGGGTCCCATTTGAGGAGAGATTAAAGAGGTTAGGACTTTTTAGCTTGGAAAAGAGGAGACTAAGGGGGGATATGATAGAGGTATATAAAATTATGAGTGGCACGGAGAAAGTGAATAAGGAAAAGTTATTTACTTGTTCCCATAATAGAAGAACTAGGGGCCACCCATTGAAATTAGTGGGCAGCAGGTTTAAAACAAATAAAAGGAAGTTCGTCTTCACACAACGCACAGTCAACCTGTGGAACACCTTGCCTGAGGAGGCTGTGAAAGCTAGGACTATAGCAGGGTTTAAAAGAGAACTGGATAAATTCATGGAGGTTAAGTCCATTAATGGCTATTAGCCAGGATGGGTAAGGAATGGTGTCCCTAGCCTCTGTTTGTCAGAGGGGGGTGATGGATGGCAGGAGAGAGATCATTTGATCTTTACCTGTTAGGTTCACTCACTCTGGGGCACCTGGCATTGGCCACTGTCGGTAGACAGGATACTGGGCTAGATGGACCTTTGGTCTGACCCAGTACGGCCTTTCTTATGTTCTTGTGTTCTTATGAGTTCTTCTGGGTCTGTTCAGCACTACCAAGGGGCATGTGTGAGGCTTGGTCTGCCTGGAGAGGGGAGCTTAAAAAAGGAAAGCCTGCCCCAGGAAGGGATGGTGAACAGGAAGAGGACTGACATAACTCCGCCTCAGAGACGGCTGATCCTATTTACTTCAGGCCATGTCTCCAGTTTGTCCAGATTGTTTTGAATTTTAATCCTATCCTCCAAAGCACTTGCAACCCCTCCCAGCGTGGCATCACTCACAAACTTTGTAGGTGTACTCCCTATGCTTTATAAGTATACTCATCTTCAGTGTTCTTGGTATACTCACCCAGCTGTTTTCTATCTGAAATAGAGTCACTGTACGAGGTACAAAGTATTTGTACTTTTATTATAGTTTGGGGAGGTTCTTGGTTACAATAATCCTTCTTTCCACTTCATTTGCTGCGTGCCGGTACAACATAATCTTCCATTTTGTCCAGGCTTAGTTTTTCTTCCAGTGAATTGTCCCATTACTTAATTGAATCTTATAGTTCATAACAAATTGCATTTTGAACAGTATGATATTTTCTGCAACTTTGAACTAGTCCAGATGCATGTTTGTTATTATTTTGGTGTACAGTACTGTGACAGGGTGGTAGCAGAAAAACTGCTAGTCAACCCTCTGTCACCTCAACTACAGTTAAGAAAGGTAAATTGGAGCTGGGAAGGCCATCTGGCCCTGATTGGCAAAGCAGGAACTGCTGCTGCCTTTTCAGGCTGTGGCTGGATAAAAGCCTCAGAGGAAGGAAGCTGGGGGTGGGGGCTGGACAGAAAAGCACCTGGGGAGTAGGAGCAGAAGCGAGGGGAAGCTACTCTAAGGGAAAGCAGAGAGGAATAGCTTGCCCTTCTCTCCTGCTGGGAGACAAGCCAAAAGGAACGGTGTATATATTGTGCTGTAAAGATGGTGGGAGCACCTCTTGTAAAATAAAGCACTAGGTGAGCACTGCAAACAGGATTTTGAGTAACTTTCTGGGACAAGCGGGGGCAGGAGCAGGGCCCAGTTGGGCCCCCGCAGGAACCCTGCTACAAGTACATTTCCAAATGGATATTGAAGGGGAATATCCCATATGTGATCTTCTTTCTGTGAGCATAAGGAGCAATTCTAAGTACACACTATATGTGATACACACAGGCACATCAAGGCTAAGGCCACACCATATGTAACACATGCACATATCAATGCTAAGGCCATATGCCTACAGTTCTATGCATGTATCAGAGTGTTCTGAGGTATTGCCTTTTCCAAAAGGTGTGTTACAGGCATGTCGCATCTTGCGCGAGAGTTCCGTACCGTGGTTACCACGTAAAGCGGAAACCGCGTATAGCCAGAACCCATTCACTTCAAAGGGAAGCAAAATTGCGCCCCCTGCAGGAAGATTTTTTAAAAAAATTCTCCTTTCTTTTTTTGTTTTTGTGGACTGCGTAAAGCTGAAATCACATATGTTAAATACGCCTAAGACATGACATGCCTGTATTTCAATAGAATCGGGAGACCACAACTCTTAATGAGGCACTATTGTGTTAGATATCACATGATCTTAGCCGTAAAAGGCCGAGATACTAACACTGGTTCAAGCCTGCAAGAGCTTAGTCTAAATATATAAGACAGAGGAGGACTGTGAGAGGAAATAGAGTCATGGAGAGGTGAAGTGACGTGGCCCAGGTCATACAGTAGGTCCGTGGCAGAGTCAGGAACTAAGCCTCCTGACTCCCATTCTGGTGCCTTCTTTATACCATACTGCCTCCAATTTTAGGGATTAGAGATTTACCTAGTGACATTAAGTAACATGCGTGTAAAGAAGTCTGCTGTAACACTATGCTTACTTGCATCTTACATGATAGTTCAGCAATAATTGCTTAGTTTTAGTGTCTTCAAGCACTTCCTTCATTGTCCAATACTAATTGACAGCAAGTTTAATCGTCTCAATGCTAGTATTACAACTCCAACAAGCTGCAGAATCGAAATGTTAAAACAAAAGGAATTCTCCACCCCACCCTCACTCCCCGCAGCAAGGAAAGGACCAAGATTCTCAACTTCATTAGCAAGTAGAAAACAAAATAAAGAAATTACATGTAAATATTTTGAAACGGCAACAAAAATGTTGCCAAGTGGGAGTCATTTGAACCTCTAGGAACAAACAATGAAAATCACTGCAGGTTTTTAATGAATTTGTCTCCAGACTGGCCCAGAATTTTGCCATGCTGTAGCTCTCTCTTTTTAAAATAAAAATAGTAACAATAACATTAAATGGGTTTGTTCTGGTGAGAAACTGGCTTATTAGGCTAGTATACTGCTGTGTGAACAAACAGTAGATTTTCTATCTTTAGCCCCGTGCAACAAAGTAGCCAGAATTCTCTCTAGGATATACCAGCACTTGCCTTCAAAGGGCTACTGCTTTATGTTTGCCTTTAGTTTGAATTTTCTTGTGAGGTTGGGCTGTGGGAGGCTACCAGCAGGCTTTAATTATAGCTTTTATATATTTCCCCATGTAACCGTGACTTAATGAGACCGAATACCAAATTAGGGAAGAATTTACTTACATAAATAGAGGTTTCTCCACATTCATTCTTGGATCTCAAACATCCAGCAACTCCACTCTTCCCTAAAAAGCATGTGACATGAAGGAGGCCAGACTGGATGATCGTGGCAGAGTTTTTTGCCTGCAAATTCTATGAGAAATAATTAAGTTTACTTCATCATTATTCATATTCATGATTCAGAGACTTGAGTACAACTGCACCCGCTCATCCCAATAAGGGAGAGAGACACCTGAGAAAGAGAAATTATGTGTTCAAAAGGTGCAATATTCTATACATCCATGGAAGGAAAATGATTTGTGTTCTTGAATTGGCAGGGTAAATGCTAGAGCCATTCTAAACTGAGCTGACGGCATAAATCAAAGTTGTGAAGGTAAGAGAGAGAGTGATCCCTTCACCGAATAGTGAAATACAGACACAACTGATGTGTAGAACAGCAATTATTTATCCATGCATGGGAAAATTACAAGTGACAGTTGATACATCAAGGAGAAATAAGTAGGAAGAAAGTGATCACCAAGTTAGATATCAATTAGGACATCATGGGTAACACTAGTCATATGAAAAGTTTGTTTGGTTAAACTTTCCTGGTTAGGAAGGGAAGTGAGAGCAATATCACACACTCAGGCTAGCAGCCTGAGTACAAACTGAGGGAGTTTAGGTAGGTTTGCACTCATGCAGCTAGCCCGAGCTGCTTCCCTTGCTATCCCTCAGCTACACTATTTTTAGCATGCTAGCTCAAGCAGAATCAGTGAATATCTGTGTACCTGAGCTGGGGACCAGGCTCCCCACTGCCATGCAGACATACCCTTTGTGATGTGATGATTAAGAGACCAAATGCAATTGCTGGATGCATAAAGTAAGTAAATATGAAATAGAAGCAGAAAGATGTTACCACTACAGTATATGGCATTAGTGAGACCATTACTGGAATACCATGTACAATTCTGATAGCAACACATTAAAAAGGACAAATTGAAAGGAGTTCAGCAAAGACCTACAGGAATGATTCACTGTAAGGCAGATTTTCCAGACATCTAGGCAAAAAAGTTCAATCTATTTAGTTTATACAAGAGAAAGTTAAGAATAAACCTGGGTGAAAATTTGTCACTGAAATTTTTCTATGGAATAATGCAGATTTGGGTCAATTCAGCAACAAAAAAAACCCTTCTTGAGTGTTTTTCATTCAAAATTACTTTTCAGTAGGATTTTTTTTAAAAGTTTTCAGTTTGCCAAAAACAATTGAAAATGTTTCATTTTTGGAAAAGCCAGAGAAATGAAAAGTCAATTATTCATATGTCTCTTCTTAAGAGTGACTTGACCACAATCTGTAAGTAAACATATGAGTAAACAGGGAGAAGAGGGTTCTCTAATCTAGCAGACATAGGTATAATCATGGCTGGAAACTAAAGCTAGGCAAATTCAGATTGGAAAGTGAGGCAATGAATCATTGGAACAACTTTCCTGAGGATGTTGTGTATTCTCCATCACTTGAAGTCTTTTAATCAAGACTGAATGTCACTCTAAAGTGTTTTCTAGCTCAACCACAAGATATGGCCTTAACACAGGAATACCTTGGTGAAATTCTAATGCATGTGTTATGCAGGGGCTCAGATGAACTGATTGTAGTAACCACTATTATGGCCTTATAATTCATGAATCTTAATCACAGTTAAGATCATTTAAATCCAATCTGACTCCACTGAGTCACTCTGAATATAGATCATTAAACTCAGAATTTGACTGGTCCATACTGTTGAACTTTCTGAAGTTCTTAAGAAAGGCACTAGACAATATTCCTAAGTCTGACTTCAGTGGGACACATATCTTCTCCTGTGCTGCCTTCTACACCTTTGGAAGACAAGTACTGAAGTGTGTGTGTCTTAAAACTCAGTCAAGAATCAGAGGGGTAGCCGTGTTAGTCTGGAATTGCAGAAGTGATAAAGAGTCCTGTGGCACCTTAAAGACTAACTGAAGTGTTAGAGCATAAGCTTTCATGGGCTAATACCCACTTCGTCGGATGCATGCAGTGGAAGAAACACAGTGGCTCCCTGATTTTGTCATTGCATAGTGCATTGTATATGGTAATATGCATGGCAAGAAATCAAAGCACAGAAAACAAGTGGTTTCTTATTACTCTGAGCAGCCAGTTATGCCTGCTCATCTGAACCCAGAGTTATTTTTAAAATGACTATAAAGCCAGAACCACTCCTAGACACTTTTTTCTGAATTTCCATAATATACAGGATATCTCTTGGTTTTTTAATTGGTTTTTTGGCTACTTTCATTTTTATTGTGGGTAGTATCTCATCTTGCCTTTTGGTTTATTTATCTTCTAGCATGCTTTATGTTGGACCATTACTGAGTGATTGGGAAGGATGTTTTCCAGTAAGGCAAACGATTTAAGGGGCCAATGACTCTGTTACAGTGTAATTGTTAAACTGGAGACACATGACAGTCTAGGTTTGTGGGCAATTATGCAGAGAAATCTTCCAGGTGGGCTTTGAACTATGAACATCGCTTGCCTTGTGCTCTGGGTTTCTTTGTTTGTTTTTCTTTTCTACATGTTTGCCTAAGGGGAATAGTTATTCACTCTTTCAACTGTTGTTTTACCGTGGCATATATTTCACCTTGTAATTATATTTGTCCAGGGCAAGGAAGAAGGGGAGACGAAATTTTCCACAAGCTTTCTGAAGAATTTCCATGCAGTTCAGACACTGTGGTATTTTATTCCCCACACATATATTTGGTATAATAATGATATGAGGGAAGTGAAACCTTCATTGTTATGTTGGTCCCTTGCTATGGAAAAGTTTGAGCAATTCTTTCAGAAGTCATTATTAACTGAAATGCTAAAAGCCGTGGGCCAAAACTTTCAAAGATGGCCAGTGATTTTGGCTGCTCTCTGGAGATACCTGTAGGCTTGTCTTTCGGGGGTAGTCCCGCTCCCATTGACTTTAATTGGAATTGTGTGTCCGCAGCATTTCTGAAAAAATAGGCTGTCTTAAAACCAAGATATCCCAGATTGGTGGCCACTCTTGAAAATCTTAGCATTTGTACATGTAAGAGCTGCCCTTTCTCAGGTCAGCAGTGCAGTTATTTCTTCACTAATCTGACTTTACCAGCCTTACATTCAATAGCTCCTTATCTGCGAGTGGCTGCATTGCCCACAAGTCATGCCATTCAGTATAAAGTACTACTGAGTATAAGGGTGATAAAGTCAGTGCCCTACTAAATTAACTTTACTGGTTATTTTTGGCAACTTTTCATATATGTAATATAATTATGCTCATTCTGAATCATTCTGGGATCACGTTCTGCGGTCCATACTCAGTATTTATTCAGCGAAACCACATTTTAACATCAGTGGTTGACTTCAGTGGCAGTCTCACCTGAATGAAAAGTAAAAGCCTCACCATTTGGCTAGTTCTTGATAATGATTACTGTGACTTGGACTATATGGGCTCGCCTGAGCCGAAGGAAGAGTAATTCCCCTTTGCTCTCCTGCATGACCTGCTAGCGCTTTGGGTCAGGTGTGCAGGAATAACTGTGAGCAGCAGGTACAGGAGGATTACCAAGATCTTGGCAGTTATCAGCCATCTGTTGGCCCAACCCATCTGAATGGTTTTGATCCATTTACCACACCATTTTGCACAAGGCTAAATGAAACTGTTCCTTTCTCCTGCACCAATGCTGACTATCTGGAGATGTTTAAAAATAACTTTCTGAAAGAAAACCCTGAGAGCTTCAAGAAACAGGTGTTCTCTATTGCTGCAAAGCTAAAACATTATACTTACAAACTCGAGTAACAATCTCATTAGAACTCAAATAAACATAGAGGGATGAGGTCCAATAGCTGCAGATTCCTGGTCTGAGATCTTCTGAAATGTCAAGCAGCTTGGATTCTTCAACCGCACACCATAGATTCAACCTGGATGATGTAGGAAAGCAAGAACTGCACCTCCTTGAACCAGCTGGTGTTTCTAAACTCCTGCTGGGAATCATCCCCAGAGAGGGCAGCCAGTGCTTGTATTGCCAGCCCTCCTCAGGGTTTCCAGGAATAGCTCTCAGTTGTGGCTGGGACTCCACAGAACACTAGACAATATCATCATAGGGGGGTGGCAGAACCCCCAGGCTTGACGTGGTTGCCATCATATACAGGGTTTTCAGTTTGGTTCAATGGCTCTCAGCACACCCACTATACAAATTGTTCCAGCACTCCTGACTATCACGCTGAGAGTGCTAATGGCTTGTCTTTAGGGAAAGAGTCATGGATTTATAAGTAGAACCCTATCAAATCCATGATCCATTTCACAGCCAGAGGGTTTTTAAATTGATCAATTTCTCATTTATAGATGTTTACATCTGAAATTTCACAGTGGTGTAACTCTGGAGGTCCCAGGTTGGGTGATCAGATGCCCTGTTTTTAAAGGGACAGTCCTGTATTTAAGACCTCCAACTTTTTCTTAAAACTAGGCAAATTATTCCATATTTTCTGTCTCCCCTGCATCAGTACTAGCAGATCCTGCTGCTGGGTGGATCCCTGCCTGGCAGCTGCCCTCCCACGAGCAGTGAGTGGGAAGAGCAGTCCAGTGGCTGACAATGTGTGTGGGTGTGCAGGACTGATTGGAGGGCCAGCCACTCACCCTGCTGGTCAATCAGTGCAGCCCCCGCGGCGTGCCGGCTCTCAGCTAGCAGGGCCTTGCCCCCCGTCCCATTTCTGGCTGGAATTAGCTGAGTACTGCGGTGGTCTGGTGAGTGCAGGCAGGTGCCAGAAGCACCCTTCAGCCCCTTACAGACTTCTCTGGTCACTGTCCTCTGCCTGCTTTTACCCCTTCACCCTCCCCATTCTCGCTGCTCCTTCATTTCCCCCGCCCAGCAGGCAGAGAACCAGCCCCGGGTCCAAGTGCTCAACAGCCTGGCCTGCAGGCTCCTTCCTTCCCCCACTGCCTCTGGCTGGGCTGGCACCCCAGGAAAGCCCAAGACCCTCCAGCCTGGGGAGCTTTCCAGGAGGAGCTGAATCTTCAACATGCCAAAGCCCTGCACAGTGCGGGCACGGGGAAGCCTCTCCGCCCCTCTGCAGCCTCGAGGTGTGAGCTGCCTTTCGACACTGTACGGGCAGGAAGGGACCATCTCTTTCCAGAGAAGTGGGTGGGGGAGATAACAAGTCATCCCTTCCCCTATCCCCTCCCCCACATCCTTTCCCTCCTGCACAGAGCCAAAATGCTGCTGCTGGCCACATTCTGGTGTGAACTCTGGCAGAAATCGGGGGCAGGGGGAGGGGAACCATGAGATCCTGCATGCCTGCCCCTCCACGCATTGCCTTGGAAAGATGTGGTGCCAGGTTCCAGGAGAAATGGTGCATCCTCTGAGTCCAGCCAGGCATGGAGGGCAGGGAGGGTCAGTCACTTGTTCACCCATCCATCCCGCCGTGTCAGAGAGGTGTACAGGAGTGTGTGGCTCTGTTCTCCCATGGACAGGGGGTAAAGAGGTGTGTGTCACCCCTCTCTGTGTGAACCCTAAAGCCTTAAAGAATCCAACCACACAGTATTTCTCAGCTTGATGTTAATGTTTGTACTGCATAGTGCTGATTACCATTGAACTCACCTGAATACAAGTAATTTTACCAGGTGTCCCGTATTCTGCATAGGGAAATATGGTCACCCTAGTCCTGACCCATAAGACAGTTGTGGGGTCTCAAAGCTGTTGTAGGGAGATCACAGAATTGTCACCCTCACTTCTGCGCTGCCTTCAGAACTTGGCTCTGAAGGCAGCAGCCGCAGAGCTTTCTGCAGCTGGAAGAGGTAACCCGAGGTGGGTATGATCTCCCCCACACTTGCCCCATACCTCCCCAAGAGCAGCTGGGCATAAGAACATAAGAATGGCTCTACTGGTCAGAACAAATGTCCATCTAGCCCTGTATCCTGTCTTCCAACAGTGGCCAGTGCCGGGTGCCCCAGAGGGAATGAACAGAACAGGTAATCATCAAGTGATCCATCCCCTGTCGCTCATTCCCAGCTTCTGACAAACAGAGGCTAGGGACGCCATCCCTATCCTTCCTGGCTAGTAGCCATTGATGGACCTATCCTTTATGAATTTATCTAGTTCTTTTTTGAACCATGTTATAATCTTGGCCTTCACACATCCTCTGACAACGAGTTCCACAGGTTGACTATGTGTTGTGTGAAGAAATACTTCCTTTTATTTGTTTAAACCTGCTGCCTAAGGTGGTTTCTTGCTTTTGTGTTATGAGAAATAGTAAACAACACTTCCTTGTCTACTTTCTCTACACCAGTCATGATTTTATAGACATCAATCATATCCCCTCTTAGCCATCTCTTTTCCAAGCTGAAAAGTCCCAGCCTTATTAATCTCTCCTCATACGGAAGCCACTCTATACATCTAATCATTTTGTTCACCTCTTCTTGACCTTTTCCAATTCCAATATATCTTTTATGAGATTGGACGACCACATCTGCACACAGTATTCAAGATGTGGCCGTACCATGGATTTATTAGAGGTAATATGATATTTTCTGTCTTACTATCTATCCCTTTCCTAATGATTCCCAACATTGTTAACTTTTTTGGCTGCCACTGGACACCAAATGAATGTTTTCAGAGAACTATCCACAATGACTCCAAGATCTCTTTCTTGAGTGGTAACAGCTAATTAGACCCCATCATTTTATGTGTATATTTGGGATTATGTTTTCAATGTGTATTACTTTGCAAGGGAAGAAGAAGTTTTATCGCTCCCCAGCCCAGCAGACTAGCAGATGGAGTCTGGGGAATGATAGGAGGCCTCAGCTAGGGCGCCCCTAGCCTTGCCCCTCTCCCTTCCCGCCAAAAGCTAGATTTCACACGGGATGTCCGATTTCACAGTTTGCGACATCTTAATCAGTGTCGTGAATTTGGTAGGGCCTTATGCGTAAACACACAAGAGAAAACTCATCATACGGGAAGAATTACAATGCCATATAGTAACCACACCTATGTGGAGTTTGTCACGTACATGGTGTTCGGCACCATCAGATGGTCCAGAGACATCTACATAGAATACATCACAGGACACTGCTAGTACCAAGTCGAGTAACTGAGAACATCGACCAGGGAAATAACCCACTTCCTCCTTCCCTGAAGAACCGAGGGATGCGCCCCACCCATGTACTTATTGTCTACACCACCTCTGACTTGGACTCTTAAAATAGTCCATGGGGTGGTGTACCTGAGCCCATTTATCCACTGACACTTTCAAAACTCCAACACCCAAGCTTGGATCTGGGCTGGTTACGTGATATGTACGTACATTGTGAAACTGATACTTGCAATCAGTATACAATGTATGTACTTTGTAACTGATACAGTAGATTCTCGACTATCCAGGATGATAGGGAAAATATTAATCCTGGTTAATAAAATCCCGGATAATCACCATCCATAGGAAACATGGGAAGCGGGGGGTTGGTTCACCAGCCACCCTGTGCCAGAGGGAGGGGATGTTGGTTCACTGGCTGCCCTGTGCCCTGGTGGGGTTGTTTTTTTTCTGTGCTTGGGGCAGCAACAAAGCCAGAGCCGGCCCTGCGAGTTATGCATATTTTTTTTGACATGCTGGTTAACCCATTCCTGGATAATCGAGAGTCTACTGTACTTGCAATCCCCCATAACCCAAACCCAACCCCAGGAGTACAGAACCTTCCTTCTTAATTTATGTAAATTTGATTTTAAATATTAACTTTAATAATTTTTTTAAAACTCTGAGGCTTTTTTGTGTATTGGGGAAGAGGAGGGATGGTTAATGGCCATGCCAGGTGACACCAGATGAAGAAATTTGGATTAGGTGGGCCTGCAGGTTATGTCTAAGATTTCCAGCAGGGTCCGCACCTCCATTCTAATTTTTTGAATTTATAGACCTCTAATAAAGGTTGAAAACTGCTGGATTAGGGTTGGTGGTGATGGTGCCGGACACCGTGTACGTGACAAACTCCACGTAGGTGTGGTTACTATATGGTATTGTAATTCTTCTCGTATGATGAATTAAGCAGGAAGGTTCTGTACTCCTGGGGTCGGGTTTGGGTTATAGGTGTAATCGGTGAGGCCTGAAACAAAGCTGCTGTGTGGTTAACATTCACTTTGTCTATGAGACCCAGGAAAGAGACAGGGGCGAGTGAGCTGCTTCTGGGCAGAAGGAAATGGTGCAAAAGAGAATTGCCTGGGTGTAGTTTGTTGGTGTGTCCCATTCAAGGAAACAAGACTCATGCACATTTTGTAAATAAACAAATTAAATAAAACACCTGACTCCTTGTCACCAATTTCCATGCCAAACAGTAGAGTGACTAGCAAGGCCCCATAGATACTGCAGTGATGGGCAATGATCAGAACACTAATGGTGCATGTGTGCATATATATACCCCTCTCAGACATGCTCACTGGGAAGTTCTCACTGAGATCAGTGAGGCCAGGTCAATGGCAAAGGATGGTGTGCAGAGATTGGGGAAACATAGGCAGGAGCCATACATAGATCTACAATATCTGCTTCAAATGATTGGCTGAATAAGTGGGGGCTGCTTATGGGGATCCCCGGCCTACCTAGGTCACACCTACTCCTGGCAAAAGTTCCATCTCAGGGCCAATCTTGGCTGACTACAATGACGTTACAAGGGTTTGCAGTGCCTTGTGTCACCCCATCCTCTCTCCATCATAGATGTGTGTACCAGTCGGGGCCTAGCTCTCTTTCAGTGGGAGCAGGATCCACTTCTCAGTTTGACAGTATGTTACTGGAGTCTGTAAAGGAGTTTCATATACCATTTTTATGAGAAATACTCTATAAAACTATGCTGTATTTATTTAGTTAATCATTAGAGAAATACTTTCCATGAAATATTTACATTTGGAAACTAAATAAAAAATGTATTTAATTTTCCCTTAGTATCTCAGCATGGATAAAATCTCATCAAGCTGAGTACTACAGTTCATAATGAGAGAGGTTTTGCTAATATTCTTATATGTGGCTTATGGAGATTTTGTATCCATTTCTGAGGGGAAAATGGTATTAAAACATTATTAATATTGTAAATGATCTTAAAGAATAGCTGATTTAAATGCTGCATCCAACTTCTGTGTGACTTTTTTTTTTTTTGTATAGGGCTTGTTGCAAACCTTCACATTCTTTTTGAGTTCTGTAATAAAATTCAGATACTTTACTTTAAAAAGTCCTCTCTTAGGGATAGAGTTCTTCAAACTGAGATTTTGGTAAATGCATTATGTGGAGGAAACAACACATTGGGAATCTGTAGCATTCTGGTTTGGTAAATATAAAAGTGAAAAGTTTGGGGTTATTCTTTTTTAATAGGGTTTTTTTGGGTTAAAAAGAGAAATTAATAAATGCACATATCAGTTAAAGCTACAGTTCCATGGGCCAAAGTCTTGGATACCAACTCACAGCTTTCTTTTGAAACATATGGGAGTTGCGTGCTTGTGTCTTAGAGCAGAATTTGGCCGGATCTCTAATTCTGCAATAACAAACAGCACATAGGGTTTCTCACAAAAAGTTAAACAGTGAAACAGATTCTCAACTGCGTTTGGTCAGAAATGTTCAAAACCACTTTTCTTTTAAAAAGAAAAAATATATCAGTTTCTTTTGATATTACAAATTTAAAGGAATTATATTTTAAAGCTACAACAACAACTGAGTTACCTACAATGGCACAGGTTCTGCTGATCTTATCTGGCCTATTTGATGCAAAAAGCAATACCAAAAATTCTTTAAGTACGTCGGAAGGAGGATGTAAAACAATGCTAAACAATCAGTGGGTCACTGAACAACTAAGATTCTAAAGAAGGATAAGGCCATTGCGGAGATACTACATGAATTCTTTGCATCGGTCTTCATGGCTGAGGATGTGAGGGAGATTCCCAAACATGAGCCATTCTTTTTGGGTGACAAATCTGAGGAACTGTCCCAGATTGAGGTGTCATTAGAAGAGGTTTGGGAAAAAAAATTGATAAAGTAAACAGCAATAAATCACCAGTACCAGATGGTATTCACCCTAGAGTTCTGAATGAACTCAAATGTGAAATTGCAGAACTACTAACTGTAGTTTGTTACCTATCATTTAAATCAACTCTATACCAAATGACTGGAGAATAGCTAATGTGACCCCAATTTTTAAAAAGGGCTCCAAAGGTGATCCTAACAATTATGGGCCAGTAATCCTGACTTCAGTACCAGGAAAAATGGTTGAAAGTATAATAAAGAACAAAACTGGCAGACATATAGATGAACATAATGTGATGGGGAAGCATCAATATGGTTTTGGTAAAGGGAAATCATGCCTCACCAATCTACTAGAATTCTTTGAAGCATCTGAACAAGGGGTATCCAGTGGATGTAGTGTACTTAGCTTTTCAGAAAGCCTTTGACAAGGTCCATCACCAAAGGCTCTTAAGCAAAGTCAGCTGTCATGGGATAAGAGGGAAGGTCCTCTCATGGACTGGTAACTGGCTAAAAGATCGGAAACATAAGGTAGGAATAAACCGTCAGTTTTCAGAATGGAGACCGGTTAATAGTGGTGTCCCCAGGGGGTCTGTAATGGGATTGGTCCTATTCAGCATATTTATAAATGATCTGGAAGAAGGGGTAAACAGTGAGGTGGCAACATTTGAAGATGATACAAAACTACTCAAGACAGTTAAGTCCCAGGCAGACTGTGAAGACCTACAAAACAGAAACTATCATATTACCTCTATATAAATCCATAGTACACCCACATCTTGAATACCGCATGCAGATGTGGTCACCCCATCTCAAAAAATGTGTATTGGAATTGGAAAAGGTTCAGAAAAGGGCAACAAAAATTATTAGGGATATGGAATGGTGTCTGTATGAGGAGAGATAAATTACACTGGGACTTTTCATCTTGGAAAAGAGATGACTAAGAGGGAATATGATTGAGGTCTATAAAATCATGACTGGTGTAGAGAAAGTAGACAAGGGAGTGTTGTTTACTATTTCTCATAACACAAAAACTAGGGACCACCTTAGGCAGCAGGTTTAAAACAAATAAAAGGAAGTAGTTTTTCACACAATGCACAGTCAACCTGTGGAACTCCTTGCCAGAGGATGTTGTGAAGGCCAAGATTATAACATGGTTCAAAAAAGAACTAGATAAATTTATAAAATATAGGTCCATCAGTGGCTACTAGCCAGGAAGGATAGGGATGGTGTCCCTAGCCTCTGTTTGCCAGAAGCTGGGAATGAGCGACAGGGGATGGATCACTTGATGATTACCTGTTCTGTTCATTCCCTCTCGGGCACCTGATGTTGGCCACTGTTGTAAGTCAGGATATTGGTCTAGATGGACCTTTGGTTTGACCCAATATAGCCATTCTTCTGTTCTTATCATGCACCTCATGCAAATGGATCCCTGTATGTTTTACAACCCAAATCAATAAGACTACCTGAATGAAGAAGTCAAGCAGGTTTTGACCCTATATGTAGGTGGAAATCATTTCACTTGCCACTGAGGGGCAGCTGCTGCTGCTGTGAAACCATAGCCGTTAACAGCCAGTAGATAGCAGTCCTGGGTGATTGCTGCCCCTGCCAGTGTTCCAAAACTATTGGCAGCTAGGTCAGGTGAAGGAAGGTCCCGCAGAAGTAGGAAGAGGCACTTGTAAATTCTGACTGAGGAAGGGAACAGGCAGCAAGTTCCAAATGGAACAGAGACAAGGAGGCAGTGGAACTGGGATAGGAGTGGTAGGGGGACATATGCTAGGGGGACCAGATAGAAAGTGTGAAAAATCAGGATTTCACGAAGCATAAATCAGTGTTGTTTGAATGGGTTATAGTAATTTACACCAGCAGAGGATCTGACCCACTGATTTCTGACTCAGAAAAGTATGTCATTTTATATTAGTTAGTCTGCACTGTTCTGAACCAATAGAATTTTTATTTATTTTGTTTAAAAAGCTGACCCAAAAAGTCAAAGACACAAAGTATCAAATACTTGGAAATGTTAGTCTTTTTTTATCAACAGTAAGATAAATGATGTGTTGGATTAATCTGAGCTAAGAAAATATAATCAAGGCCAAATGTAGACAAAGACTAATGCTATTCAGGGGAACACACTGAAAACAAACTGATGTTGACCTCTAGTATCACCAGTTGCTGCAGCCATACATATGAGATAAAGTTCAGCTTCAAACCTGATTATTGTGGGATTTCCTATACTCCCCATTATTGCAGCATCTAAATATTTCCCTGGTAAATTAAATCCCTAATAGATTTCACGAAGTTCTGCTTTTCTCTCCTGAATGGTTAAAGAAGACGGAACAAAACTCTTTTTTTTTAACTAGTCATCATGCTGGTTATAGTGGAAACTCTCCGTAAAAGAGGAGAGAAAATTATAGATGCAGATGAGTTACCATAATTGTAAACACCTTCTCTGGGACTGACAGCAGCATTATTCCCCTATAAGTAGAGCAAGCTGATCATTCTCCTTTTATGGAAAAGGGGTTAATACAGCCCTTGTCCAATCTTCTGTAATGTGACCAGTTTCCCAATTTTGTTTGACCACTCTATGGAGCCAAATCTTGTGTTCATTTATCCTAAAATGGCAATATGAAGTTGAGGTGACCTACTAGATATGTCACCTAGTGTTAAAAAGAATCTCAGGGTCAAGCCTTGCATCATGTGGTGCACACATCCTACCTTCAAACTGAAAATGGCAGCTATCGGGGTGGAGAATAAGACTGCTCCCTCAGGGGCAAAAGCAGAGCAGCACCCGAGTGCCTATTAGGTGTATCACAGGCACACAACAATCAAAAGATCTGACCACTATGAGTCAGAATTGTGCTGTCAGTCTTCAAGTACCACCATATCTGATACATGCCAAATATATATACACATGCAACCATAGGCATAGTTTGACTTCTATATTTCAGGGAGAAGCTCTAGTCCAGCCAGTGGGGCTGAACATGGGTGGGCAAGTTCCATATCTACATTTGGGGTGGGGGTAGGAAGCCCCTCCTATCTCCCCAAATTACACCTGTGCATTCAGCCTTTCCAGCTCTTCAGCCATTTTTCTGACAGGTCTCAATGATTGAATATTCCATGATCGCATCCTTATATACAGACTTCGCTGCAGAAGCGGACATACCCTCTTTCTATCACCACCTCCCCTTTGATTTGTGGAAGAACCATCATGTAGTAGAAGATTTAGATGACTATTGATGTTTGGTTCCTTTATGAGTAGTAGATCAAACGGCCAAAGCAGACAAAGCTTTATGCCCCTTTCTTCTCTGCATCGATGCTAGAGATGTTTTATGGAGATGGCTTGACAGACCATCGCCCAACCTTCCCATGTTATCCAGAGTTGGTATCCTCACTAGAGATAAAGAACTCAGTGATGTGCTTAGAGGTATGGTAGAGAGGCAGATAAATAGACTTCAGGTCAGGTATGGATATTGGAGAGTGAAAAAGGTAGAGTCTGAAGGGGAGGTTATGAAAACAAGGTTGTACAGGAAGAGAAGAGAAGGGCTGGGGCTAATGAAATGACAGAGAGAGGTACTAGGAGGTAGAAGAATGTGGGCAGCAGGGAAGTTGAATATGGAGGAAAATGGGAAGGGGAAAGACAGTAGGGCAGGCAAGGAGACTGTGCACAAAAGAGAATTAAGGAAGGACCAGAATGGAGGATGTGAGGTGCAGCAAACTCAGAGGGAAAGGAAGAGGGGTAGGGAGCTGGATACTGGGATAGCAGGCAGGGAAAATGTGAAGAACATGAGACTGGAGAGAGAAAAAATAGGAGGTAGGAGACAACACGGGTGGATCTGAGGGGCTGGAGATGGAAGAGAAAGTATATGATGAAAACTGTGAAGTGAGGGGCTGGGTGAATCAAGAGGGAGATAGGGGAGTGACATGAAAAGGAGCAGAATTAAGGAGAGGTTACGAGAATTCCTCAAAGAAACCAGGAGGGAGGCCAGCATTTTTATATTTTTTTATATCTATATTACCTTTTAAGGTAACATTTTAAATCTGAAATGTTCATCCACAAATGGGATGCTCCCCTCAAAAGATAAAAATGTATAATTCAGACCAAAAATACCCCAACACAATTTATTTTTTGTAACATTGTATTACTTTTAAGAAAAGCTCATGGGCTTAGGTGTCTACACCACTGTTTTAGTGGTACATCCATCTGGATGTACTCATATTCATGCAAAGAGGCCAAATCTTGTACATTATAGAATGTGTAAAAACCTTCATACAATTGTCTAATTTCACAGGTTTTTTGGAAGTGCCTACAGTATTTTTAATGTAAAATTATAAGAAGTTTGAGGACTACTTACCTCTGGCAATATAACAGATGGTTTCAATGTGTTCCAAGCATTGGCAAGCAATGAACAGGAATGTCATATTAAAAACAATCTTTGAAGGATATCGCTGTGTAAGAATGATAAAAGAAATGTGATAATTTATTTATCTTGGAAAATCACTGGCCCGGTATTTCAGATAGTTCTGTTATGCATGACATGTATATAAGTCAGTATACTTATCCTTCTCATTTATTTTTGAATGCTGCCTCTGAGCCGTAAAGAGAATATTTATTGTATGATTATAATTTTATCTTTGATAATTATCTTGCATTTGAATATCACCTTTCATCTTTCATTGTAAATGACCCCAAAGAATTTTGGGTGCATTTTAAGATGACCTTTTGTCAGTGTTGTGTAGTGGCTAGCACATGGTATGGGGACTTGGGTGCATAGAGTTCTAGTCCTATCTCTGCCACTGGGTAGTCTTGGATGTGTCCTTTACTTCCTTATGCCTCAGTTTCCCAGTTGTAAAATGGGGTAATGATACTTACCTCCTTTGCAAAATACTTGAGAGATACTGATTAAAAGCATTATAGAAGAGAGAGATTATTACACTCAATTTCCCCCTTCTACCCATAAAGTATAGCTACTCTGCTGAGGTATGTTTAGCAGCATATGGCAATGCCATTCATTAGTTTGGGGCTAGAATTGAGGAATACATTCTTCAGTTGACACTGCAAGGAAACTTCAGGTGGACAGAATGTTTTGAACCAGTTTTGCAATTTGCCTAGAACGGATTTCGGATCCCCCTACTATTGATAAAAGTGTCAGATTATGTAACAAGGTGAGCTTCCCCTTTAAGGGCCAGGAAACCTTGGGTCAGCTAGCCCTGTCCCTCTACTCATGCAGTTGGTGTGAGGCATAGAGGGGCTTGAGTGGGAGCCAGTAAGACTCCATCTAGTTACATCTAGAAGTTCCAGGAAAGACAGAACCTAGGAAACTGCAGCTGGCCTGAGGAAGCGGCTGCAGGTGAACATGGCAGGGAGCCAAGCTGGCTCCGGTGGGGAGCCAGTCTGGCTCCTGCAGGGAAAGAGTTTGAACTGATTTCAGCTCTGGGAAGGAGAGCTGGGGACTCTTGACTCAAGGAGAGAGCCTCTGAGCTGAGGCTGGACGGAGAGAGCCAACATAAGTGAGGACTAAATAAGTTGGACCTCGGAAGGGAAGTGTTTAAATGACTGTTGGACTGCGATGTGGAGTTCTTTAGGGGCCTGAGCAGGCCATCAGTTGAACAGGACTTCAGGCTTGTGTCTAATCCAAAAGGCAGCATCTCTAATAGTAGAGGGGCCCCTAACCGGGGCCGGCATGAGCATTTTTGCCGCCCTAGGTGGCTAACGAGAATAGCAGTGGAAGTCCACCAAAGATGGGCGGAGCTTCCAGAGCGGCATAAAAGAAAAAAAGGAAAAAGAAACACCACCAAAATTTTTCCTGCGAGCTGCTGCCGAAATGCCGTCGACAGTGGGAAAATGCCGCCCTCAAAACCAGTGCTGCCCTCGGTGACTTTCAGAATTTGGATCAGAGAGATTAAGGGCCAAATCTACTAATCTAATAGTGTCCACTAATTTTGGTGCCCAATTTGAGATACCTAAGCACTGGTTTTATATTGTACTTGGATCAGGCCCTATATAAAGAAGCTGATCATAGGTGCTGCCATTGATCACAAATCCAAACCATTTGTTACATGCCCACAAATTTACAGAAAGTCTGCCAGGCCATTTTAATAACAAATGTGCTATTCTGTACCCATGAACAGACCCCCAAAGCTTTTTAACAGTGGGAAATGCTTCTTTGAGATATTAACAACCAGCCCAGGAAACGCATTACTGTATGGTTCATGCAAGAAAACACTTCCCTTGAGAATGGCTAAAGAAAAAACAAGAAAAATAAAATATGGAGCAAACCATAATTCAGATTTGACAATCCCCAAAGTGGTATGGAGGCTGTTCATCTTTAATGAATACACTAAAACATACAAAATAAAGTTTGTATGGCGCACATGAAGGATGTTGACCTGACAACCAACAACAGTATACCATACATAATGACAAGCCACAAACCTAGCAATAAATCCAATTCATACAGCATCTGCTGTTCTCCTAGCCATAGATAAGTGTCATAATGAATGCTACACCAGAAGCCTAATTATCTAAGTGAATACAAGAATGTGGCACCAATTGCCAAGGCACCCAATATATATGACAATGTGGTATCAAAAGAAAGTGTGTATCCACACATTATTTTTCTTACCTGGTTATCAAACTCTTTATGTACAGGTGTATTGACCAGGGCACCAGTCTCTAAATTCCCTGTAAAATGCAAATACACAGTTATTAAAGGTAAGATAAAATAAAATTAATAAGATTCAAGACAACTTTCTCTGGTCTAGGTCAGTGAATATTAAAAAAGGATCTGAAAATTGATATGCCCTGGTCAAACAAATTGAGTTCAACTCAGATATGTGACAGCGAGGTTTTAAAATAGTTCCGCTGAAAATGTATGAGCACCACTGCAGACAGTGGAACTCCCCCATTATTCAAGCATTTAGAGCGTCCGCTATCTCGAAGTCCATACTCTTTAAGCATGTGTATTACACAGCATGTTTCATATATAATTTCAGATTTATTTCTTTTATCTGGCATGGGACAGCCTGGTTTTATTGCCTTTTCTCATTTCAGTACTTAAATTGATTACAAAAGACTGCAAGTATCTGTTCTGCCCTAGAAACAAAAACTAATTGTACAAATGTTATCCTTGTATTCCTCCCTCTGTTATGGAAGACCTAAGGGGTGATGGCTGGAATGTGTTTTCCCAATAATAAGCCTAAAGAAACACTAACTAAAGTTACTTGTTACTTTTAAAGCAGTTCCACACATTCTTTAAAGCTTCTCGAAGAGGTTTTACATTTTCAGTCTGCATCAGAGCAGAAACGGACATATTTTAAAGTACTTTTAAAATATTGTTCATCTCCTCCTAACTGCATAATCCCACCTTTTGATCCCTGTTCTGAGTAATGAGCTAATGAACTTATTTTATTTTATTTTTTATTAAATTTTCTGAGGATTGCCTTTCACAGACTCCCACTTCATCCCTGTTTTTCTACCCAGATCACAGAAATATTTCCAGGAACCATTCAACCTTTCGTAGAGCAGTCTCCAGGTCCTTCAAATCTTCTCATCCAAAAATCAACATCTCTTTAAATATGATATTAAGAACTACATTCTTTTCATTTTTTTCACCAGATGCATTGACTCATCATATCTTAGTCCATTAGTCATACTGTGGTATGACAGTGTGTACGTTTGAACCAAATCAACAGCTGTGGTCAGACTTTTAAGTATCATCTTGTGCTTTCTGAGCCAAATTCTGAGAGCTAATGAACTTTTCAAGGCTTCTGAAATACTCCACTTAATTTAGAATATATTAGTCTGAATATATGAAAAATCAATTCTTTATCAATATCTTCTACTTATCTGATTTGCTTTGGGCCCTGTTTTGTTCTGTGATTTTGTTATATGCAGTGTAATAGCTTTGTACAAAATTCAGTCATTCTGAAAGTACAGAGAGGCAGGCAAAAGCAATGATGCCCTAAATTTATCAATTTTAGTTACGCAAATCAAATGATATAGAAGCTCGAATCCAGTTCATTATAAAAGACTCACAGACTGCAAGTAACTTTACCAGCAACTTTGTAAAATATACATTTGAGTTATGTTATGACATTTATGTTCAGAAAAAGGCATTTGATCAGATAATGTGAAAACTACCAGAGTAGCTCCATTAATCAGACTTTGTTTCTTCTGCAGTCCAGAATGTAAACACTCATGCGAGTGCAAGTTAGGAAAATATGTTTATTATGTTATCCTTTTAACCCATGAACTGTTAATATATTTAATACAGAATTGCATCTATCATTCTTATCCAGACAACTCTCAACTTAGAAACATTGTATTCTCGGGAAATACTACTTTAAAAAAATGAGACAAATAGTCAACAATATGTCAGAATGTTGAAAAGTTGCACATGACAGGATTTTTACTCATTTTTGCTATTCACAAGGGGCATGAACGTAGTTCTTTGCTGCCCAAGAAGCAGACTGTGACTCAGTCACAAGCTGCTTTCCTTCTTTCACCCTCTTGATCCATCCCAAAGAAAGTATCCTACACCAGCTCTATAACTGGCACAGACTTCTCCCCTCTCTATGCTGCTCAGCAGTGCTGGGAAGCACTTGGGGGTGGGATGTATTCTCTAACTTTCTACCCTCCTGCAGAGAAGAAGAGCAGTTACCCTATGCAGTGTGTTCCTTCTTCCCCTTCTCCTGTCAGCCTCCCTCCCGCTCAATGACCCATGGTACAGGCAGCTGTCTTCTGTGGGTGAGTAATGTGGCTCACAGTTGAGCTCTAGTAGTTTAGAGTGGAATGCAGTGCTGTGTTGATCAACTCTAATTCCAAGATGAACATTTTGTGCTAGAAACCATCTTGTTTTTTCAGTAGTACAGTTAATCTTATAACTCACTTAGCAATAGGTGCAATGCTTCACCCCCTTTCCCCCCACACCAGTTACCGCTCTATCAGTCCAGAGGACTGGGCCTTTGTGTTATTGAGCTATGGAAGGGTTTTACAACACCATCAGTCAGGAAATAAATGATGGTTAGAGAAAGGCAAGCTAATGAGCAGATGGAAGCTCAGTAACTGAACCTATTGGCAAGACTAGACCTATGATCGGTGCTTTCTATCTAAGATCCAGTAGGCTTTTTTCAGGGCTACAATAGAGTATGCTCTGGCATATGGCTGCTAATTGACTCTGCTCTTGCTCCCACTGTGGCCAGTGGCATCAGAGAGGGACTCACAAATTGCCTGAGCAATTCTTCATTTAGTACTACATTGAGATTCTGTTTTCAAATTAACTTAATTACACAAGAAAGCAAGACACTGGAGGATAAACTGAGGCCAAGAAACCCCACTAAGTCTGTTCCTCTTTGTAGTTAACATACCTTGTGTTGCGGTGAACCAGCTCATGAACTTTATCTTTCCCCACATTTACTCTTCATGGTGAGTCTAAAGTAATTCATTAGACTGGGCAGGAGAAACAAACCTCAGCATCATTTTGCTTACAGCCCCTTCTCATCTGCTCACAATAACCAGAGTAGCAACGGAGCCTATTCAATATGTAGTGTGTGAGAGATTTGGACTCCAATTCCAATGTGGTAGGGGTTGTGGACTGCTTAGGCAAGTCTACAAATGGGTGAAAAATAGAGAGTGGGCGATATGTAAAGATTGTTCAATTTTTTAACAGGATTATATGACAGAGTTGCCTGTCCTAGCAGGGGTCTGGACTGGAAAACCTAGGAGGTCCCTTCCAGTCCTCTGTCCTGTAAGCCTATGTAAAACAACTGTAGGGAGAAATAGAGGGGAACAAAGACAAAACTTCTACTGAAGAATAGATGTAGGATATGCAAACCACATGAAAGCTATATCTATGTGGTAGCCTAGCTTTTGGTGGGTAATGATCTAACCCAAATACACAGCGCTCACTGGTTAGCTAGGAAAACTTTTGTTTCATGATTATTAGTTTTTAAATCAATTCACCTTCGATATTATATTGTGCCAGATCTCCAGCTTGTGCAAGTGATCATAGCCCCACTGAAACCAATGGTGCTACACTGATTTACAGCTGCTGGGGAATCTGACTCCTTAAGGTTTAAATTACAAGGAAATACCGGTCTGTAAACTTGAGCTAGGTTTCAGACAAAAACAATGTGTGTGAGATACCCCAAATGTCATACGGTAATGGTATCATTTATATTTAAGTAGCACCTAGAGGCCCCAACTGAAAATGAGCTCCATCTGTGCTAGGCACTGTAAAAGCTCATAGATGATCTCTTCCTCTAAGAACTTACATTCTAAACAGATAAGACAGCCAGAGGGCAGGAGGGGAATCAGAATCCCAGAGAAGTGCAATGATTTTCCCATGTTCAGACAACAGGTCAGATACAAAGCCATGTCCCTCAATGCCTAGCCCAGTGCTCCATCCACTAGACCACACTACTATTATACCACCACACAATAATATTTACTTGTCCCTAATAAGAGTGCTATTTTATTCATCGGAGGTCATCAAAGGAGAAGTTAAAATGCTCGTTCTCCCCACTGAAGGACCCCTGGACCAGCAAAAGATGCTAAATCTATAATTCTCCAGGTTGAAATATAGATGGTTCTTCATTCAGGAAAAGAAATCCAGCCTTAACAATCTCCTTTATGTCAGTGTATAATTTCCTTTTATTAGTAATGTGTGTTCTGTAACTAATTTAATATCACAAAATATTATGGGCTCATTCCTCAGCTGATGTACATTGATGCAGCTCCACTGAAACCAATGGAGCTGTAACAATTTATGCTAGCTGAGAGCTTTCTTTTTATCTGTCCCTATTTTTTAAAAGTTAGTGCAATTCAGTGCTAAGCTAACACTCAATATCAATGAAATAAAAATAAACAGCATTTAAAAAAGTCAGTAGATGGCATGTTAGCTGCAAATCAATTATACCAAAATGGCCCTTACATTTGGGCTGAACCAAAGTAATATACTTCTGAGATAATTATCAAAAAGACCTAACAAAACCAGAAATAAAAATTATAGTGGCAAATAACTACATATTTAGTTTATATCTTTCTGGCTCAATTCACTTTTAGGACCAGTTTTGTTTACTATGTTCTCTCCTTTCATATCTGTTTAGTTGTTAGTAATACAGGAAGCTTCCTTTCTAAATGAGAAAACAACCTTGTTCTAAGAATATGAGAGTTGCCATACTGGGTCAAACCATGGTCCATCTTGCCAGTATCCTGTTTCTGACAGTGGCTGTACCAAAGCTTCAAAAGGAGTGGACAGAACCAGGCACTTATAGAGAGATCCACCCCTGTCTTCCACACCAGGCTCCTACTAGTCAGAAGTTTAGTTTCACCCTGAGTATATGGTTGCATCCCTGAGCGTCTTGGCTAGTAGCCGTTGATAGACCTAGTCTCCATGAACTTATCCAGTTCTCTTTTGAACCCAGTTATAATTCTGGCCATTACAACATCTCATGGTAATGAGTGGGGGGGCACTGATCAGCATTCGCTTGGCACTCCTTGTCAGTACGCAGCCCAAGCCAGGGAAGCTAATGATCCAACCAACGAACCAGATACAGTGATGAATACTAATCACGTGATACCCAAGGCACGTTGCACGTTCACTAAGAAGATGGCAATGAGATCCACAGATTAGTTGTACACTGGGTGAAAAATTACTTCCTCTTGTTTGTATGAAAGCCTATTAATTTCTTCCCGTGACCTCCAGATTTTGTACTGTGTGAAAGTGTAAATTAATTTCTTTGTTCACTTTTTCCACACCAATAATGATTTTATAGACCTCCCTTAGATGTCTCTTTTCTAAGATGAACAACCCTAATCTTTGTAGTCTGTCCTTGTATGGAAACCTTTTCATAAACTTGATTATCTTTACTGCCTTTCTCAGAAATTTTTCTAGTTCCACTACTGCCTATTTGAGAAGAGGCAGCTTGACACAGTATTCAAAGTGTGGGTGCACTATGGATTTATATAGTGGCTTTATGATACTGTCTGTCTTATTTTATTTCCTTTTCCTGCTATGTCCTAAAATACTGCTAGCCTTTTTAACTGTTGTTACAGTTAAAAAGAGTGGACATTTTCAGAGAACCATCCATGGCGACTCCAAGATCTCTTTCTTGGGAGGTAACAATTCACATAGAACCCATCATTGTATATGTATAGTTGAGATTATTTCTTCTCAATATACATTAGTCTGTACTTATCAATGTTGAATTTCAGCTGACATTTTGTTGCCCAGTCACTCAGTGCTGAGAGATACCTCTGTATTTCCTTTTAGTCTGTTTTGGACTTAACTATCTAAATAATTGATTTTGTCTGCAAACTTTGCCACTTCACTGTTCACCCCTTTTTCCAGATCATTAATGAACATGTTGAACAGTGTTGGTCCCAATACAGATCCTTGGGGGACCCCCTGTTTACCTCTCTCCACTCAGAAAATTGACCATTTACTCCTACTCTTTGTTTCCTATCTTTCAACCATCTACTGATTCACGAGAGGACCTTCCCTCTCAAGGAATCAATTGTGAAGCACTTAGAGGAGAGGAAAGTGATCAAGAATAGTCAGCATGGATTTAGCAAGGGCAAATCATGCCTGACTAACCTAATAGCCTCTACAATGAGATAACTGGCTCTGTGGATGAGGGGGAAGCAGTGGATGTGCTATTCCTTGACTTTAGCAAAGCTTTTGATACGATCTCCCACAGTATTCTTGCCAGCAAGTTAAAGTATGGGCTGGATGAATGGACCATAAGGTGGATAGAAAGCTGGCTGGATCGTCAGGCTCAATAGGTCGTGATCAATGGCTCCATGTCTAGTTGGCAGCGCTATCAAGCGGAGTGCCCCAAGGGTTGGTCCTGGGGCCAGTTTTATTCAATGTCTTTATCAAAGATCTGGAGGATGGTGTGGACTGCATCCTCAGCAAATTTGCAGATGACACAAACTGGGAGGAGTGGTAGAGACGCTGGAGGGTAGGGATAGGATACAGAGGGAACTAGACAAATTAGAGGATTGGGCCAAAAGAAAATTGATGAGGTTCAACAAGGACAAGTGCAGAGTCCTGCACTTAGGATGGAAGAATCCCATGCACTGCTACAGACTAGGGACCGAATGGCTAGGCAGCAGTTCTGCAGAAAAGGACCTAGGGGTTACAGTGGATGAGAAGCTGGATGTGAGTCAACAGTGTGCCCTTGTTGCCAAGAAAGCTAACGGTATTTTGGGCTGTATAAGTAGGGGCATTGCCAGCAGATAGAGGGATGTGATTGTTCCCCTCTATTCAACATTGGTAAGGCCTCATCTGGAGTACTTTGTCCAGTTTTGGGGCCCAACTACAAGAAGGATGTGGAAGAATTGGAAAGAGTCCAGAGAAGGGCAGCAAAAATGATTAGAGGCCTGGAGCACATGACTTATGAGGAAAGACTGAGAACTGGGATTGTTTAGTCTACAGAAGAGAAGACTGAGGGTAGATTTGATAGCTGCTTTCAACTACCTGAAAGGGGGTTCCAAAGAGGATGGATCTAGACTGTTCTCAGTGGTACCAGATGACAGAACAAGGCGTAATGGTCTCAAGTTGCAGTGGGGAAGGTTTAGGTTGGATATTAGGAAAAACTTTTTCACTAGGAGGGTGGTGAAGCATTGGAATGGGTTACCTAGGGAGGTGGTGGAATCTCCTTCCTTAGAGGTTTTTCAGGTCAGGCTTGACAAAGCCCTGGCTGGGATGATTTAGTTAGGGATTGGTCCTGCTTTGAGCAGGGGGCTGGACTAGATGACCTCTTGAGGTCCCTTCCAACCCTGATATTCTATGATTCTATGATTCTTATTCCATTGCTACTTAGTTTCTTTAAGAGCCTTTATTGAGGGCCCTTGTCACAAGATATTTGAAAATCCAAGTGCATTATATTAACTGGATTACCCTTGTCCACATACTTGTTGACTCCCTCAGGGAATTCTAATACATTTTTGAAGCATGATTTCCCTTTACAAAAGCTGTGTTGACTCTTCCCTCAACAAATTGTGTTAATCGATGTGTCCGATAATTCTGTTCTTTACTATAATTTCTACCATTTGCCTAGTACTGAAATTCCGCTTACCTATGTGAAATTGTGAGGATCTCCTCTGGAGTCCTATTTAAAAATCAGGTACATTAGGTACCTTCCAGTCATCTGGTACAAAGGCTAATTTCAATGATAGGTTACATACTACAATTAGCAGTTCTGCAATTTCATATATGACTCCCTTCATAACTCTTGAGTGAATACCATCTGATCCTGATGACATTACTGTTTAGTTTATCAGTGTGTGCTAAAACTTATTCTACTGACACATCAATTTGGAACAGTACTTCAGATTTTTTGCCCAAAAAGGATAACTTTGATGTGGGTATCTCCCCCATATCTTCTGCAGTGAAGACCAGTGCAAAGAATTAATTTAACTTCTCTGCAATGGTCTTGTCTTCCTTGAGTGCTCCTTTAACACTTTAACCCCACTGCCTCTTTGGCGGGCTTCCTGCTTCTGATATACTTAAGAAAAAAATACTGTTACATATAGCATCATTAGCAAGTTGCTTCTCAAATTCTCTTTTGGCCATCCTAGTTATACATTTTACTGGCCAGTTAGTGCTCCTTCCTACTTTCCTCATTAGGATTTAACTTGTATAATCACATAGGGCACACAGCTGGCACTCTGCCATTGATCTGCTCTTGGCATTTTGCCAGTCATATTAAGACATAATCAAGCTTGTATTAATATTTGCATCATTATATGAAAGCATTCAAATGTGCTGAAATAATAATATCCTTTCTTCTTTGTGTTGTGTAAAATGGAGAGGTCACATCCAGTTCTTATGCACAAAATTTACTTTCAGGCGGACCATCGTGATCATCTAGTCTGACCTCCTGCATGTTGCAAGCCACAGAACCTCAGCCACCTACTCCTGTAATAGACCCATATTGTCTGTCTGAGTTATTGAAATCCTCAAATTATTATTTAAAGACTTCAAATTACAGAGCATCCACCATTTACAGTAGTTCAAAGCTGCAAGTTCCCCATATCCCATGCTGCATAAGAAGGCAAAAAGCACCCAAAGTCTCTGCCAATCTGACCTAGGGGAAAATTCCTTTCTGACACCAAATATGGTGATCAGTTGGACCCTGAGCATTTTGGCAAGACTCAACAAACAGGCACCTGGGAAAGAATTTTGTGTAGAAACTCAGAGCCCTCCCTATCTACTGTCACACTACTGGCTGCGGGGGATATTTTGTGTTTTTGAGACTGAATAAGTTGAATACATGGTAGTGGAAGTCTTCTAATATTGGTCCAACCCATGAATTTAAGCAGTGTTACAGTTAAACAGATTCTGAATTCCTGTGACTAAAGACAAAACCATATGGCTGAAATATAGCATTGTAAATCATTAGATGATATGAATATATGGTATTATGTGCTTTGCCTATGTCATTTAGAACAAAGGGCCAGGTTCTTAAAGATATTTAAGTACTCAGAGAAGCAGAGAGGAACCAAGAAGGATTTTCGGGCACTATAGACTACATGCATGATGGGTGAAATTTACCCTTGTGCACGATTTCAAAACAAGACTTGGTGCACAGGTCTTTGTGCTGGCTGTATTCTGAGTGTGAACTTCACCCACAGAGAACAACTATTCTCCAAATATTAGCATGAAGAAAATTCCATTTACAATCCTGTTTGCAACAGTGACTGATAAGGGAGACAGACAAGGTCAAACTGAATAGTTGGTCAGAACCCAAATGAATATTGATGAGTATCTTTTTCTGCAGTATTGAACAAGTGTTATCAATCAAATAACTGTGCCTGTAAATAAATAAAGAAAGTGGTTACAATAAGACCACATCGTTACCCATTTTAGGTACGTGTGCTCACAGTTATCCAACAAGTGTGTGCAATCATCTTGGCAGTGTCATATTCTTCCCTGTATAAAGGGTTGCTATGGACAATGCAGCACTCACAGAAACCAGAGAACATTATAGCAGCAGTCTGTACAACCTGCAAAGCCTTTCCTGAAATCACCTTCCTGAATACGTCATTTATGATACACTAGTGACATCAGGTGGTCAGAGCAGGAATTAACATGTCTATTATTAGGAAGAATTGATTACTCCAACCCTTCATTGATTGGAACCCTCTGCAATAGAATATCAGCTACAATCTTCCAGTCTCCTCCTGCACCCTACCTATCCCCAGCATAGTTGCCACCATTTCGTCATTTTTTTCTGTTCATCTTTCTCTATCCTGTTCTGTTATGGTTTATTTTGTTTCCTTTCCCCTGACGGTTTACCCCCCTCGCTCAGTGACCTCCGTTTCCCTCACCATCCTATTCCCAGTCAACAGAGATCCATGCTGGAGGCTAGCAGAGACCCTTTGGTAGCTTTCTGAGACCCGTGGGATTCCAGCTTATGCTGCTCTTCCAGCTAAGTGCATGTGGGATGAGAAAAAGAAAGCAGCTAGACTGGTGCTTTAATGGGAGCAACCAAAATATTAGCTCCACTTGGAAGGAGAACAATTCTGTAGTGGGTGCTCAGGGTATGGCAGGTTTCTCTGCTTTCAGCACCCTTTCTTTCTCCCCACTGGAACCTTCTGGTGCTTCTTCCCTTTGGCTCTTGGGGCTGAATCACCTCAGAGATGTTATAATTAATGTAATGGACATCAAAGGGATAGTGAAAAAGGAGCAAGTGTCTGAAGCAGCCCTGAGGATTAGATTATTAGAGATGGCAGAGAACAGCAAAGTGCACTGCAAGTCCCACAGTGGATTTTCTGACATGCTTATGTAATGGCGTATCTTTATTCATGTTCTGGGCATAGGGAAACGGGGTAGTTAATGCAAAATGCAGGACGGGTTAAAAGGAATGAGGATCAAGAAGAAAGTAGATATGTGTGTGAATTGTGTGTGTGTGTAAGAGGGTTGCGGGGAAGGAGGTTCATTCATGGAGTGATGGTGGTGCTTGGAGAGAGGCCTGCATAGCCACATACAATGGATATGAATGGACCCGATCTTGAACTCTATACTAGGGCAAAGTCCAGTTGAAATTTGTGGAGATTTTACCTAAGTAAAGTAAAGAGATCCCCAAATTAACATTTCATTTTACCTGGGTCTCTTGCCAACCATCGTAAATTACAGAAGGCTGTAAGAAAAATGAATAGCAGACACCATTCTGTACCTGCACGTTGTTCCTGCATATAACGTTCCTTCACAAAGTGTGATCATTTGTATTACCGTGCCCATGTTCCTAAACGTTTCTCCTTTTACTAGAATCCGGTTCTTAGTGTAAATAGATCATATCATGTGTTCACAGAGCATCTTAGCAAATACAGTGGGAACACATGTAACCATTTCTTAGCCACTTCTCCTAGGGCGGGTACGTGTCCTCCCCTTTAGCTGCTGCTACCCCTTCCCCGGTATGGGGAGGCACCGGTCTCCACCAATTTTTTTCAAACGTGACTAGTGATTTTGGATGCTTCTGGTTTTAGACACCTAACATCAGTCAATTAAAGACAATCTTAAATTTAAGATACCTTATGAGCATTGGTGGTTCCATGGTAGTGTTCTCACTTTCCACATTCGAGACTTCGGTGGAGGGCAGGGAATTGGTTTTCTACAAGATCTTTTCTAGGAATTATTTTGGGGAAGTTCTATGGCCTGTGGTATCCCTGAGGTCAGGCTGCGTGATCACAGTGGTCCCTTTTGGCCCTGGAATCTCTGAATCTATTAAAAGGGGCCTGATGTTCACAAAATGCTGACCATTTGTGCAGGACATGAAAAAACCAAGCCCCTTTCTAAAAACAAATAAAGCCACCACCCAGAAAAAAAGCATTTCAAACGGCTAAACCAGGGGTGGGCAAACCTTTTGGACTGAGGGCCACATGGGGTTGTAAAATGGTACAGAGTGCTGGGTAGTGAAGGCTGTGCCTCCCCAAATAGCATGGCCCCCACCCCTATCCACCCCCTCCCACATCCCACCCCCTAAATGTATCCCTCAGAATCCCCAACCCATCCAAGGCCCCGCCCGCTCCTTTTCCCCTGACCGCCCCCTCCAGAGACCCACACCACCTCTAACCACCTCCTGGGACCCCAGCCCCCTATTTAAGCCCCCCTGCTCCTTGTCCCCTGACTGCCCTCTGTAGTGATCCCAACCCCCAACAGCCCCTGGGATTCCACCCCCTACTTAACCCCCCTGCTCCCTGTCCGCTGACCACCCCAACCTATATCCACAGCCACATCCCAATCCTCCCTGGAACCACACCCCTCACTCTTCCTCCCCTGACCAGCATCCCCCCGAGTCTCTGCCCCATCAACCACCCCCTGCTCCCTGACTGCCCCCAGTGACTCCTTGCCCCTTATCCAATCCTGCCCTCACCCCTCCCACCGCTCGCCAGAGCCAGTAACGCCGCTGCAATGTTCCCCGGCAGGAGCAGCAGGCCAGAGCACTTGCGGCATGGATGTGGGGGGGTGGGACAACAGGGGAGGGGCTGGGGCTCATCTCCCTGGCCAGGAACTCAAGCAGGCTGGACAGGACGGTCCTATAGGCCATATGTGGCCTGTGGGCCACAGTTTGCCCACCCTTGTGCTAAATATTCAAAATCGCCTCTCTTCCTCCCCAGGTTTTTTTGTGTCTGTCTAATATCTGAGTAGTATAATAATGGGCTGCTCTAACTCCCTTTAACTCTATGGTAATTGTACAGCTCTCCTTACTATTCAATCTAAGCACTTCAGGTTTTTTATTGATTTGATCCTCATAATTTACCTGATATTTAGGGATGTGCTATTATCATATTTGATAGTTGGGTTCTGAGCCACACACTGACAAAGTGACTTGCTCAAGGTCACAAAGGAATTAAACACAGGTCTCCGAGGTTCTAAGTCTCCAAACTGCCACCATGACCCATTAAACACCCTTCTTCTCAGCTAAGTAGGAAGGCTCCCAATGCCTTTTAATGGGATACAGATTGAGCTTTGTGTTTTTCAGGGCAGGGACTGTCTACCTATGTGTACCCACAGCACTGGATACAAGAATGGCAATGCGTCATTTCTGAATTACCGCAGATTAATTTGACTGTTCAGTTTTTCTATTTCACAGAGTAATGGAGAGATAAAACAGAGTGGATGGGAACATAGACGAGATTTGCTTTGGAAAATGAAAATTATAAAGCAGGATCCAATACAAGCCTGATTTTGGTTTTACCTATTTTTCTTTGAACCTATTCCAGATTCTTCTCCAATAGATTTTAAGTTGTTTGCTCTGTCTGCATCCTAACTTTCAGTCTTTTGGTATCACATCTCTATTTTGCCTGTCTTCTAATTACTATTATTGATTTTCAATCCCTTGCCTGTCCTTCTTCATCTGATACAAAAAGTAGACATTCAGGTCCCATAAATTTATTTACATATATGCTGGTCCAACTTAATACAAAGTCCTGGATCCTTTAAATTCCTTCAGGCCAACACGGTGAATTTCATGCAATACCACAGAGTTCATTTAGGTTTTGGAGGTTCCCCGTACAATTCCCCGTGTGTTGGTCCAGATGGCAGGCATCATAATAGTAGCACTCCATGATCATCCATGACACTCCATGACACTTTAGGTCATCTGTAGAATGGATGTCTGACTCTGTCCATAAAGATGGAGAAAGTGTCCATCAGTGCACTGATGTCATATCCAGGATCAATGTACACAAAGTGACCAAACTGAATATGCAGGGTTGGTTATAATAGAATTATTATAGACCAGGCAGCTTTAACTTCTGTACCTAGAAAGATAATGCAACAAGTAATCAATCTGTAAACACCTGGAAAAAAATAAGATGATAAGTAACAGTCAACGTGGATTTGTCAAGAAAAAATCATGTCAAACCAACCTAATATCCTCCTCTGATGAGGCAACAAGACTTGTGGTAGATGATTGCGGGGAGAGAGCAGTAGGTGTGATGTATATTGACTTTAGTAAGGTTTTTTAGATGACTTTCTCTTAAGCACACTAGGGAAATACAGCCTAAGGTGTGCACACAAGTTGGAAAACTGTACTCAGAGAGTAATTATCAATAAGGTTAAGATTTTGTCATGGATATTTTTAATAAAAGCCATGGACAGGTCATGGGCAATAAAGAAAAAATCATATTAGTCCATGACCTATCTGTGACTTTTACTAAAAATATCCTGACAAAATACAGAGCTACTGGGTCTGCACACCACCCATGGTTGTTGAGCAGCTGCAGGGACCCCAGCTCAGAGGTCAGGCCCACACTGCCCATTGAGGCTTGGAGAGCCAGGGTCCTCTGTGGTTTGGAGCTCAGGGGGCTTCCGCCACCAGCAGCAGCTGGAAACTCTGAGGAAACCCCGCCACCCACAGCAGTTCAGACCTCCAAGCTGTGGGGTACCTCCGCATCCCATAGTGGCCAGGAGCCACAGAATCCCCACCACCACCTGCAACACCTCGAAGCTCCGGTATCCATAATTTCCACGACCTCTGTGACAAAGTCATAGCCTTAGTTATCAATAGTTCACAATCAAGCTAGAAGGGCGTATCTAATGAGGTCCTGCAGGGATCTATCCTGGATCAGGTTCTATTCAATATCTTCATAAATGATTTTGATAATGGCACAAAAAAGTACTCATAACCGGGCAACTTAATTTGAGATTTAGCAGATTTCTCAGAAATCATGAAATATGGCCTCATTCATTACATTGACTTTCAAAATATCAATATGCATTATTCATAAAATATGGTGCAAAACTTCTGTGATTACCACAATGCGAAAACAGTTAACCATAATCACGTGATGAAGGCAGAATGGAGAGCAGCGGTGACTGGCTGGGCAAATAGCTCTGAAGGCAGTACTGCTGCCAGGAGCAACACAGAAGTAAGGGTAGTATGGCATGAAGAGGGGGTTGTGACAGCCTGAAATATTTCCAAAGGGGGGTCTGTAATAGGGTGCTGGTGAGAAGGTGCTGAGCCAGCCCCTGTTCCCTCTGTTAGCTCCGGTACCGAAGGTTCTGCTAGCTCAGCTCCCCACTGGGGGAGTTAACTGGCTGGCAGGGCGTGGCCCCGGGGAGAGTGGGGCTTAAGGCAAACCACCTGGGAGCCTTCCAGGCCAGAGCATAAAACTAGCAAGAAGGAAGTCACAGGGGGGAAGAGGACAGGGAGGAACAAGGTGTTGTTGCTCCTGGCTAGCTGTGGGAGCTAGCTGTCCCCCAAGGCAGCCAAGTCAGGGGGCTATCTTGTGTACAACTGTATATAGGTGATGGTGGGGCTTGCACAAGGGAATAAAGGGACACTGGTGCTTGCGACAGCGGGGTCTTGACTCATTTGTGCACCGAGCAGTGGAGGGCTCATTTACAGGGTCCCATCAAAAAAAGTTTGAGAACCTCTGATTTATCAGACTCCCTTATCCAGGGGAACTTAGTAACTTGCCAGTAGTATAGTACAATACTTGTATATTGTACATAAATGTCTATGAAATTTGTTATTTATGCTGTGACCAACCTGCAAAAAGTGTGATTTCTCCACAGTGTAAGTAGATCCCTACTTAAAAAGTTTGTGGATGACATTGGGGATGGGTTGCAAGCACTTTGGAGGACAGGATTGAATTCAAAATGATCTTAACAAACTGGAGAAATGCTCTGAAAGAAACAGGATGAAATTCAATAAGGACAAATGCAAAGTTCTATATTTAGGAAAGAATAATCAAATGCACAAATATAAAATGGGAAATGACTGCCTAGGAAAAGGATCTGGGGATCTTGTGGATCACAAACTAAATATGAGTCAATAATATAGCACAGTTGCAAGAAGAACATGCAACTCTGTCAGTGCAAGTCAATAACATGCAACACTGTTGCCTTATTTGGTGTTGGTCCTGCTTTGAGCAGAGGGTTCTACTAGATGACCTCCTGAGGTCCCTTCCAATCTTAATCTTCTATGATTCTATGAAAAGTGAACATAATTCCAGGATCTATTTGCAAAAGTGTTGTACACAAAACATGAGAAGTAATTCTTCCAGTTTACCCAGGACTAATTAGGCCTCAGCTGGAGGATTGTGTCCTGTTCTTGACACTACACTTCAGGGAAGATGTGGACAAATTGGAAAAAGTCCAGAGCAGGGCAACAAACATGATTAAAAGTCCAGAAAACATGACCTAGAAGAAAAGATTGAAAAAATTGGGTTTGTTTAGTCTGGAGAAGAGAAGATTGTGGGGAAACTCAATAACAGTCTTCAAGTATGTAAAAGGTTATAAAAGAAGGGTGATAAATTATTCTACTTATCCACTGACTAATGGGCTTTAATTAAACAAGTGATGGGCTAGAGTTATAGCAATCTAATTTAGGTTAGATATTAGGAAAAACTTTCTAACTGTAAGGGTAGTTAAGCACTGGTTCAAATTACCTAGAGAGGTTGTGGAATCTTTGTCATTGGAGTTATTTAAGGACAGGTTAGACAAACACCTTTCAGAGATGGTCCAGATAATAGAACTGCCTCAGTGCAGGGGACTGGACTAGATGATATAATGAGGTCCCTTCCTATTCTGCATTTCTATGATTTTATGATAAATTAAACCAAACACTATACACACATGAAAAAGATATCCCTTAAGGCTTTTATTTCCTTTGTATTTTGGCGGCTTTGTCATTGGGTGGAATCTGTGGATGGTTCTGGCCAGTCTAGCAATGAAGGAAGAATCTTCCTTCTTTTTTTTGTTTTTGGAGTTTTTGGAACACTGTTGAGAGTGAATGGTATCCTATTCAAGTGGAGATATAGAGCAGACATTTCTGAATAATTCTGTAGCAGTACATGTTCATTATTATTATCAATCTGGTGGTATTGAGATGTGCTCATTTCTCCTACACATTAAGCAGTTACAGCACTACCAAATCAGCATTTCTATCAGTGTGATCTGTTGCCTTTCAGAGGCAATACATCCAGGCATAGTGTCTGCCTTAGCTGGAATTTGACAGGATTCCCATGTGCCATTAGAGGGTTCAGTATTTGAATCTCTGCAAGGACTTGTATCATTAGCAACTAGGAATGGGCCAACCTGTATTTCTTAATTTTATGCTATGCTAAGGTCTTCAAGTTTATTTTCTATTGTGAAGAAGAATATAGAGTGAAAAAAGGAGCACAATGCAAACCAGCTAGAGGGAAAATTTGAGAAAAAGAGAAGTAGAGAGGGAGAAGGAAGACACTTGTAGTGAACATATGTAGACTATCACCTTGTATGGGTATGTCTTCACTGCTGTCATAGCATGTAATTGCAGCTTGCCTGGACATACCTGAGCTAGGTTTGATTTAGCTATCTCAAGTACTAGAGCAGTGAAGCCACATGAAAACAAGTGTCAGCCACTTGAGTAATTACTCAGGGTAATTATTACCCAAAATTCCAGATGTGCTGCCACTGTTTCATTGCCCTAGGGCCCAAATTAGCTAGATTAAAGCTAGCTCAGGAGGTCTACACAAGCTGCAGCCATACCCGGTGATTGTAATATAAACATACCCTCTATGGTACTCACTTGTGCCTGTCTAGCTTTTAGAGAGAATGAGGGTGATTCGATCCTCCATACTGAGCAAAAGCTTCTAACATTTCTAGGGAAACTTGTTTTATGTTTAAAACAAATCCATTCTTGACAGAAGTGGGGGAAAAGTGGGTCAAATTACTCATAAAATTGTACGTGAGCTTGAACTAGTTCTATGACCCCCAGAATTCCACCTTGTAAACCTTGTAAAAGGTTTGAATTCCACAGACTGGCCACGCCTACTACTCCCAATTAAAATGCATTAAAAGAAGAGTTAAGACGGATCCTACTTTTTAAAGAAACCCCATGCCATGGCATACAGACACATCAAACACAGAACTACCATTATAGTTAATGTGGCAGGAAGCCAACAGACTCAATAATGAATCCAAACCAATGCTGATTTAATTACTCAAAAATACTTAAGATATAGCAATCGATTTTTTTCGCCATGGCCTGGCACATCAAACTTAGCTACAGAGGGAGTTGCACTGGGGAACAATTCCAAATGTAACATCTCTCCATGAATCATTTGCCTGAGAAGTAAAAGTAAGGTTCTGATTACATGTAATCACAAACGATCGCATGTCACTTTTTGCAAGAGTAGGTCTTGTTAACCCAGGTGTCCTGGCCACATTCCACTTAGGATATAATATTGCTTGAGAATTTCACTTTCAATTTTTTAAAAAACAGTGGATTTCTAGCCTTCATTGTTACCGAGGAAATCTTGAAAATATCAGTCCTAAAGACCAAGGAAGCAGAAAGCTTTATATATATATATATATATATATATATATATATATAAAAAAAATTATTATATATATATGTAACCCTTCTGCCCATCAGAGTTGGCAGCAACAAGGGCCGGGTCCAGTATCCAGGGGTTCCATTCCAATAGCACAATACAAAAACCGGCTCGAGCCCCCACCCAGTGACCTGGGACAACCATATACCACCCCTCTGGGCATCTGTAAGAGACAATACTTCCCCTCTCGCAAGCACTGAGTCTGAGTGTACCAAAGCCTTTTAATAACAGGGAGAAACAATGTGGCATTATATTGGGGAAACACCACTAAAAAAGGTTAATAAACCAAACCATGAACCAGAAGCCCCCCTCCCAGCAAATAGGCCGTGGCCTTCCCTTTGGCTCTTGAGTTCCGCAACCCCAAAAAGTCACTCAATAGTCCCAAAGTCCAGCAGCCCAAGAGTCTCTGTTCTGGGTCAGTGCAGAGCTCGAAAGTCAATTGGCAGAGTCTTACCTCCCAGCCTGGGTGGAAATGGAGGGTAGGGCACGGGGCACCTTACGTGGTCCGAGGCCGACTGCGCCACCTCTCCGTGAGGTTCCGCTGCAGCTCTCCCCGCAATCGGCTCTGCCCTGCTCCGCTGGCTGTCCCACGAACCGCTCTGCCCGTTGATCTGCTAGCTGCTCTGCTAGCCGACACACAGACAGCCGTGCCGGTCACTCTGCCCACAGCACCAACGCCTCCGGTAGTTGACACACAGACAGCTGTGCCGCACCGGTCACTCTGCCCGCAGCACCAATGCCTCCGCTAGTCGACAGACAGCTCTGCTGCACCGGCCACTCTGCCCGTAGCACCAACGGCTCATACAGACAGCTCTGCCGCACCGGCCACTCCACAGCACCAACAACTCCGCTAGCCGTCCTGCTAGCCGACACGCAGACTGCTCTGCTGCACCAGCCACTCTGCACTTTTTCCAGGCCCCCCTACTTAAGACAGTGCTCAGTGATTTCTTTAGCGCTTAGGTGATTTCAGCTCTTAGGTGATTTCAGCATACAGTAGGGGAGCCTTAGTACAGGTGCACCAGTGAGCCCAAAGCAATTTTCAGCTCAGCAGCCTGGAACCAGGCTCCTAATAGAAGCAAAATTCAATTCTGACATTCCACAGTGGAGAGAGGCAGGGTGTAATAGGCCTGGGAGGTCCTCAGACACATCCCTCACCAAAAGATATAGGTACTTGTCTATCACCTCTCTCAATGTCACAGTGTTCTGAAACGCATGGCCCTTGCCCACTGAGTGCTACCTAGATGATGGCGAGTCCCTCCATCATAACAAGGGCCAAGTACATGTCCATAGTCCTTCATTCACATAATCACAGTAACATCACTTTATCATTCCTGCCCCAATAACATAGAAACTGGGGCTCCCTCATCAGCCGAAGTGGCCATGTGGGCTGCTGTGGGCTCAGGCTAGGCGCAGTGGGTGTGTCTATGCAAATTGATCAGCCCCAGAATTATTTTCTAAGACTCACTGTAATTCCCATAGTTCGCCACCAGATGTCAGAATATATCTCATTCCTGACACTGCTTACATATATATTATATATAAAATAATAAAGATAGGGTTTCTTTTGTATATAATAATTTGTTAATGTCCACGGTGGCATAACTGCTATTTATCTTTCACATGGCTTAAATACATTCTGATCTTTCTATGTGTATATCTGTTTTATTACAAAGATATTTTCTCTTGCACTCCATTGTCATAGCCCACCTCTCCCTGCATGGAGCTGTCATGCTAACTGTGACTTATCCATGACTCATTTCCACTATAAGTAGGGCCCTCCCAAATTCACAGCCATGAAAACACACCATAGACCATGAAATCTGGTCCACCATCCCTCCCGCACCGCTCCCCATGAAATCTGATCTTTTTAGTACACATTTCACACGGGAGATCAGCGTTTCTCGAACTGGGGCACCCGACTCCCAAAGGGAGTTGTAAGGTTATTTTAGGGGGCTTGTGGCATTGCCAGCCTTACGTATGTGCTGCCTTCAGAGCTGGGTGGCTGGAGAGTGGCAGGCAATGCCCGACCAGCAGCAGCACAGAATTAAGAGTGGCAATATGATGCCATGCCACCCTTACTTCTGCACTGCTGCTTTAAGAGGTAGGTGTCTGAAGAGTAGCTCTGCAGGCAGCAGCACAGAAGTAAGGGCGGCAATATCATCCCATGCTATCCTTACTTCTGTGCTACTGCTGGCGGCGGCTCTGCCTTCAGAACTGGGCTCCCAGCCAGCAGCTGCTGTTCTCTGGCTGCCCAGCTCCGAAGGCAGCACCTCCACCAGCAGCAGCGCAGAAGTAAGGGTAGCAATACCGCAATCCTCCTACAGTAACCTTATGACCCTCCGACAACTCCCTTTTGGGTCAGGACCCCTGCAATTACAAGACTGTGAAATTTCATAATTAAATACCTGAAATCATGACATTTATGATATTTAAAATCCTATGACCATGACATTGACAAAAATGGACTATAAAGCCATCAGCCCAGGCTTACAACTCCATTGCAGGATCATATATAAAATAACATCAGAAGGAATACAAAATATCACCAGCAAGGTGCAGTACATTGTTTGTAGATATTATCTTTAGACATTAAAATGTTTAAATGGACAGATTCCAAAGAATAGATTGGAAAATTGAGTGGGAAGCTAGAAAGACAAATAAAACAACAGCAGCACAGATGGTCGTAGAAAGATATTTATAAATTTTAAGGCCAGAAAAGACTATTAGATCATCTAGTCTGACCTCCTCTGTAATAAGGGCCATAGAATTTTATCTGGTTGCTCCGGTATTATCCCCAATAACTTATGTTTGGCTAAAGCATATCTTCCAGAAAGGCATCCAATCTTAATCTGAAGAATTCAAGAAATGCTTAATCTACCACTTCTCTCATCGTTTATGTTATCGATACAAGGCTAGCTGTGCATCTCAGTCCCCCTTCTGATCTCAGGTGCCAGACCTCATGCCTATACCTATCCTGGCAGAGTTCCCCAGTTCTCCCACTCTTAACCTGGACCTTGGGTTACAATACGCTGTGTACCCATGTTCTTACCCTGCAGGTCTAACTAGGTCTGGCAGCTGCAGTTCTTCCCTTCGGAACTGTGACTCAAGAACTGTGACGAGTGCTGAGTGCAGTGATCAGACATCTTTGTTAAACCAAAGTTTTGTTTGTTTTGCAAAACATTAGAGAAAAAATATTTTAAAACAAGTCTACATGCATGTCCATCTTACCTAAAGACTTACAATGCCCTGAGGGTAATCTAGGCAGGACTAATGTCTTCAGACATCACAGTTCCTCTGGCTGCACCACAGCCGAACCACCCCCAGCTTTGCTCCTCCATCCACACGCCCCCCCCCCCCGCCTCGCTCTGCCAGCCGTGCTGCACTGGCGCCACCCCCCTCGCTCCTTTGGCTGCAGCGTGGGCATGCCACCCCCGCCTCCGCCCCCTCACTCCTCCAGCCCCAGCGCGGCAAAAAAGTTAGAGCCGGTCCTGGCGAAAGGTATTCAGAGGGAGAGTCCAGAAAAGTCCAACTACCTCAAACTTTCCCCTCTTATTTATGCATTAGTAATAGAATGACATGTCCCTTAAAGAAAATTTGTTAAGCAAGCACTTCCAATGGTCAAGCGAGAGGCTTCCTTCTGATTATTGATTAACCAGGTGTGGGTTTTTCCAGAGTTTGCAGCCTTGAGACCCCAATAGACATTCCTGGGGCACACCTGGCTCTTCTAAAATGCATGTATCAGCAACTTCAACACAATTCTTATCAGGAAGGACAAGAGGTCAAGCTGCCCTCTCTGGCACCAAAACCAGCTGACATCCCCCCGTACACCCCCCACTGATTTCAGTTACTTTCAAAAGAAGCATGTTCCTATTTGAGTTGTAACCACCACAACGCTTTGTCCTATCCAAAGAAGTCTACCTTTTCAATAAACTCTGTTTGAACCAAACCCCCCAAATTCCAACTCCTCTAATGTGATCTTCACCCTTAGCCTGATCTGTGTAATGGATCAAAACTTGGATCTGAAAACTTGGAAAGTGTGGGTTCAGGTGTGAACTTTGCATTTCAGGCTTGACTGCAATGATACATAAGTGCTGCACCATCACTGATAAAACAGGGATCCCTTCCTTCAAAATTGCATTCCTGGGGTCAATGGTTTGTATGCTATAAAGAGAAAATTTAAATGAGCCTGAAGTGTATGGGGAGCTGCAGCATTGTAGCTTTGTATTAGAAAGGGAAGTGTGTATGAAAGACATCCCCCCTTCCCACCCTCCCCCGCAGAAAGGCAGTACTGTATAAACTCACAGGACCAAATCCTACCATGCTTACTCTTCCTTATTTGTACAAATCTCTCATTGACCTTGGGGGGTATTTTACCTGTGTAAGCATCAGGATTTGGCCTCTAAATAGGGAGAAAGTACTGAAAGTATTGAAAATAAAGCTTTTAAAAGCAATATAACAATCTCCTCTTGTCCAGGAGATGGCAGTGCAGCACATAATAAAAGATTGATTGCAAATTATACCCAATTATGAAGTTTGCCTTTCAATTAACTTGCTGGGGATATATGTAAGTATTAAAGCTGAAAATAGGAAGGAAATAATTTAAGAATTTGTAATCTCAAGTTTAAAAATGTTATGTGCTTATTTTATTTTTATTGGTTGGTTTTAATGTGAAGTTTTAAATATTGCATCCATTATTATAGTAAATGATAGAAAACAGAGTTAGGTAATTAATAGAAGAGAGCAAAAATTGTTTGAGATATTGAAGGACATTGGTTGAGACAATGATACACTTTAAAAAAAAAGAATCACACACAACTTTCCCACTATGGAAAGGAAAGAAGAGTGAGAGAACCACGCCACAGATGTACTTCTAGAAATGCTCAGGTTCGATGGGGATGGGCAGAGTGCAAGAATCTGACTAAAACAGAACAGAATACACAAATCAAGGCCATTTCTTGAGCTAATGTATATCAGTTCAGGAAAGCTGATCCTGGATGCTCTATTGTTGTGTCACAAATGGCATCATTTTTCATCATGATAATTGTTTCATAGATACATAGAATTTAAGGCCAGAAAGGCATTAACTTATCTAAACCTCCTGTATATCACAAACCATTCAGTTTCACCCAGTTAGCCCTATATTGATCCCCATAACTTGTGTTTGGCTAAAGCATCTTCCAGAAAGGCTTTGCTCTGAAGACAGAAAGAGATGGAGAATCCACTCTTGGTCATTCATTCCATCCACTCTTGGTCATTCATTCCATTGTTTTATAACCCTCACTGTTAAAAAGATCTGATTTGTTTCTAATTAGAAGTTGTCTGGTTTCAGCTTCCAGCCATTGATTCTTATTATGCCTTTCTCCACTAAATTAAAGAGCCTTTTAGTACCTAATATTTTCTTCCTGATACAGTGCAATCAAGTCACCTGTCAATCTTCTTTTCAGTAAGCTAAACAGATTGGCCTCGTTAAGTCTCTCACTGTGAAACATTTTCTCCAGCCTTCACTTTGGCAACATCTCTAAATTTTTCAACATCTTTCTCTCACTCGTGGGACTTAAAGGATCTTCAAGAAGATTACTTAGACCTTCCTATTTTTTCAGTTCTCTTCCAAGATACCTGAAGTCTTCTATAATGCATGTAGTTCAACGTGTAGTTCAATGATATCATGTCATTGGTTTCAATAAATACACTGGTCTACAATTTTTTAGAAGTCGTCTGCTTCAGAGACAAAATATGATATTTATTATGTATTTTGATGTGCTGAATTCAAATATGACAATTAAAACAGCTGACTGGCTACTGTTTCTAAGATATTCAAGTTTTTACATTTTATGTCTATGTATATTGTGTAGATAGTAGAGTTTTAATCATAAATTGTAAACCTAGGTCTTTTCATGTGTTTATGGTTGCTTTACATGATAATATTTCACCTGTCCTGTTTATGTAACACTTTAAAAATCAGCAAAAGGGTTATATAAATAAAATGTATTATGAAACAAAAGGCAAAAAACTATTATGTACATAGTTTAGTCCTATTCAGTGTCTACTTGGTGCTTCTTGGCTTGTCTCTTGTATTCATTAAATGGAGCATCTCTTGTCACTGTCCAGCAATAGTCTGCAAGAATTGATGGGCTCCATTTGCTCTGATAGCGTTTCTCCATTGTTGCAATGTCCTGGTGAAATCGCTCGCCGTGCTCGTCGCTCACTGCTCCGCAGTTCGGTGGAAAAAAATCTAGATGAGAGTGCAAAAAATGTATCTTTAGTGACATGTTGCAACCAAGGCTTTTGTATGCCTTGAGGAGGTTTTCCACCAACAACCTGTAGTTGTCTGCCTTGTTGTTTCCAAGAAAATGTATTGCCACTGACTGGAAGGCTATCCATGCTGTCTTTTCCTTGCCACGCAGTGCATGGTCAAATGCATCATCTCGAAGAAGTTCACGAATCTGAGGACCAACAAAGACACCTTCCTTTATCTTAGCTTCACTTAACCTTGGAAATTTTCCATGGAGGTACTTGAAAGCTGCTTATGTTTTGTCATTGGCCTTGACAAAGTTCTTCATCAGATCCAGCTTGATGTGTAAGGGTGGTAACAAAATCTTCCTCGATTCAACAAGTGGTGGATGCTGAACACTTTTCCTCCCAGGCTCCAATGACTGTCGGAGTGGCCAATCTTTCTTGATGTAGTGGGAATCTCTTGCACGACTATCCCATTCGCAGAGAAAACAGCAGTACTTTGTGTATCCAGTCTGCAGACCAAGCAAGAGAGCAACAACCTTCAAATCGCCACAAAGCTGCCACTGATGTTGGTCATAGTTTATGCACCTCAAAAGTTGTTTCATGTTATCATAGGTTTCCTTCATATGGACTGCATGACCAACTGGAATTGATGGCAAAACATTGCCATTATGCAGCAAAACAGCTTTAAGACTCGTCTTCGATGAATCAGTGAAGAGTCTCCAGTCATCTGGATCGTGAACGATGTTGAGGGCTGCCATCACACCATCGATGTTGTTGCAGGCTACAAGATCACCTTCCATGAAGAAGAATGGGACAAGATCCTTTTGACAGTCATGGAACATGGAAACCCTAACATCACCTGCCAGGAGATTCCACTGCTGTAGTCTGGAGCCCAACAGCTCTGCCTTACTCTTGGGTAGTTCCAAATCCCTGACAAGGTCATTCAGTTCAGCTTGTGTTATGAGGTATGGTTCAGAAGAGGAGGATGGGAGAAAAGGTGGGTCCCGTGACATTGATGGTTCAGGACCAGAAGTTTCATTCTCTTCCTCTTCCTCGTCTGACTCAAGTGAGAATGATTCTGGGCATCAGGAACCGGCAGTCCTTCTCCGTGGGGCATTGGGCGTATAGCTGATAGAATGTTTGGATAATGCACAGTCCACTTTTTCTTCTTTGACACACCTTTCCCAACTGGAGGCACCATGCAGAAGTAACAATTGCTGGTATGATCTGTTGGCTCTCTCCAAATCATTGGCACTGCAAAAGGCATAGATTTCCTTTTCCTGTTCAACCACTGGCGAAGATTTGTTGCACAAGTGTTGCAGCATATGTGTGGGACCCACCTCTTGTCCTGATCTCCAATTTTGCAGCCAAAAGAAAGGTGATAGGCTTTCTTAACCATAGTGGTTATACTGCACTTTTGTGATGCAAAAGTCACTTCACCACAAACATAGCAGAAGTTATCTGCACTGTTCACACAAGTACGAGGCATCTCTGCTCACTTTGGCTAAACAGAAATGTGTCCCTTTGCAAAATCAAACACTGACAAATAAGAGAGCACGACACTGTATGATTTCTAGAGTTGATATAGGGCAATTTGCTCAGCAGAGTGATGTAAGCTTCGTTATGATTGCATCATCCATGACTTCTAGGAATAACATGATGCAATTCATATAATGTATGACGCAATACCAGCTTCAGATTGCATCATTCATTGTTTTGCCTAAAAAGCAAGTACTGTCCAAACCCAGTCATAGATTTATTCATAGATCCAGTCAAAGATGTATTTTAGTCATTTCTGGTTTAAATTGAGATCCCTTCTCTTTATAACTCACTTATCCTCCGCCATTCCCATGTCAAGGGTCGTATATATTGATCCAATAGCATATCTTGAAAACTAGAGCCAATCAACAATTTTAAGCATCATTTTCGTTCTCAGTGACCCAGAATTAGTAAAGTTTGACTACATTTATTTCAGAAGCATTTTGGCAGTAGAGCAGTGATATCATTCCGAGTGGAAATTCGGCAGATGATTTCATAATCTCACCTAATCTTGCAGTAACATCTCGCATTTTCACTCCAGGCAGACAGCACATTTTAATGTTGTCTTTGTGTTCTTTGCCAAATTCCATGTCCTCTCTTCCTAATAAAAATCTGCCAAAGATAACTGCTTCCCTTCTTAGGATGGTTGAAGAACCTCTCTTGGTAGCTGCTTGCTTCACACTGCAACTGTAGTTTTCTGTTTCATTTCTCCAAACAGGATCCTTTGTTTGTTTGTTGACTCGCTGAGTATTATATAACAATTCAATATTGTTAGCCAGATTGAATGCCTCCTGGCCCTCTTTCCCCTCTTGGTCACAAATTATCAATTGGCTTCTTCAGTTTCTACTCACTCCAGTTCCCTTAGTGTCAATCTTCCCTCTTGTGGCATCTGTGGCAATGATTTCTGAATCTGGTTGTCCAATGGGTCTTCAATTTTTTAGATTCTACATAGTTTTGTAATGTGTATTTCCAGACCACGTGTCTTCTCCAGCATGGCCACCAGCTTGTACTACATGCACCAGAAATCTCTTTTGTCTTCCATCAGAAAGAAAAACAGCTTATGTCAGGTAGGTTGTTCCCTCATTTGCACAACCTGGTGTTGAGCCTTACCTAAATGAAACGAACCACACTTCCTCTCTAACTCCCTTGTGCTCCTATATGTCTAGAAAATTTTCTGCCTGCCGTAGTAAATACAAAATTTCAAAAAACTCTTTTGACAGAAAAATGTCCAATCTTAGTAAGCTCCAAATCTGAGATGACAAGACACACTAGGAAGCCTAAATTAGAGTGTGTTCCTGGGCACTGTGGAAGAGAGAATCTTTAGGAGAAGACTTGAATGTTTAAGGCCTGTAAATTCTATTTTTCTTTATTTCTGAAATGTTTAATTTCATTGATGACACCCATTTTTCTTTCTATCTTGGTATCCTGCACTGAAATTTCAGACAGATGTATGCGAAGAGACTATTCAGACAAATCAAGTGGCCTGTCAGTCAGTGCTGATGAGTATTGAAATAATTGGCTGATGATGGACAAAGTGTTGAATTTACAGTGTATTCGAACACTCTGTGTGTCAGACATTTATTTTAATATTATGTCACCAAACAATGAAATTGAAGGACTTAGTTACCATCTGTTGTGTGCAGTCTCTCAGTGGCCTGACATTCAGAGTTCCTTATGGCTGTGGCCAGTTAATTTGATTTCCTGACTTAATGTCTTAATTACTTGGCTTCCTATCTCACTGTAGGATTGTATTATTTTTAGAAATAGGGACAGGATATAACAAAATGAGAATCAGCCAGAGGATAATGCATCTGGGGGAAATAGTCAGAAACTGATATGGTGGGGAGCAGGAAGGAACAGAAACCCAGAAAACAGTAATTCTGTAAAGGATTCTGGGCCTAGTCTAGTTCCAGTGAGGTCAATGGAGTCTTTCCATTTATTTCAGTGGAGGTGGAACCAGATCCTTAGTAATGATATGGCAGCAGAATAAATCATATGTTGTTGGACATTTACCATGGATCTCCGCAGGTGGACAATACCCCCAATGTAGTACACAGGCAAGCTAGCACCTGAAATACCATCTTTCCTTCTAGGCAGCTAGGGTGAAACCCTGTCTCTATTGATGTCAATGGTCATTTTGCTGTTAACTTCAATAATCATGGCTTTTATCCCTGATTACCTGAAACATATAGACAAACTGACTAGAGTTTGGAGAACAGCAACAAACACAGTGAAAGAACAGGAGACAGTGAATTATGCAGTGACAGTAAAATAATTAATACATAGAGTTGGGCTCAGCAGTCTATGTGGGATGTTTCACTAAAATGTTTCACAGCCTCAAAAGGATCCGTCTCCATTCCTGGGTTCTCGGGTGGCAGCGGGAACCCTGTATCCAAGGGGGAGGATTCCAGAGCATGTTAAATCTACAAATGAGAATCACATTATCCAGCAGTTTAGGAGAGGAAAAGAGAAGCACAGGATAGCTAACTAAAATTCAGTTGAAATACTAGTAGGCACAATTAAATCATTCAAATAGGAATTTGGTTAGAACACCAGGGTTAAGCCCCAGACTCCTACAAAAAGTATCTTTAATTAACTAAAAATGATTTCTGTTTTACATCTCACCCAAGAGATAGCAACATCCAAGAGAACAATGCCTCAGGTCTTGTCTACAATATGGGAGTGGGGAGATTGAGCTAAGTTAAGCAACTTTAGCTACATGAATAACGTAGCTGAAGTCGACGTACTTAGCTCTACTTACCGCGGGGGCCATATTCTCCCATCAACTCCCCTTATGCTTCTCATTCAGATGAAGTACAGGAGTTGACGGGAGAGCAAGTGGAGGTTGATTTAGCGGGTCTTCACTAGACCCACTAAATCGACTGCCAGTGCATCAATCGCCACACGTCAATCCCTTGGTAAGCGTAGGCAAGTCCTTACTGTCACCAGGCTGGAACACTGGCTTGGTTTCAGACTCAGGAAGATGAGTGAATTACAACAGCACTTCCTACAGCATGGAGTGCCCTGAATGGTCTCTTGTCTAAGTACTGATCAGACCTAATCCTGATCAGTTTAATAGCTTTGAAGAGATTTCTAGGTTTTAAGTCCAAAAGGGTTCATTATTATTATCTAGTCTGACTTCCTTCATAACATAAGGCCTAGAATTTCACGCAGTAGTTCTTGCATTAAGCCCATAACTTGAGGTTGAGACGAGCTTATATTTTAGAAAGAAAATCAAATCTTGATTTAAGCCATCTTATGTTAGCCATGTACGTTCATATGACTAACAACTAAATTAATGATCCATTTTCAGCCAGTTTCTGATGTCCATAAATATCATGAATTGTACTTGAAATCAAAGGAACCACTCATGGAGTAAGGTGCTACACAACATAAGTAAGCATGTAAGAATCTGGCCTTATATTGCAATAACGAAATTGAGAAGATAGATGTATTTTTCCGATAAAACTGTCAAGATATGTATGCATAGAACAGGATTCTCAACCTATTTACCTTTGGGGGCCACATTTGCAGCTCTCTATATGTTATGTGGGCCGCATCCACACAATAAATATACTACCTGTACATCTACAAAAAATAAGGGTTAGTATTTGTTATATGACAATGTTACAATTCAGATTAATGTAGTGCCTTCCATTTCAACAGTATGTAGCCCCCTCATCCAGGGGCTACACACAGCTGACAGTACCCCATCTAGAGTCTTCCCCCTGCACCCTCATCCCCACAGCCCCAGCTCCCTGAATCCCCTGCCTCTGTCCCCTGCAGCCCTACCCCACCCCACCTCCCCTCTCCAGGCCCACTGATCTCCTACCTTGGCTGCACATAACTCAACTGCGCAGCCCATCCTGTCTACCTGCTGCTGCTGTTCTAGTGCCAGGGAGCTTGCTCCAGCTGGGGTGACTGTACCTGTAATCCTGCAAGGTCGGGGATGCTGATCACCCTGGCCTGGCTGCCGATACTTCTGAACCTGATCCTGCTGCGGAGGAGGGGGATGATTCTGGGTCCCATCCTGTGCTGCCCACTTTTGCACACACATCCCGGATCTTCACCCAGAGCATGAACCCCTCCTGCCCTGAACTAGTTATGAGGATGTCACATGGGCCACATCTGTATGCTGATTGGGCCTCAAGTGGGCTGGGCGTTGAGAACAAATGGCTGAGAGAGATCTGCTGGAATTCCCACACACTTTTCCCCAATTTTTTTAAAGGTATTTTGGCTTTTCAATGCCAAATTGATTTAGGAGCCTAAATCTCATTTTCAACAAGGATCTAGCCATATAGGATTCTAAATCCCATCAACTGTTGATGGGATTTAGACTCCTAAATACATAAATCCTTTAGCTGCTGCAATGCTGAATGCAGCAACACCTGAATACCTTTAAAATCTGGGCCTTTATGATTTGCATGAACTTTTGAAATGTACTGGAATGCTACATACTTACTGTAGTGATAGTTGTTTTTGCACTGCTACTTGGTTTGGTTATAGTCCTAGGAATTGCATATATTATTACAGTTGCTGTGGTGGTCAGCTGACTAGCTTTGTTTCCATCAAATTCATCAGCTACTTCAGTCAGTAGTTGAAAAACGGTTGGACTGAGTTCCTTGAAACACATCATACTGGAAATTCTGAGTGGTCACCAAAGAAGGAGGAACAGTAGTTTGTCTCTGGAGTATGAAGCAATTTTTTGTTCTGTGTAGAAATAATGAGGTTATAGAATTAGAAAACAAGATTGACCTCATATTGTACCTAGCTGTTCTGCCAGTTAAAATCTCTTGAGATTATGTGTCAAACATAATACCAGCAGTGACTTTTTGGTTTGCTTTCACAACCATTCTCGATTTCCGGAGAACTGTACTGAAACAAAGATATCAAATTTGGGTCGTTCTTGGCTCCCACTATAGAATAGCTGAGATGAATAGCTGGTGAATCTTTATCCAAACAGTTCAGCTGAAAAAAAGGGTTCTTAACTGTGAAATTCATAATGGTGTCATAATATGGTGGAAGATAGAAGCTTCAGAGTTCATATTCTGCAAAACAAGAACAATAAGAAATTATTGTTAGCAGAATTATTACACTCCTTCCTTCTTCCACTTCTCCCCATCATCCTATAAGCACCATGCACAAATGCATGCATAAGCATACATTCATTCCTGTATGCACAAATGGTGGACTATTAGAATTACAGCAGTCATCATTAAAATTCAACATTTATCTGCAGTTACAAAGGAAAGAGGAACTATCCTTAGAATCAGAACAATACTTGTGAATACAATATAGAGTTACAAGATAACAACTGTGAAAAAACGGGACAAGTGGTGAGGGGGAATAGGTGCCCATATAAAGAAAAGTCCCAAAAAACAGGACTGTCCCTTTAAAAAGAGGACAGCTGGTCACCCTAATACAATAGGAAGTAACTATGGGCCAGATTGTGCACTCCTTGATCATGGGGAGTAACACCTTACTTCACAAAACCCTGGTCTACACTGAGTGTGGGGGGAATTGACCTAAGATATATCAGCTATGAGAATAGCGTGTCTGAAGTCGACTTACCTAGATTGACTTACCTTGGCATCTTCACGGCTCTGAGTCAACTGCTGCCTCTCCCCCACTGACTCCGCCTGCACCTCTTGTGGCCATGGAGTACAGGAGTTGATGGGAGAGTGTTCAGGGATCGATTTATCGCATCTAGACTAGACACGATAAATCGACTCCCAATAGATTGATCACTACCCACCAATCCAGCAGATAGTGTAGACATACCCAAAGAGTCACACTGATTTCAGTGGGTTTACTTGTGAAGTATATAATTGGTCAGTATGAGCAAGAGTATCAGAATCTGTCCCTCTGGTATCTCAGATAACATTCACAGTGTCCATGAATAAGTGTTGATAAATTGTATCCGGGATAGCTGAAGAGTCACCAGATAATACCAGACCATTGATCATATGCTGTGATACATCATTACAACCTTATGCCTTCTGTATTCTAATTTCCTAATACAAGAATTTTGTAATTTGCCAATCATCATTTACCGATTTGAGATAATTATTTCTTCCTAATTAGGCAGATACAGTTACAGAAATAATACCGGTTCTGTACAGGATATTAACTGCCTACCTTTCATATGATAGAGAATGGACAGTAATTTCTCTTATACCAGCTCAACTAAAATCAGTTTTAAAAAATAGATAGAAAATGCTGCCCATTTGACCAATAGATAATGTTTCCAGAACCTATACTTAGGGGAAAGTCTGCAGAGAGAGATGCTTCTTACAACAGGAACTACATGTGGCTACACTCTGGCTGAAATATATTTCTAGTGGGAAAGAGTTCCAAAAGTGAGGGCCTGATATCAAGGCACCAAGTTCTCAGCTTCTTCATGCTCCAGCTATGGGGAAAAAATAGCCAAAATTTCAAGATGCACATAGATGACTTGATGGGCAAGATAGAAGTGGTGTCTGAGATAACTCAGACCTAGCCTAATGAGGGTTTTGTTGATAGTAACAAGTAGTTTGAACTTCATGAAGAAATTAAATCTGGATTGGGATTCTATAGCCTCCTAAGAGGTCTCCAGAATAGCTGGCGAAATTAAGGTTTATAGTCTCCTGTGTCTACTTCTCTCATTCCATAGCACAAAAATTGTTCCACATCAACAGTCACAACAAGCTGAACCTGCCAACTTTGAATTGTCTATTCTTTCCTTCTACAATGTTCTTCCTGTTGTCTGGGATTGTATATAATATCTCAGGGCTCTGAGCCAAGTGAGACATGACTGGCATGGTCCATTGAATTTCCTGTTGCCAGGTAGAATAATTCACTAAAGTGTCTCAGTATACCTAGCGAATAGTCCATATAACTGGAAATATACCTTACCCATGTGTGTCTGGAAGTTCATCTTCGCAAAGACTACCTGGAAAAAATAAACCTTTCTTTGAATTAACTATTTGTACCAGCTGAAAACTAAAATAGAGCAAATATAAAATATAAAATAATAACTGATTAGTTAAGTGATGATCTGGTGTTTACCTATTGTTATGTAGTACTTTCTTTTTCCTTTAAAAAGCAGCCAACTAGTGGTTGACTGCAAAAGGTGTGCTATCCACAGTGGAGTTATAATGCTTTGCAGATGGCAGTGCAGTGCAGTGCAGATTGCAGAAAAGAGCTGTCAGTCAGTTTGCCTGGAAATCTGTATGGCTTTATAATCTGTTCTCAATTAAAGAGAAATGAGTCAAATCAGGACCACTCAGCCAGCCTTTCCCCCTTAATGATGTAAACAGGAAAGTCATTTTGAATGTTTATCTTATTAAATTCACTATTAAATGATTTACTAAGCTAAATAAAGCTGCCTACTCTTCCCTGTGAGATTTTGCTTTACTTTTTAGGAACAAAACAACAGTCAATTCATACTTAAATAGTGGATTAATATACCTTAAAATAATGCTGTGAGAAAATAAAGAACAGTGGGTGAGCCATGAAGCCTTATTAGCTATAGCAGAACCAATTAGCTAAGAAGATTTAGGAAGGAAAAATCAGTTGCACACATAGACAAGGGGAAATGACTACCTAGGAATTATCAGAGGGGTAGCCATGTTAGTCTGGATCTGAAAAAGCGACAGAGAGTCCTGTGGCACCTAATAGACGAACAGACATATTGGAGCATAAGCTTTCATGGATGAATACCCACTTTGTCAGGTGCATGCAATGGAAATATTCAGAGGCAGGTATAAATATGCAGGCAAGAATCAGGCTAGAGATAACTAGGTTAGTTCAATCAAGGAGGATGAGACCCTCTTCTACCTCCAGATCAACTGCTAGAAGAGGGCTTCATCCTCCAACAGATTCAATCCCCTCCCACTAAGCTCGTATTCACCCATGAAAGCTTATGCCTAGGAAGACGTACCATGGAAAGGGATCTGGAGGTCACAGTGGATCACAAGCTTAATATAATATATAATATAAGCTTTGCTAAAGTCAAAGAATAATACATCCACTGCTTTCCCCAGAGCCAGTTATCTCATCATAGAATGCAATTAGGTTAGTCAGGCCACGCTGACTGTTCCTGATCACTTTCCTCTCCTCGAAGTGCTTCAAAATTGATTCCTTGAGACCTGCTCCATGATTTTTCCAGCGACTGAAGTGAGGTTGACTGGCCTGTAGTTCTCTGGATTCTCCTTCTTTCCTTTTTTAGCCTTTTTCCAGTCACCCAGGACCTCGTCTGATCGCCATGAGTTTTCAAAGATAATGGCCAGTGGCTCTGTATCACATCCGCCAACTCCTTTAGCACCCTTGGATGCAGTGCATCTGACCCCATGGACTTGTGCGTGTCCAGCTTTACTAGATAGTCCTGACCCACTTCTTTCACCACAGAGGGCTGGTCACCTCCTCCCCAGACTGTACTTCCCAGTTGTCTACATTGTACATTCTCTTTATGCTCCCTCTGAGAAGTCTTCTTTGTATACATATATGATAGTGATAGTCCTTGGTCATATGGATTCCCCTTAATGGGCCATCAGTGCTGTCTGGCTTCTCCACTGGTGTAGCTGAAAGGCTGGTTGTGGGTGTTTCCAACTTCACAACATATGTCAGTAACATACACATAGCAAAATTTTATAGCTTGACATACAATGACAGCACATACAATCCAACAGAATATTAATGTACAACAGATCAAGACATTTAGAATGAAAACTCACAAGGCATACTTTATATAAAACATGTCATACTCATATCACCATGGAAAATGTGGGTGGCCAGGGTGTTGCTTTCAGATCCAGTCTGTCACAAAGTTATGTAAGCTATTTTTAAAAATGGTGTTTATGTAGGTTCACAAATACAAATAAGTACATTATTTGTATATCAATATAAGAAATTAGTTTATATGCATGACGAAAATGACAATGGGTAAATATCATCTTGAATGCAGTGTTATTTGGTTTTCTGACTCAATGACTAGACAATAAGTGGTGGAGATATATTTTCAAAACACGAGAGACATGGGCACAGAATAATTAACAAGGATTATCTCAGTGCAATATGCAATTTGAATTAGAATCAAGTGGCACACTTCATCTCTCGGAAATGAAAATAGTTTCATGTTTTCAGCCTGCTCCCTAGTTCACTATAGACCATAGTAGGATAGAAAAGAGCAACACACACGTTAGCAAAATTGCTGGTCTGTGCTCAAGAGAATACTAAGAATGCAACAACATCACTGGCAGACCAAAGAGAATCCAGTTGCTTCATTTTAATGGGCACTAAAATGAAAACTCAATAGGAAAGTGTCAAACACCCACAACAGGCAAAATTTTTAGTGGATTTCTTTACCAGCCGGTAACCTATACCAAAATGTTTATTCAGCACCAAGATACAAAATACTGAGTCCCTGCCCTGAACTGCTTACAATTTAAGCAGGATAGGCACTGAGTAGTCAGAATGCATTGAGAAATTCAAAAGAAGAAATAACTAGGATTTTTTTTAATGTATCATTGATTTACTGTAAGTAGTAAGTAGTTATTTTTTAATATAACTGGAGAAATGATGTAGGTGAAAATCTAATTCCCACACCCTCAAATCACACTTTCCTTGATCAAATATTTGTCTGATTTGCATCCATGTACATGAAAGGAGAATGGTGTTCTCAGAATCTGAAAAATGGACTCCCTACTTTGCACTTCAGATACAGAAGAAAGGATAGCACTGTCCATTTTGGCTGTGTAGAAAACATATCAGGAAGATCATGTGTAATGACCCTGCTATCGGTGGGGAGTGAACTTGGGACTTCCAGCTCCCAAAGCACAGGCTTCTACCCACTGAGGTGAAAGGAGTAGTTATGTTAGAGTAGAGTTAGCAAGATCATCGGCTTCTTTACAGCTGTCCAAAGTGTGTCCTTGATCTGAGACCCAATCCAAGCAGAAAACATAGGGAGATGAAAATAGATTTGAATTATGAATGTTCTAATTTTTACAGATCCATTTGTTCCACTTGATAAGGCAGATGTTGGGAAGTCCTGTTCTCATTGTCAATTGATCTAGATATAGAGATTTCACTACCAGTGGGTCTTTGACTGATGTCCATCCAGCCTATTAAAAGAGCTCAGTATGACAGAACATAGCAAATCAGCAGCTGCATCTGTAATGTAAACAGGGAAAATGTTTTGGCCTTGTCCATGAATGAAAACTCTATGGTTGTATATTTGAGTATGCTGCACAATATTCTAAATAGTCCATCACTCTCCCAAAGGCCTTTGTGTTACTGAATGGAAAGTTTGCTTTTGGCTTTCTTTATTTTAAATTATACATGGTCTTGCCTTCTTGGAAGTCTATTGTATTTCAGGTGTCTCAAAGGACTCCTGGCAGGCAGCTTTTATATCAGCTTTGAGTTTAAAACATGCCTTGGCTCCAGCTACAGACTGGTGTACTGTGATGGATTGAGATGAGACTTTAAACACATTGAGGTTAAAAGGCTACTTAAGGGTGGGTGGGCAGATAATGGTAACTTTCCCTTATTATAGTTCTATTTTCATATTTGAATTTTACTCATATTAAGAAAATGACTCCTCTATAATTGTAGCTTTCTGGTTTGCTGTGTTTTAAGCAAAGATGGCAAATTGATTCAGGTAAAGCATTAGTTACAAATCACATGTATAACAATGCCTTTCTTATTGAATAAGACGAGGAAGACTTTGTAGCACCTTAGAGACTAACCAGTTTATTTCAGCATAAGCTTTTGTGGCCCATAGCTCACTTTATCGGCTGCATAGAATGGAACAGAAGTAAGATGCATTTATGCACACAGAAAGCATAAAAAAAGGTTGTACATTAGCATACCAATTCTAATAGGCTGTTTAATTTGGATGGGCCATTATCAGCAGGAGAAAAAATCCCTTTTGAAATGGATATCTGTGTCTGACAGGAGATAACAACTATTGAATGTAAATTAACTAGGGAAATGCAATCAATTAGGGTAATGAGAGAACCATTCACAAGTTCTATTTAGTCCTTGGTTTATTGTGTCCAATTTTAAAATTAATTCCAGTTCCTCAGTTTCTTGTTGGAGTCTGTTTTGGAAGTTTTTCTGTTTCAGAACTGACATCATCAAGTCTTTAATGGAATGGCCAAGAAGATTGAAGTGTTCTCCTACTGGTTTTTGAATGTTATGAGGAAGGGGTTTGTCAGAATCATCTGTGTCTCTGCACACGTACTGAGATCAGAGCAGAGATAACAGGGCCTGATCAATGTCCAGTCAAGTCAATGGAAAGACACCCAGCCACAGGCCCTCAAAGGTGTTTAAGGAACTAAGTCCCTCTAATTTTAATGGGAGCTACCCACCTAAATACCTTTGAAATCTGGGCTCCCCTGATTTAAGTGACCACTGGTTCAGATATCTAGTGCCCAGCAATGTGTAGTAGTTACACATACAGGAACCGACCTGAAGCCCATTGAAGTCAAAGGAAAAACTGACTCCACTGGACTTTAGATAGTATCTGAGACATGAAGTAGGCCCATAAATTGAATATACAAAAAGACACGCATTTCTAATCTTAATGATAAAGTGCCTTTTGTTTTCCTGACTTGGCAATTCGACAAAGTGTATTTATTAAATCATTGATGAAAGAAAAGTTAGAGAATATTTGTGTGAATTTTACTACAAAGACAAGGAGTTTTCTTAACTTATATTTCACAGAAATGGTACAAATGAGCAAGAAATCCCACGTTACAGCCTGAAAATGAACACGTGCTAAATCCAGTTTTATTTTATTTAATAAAATACATAAATTCACAAACAATAATTTAAAAAGAGCAGGCAAGGGCAGTCAATATTCATAGTAAAAATTTAACTTAATTTCTTGCATATTAAATAAGACGTTATTCATACCTGGCCTTTGAGGGTGGTTTTTTTATGACTAATTCTTGAACTATCTTATTATAACCATAAAAAATCCAAATTTTATTATGGGATGTATAGTTTTTATGTTAGAAATGTATTTTTCAGTTTTCAATCACTCGAATATCCTCAGACAGTTTGATTTGTGTCAACAGAAAATCTGGACCTTTTAGTCAATTGTATGTTATATGCTGATTATTTCACTTATGTCCAGAATGATTCTGCTCTTTAAATAAAACCTATTTATAATGTCTGTTTTATGGACTAGTTTGACATAATTAATTCAAAGATGCTAAAGAATAAATATATAATGCCATGAAATGTATGCTTAAACTGGAATTCTCTATGGTGCATTTTCACATTTCTTACACCATGTATACATCTTAAAAATATTAATTTAGGATTATAGTTTGCAATCAGAATTATGTACATTAATTTGTTACTGTCGTATCTAGTACTGTTGTTTTACTCATAAATGTGTGTCTGAGAGAGACACAGAGAGAGTGTGTATGTATAGATAGTACATGAATAAATATACAATTATCTCATATATCTAGGAAAGAGAGGAAGAGATATAGTGCTAGTTACATGCCCTTGTTCGGTTTATCATGCAGTCTCATACTTATACTCATGCAATTTCATCTCCTTACTGCAATTTTCCACATCCATTGCAAATAATACATTCTTTGAATCTGTGTATCTATTATTTGCAAAGACAATAATTGCTCACAGTACTGTATTTATTATGACTTACAGAATAAACTAGCCCAGGGATCGGCAGCCTTTGGCACCTGGCCCATCAGGGAAATCCTCTGGCTGGCCAGGACAGTTTGTTCACCTGCGTCTGGCTGCAATTCGTCGTTTCAGGCCAACAGGGGCTGCGGGAAGCGGTATGGGCCAATGGATGTGCTGGCCACCGCTTCCCGCAGCCCCCATTGGCCTGGGTAGTACCTATATCTGGCTCTATGTAAAAATCCTGGCAGGAATTCCCAGATTGTCTTCAGCAATGGTGTACTTCAAATTGTTGAATGTCCATTCCCCATCTGTAAAAATGACTTGCCCAAACAGAGTACCAATTTTACTATTTTTAAGCACACTAAATATATTTCTGCTAGCACTTGGAATATCTTCATTAACATGAGTCACTTTTACAATTGTGACAGGTTTCAGAGTGGTAGCTGTGTTTGTCTGTATCTGCAAAAAGAACGAGGAGTACTGGTAGAAGAATGAAGGCAAGGACAGAATTTATATTTTAGAAAAGATCACAACGCAGATCTCTGAAGAAATGTTCCCCTTGCAGCTTCTTCACAGCTTTGAAAGTAGAACAGTTGTTCAGTTGCTGCTATTTTGCTTCCATGTGTACTTTTGTGTATTCCTCCATACACTTCACATATCCTGTACTGACATTTGTTTACAGTACCCTCTGATGCATCATAAGCCTGTTTCTCTCTCTCTTGGGAGAGATTCTGCTTGACAGCTCGAGAGCCTGGTCAACCTCAATCAAAGATTAAGTACAGTTCTTTCTGTGACATTGTATTTTAATGAGTCTAATGTTACCACAGTTTCAAGAGCTATTATGTTAATAAGCTAACCTTACATATGGCCCCCCACATCCCAAAGGACCCTAAAGTGCCTTAAAAACTCTAGCTATTGTACTCTTGCCAGACATCAGCTGGTGTAAATCAGCATAGCTCCATTGAGTAATTTGGAGCTATGCTGAATTAAACCAGTAAAGATTTCACCGTACACATAAGTACTTTCCCATTGCTAAACAGCACCTAGATCTGTGTTAAGACAGCAACTGTTTAATAGCATATGGCCACAGCAAAGAAAAATACTTTACTCAACTGAAACTGTTGTGCTAGGAAATAGAGGTAAGTAAAAAGTAATTTTACTCCATTTGTATAAATGTTAGGCCTGAATTGCAATAAGTCTTGTCATCATTTGCTTTGTTTTGAGTTTGAACTGTATCCAGGAACCAGTAGTGATTAAACAGAGCTTTTGTGGGAGTGCGCCAAAGATGTTTGTGAATTACTTTTACTATGTTCAGAAACTTCTTCAGCCTGTTGTTGATGGTAGATGTCAGAGTTTGAGCTAACTTAGATGGAATAGTGTCTCTGAAGGCTGAGTTCATCACATGATGAGGAGAGTTAGCTGATCTCAGCAGAAGCTATTTTCACATGGAGTCAAGGAACAGTTCTTCTCTGATTCAGCTGGAAAAATCCATAATTATTTTTTCCTGGCTACTGTGTCTGTCTGGCTCTTGCAGAGCCAGAGTCTGTGACCTTCTGACAGGACCTCAGTTACTGAACCTGACTTATTTCCTATTTAAGTTGACAGTTATATCTGTTTTACAGACAGAATTATTTCCCTGATATCTAAGTTCTCTTGTGAATTAGAGTTATTCTTAGACCGGTGCCCCAGAGATAGAATGAGAGAAGGTGGATTAGTGACCAGACCCAAAGCCTACTGAAGCAAAGGGAAATGCTTCAATTGATTACAATGGGTTTTTGGTCAGGTCATAAGTGCACAATTCAATTATCACCTCGGTTTTTTACCACTGCTTCTCTCTGCCACCCACATACACAAACCTTTTGTACTGATGGAGCTAAGAAACAAGTATTTTCAGCAGCTCTTTTTTTATGTATTGACATTATGGACCAGATCCTCAGCTTGTGTAAATCAACATTGCTCCACTAAAGTTAACGGAAACACTCCCTTTGGCTTCAGGAGGTTTGAATCCGGTCATGAATCTACCCTGTCACACTGAAGCCAACAGAGCTACCAGCTGAGAATATGGCCTTACATCTGCAGGCTACAAATCATCTTTGCATGGGTGGCTATAAGGGAGTGGGCCCATTTAGGAGGAGATGAAACTTCTGTTAACAGCCTCCAAATGAAAGGGACACTTCTTTAAACAAACTAAGCAGGGAGGTTCTGAGATATTTGCATGTTCATTATTATTGTTCACATTAGAAAAACTTTGTGTAATTGCTTCTTTAATCATTTTGATCATACAGATATTTGAGTTGCTGATCAGTATTTCATGTCTCCTCTAGTTCTTTTCCTGATGACTGCAAAGAGCCATTATGTGTTTGCCATAGTGTGCTTCTATCAGATGCTTGAACAATCAGCATATATTTAAATCTGGATATGAGCAAACATACCACAGAGTTTAGGCCCAATCTGTGGCAGTAAAGGAACTTTGTTCATACTTGAGTATCCATCTAAAAACAACATGTTAACTTGTAACCTGAACTTGAAGGAATTCAAAGCATTACTTTTCAAATGCATTTGGGACACTTGAGAGATTGTGCTCTTTATAATGGAACGAATGGATCATAGATGTGCATATGCAACTAATATATGCTTTCCCTGAGTCATGGAGGAATGACCAGGATATCTTTATTCCCTGGAAATTACTGGCTGCCAGAACAACCCCTTGAGGCTATTTGCAGCCAGGCATAAATTAAGGCAGTCTTGAGGCTGCTCTAGTTTACACTGAAGGGGCTACACCAGAGTCAGGGAGCACAAAGTGACTAAACAGCCATTTTTATTCCCTCTCCTTCCTGTCTGTGCTCAGCACAGCTCAGCTGGACTGGAGGATTTAGGCCACAGGTCTTGTCTAGTGAAATTTTTGTTTTATTAAAATCAGAAGTTTACAATGCCAATGACTACAATAATCTCTAGATCCTCAAAAGATATTCAGATGTCTGATTTCAATGGATCCTTTGAGGACCTGGGACTGAGTGTCCTCAGTTTCCAATAGACCCAAGGAGACCTGATGATACTTAGCCATTTGCAGAGTCAGTCCTCTGTTGTCAGGCACCGTGGGGTTGAGTTCCCTCAGCTGAGCCTGAGGCCAGCTGTTCAGCCTTCAGGCAGGTTAATGAGCCCAGTGGTGCTGCCGCAGAATCAACTGATGGACCAACCTACCTGACTGGCTGGAACAAGCCCCCAGAGCTACATTTAAGCTTATCAGTAGTATGAGGTAACTGACTGCTCAATGCTTATACCTGCATCTGTAACTGCTCCTGTGCCTGTCTTGTACCCTGCCTTGTTCCAACTTTGCTCCAGTCCCTACCCACACCCCTGTTTATTTGCCTGGTCTCTGACTCTGGGTCTGAGCACTGTCTCTGGTGATTGGCTGCTGATTCTGACTTCTGATTCCAGTTACTGAGGTCTGACTCTGGCTTTGGTCCATGGCTTTGATGCCAACCTCTAGGCTGGCTCCAGCTCTCACCACTAGGTAAGACTGCCTATGTCTCAGTTCTGACAGATGCTGTCTGTCCTGCAAATTTAAATTCTTATGTAATGGGCTTTAGTCTCAGTGAGAAGGAATGTTTCTATATTACTTAAAGATACATACACAAAAGCTATTTTAAAAACATATTAAGATTCAAAGTCAAACCTGCAAAATTTAGGAAGTGCCAGACCTAAGGTTTTCTATTCACTGTCAGTTTGGTCCCTTTGTGCCAATGCATTATGGTATTGTCTTTAGTTACACGATCACACACATACTATTTTTTCCACTCTCTGGTCAGATTTCAATTCCCTGCTCCAAAGCATGGAAGTGCTAGAGCCTGACAACCAAATAATGGGAAGATTTGTTTTTTTGCCATTGGCAAAGTATTATACTCTCATTCTTAGAAATAATTGAACCACATTTGCTGTAACTTTTCAAAAATATTAAGCCTGAGGCAGACACCTAACTTTGGAAATTCAACTTTAATAGTTAGTTTGGCAAAAATATAATCAATAGACAGCTTGAGGCAACTTAAACCATAGTTGTTGATCAGCCCTCTAAAAAGTAGAAGAAATAGATTTTGCAAAAATCAATAGTCTTCAAGAACTGCATAAGTATATTATACTTTGTGCTCCACAACCATAAGAATACATTGGATATTAATAATACATTTTATTTAATTGAATCATTTGGATTCAGTGCAGATGTTATGGATATTTGGAAAAGAAATAGCATGTAATTCAGTATTTTAAATATTGAAATAAAGTGTCCCACTCTAATATTCTGGAAGATGTGACTTCATAGTAAATTCAAATTGCTTCAGACCTCAAGACTCAAAGTGGAAATCAAAATAACACTGTTGTATAGCCACACTCATGGATATAATTAAAGGTCTGTCAGCACTTTCATTATATAAACCCCATTATTAAGCAGTTTATAACTTGGCCATGATGTTCTGCTTTGGGCTGAAAGCTGGGATATGAGTTTCCTGCATAGGAGTGAATTTTTCTTCCTTTTGAAATTTAATTGGAATTAGCTTATCCTCTTACGTTTCCTTTCATTCAGAAAGGATTAAGAGAATTTTTGTCCAGTTTTTGATGCTCCCCTCACACACACAAGCAAATGACTTTGTACTCCCTTAAAAACACTGCAGTCACTATAGTTTGCAGGGACAGACTAGATCATGGTACTTGCCTAAGACCAAAAGCAATATAGACTGAGCAATTATTGTCCTGTACTTTTGCTTGTTCAGAGTGATCTGTGACCATTCTAAGGTAACAGCATGTTTGGAAACTAATTATATACACCTGTAGAAAGCAATAGACTACAAAAGGGAGTTTTAAAATACACAAGGAATGTTGGGTTTGGCCCAAATTACTCAACAGCTGATATTTGTACAATTTCAAATTACACATAGGATTCCTATAGAAGTAAGTGTGATAGCTAAGAAAATATAGGAATTAATGATGAACAATGAATTTTATAAAAGTTCTCATTTCCCCTGAATACAGTACTTTCATGTTGTGTTATTTTTTAGAATTATAACCACTGCCAGAGATCAGGAAAGCTCTTTGTCCTAAATACCCGAATTAGTACAAAATACATTGCTGATAATTGTAGATAAAGTCAAAGGTGATTGTGGTATTTGGGAGGAGTTGTTCAGAGGAGCACTACCCAGGTACTAGGTGGAAGCATGCTGCCTGCTGAGTCCATGGGCTGGGAGAATTCCTGTATAGTTATTGAAATGCCAAGGAATGACACGTACCATGTTCTTTTAAAGGATGAAGCAGGTTCTTTCCCCATTGCTGGCCTCTGAACCTTGGCAGTTGTTGTAGGGGAAAGGCCATGCTCAGTATACTCCTATTCTACCAAGCCAATCCTCCAGGTATGGAATATCTCCATCCTTGCCAGTCCTTCCTCCTCATCAGCCCCTGACACATCAATCCAAATAGAACCACAAGGGTTGTCAGGGGCAAAAGATAAATAGTACAAGCTTTATTTGTCTGTGACTAAATGTCATCATAAATCCAGTGATATGACAGAAAGGCTTACTTTCAGTTTCGTTAGTAGTTTCAGTAAATGTTTCACTGGAAAACTCATCACATTAAATCATAGGTAAAAATATTATCGGGGCCTGTTCTGTCTCTTTCTCCACGTCAGGCCACACCAAAAGGGGACGTTCAGTGCCACATTTGACAAGGACATGGGGGGAATCAGAGGTGGCAGTTCAAATTGGTGCATCATGTGAACATATTTATATATGCAGTATCATATAATAACATATTTCTCTGGCAACTTCCCCCTGCAAAACAGCTAAGAAGACTCTTATTTGAGTCATTGGCTTAAGATAAAAGGAAGGCTGAACTGTTACCTTTATATTTTGTATATGGGCCCAGAAACCAGTGATGGCTGTATCAGGGACAGGTATCCTGAAAAGTGCTGACATCTCCTGCAAGTTGAAGAAGCATCCTAAATTCCCAGTGAAATTTGTTGGGATTGAAAGGATTCCACTTTGCACAGGATAGCCTAGCACCTTGCCGGGCCACCCTCTAGTAATGCATTTAGAGAGAATGTGTCCATTACAGATGAGGTTTTAGAAACACATAGGCATTAGGCATCCAACTACCACTGACTTTTCAATCACAGCTGGGTGACTTTCTGCCACTGTGCCTTGGAATGATTTATTTTAAGTGAGTCCTTCTGCTTATGAAAAAGTCCTGCATCGACTAGAATGAAACATGTAGTCTTGTATGTGTTTATCCCAGAGCCAGCACTAGTGCAAGATTTCCTATTACTGTATATCAACCCTCACCTGGAAGAACTCAGGGACTTAAAGGGGAGATCATTCTCTATGTCCACTCACTCCTTGACATGCTTATCAATGGTGATGCCAATTTAGGAACTGTATGGACAATAGCAAACTAGGACTTGATGAAACAATTTATTTCATACAGTGTAAGCCACTGAAATAGTGGTAGAGAATTGTGGACAATATCAGCTTGCCTCAGATCTGAGTGTATATGAAGTAGATATGAAAGTCTCTATATATTATGATAGCAATCCCCTAAGAGATTTAGTCAAGTTAATTTTCCATTGTATACAAAAAAAGGTTACATTCTGTGCAGTGCTAATGTGAGACTAACATGCCCAAAGCTATTTTGGATTTGGTTTTCGATTTACACTTAAAGGTCCTGAGCCCACTGGGGAAGGTTATCATTTACATCCTGTAAAATGAGAGGTATGGTTACTGCAAAAGAATGCATTCTGTCACCATCACAAGCTCTGACTTCCAATACCCTCCTCTGAGAAACAGCAGTGTCTTCATACCAAAGGGTAGGACATTATAATCTCACTAGTATCTAGAAGGCCAGCAACATGAAAGAACATGTCAGTGGTGATTTTACAAGGCATGTTGAGGCAACTGAAACAGAGCCATTAAGAAATACAGAATCTGAAGGACTGTGGGGTCAGAGGTGGAGGAATTGCAATAAATATTCATTTGAATGAAAGATTAATTTAAGGGTACATCTACACTACCTGCCAGATCAGCAGGTAATGATCGATCTATCGGAGATCGATTTATCGCATGTAGTGTAGACATGATAAATTGATCCCCAAGCGCTCTCCCCATTGACTCCAAAACTCCACCGCCGTGAGAGGCAGAAGCGGAGCCGACGGGGGAGTGCAGCAGTTGACTCGCTGCCATGAGGACACCGAGGTAAGTTGACCTAAGATACACAGACTTCAGCTACGCTATTTGCGTAGCTGAAGTTGCGTATCTTAGGTCCACCACCCACCGCCCAGCGTATACATGGGCTTAGTACAAGCATCATATCCTGATCCAAAGTCAACTGAAGTCAATGAGAGTTTTTTTGCTGGTTAGTGTCTGTGTTGGGTTCTTTGGGTGAAATGTTAAAATCTAAAGTCCTGTGGGATTCACATAGCTACTAACAATCCCATGGGACTTTTTGCAAGAGCACAACTAGCCTTGGTACCCTTAGCTAAAATCCCCACACAGAGTCTGTTTTAAAGGGTACTGGTTAGCATCTACAGGCACCCTCAATTCCAGAGCCACGTGTATTTGCTTCATGGTGCATATTTACTATTTGAGACCCTTCCAGCTGAACAGTGCTTGATAACAGTAAATTTGTATCTGATTAGGGGTATGGAATGGTTTCCATATTAGGAGAGATTAATAAGATTGGGAATTTTCAGCATGGAAAAGAGACGACTAAGGGGGGATATAATTGAGGTCTGTAAAATCATGACTGGTGTGGAGAAGGTAAATCGGGAAATGTTATTTAATCCTTTTCATAATACAAAAACTAGGGGCCACCAAATGAAATGAATAGGCAGCAGGTTTAAAACAAACAAAAGGAAGTATTTCTTCACACAACTCATAGTCAACTTGAGGAACAACCTGCCAAGGATGTTATGAAGGCCAAGACTATAACAGGGTTAAAAAAAGAACGAGATATATACTGATGGACTTATCCTCCATTAATTTATTAGTCAGGATGGGCAGGGATAGTGTCCCTAGTTTCTATTCTAGAAGTTAGGAATGAGTGATAGGGAATGGATCACTTGATGATTACCTGTTCTGTTAATTCCCTCTGAGGCACCTGGCATTTGCCACCCTTGGAAGACAGGATATTGAACTAGATGGACCTTTGGTCTGACCCAGTATGGCCGTTCTTATGTTCTTATGATAGCATTATTAACAAAAATAATCAACACTATTTTTAATTTGTGGTAACTTCCTTACTATTTCAGTAATGTAATAAATAACTGAAATGAACCTTGCTACTGACAACTCTATCATGTTTAGAAATCAACCCTTAATTCAGGGAGAGAGAGAAAAGGGACATGGTTGGTGCATGAGGCAAGTATGTCGCCTCTGTAAGCATTACACAAGTGAAGGCTTCCCTTGTACAAAGGTGTTCCCTGCTGTCATTCTCCAGTTGCTCTAAGTCCACTTCACAGAGAATTTTGAAGGTGCTGTGCTTAGTGCAGGTAAAGTAATTTAATATTAATTTACATCTGTGTTAAAGTGTATTGCATCCATATAGGCATAGAAAGTGAACATTTTGAATCAGGGAACCTGCTCATGCCTTGATCTCCCCTCTTTGAAGGGAGAAAAAGGGATTGTCTTGTAAACAGACTGTGGACAGGATCCTCAGCTGGTGTAAATCAAAGTCAATCAAGCTATACTGATTTATGCCAGCTGAAGATCCGGTCCACTGTAACCAAAATTCATGCATCTGCATTGCTACTGTATCATAGAAGCATCAGGTAATGTATTATACTCTGCTGACTTCTGAGTCTCACAGTGTTTGTTTGGAATCACAGCTTTGGGAATGTTGATTTTCCAGAGCTAGTATTAGAAGGCTGTTCAATAATATATGAATAATATAACTCATTTTACAATGTGGCTTATGGGTAATATGCTGTCAGACGCTCAGTAAAATATATCCTATGAAACATTTCAGTAAAATTAAAAAAACATCTTTTGATTCTGTCATAATCCCTTGTGTAAACTACAAACTTCAGAACAAATTGTACAATGCCTTTCTTTTATATGCCTATAAAATACTGTATATGTATTATCATTCAACCAATAAAATTTAATTTCAGCCTAAGCAGCCTAACTGGCTTTTCCAAAATAACTGGGATTGCATATTTTGGAAGGAGTATACAAGGTTAAATGATGTTTAAGCATGCATGATAAAAGAAATCCTTATATTATAGGATTAACAACGAATGGTTAATTACAGTGGCCAGCCATTAGTCAAATCAACAATAATTTTTCATGAAGACCAAGGGACTGATTTTCACAGGTACCGAGCACCTGTAGTTCATGCTGACTTGAAGCTGAAGGTGTTCAGCATTTCTAAAAAATCATGCCTGGTGGCAGAGATCAGAATCGGGCCCACTATATTCCACATGCCTTGTTTGGCCAATGTTATGCGGGGGTCAGACTAGATGATACTAATGGTCCTGTCTGGACTTAGATCTGTTCATTTTTTCCAATAATCAGGAGTGACGTTTTCTGGATAACTTGCATCAAGGTTGCACCAAGTGTAAATGAAAGCAGAATTTGGCCTTAAGGGCCTGATCCTCCAACCCTTATTCATGTAAGTAGGTTTGTTGTGATCACAGTCACTGCTACTTATGAAAAAGACCGAGCATCTAAAATTCTACTACACTTGAATTCATGCATTCAAGGTGTCGCAATTCAAGGTGTCACTCTCACAGAATATATTAGTTGTCACTTAAAATTTGTTGTATTTTTATAGGTGCAATAGCATTCTGCTTATTTAAAAAACACATTGCTTTGTACTTTAGATCTTCACATGCTGCCAAGGGACCAGTCTAATATTCAGAAAGGACTTGCTGGTGTAGTTTTTTTATATCTGCTTGTCCCACTGAAGTCATTTCAGTCAAAGGAGCTTTGAGTGCACAAGGAAAGCAGGGTCAGGGCCTGAATTCCCAAATTACAGCCCCAGTTTAGCAGGTTTAATACCCATTCCCTTATTACCTTTATTTATAGAAAATGCACTGTAAATGTCCACACATTCATAATGGACTTTATCCCCTACATCTCGGTCCATGCAGTCAATCTGAGCACCATTCTCCCAACAGGCAGATTTTCCAAAATGATCCTTGAAGATCCTGGACAGTATAGCCAAATGAGACATTGGGTTGAAAAGTGTAGCACGAGTTATAGAAATAAAAGATCAGTTTCACTTCCTAAAGGCAACAGCTGTCTCTGTTCCAAATGGTCACAAACACAATGTCCTCCAGTATTTCCCCAAAATAGACGTTGGGCCAGATTCTGATCTCAGTTGCATGACTGCAATGAAAATAGCCTCATATTTACATCAATGTAACTGAGATCCAAGATTGGCCTATTAAATTAAGCAAAAGAGAAGAGCAAATAATTTCTGTATTTTATTAGTAGTAGTAGTGGCAAGTAGTAGTATATTTCCTTTATTATTAAAAGACAATCATTTGAAACCAGATATAATCCATGTTCTCAGATCAGGAAACTAAAGAGATGCTGTGTTGAAGGCAAAACCAAAATACTCTGAAAAGAAATGTTTCTGAAATACCAAAAAACAGAGTTTCAGTTATGTTTCATCTACTAGGAAATGTTCTTCATGCTGACAGAAAAGTAATCAGAGTTTCTCTCTCACTCTCTCTCAGAAGAATGAGCAGCACCTCCAATATTTTTCTGGTTTTAATGACTATTTTATTAATAACTCTTGTTTATACTTTTCAGAATGTTCCTGACTTATAAACTGTCTTATCCTAAAGGAAAAAAATCAATCATTATCCAGCAGGGGCATAGCTAGTGAGATTAGTGCACTTGCTACATGGTCATAATTTGTTTATTCTCAAAAGGAAGATGTAGTAAATACTCACACAAAGACAGGGCCTCATTGTTTACATTCTGCATGTTTATGGAATTGGTGCCAATGCATGATCTGGAAGTTATTTTTTCCCAGTCTTTGGCAGCAACAACCATGTGGAAATGGTAAAGTACATAAGAGAAGCAAGATTTGTACTTAGAAAAATGCGCCTAATTCTACAACCCTTACTCAGTTTGAGTAGTACTTGCCCATGCCAGCTGTTCCACCAAGTTCAAGGTCTGTTTTTGTGCTGTACCCATCACCATGGGGTGAGTATATCAGTGGGAATACATGCATGAGCGATTGCTACTCGGTGCAAGGGTTGCAGAATCAGGGCCAGTGTGAAAAGCCATCTTATTGAGCCTACTTCTCCCACCCTTAAGTTGAGGAGCATCTTAATTCGTGAATAATAGTGCATTCTTTATCCCTAGACTTTACAAAGGCGGTCAACAGCACTGTCCTTGTTCTACAGATGGGGAAATCAAAGCACAGAGACTTCTCCCAGGGCAAACAGCAGCAGACATGAGACTAGAACCCAGGTTGCCTAAATGCCAATCTACTGTGCTATTCACTAGTTCTCATGTGTAAATGTGGCAGCGTATGGCTTTACAGGATTGTACAAAATCCTATCCTACAAGTTGTCTAGATATGTGATTCCTCCTAGTATATTTCTGCACACTCCATCTCCACGTACTCCTGTCTTATGAACACATTGTGACTGAGCCGCAAGCTACTAATTTCATCAATCCCCTCCCCACTGACCATCCTGGGTTGAGACACAGGTGTATCCTCCTCCCTTGGCCAATACGGGGAAGCCATGGAAACTCTCTGAAGGAGCTTCACCCAGGAAGTGATCTCTAAACATCCAGTGGCCAGAGCAGGATGGGCTAGACAAGTGGTATGGTCATCTGAGAGCAGAGCGGAGAACCTGAAGAGTGGCTAGAGGAGTTGCATGGTGTTCGGGCAGCAGAGCAGTGAAGCAAGCTATAGAAAAGCTGAGGAGATGCAGGTAGAGCAGGAAGCTGGCCTGGGGAGCAAAACCTGAGGCACCACATGTACAGCAGGGTGTGAGAGCCAAACATTGCAGATGGCTAAAGGTCTGTGCAGTACTTGACTGGCTAAGCAGCAGTTCTGCAGAAAAGGACCTGGGGGATTACAGTGGACAACAAGCTGGATATGAGTCAGCAGTATGCCCTTGTTGCCAAGAAGGCCAACGGCATATTGGGCTGTATTAGTAGGAGCATTGCCAGCAGATCAAGGGAAGTGGTTATTCCCCTCTGTTTGGCACTGGTGAGGCCACACCTGGAGTATTGTATCCAGTTTTGGTTTAGGGGGCTTGGGCACATGATTTATGAGGAGAGGCTGAGGGAACTGGGTTATTTAGACTGCAGAAGGGGGAGGGAATTTGGTAGCAGCCTTCAACTACCTGAAGAGGGGTTCCAAAGAGGATGGAGCTAGGCTGTCCTCAGTGCTGGCAGATGTCAGAATGAGGAGTAATAGTCTCAAGTTGCAGTGGGGGAGGTCTAGGCTGAATATTAGGAAACCATTAGGAGAGTGGTGAAGCATTGGAATTGATTACTGAGGGAGACGGTGGAATCTCCATCCTTAGAGTTTTTAAGAGCCAGCTTGACAGAGCCCTGGCTGAGATGATTTACTTGGTGTTGGTCCTGCTTTGAGCAGGGGATTGGACTAGATGGCCTCCTGAGGTCTCCTCCAACACTAATTTTCTATGATTCTATGCAGCAGGAGAGAAGGGCCTGAAGGGACCTCTCTATGGCACAGAGCCAGTGGCTAGCTCAGGGTCATGAAAAAGGCTCTTGCAGACAGAGTGTTGTAGCCCCTGGGGATTAATGTGGTCAGTGGTCTGTGACCAGCCATCAGGCCCAATAAAAAGGGCTATTGTCCTTTTAGAGCATTACATTCAGGGACAAATGGGAAGGCATTTAGTCTAGCTGCCTGTGTAGCTAGAGCAGCCCACTAGTATAAGCTGTGCAGGAAGTGCTGCTGCAGCATCAGGGAAACAATGAAGAGCGGATGCCCAGCCAGACCCCTGGGCGTGACAGATCCTGGCCAGGAAGGCTACAAATCAGCTGTTTGGTTTTCAGAGAAGAATAGACTGGAGGGGGCTCAAGTGCTATGGGTTCCCCTGCAGGGGCAGATTTAGGAAATGCTATGTCAGAACTTAAGCCACTGTACCTAAGGTATCAGCAACCTTTCCTTTCTGCCAGCCTCATTAATATCCCTTTCCTTGAGCCATGTCTGGGTGTTTATTGGGATCCCCCAGGACTAGTACCAATAGATCTAGCAGCCGAAGCTTCTTCAGCACTTTCTTCTGAGTCATGACACACCTGGCATGCTACTGAGTCCCCTGACGTACCAGAACACTCAGCTACTGAATCAGTTACAACATCTTGTGACCTCTCATTGACCTCATTGTGCTTAAATAGATTTGTTTTTTCAGGTAAGACTATACAGTAAAATTTTCAAAAGTACCAGAGTGGCTTAGGCTCTGAGGATTTAACCATTAGGGAGCCTAAATACCAATGACTTGAACGTTGAGATGGTTAAGGAAGCTAAGGCCTCTTTGAAGGTAGGGTTGATATCTTGGGATTATAGTTAATGCCCATGGAAAGTTTTACATAGATTCAATGGCTATTTAATTCAAATCTTTCTTGTTTTAGGATTAGATTTTCAGAGGTGCTTATGGAAGTATAGGTGCCCGACCCTCATTGACTTTCAGTGGTCATTGGATAACTCCTTTCCTTTCGGGCCTTTGAAAATCCAGCCCTTAATTTTGAGGGGTGTATGTGCATAGGATGTTTATAAGTTTGAACTGGTTTAGAGAGAGAAAAATGTAGGTTAAATTTAGGTTTTAGTTATTAAAAGGCATGCTGAAACTCTGCCAAGGTAAATTACATATTTGGAAAGAACACTACACAGAAATTATTTGCCGGGGTAAACTCCTTCTGAGGGTTCACCACTCCTGTCTTCTAATCCTTTCTCCCTTTTCCCACCTTTTGTTGTGTTCATAGTGTTAATCATGCAATAGATCTGCAAGTGAACCATCATTAAAATCAATAGAAAGAAATGCAAATTTGATTTAAAAAGTCATCTTGTTAGAATAAGCATTTTCTGCACATAAATTTAAGGATTTTTTTACAGATCTCTTTGTAGTCTTTACAGTCTGTTTCATAATCCAGAACTGGGTCAGAGGTTTTGTAAATCACACCATTATCTGAATCCAACAAAAAGCTTGTGGTTGTGTTAGCTGAGCAATGCAGTAAAGAAAACTGAAAAACAAAATAGTTAAAATGTACATGAATGTGTTTTTTTCCCCCATGCCTCTTTAAACAGCACTCTTTGGAGAGAACATACTGCAAGCTGAAATGAATCATACAAAAAACAGATCATGTAAACTAAGCTTGTCTAGTCATCCACTTCCAAACGTCAAAAAGATTTTCTGAATTCTGTTAAATCCTCCGATGTAGGTTTCCAAGCCATTTTTATATGATTACATTCATTTCTGATAATACATTTTAGGTGTATAAATTGCTATCTTACAGCACTGAAGTCTTGACCTTATTAATAAGAAGAAAATCTGTTTCCTATTTGTTCACTCTACTGTTTGGAATTAAATGCCAGTGGAAGATAATCCATTCCCTAGATCTCTACCATATGAGAATTAGGGTGACCCTGACGATGTGCAACAAGTCACATGCAGTAGGGGAAACTTGTTACTTCACTCTCCTGACAACTTTAAAAAGGTTTCTTACCTGGAGAGCAGAGGGGTGTAATTAGATTACGGATGAGGCCACATTTTCAGTCTGTCTCTAGTTCGGTGTTTGCAATCACCTGCAGGTTAAAATGACAAGAACAACCAAATGATATAGTTTAAACATATTAGTACTTGGGGTTCAATGCTCAGCACATTCTGAGTTCCTTCAGTTCTCAGCTAGGCAGCTTGGATGAGACCACTCCACAAGTCAATTAGTTAGACATAATAAAATCAAAATCTAGCTGTCACAGTCATCTGAGCTAGGAAGATAATTGGCTACTGCTCAAGCTCTATGGAAATTTCATTTACTATTTATGAAGGTCAAGAGGTATAGGGAAAATATCACTCTGTACAGACACTTGGATAGGTGGGAGGTGTCCTACGTACTTATAATATTCCTTATTTCAGGCTATGTACTGTTTTCATTTACAGTGGTTCAACTTCATTGATTTCAGGTGGATTACAGCAGCAGCAGAATCTCGTCCTTAGTGTTCATGAATGTGTTGATTCACCATGTTGTTTGTGAAGGCTGCCATTGTTCACACACACACGAATCTGGTTTTCTTGGTTCCTGTGTATGGCCAACAGACTCCAGTCATCAGCGGGCAGGACTGAACCTGGGACTGCTGGAATTTAGGGCATGAGCCTCTACCGCATAAGCTAAAAGCCAACTGCTTGTTAGCTAAGGCTGTGGAGCAAACTCATTAATCTCTCTCTCTAAATGGTCTTGGTGCCGCTAGAGGGGACTGAACACCACACCTAGGAGGTGTGTTGATTATACCTGCACAGCTTTATACATATTTTAAGTTGATGAAGATAAGATGAAAGGCCATGGACCCATCTTTGGGAATTCCCATTCCGTGTAGTGTGGTAGGAACACGGTTCAGTGGATGAGTGATTTCCATTGGCTTTTAATAGTTCATAAAATAAAACAAAACACATTTATCAAGCATCTTTATATGTGACCATCCAAAGTTACCATTATTATAAAATCAGGCAAAATAATAAAGATGAATGGTGAGTGTGATTTAAAAAGAAAATCTTTAACCTCAAAGAGAAAGCTAATGAAGCCTGCAAAATATAGTTTCAGATGGCACCTCAAAATGAAATACCTTGTTCACTTTTGTCTGGTCTTGGATCAGCAGAAGCCAGAACACCTGGAAGGGATAGCCAGTATATATCAAGGAAGTTAGAGAAATATGGTGTCATTTTGTGAAAAGGCTTCACATATGGCAGAGGGGGAAGGACTACAGTTCTGGAATTAAGCTAACAGGGAAGAAGTCTGTGTAATGTTCCAAACTTGTGGATAATCCTGTGTTTGTGTCATAGCAGTCATGGGTTCTGCTATTTTCTTGTTTATTTGTTTTTTAATACATGACCTTTAACATTTTTTCCCATTTGTCTGGGAATCTGTCTGAATGAGAATGTAACAACTGATGAGTGTGAAAGAACCTTGAGACCAGCACAGTTCAGGGCTGAGCTGAGTAGGTTAAGGCAAAAAGAAGAGGTTAGCAACTCAAACCATCAGACAAGTAAATTTTCAGAGGAAATCTTAAATTTGTCCAAGGCTGGTGACGTTTATTTCAAAAGGTTAAGACATGTATCAGCTTGGAAGGTTAGTTTATATTTATAAAGTGTGACTCTGGTATGGGTTCATATTGGTTCAATCCTTCTGTGAGCTGCACATGGCAGAGCCCTGTAAGTATGTGAAAAAACAAGCCCACATGAAAGCAAAATGGCCATTCTCTTGGAACAATCTATCCCATGCAACACAAGCATGCTATGCTGAAATAAATTGGTTAGTCTCTAAGGTACCACAAGTATTCCTCATTTTCTTTACAGATACAGACTAACACGACTGCTATTCTTAAGCATGCTATGGTGTTCCATAGCGACAAGTGAATACCGTAATGTTGGTATTTAAATGAACTTTAAATACCACTGCATTTAGACTTTAGACTATCACATTCAAATATCATTTGATTAAGCTAATAGGCTAATCATCTTCTCAAAGGCGTCCCGTGGTTTCCATCAGGGCCCAGATTCTCTCGCATTTATCTATAGCCTTCTACAGAGAATGGGATGAAGAGGAGGCACCTGGTGGCCCACTGTGAAGCTCCATCCATTGAGAAGAACAATTCTTAGATGCATCTTATGCACTCACTTCAACAGTTTCAGAAGGGTCTGGATCTCTTTCCAGAACAGTGTAGACATCTGCAGAGACTGGAAGTTATTCAAGAACTGATACAGAAATATCTGGGCAATAGGAATAACAAATTGGACACATCACAATAATGCAAACAAGTTTCTCTAATGGCAATAAATTGCTGCTTTAATTCCTGGAAAGTACTGATTTCCTTTTTATAAAAATATGCATTAAATCTCTAGGTCCAGTCCTGAAGCTCTGCAGTTCTTATGCAGACTAACTACAGGCAAAAAAATCCATTGACTTCAGTGTGATTAATAATAAAGGGCATTAAACAAAATCAACTAACTTTAAAAGGAAAATTGAATAGGAGTCAAGATATTATTTATAAAATAGTTACATATCCTTCTACAAAGATTGTTCCTTTGATTTAGTTATAGCTTCAGAGTGAAATTCTATCCTCTGAGTTTCACTTGCAAGCCAAATAAAAGAGTTGTGTTTAAGAGAATAAAAGCGCAATCTGTTGATCAGCTGATGTTTTCCCTTTCCCAAAATACATCACTTCATACCAGAACTCCTGTATCTTTTTGTACGTGAATCTAAAAGGCTGCACTAAAGAGAGAAATGCAGGAATAAAGGGCAACTTACAACTCTCAAGATTTGGTCCTTAATTGGCTGTTTTGTCCCTAATATTTCAGACAAACATTGGATGTGGTTCAGATACACATGTCCCTGATCAGCAGTCTATCCAGTATTGGATAACTAGACAGGCTTCCTGCTCCCTGTGTGGTAAAGGACACTTTTAGTCTATAAGTAACCATAAAAGATTAAATTTGCCCAAGTTGCAGAGGGCCATTTTCAGGCCCTCTTCACCATTTAAGCCCTGATTGTGGAGGAGATACACACACTGGTACATTTCCAAACCCTACACACCATAGAAAAGGTCTCCATGCTAACCCCATGTTGTCTGCTTTGGAAAGTTGGTTCCACACCAGGAGAGAGTCCAGGGAACAGCATTTAAAGAGATCCAGTGGTCTTGACACTCCATGAAATGAGCACAAAAGAACTGCAACTACTATTGCAGCTCATTGCCTAGAGCAGCAGCTGTAAAGTGAAAAGTAGGGTGGAGTTATACAGAAACCCTGTAGTCTAGCTCCATTTTGCATGGGATAGATTTCGACTCCACAACTCTATTGTACCTCACCAAAACAGAGCCTAGTTATTTGTGTTTTATGTGAGTGAATTACTTTATATATACATATATGGGCAAGGTTGAACGATCACATTTGAAGAACACATGAGCAGAATATCACACAGTCTGTGAATTATGAAGTTTGAGGCCACCGATTGGATATTTCTCGCTGTCATAGTGTGCAGAGGTGGATGACAGCTCATGTACCATGCAATTTTTTTCATGTTGGGTTACATACATATTCCCATTAACATTTGTATTTATAGCCAGTCCATTGCTTTTCCAGTGAACAGACCTAAAGATTCAACAACGACTTGCCTGCACCAGCAGAAAAACCTATGTGGCATACCTGAGGGTCATCCATATTATCTAACAAAGTGTAAGAAGGCAGGGTGAGAATTTCTATTTTCTCCAGCTTCCAGCTGCAAGGGATAGTTTGGGCTTTTCGAAGTCCAAAAGCTGAAGAGCAACATTGCTGGTGTCTGATTTTTTTCAAAGGTAACTATACACCAGTGAAGTGCGTTATCATATTCTGTTGCTATTTTAAATGTGGTAATTTTAACTGTCCTAGATATTTGAATAGTGCAGGCTATGATTTCCTCTTATTTTAAATGCTGGTTTCATGTGCACTATGAAAATTCAATTAGGAAATAATCAGTTTTAGCATGTGGTTTGCACAGAGAATATTTTAGATGGTAAAATCACAGAAAGAATATATCATTAATTTAGTTTAAAACCTCAGGGTATGATGGCCAGGAAAATGGAGTTTTGCAGTAAATGCTTGTTTGGAAAAAGGGAGTTTAATTAATGATTATGTAGCAAGTCCTGTTCTCGCTCCATATGGATACAGCAGTCTGCCAGTGCAAAGCAGTTTGAAGAATCTTGACATTTCATCCGAATTGTTCTATCCAAATTGTTCCAATGCCCAGTTCAGTAAACCACAAATGTGTTAGTGAAATCAGTGAGATTGCTCCTGCACATAAAGTTATGCACATAATTAAGTGCTTTGATGGATTGATATCTTGGATCTTCTTTAGCAAAGCGGTTAAGCATTTACCTCATTTCAAGCACTCAAGAAGTCCCACTGTTTAAAGTTAGGCAGCTGCTTAAGATACTTACAGAGTCAGAGTCCTAGGCCTCAGTTTGGGAAAGCACTGAATGGAGGCCTTAGTGCTGCAGAAGCGAAAAAAAAAAGCTTTGAAAGACCTGGCATAGACGCTGGTACCTTTGGAAGTGAAACACCCAGAAAGATATGAATGTGGAGAATTACAAGGAAAATGAATAGGTAAGAGAAAGGGATGACCCAAGTAGTGCAGAAGGTGAGAGTTGATGCCATGGGCACATCACACCATTGAGGGAGGCTAGCCCCTGTCCCCTCCCCCTCTCCTACCAGAGCCCGGAGCTGCCCCCGTCCACCTTCCTCACGCCCCCAGCACTTGGCAGGTGAGTGGCATGACCAAAGCAGCCACAGTGCTGGGTGGGTGGGTGGCATGGCCAGAGCACCCTCAGCCTCTGAGCGCCAGATGGGCGGTACAGCTGAAGTACCCTGATCCCCATCATTGGTCAGCCAGCATGGCCGGAGCACCCCCACCCTCGGCGGCACAGCCAGAATGTCTCCAGCTCCAGCCCTGGAGTACTAGGCGGGCAGCGTGGCCTGAGCAACCCCAGCTGCAGCACTTGGTGGGCAGACGGCAAGGCCAGAGCACCCCCAACCCCAGGGTGCTGGGTGGGTGACACCGTTCCAGCACCCCCAGCATCGAGTGGATGGACAGGTGGCTTGGCACGGCCTCAGCCCCAGCGCCGTCGTCCCCACTCCCTGCCCCCCGCACACACACACAGTCCCAGGCCTTGTGTGCACCAGCACCAGCCTCTCAACCACAGAAGAGAGGGAAGGGAACTGAAGCAGGCAGGAAGGGTTTGGGGGGTGGAGCAAAGGCAGGGTCACACCAGGCTGTCTGGGGAGGTACAGCCTTCCCCTGTCTATGCTACCCACTGCACATGGTTCATGCATAAAGAATAAAAAGGCCTCCCGAACTTCACAGAAAGAATTGTGATCATGGCTCATAGGTTTCATAAAACATATGCTTTTGGATTCTCTCCATCTCAAATGCTATTTTTCAAATACATTATAGTATCTAAATTAGCCAGTGCTGGACACTCTCACTCTCATGAGGGAGATTAGTGTCTTGATTATGGTCTACTCAACATCTGAAACAGCAAAGTAGCCAACCTTTAATAAAGGAAAGCTGTTTCAATATTAATATTGACGTCTTTTGGGCTTTATTTTCTAGCTGAACATGAACCGCAATACCCTAAATGTTTTTTTTTTGCAGATCTTCTAATCTGTTTTATAAATATAAAATGAAAAATACTAAATTTACTTGGGTCCAAGACAAAACACTGTCTGTCGTGATGAAAATGAATAGCTGATGTTTCTATATGCATCTTAATCTGTTGCTTTTACTCTTGTTATAATGGCTTCAACAGGTTCATTTTCAGTCATGTTAACTGAATCCAAAGGGATGGCATCAGAAAAGATTGAGGCCTATTTACTGATGAGAGAAAGAGCTACTGTGTTATGTTTTCCTCCAAGACTTTGAGACTTGCAACTGGATTGGTATGAACTTCTATTTTGCCAGACAAGCTGAAGATTTATGAAAATTAACTGATGGCCCATTCTGTATCTCTTGCAAACCTAAAGCCACCATTAACATCAAAGGAAGTCTCACATGCCCAAGGAATTCATGATTAGGTCCTTGGCAGCTGTACTTTAAATATTAAAACTTCTCTTCCAAATGATACTTTACTTATATGACTGTCATCACTATACTGTTATCAAAGGGCTTATAATACTGACTTTACTAATATACAGAACATACCAATTGTTGGCTGTTAAATTAGCTGATTTTGAAGTCCTGCTCTTAGCACTGATGCAAAATCCATTATCTTACGTGAGGAAATTCTTAGATTGTTAAAGAATTTATTAAAAAATAAGAAAGAAGATGATGGTGGCTGTTCATTGTGATCATTAGCCACTCAAAAATGTATAACTTACATAGAATTCTGAATTACCAAGACTCAATTTAATGGAGAAAAATGTATTCTGACTTCATTTTTCAATGTTCTTATACCCACCACGATGTTTTCTGAGCTCTTAAAAGTTGGGAAAGATGAGTGATGTCAGGGATGAGATGTAAACCCACAACTGCAGGGGAGACTAAAATTGTGACACCACACTTTAGACTACCCAAAACTGATGCTCTAATGATTTACCTATTTGGGTGGTTACTTAACCTTCTACATCCCCCCCAAAATCCCTGTAGCTCCTTTGAATTCTAAAGAATCTGCAAGATGGAAATGTGAATGATCCTGATCCTTGAGACAAGCTCTTTGTAGCATCACCTGGAGGCAGTAAAGCTGGCCCAACTGGGAAAATAAGGATTCTGCACTGTGGAGGAATCCCAAATTGGCAGCATATCAGGTTCTATGCCATCCCCAGGCCCAGAATTGGGGAAAATGGGGGTTGTGACTTGGGGGAGGAGTATGACCAGACACAGGGGGATGACCAGAGAGCTGCTGCATTCCAGCAATCTTAGGCTGGAGAGGATATAACAGCCAGTTTCCCCCTGCTCTTAGCCCTCCCATCAGGTCCTGCACTGAACACGTCTCAACTGGGCCTGCAGATTTGTCTCTAAATAAGGAAAATTCAGTTCAGTCATTGGCAGTTTCATTACATGATACCCTGCATCGAAGTCCTGATAACAATACCAGCTAATGGATTCACAGTGAGGCATTGTCTATACTACACAGCTTTTAACGACATGGCTATGTCACCACAGCTGTACCGCTAAAAGTCATGCAGTGTAGCTGCTGTTCATCAGCTCTCCTGCCAACAAAAAATGTCCACCCTCAATGAGCGGCATTTGCACTGTGGGCAAGAGAGTACTCGTGCCGACAACGCACCATTCACACTGGCACCTTTCGTAGCAAATTTTTTGTCTTTCGGGGGGTGGGTGTTTAACACCTCTGAAAGACGATCGTTTTGTCATTCAGTCGCCACTGAAGACAAAGCCTGAGAAAGATCCCACTTTCAGGAAACGTGAATAAGGAAAACAAACAGACAATGAAGATATAATTTGCACTAGTGTCCAACAATCAAAGGGATGAAAGTGGCTGAACTCTTAATCACTGCAGTAAGGAAGTATGTGGATCACTGTATCTGGTTTCAGGAATGCTACATTTTACTGTACAGTATTGTATTCCTACCAAGATCTACTTAGCTTTGTTAATTTGATTTACTGTTTTAAGTGGAAACATTCTCAAATGCTGCTTGAACCTTTTCTAGAATGTATTATGGTAGGAATACCATATTGTGCCAGGAGCAAGAGTGCCAACAAGTAAAAAGTATTTTAAACATTGTGTTCTTTTATTTGGACACATTTGGCACAGGTGTGACTTTTTCCAATCCTGGGGGCAATGAAGCTAAACACCGCAACATATTGAAACAGAGCCTGGATAAAGAAGTCACAAAACTTGTCAGTCCTCTGTACAGTTCTCTCTCTCACCTACTCACTCCCTCAACCTGCACTCCATGAAATGGAATGCATTCATTGCAGTCGTTTATGATATTGCTACTATAGAAAAGAAAGTAGGTCTGTACCAACACATGTCCATGCATGTGTATGAGTGTGTGTGTGTTTGTACATGTGTATATATATATATATGTATTTCATCTTTGCTAAGAACTTGTGTTTACTCTCTGCTCCCATAATGCTCTGCGATTAAAGTGCCTTCCTTATAGTCTGTTTACAGCTTAATACTTTGGTCCCTTTCTGTGACATATTATAAGACAAAGAGAAAAATATGCCTGTATACTGTCAATCTGTCATGATTTACTGCACCCTTATCTGTGGTCAGTGCTTTGTAGATGGGTTGGAATTCTGGATAGCTCTCATCAATGGTTGCACATGCTGTGAAGCAACAATAAAAACAACCTTTCTTTCTAAGGATGTAAAATAGAACCGGTGGAGGCAACACCAAAGGCTGCATTCTATGCACGGATATCTCTATGTAGATGAGGGCAGAATCTGGCAGTCTGTCATTTCACAGTTAATGAAGTTGGATTCTGAAAAGGTTCAGAAGTTCAGCTCAAAAGGAATATGCTTCCCAAATTATCTTTACCTCTCTTAACAGATAATCTCATGAGAGCAGGCTTCCTTCCACATGATTTGGAAATAACATCCAACCCTTCCTTTGAGCATTTCCATATCCTTGTTTAACATCATCAGAAATCTAGGTGATATGACAAAGTTTGATTGTTGTTTTCATAGGCTTTGATTCTTACTCTAACCCCAAACATTTTTTCAAGGTATGGTAAGAGTTCTTACTTGACGTCAATCCAGCCCTTATCTTAATCATCTCAAGTGTACATTAAGGATGGACAGAGAGTCCTATTCTCATTACCTCAACTGTAACCCAAATATGAGCCTGTAGGTCATCCTAGAGTTAAATCTACCTCCCCACACCCCAAAAAAGGGAGTAAAGTACAGTGATTGGAGTAGTTTATCACAATCAAAAGTGAGTGAACCCTAGTCTGCCAATATTCTGACAAATGGGCATTTTTTTAACTTAGATTGCAAGCTGCTTAGAGAGGGACCATCTTTGTTTGCTGTGGTAATACAATTAATAATAATACATAAAATAAATTGTGTACTCAATCCTGGTGTTTGCATGAACAAGCTGAGGCTGATGTGCTCTAAATTAACAATATACCTGTTAAAAATTATCTGTTTCTATATGTAATGAGTTTGTTTTAAGTTCTGCTCCCAGTGGACAAGCATTCCCATCATCACAATTAGCTCTTTTTCCTGTAGGGAAATGTATGGCAGTTACACTTCATAAATTACTAAGCAAAAGAGCATGGTAAAGAAAACCACCATCTCACCTCTTCAAGCAGAAATTTGAGGGTCAGAGCACACTGTCTTTTCAGGGATATCGATAATATTGATTCTGAGGTGCTTTCTTCCCTTGTGGACAATACACCTGGATTCAATCATCAGCTCATACCTTTTGGGTCAGCCTCAAAATTAAATAATTTGTTATCTAGGAAAAAAATGGAATTTTTAGATAATGTCTTCGATTTTTACACCCTCTTTTTGAGAACTGAAACATCTTTCCCTTTAATATATTAAGTATTAAATCAAAGACTGGACAGTATTACATTAATAAAAACATTAATTTAAAGAACAGAACCAGTGGCATTTAAAAATATGTAGTGGCATGAACATCATTAATCAGTCCAAAGTGAACATTATAAATTAGAGGGAGATTTTTTCAAAGGCACAAATTAGAATTATGCTCCCAGTTTTTAGCCCTTAGTTAGTTAGAACTCTCCCAGTTCATTTGTTTTAATGTTTCTCTCCCTCTACATGAAGTTAAGAGAATTTTCAAGTAGTTCTTCACTAACAGTAAAATACAAATGATTTCCAGAGAGGGGTAGAATGTGGAAGGTGTAAGGGCTTGTGTCACCATGGAGAACAGCCCTCCCCCATGATCCTTCTCCAGTCTGGTGTATTAGTGTATGGGTGTTATGGCGTAGGCTAAGAACCCTTTTCATTTGTTCTATTCTGTTGTGCTGAGACTGAGCTTTTTGCAATCTGGAAAACATTTTGGTTGCCCAAAACACAAGATCGACGCAAACACAAAATCTACCCATGCAGTAAAGATGCCAATCAGGAATGTACTTAAATAATCAAAGGGAAAGCAAATCCAACCCTGATCTGAGTCAATGGCAAATTTTTCTGAATCACCAATAACACTGTATAGATTTCTACCTCCATCAACTACAATACCATAAGCTCAGCTTAGTTCTATACCAGCAGGTGGAGTCCCATTCAGATTCACTGGGATTGTAGTAAATAAGAGATCAGCTGGGGGCTTAGAAACCACTTGTAAAATAAAGAAAGGAAATTAGGAACCCTTACCAAAGACTAGACCAAAAGGATGGTGACTTTTTTTATATAGTTACTATGTGAAATACAGATGGTCAATTTAATATAAAAGATTAATTTAATTTGATAACTCAGTTGATTTTTAAGTACTTCCAGGTAGCAATAATACAATTTATTAATAATAATTTACAATTTAATACCTTGCTATAGTAGTTACTATGTGTATATTAATGGTTTCTTAATTATTTCTATGAAAATATCTTCTATATTTGCAATTATATTGGCCCAGTTTACACCCTTTCAGTAAAAGAAAAAAGCCATGGTTTGGTCCTGTGACGAGGTGTACCAGGTGCTTTGAGGCCTCCTGCTGAGGCCTTGCCATTCTGCCAGACCCCACCCTAGGAAAAGGAGCAGTCAAGGTGGGTCCTCCAGGCCTGTCTAGAAAGGCTGCAGGGAAACAGCCATTCAGGGTGTATCAGGCTCAGTTAAAAGGATCTGCAGGTGCTAAGTAAGTCAGTTCCTGGCTGAGACCAGAAGCATGAGGAAGGAGTGCAAGGTTGTGAAAGAGAATGCTGAGGTAAGGGTGAAGAGGAAGGGGCTATGTGAGAAGTGGCATTAGCTACAGCAATAGAGTTATAGGAAGCAGCATGGGGCTCCTATTTGTAGAGTCCCTGTGTTGGAAAGCGGATTAGTGGCCATGCCCAGGTCTGCTGCTGGAAGAGTGGCCAAAATCCTGAGAAGGGACAAGTTTCACGGAGAAGCCGAAGCAGAGAGCTGGAATTTAAAGGGCTCTAGGATGGGGCTGAACACCCTGCAGAGGGCCAACCATTTACTGAGCTCTGTTACCCAGGGAAGAAGACTGAACTTGAAGGAGTAACTTGGCTGGTGAGCTAAGATGAGAAGAACTGATAAGGCAAAATGGTCTCCAGGGAGAAAACTCTGGGGGCACTGCTTCATGAGAGGGCAGGAATGGACTTAAAGCTAACCCAGAAGAGGCTGAGAACTGAGCCCAGAGACAGGGCTGTAGATAACAACCAGGGCACAGTGAGAGGCCCTTTTGGACCTTTTACCCTGGCTGGGGTTTTCACATATAGATGATGGGGATGGGCCACTGAAGACCCATCCAATGAGATTAACATCCATCAGGGTGCCTGAAGCAGAGTGAGAGGGTATGCAAGTTCTCTCCCAGCCCACAGGAGGTGCTCATGAGAGGTGAATGTCCCCTGTCATAGGTCCTGTGGAAAAGGAAAACTCCACTAGATTTCCTCTGAGTTTTTGCCAGATACTTCCTCTGGCTGGTGCGGGACAGCAGTACTGGCTTAGTCCCCAGTTCCCACATCATCCTTGACACCTGTGTGCAGACCCTGGGTCAAGGCACTAGTCCTAAGGCCCCCGATCCTCTTGTCCCCTAGCTACCTGCTATTACAGCTCCAGTGGAAGGAAGTAGTCATCTAGCTGCTACTGCCCCTATTTGAAGGGTTGGGGGTGCAAGTGTAACCCACATATCTCCTGGGTTTGGTGTTCTGCTAGCTTTTAGCTCATGAAGTAGAGGCTCCTGCACTATGCTCCAGAAGTCCGAAGTTTGATCCCACTCATCGAGGACAAGGGTCCGCTGGCATTACACAAGTAATTCAGACAGGACTAAATTCAGCCCTGATATAACTAGGTGCAACTCCACTGAGTTAAGTCGAGTTATGCGGCTGTCAATTCTATTATTAATTATCTTTGATATTTCTACAGATTCATAACTAAGATTAGTAATTTATTCAAAACTTAACGTAGGTAGGTCACAAAGACTTGAGAAAATGAAAACTATTGGGCCAGACCCATAAATGGTGTAAACTAGTATAGTTGCATTGATCTGAATGGCACTACAGCCATTTACTCCAACTCATGATCTGGCCTGGTGTAACTTATTTTTGTAAGTACAATTTTGGGGCATATGGTAAATTATTCACCTATCCTATGTCATAGTTAAACCTATCTGCATATATCAAAAGAGGAGTAAAGTTGTTCGCTTCAAAATTATTCGTATGGGTTCAATATCCAATACTCAGAAGTACAGGGTGTTAGCTTTCAGGTTCTATTGCTTCATTTGTATGTAGCCTGTAAAAAAAACCTTAATGTACATTTAACAGACAGTTTAATAAGTTTCAGGAAATTACAAAAGACAGATGCTGTCTTCTGAATGGCTGTGAATATTGAGTTGGATACAGCTTTGATTTGTTTGTCAAACATAATTGCAGATGACTAGGGGCCTGATCCAAAATCCATAGGAACTCTAATTGATTTCAATGGGCTTTAGATCAAGATACTAGAAAATGGACTCTGTGTAGCTAGTAACATTAAATGCATAGTAATTTAAGGCTTTGGTTTCAGAAAAAATGATTTCATCCTCCTTTACTCTCTCCTTCGTACACAGTCCTGTTACTTGGGACCACAGTTGGCTTCTTTATTCACATTGGATAGCACTGAAATCACTGGGACCCCTCTAGAAGTAAGCTACTATGGACCTTGTGGAAAAGCTATCTATATACACAACCTTCATTAAAAACATTAAGATTGCAAAGTCAAGCACTCAGCAGTTAGGAAATGCCAGAATTAAACCTCTGCTTGCCCAAATAAGGGTATAAACTAGCCCCAGGTTAGTTGCTTGTGTTTCTAGGGATATAGGTTGCAGCTGCAGAATGACTCTTTCAAACACAGCTCACTAATACATCTACATCTCAGACTTCCTAAGAGTAGCTAAAAATCTTATTGACTATGTTAATATAAAGGGAGGGATTGAGGGGGAGCAGCCAAATAGTTCCTTTCTGTCATTCCTTTTCAAAAGACAAGGAGCATATTAGGAGGATGGGGCTGTGTGGGGGGCTCCATGACTCAGACAGTGAATCACTCTGGTTTCTCCTCCAAACAAATTTCAGACTTTACTTGAATCATTAAAGATCTTTTGAATGGATAACTTAAGTAGCCCTAGGGAACAAGTGAATGATTTTCTGTTCAACCTTGTATATAAATTGTAATCCAGAATATGGAACAGTCTATGGATTCACTGAATGCACAGAATCTATCCTCGTCATTTATTGTTCTGTCGAAAAGCGTTAAATAAATTAGTTTGGAATGGGAGAGTGGGGTGATCTTAATGTGGGATGACATTAAAATTTGCAAAAGGTGAGAAGAAATGTCATCATAAGGACCTTGAGCTAATTTTTCAAAAACAACTAAATGACTTAGGAGCCTGCATTCCATTTTCGGAAGTGACTTTGGAAGCTTCTTAGTGCTTGAAAATGAGACTTGGGATCCTAAATCTCATAGGACCAAATTGACAAAGGTACTTAATTATCCAACTGCGTCTATAGGTGCCTAAGTATAACATTTAGGCATCTCTGATTTTCTCAAAACCACAGCTCAGCTACCACCTAACCTAGTAGAAGCCTAAGTTTCTGCCGGTGGGCGTGCATACAACTGCCTAAATCCTGACGCCGCCTCACAGCCAACAATCTTCCTGGAGCCATTACTCAAGGCGAACGCTCAATGAGATTCTAAAATTGGGTGTTCTGCTGCCTACCTTGCCAGTGGCGCCTGATCCGTGAGGCATGGTCTGAAGATGCTTAATCCACTCAAAAGGCAGCAACGAGCAAGAAGAGAGAGTGTGTCCCCCCAGGGCACTCAATAGGGATGTGGGAGACCCAGATTTGAATCTCAAGGCTGTCTGGTTTGGAGCTGGAAGCTCAAGTCAGCTCTCCCACATCCAGCTTCTTGGCTTCTGAGAATTACATTCTTAGGTGTCCAGTTCTCCCATTCAAGACATGGGAAACCTGGGCACCTAACTCAGTTCTGAGGATTCTGAGTGTTGCAATGATTAAGTACTTTTGTAAATCTTCCCCTTGGGCCCTTTTGAAATTTTTACCCTTAAGGACTAGTGAAAATGTTACCCCCCATCTACATTAGGAAGTGTTATCATTTTTAACCCTGGTTCCAGTAAAATTTATTCAGCTATTCCTGATTCATCACTCATTTTATCCCCTTCCTCAGAACTAGAGTGACTTGAAACTGTTGAATTTTTAAAATTTGACAAAAAAATCATTGGAGGAAAATATTTAGGGTGCTTTCATGAATTATGTCCATCATTTTTAGACCAATAATAAAACTGGCGAAAATCTTTAGAATTTAGAAATTTGAAAAAATATTATGTAGCATGGGGGGAGGAGGGTTTGTTCCTCCTATGTTTTGACTATCTCTACTCTTATTTATCTATTTAAGATAGGATTTTAAAAGAGCATAAGAGACTTATGGCCCCAAATACCATTGAAATTCAATGGGAATTGGATGTTTAAGAAAATCTGAAGTGTATTTATTTATGGTAGCGCCTGCTATGTGGTAGGCATTTCCAAACATTCAAGAAGGATGGTCCCTCCTTGGAGGAGCTCATGTTAACTAATAGGTCTACTTTCTCTCTAGTCTTTTCATGACTGGTATATGGGTAAAAAACTCTTTCCTGTTAACCTCCTTGTCTAAATAAATAAAACAAATTGGGATAAGTTATCAATTCTGTGTCTGTGTCTACACATTGCTCCCAGAAAAAGGGGAAATAACTCACTGCTTGAGGCCAAAACTTCCTGATTGCTCAGAGCTTGTGATAATAAAGAGCCAACGAACCCATTATATCCAGCTGGTATTTTTATTTTACACTCTCTCCCTGTAACTATTATGGACTATCAATTAATTTAACATCTGCCTAGAATTATAGTAGAGATTGAAAAAATCTTTTAAACCATGAAACCATCTCCTTGCAAGGCAGGAACTAGTCCCCAGAGAGAGGATTTGTCGGATACTAGACTGATTAACCAACTGACTGCAATGCTATGTTCCTTGACTCATCGTGTTTGTTTGTGTGTTTAATGTATATATAATAAGCATTGCTCATAGAGTCGGCGTACCAAGTAAAGCTGTCAAGGAAATCATGTGTTCTGTGCTGCCTATGTACTGGGTTTGTTTAGTTTGTTGCTTTGGTTTGTTTAATATCTATGACTTGATACTTGGGTTGTTTGTATATAAAGGAGTAGGGCTATAAGGGTAGGCAGCAGAGTAAGTAAATTAAATGCAGAATTACCGGGGAGGTTCAGCGACAGTAGAAGATCAGAGACAGCGTTCCAACAGCACAGAGGAGCACAATGAGGTCTCAGTGAAAACTTAAATAAAATGTATAAAATACATACACGCTCATGCTTCAAGGCATCAACCAACCACTTACTGCCTAGGATAAGGAAAAAAGGTATCCCGTGGGCAGCTTATTCCATAATTGTCAATGTGAAGTGTCCTAAAGCAGCTGGTATTTCAGAATAGTATGGACAGAACCTCCTGTTTTTCTGTGACCAAACTTATGGTTGACAAGAGATAACCAGAATCAGAGAGGTAGCCATGTTAGTCTGGATCTGCAGAAGCAACAAAGAGTCCTGTGGCACCTTAAAGACTAGCAAAAATATTGAAGCATAAACTTTTGTGGGCTAATACCCACTTTGTCGGATGCAACAGAGGTTAACGGGAAAGAGGTTTTTTTCCCATATACCAGTCATGAAAAGTCTAGAGAGAAAGTAGGCCTATTAATTAACATGAGCTCTTCTGAGGAGGGGCCATGGGACCTTCAAGGGACCTTCTTGAATGTTTGGAAAAAACTAGCGCATGAAGCTACATAGATCTCTACATTCTATAGAAATGGTGAGCCCAGAGTAGGATGCTTCCTGGATGGTCTCTCTTAACAAGTGTGCTAATATTCCAGGCAAGGACAATTTTATCCTTTGTCTTATTTCTTTATACAGTGCTTATTACAGTGGGGTCAGGGTACCTTAGCACTACCACAAAAGAAGAAACTCGGTGAACTGAAGCTTGCAACAGTTTTGTCCCTTTTTCAGGGAATAGAAGAGCTTGATGTTAATGTGTTTAATTTATCCATCCTGATTTCAGAAATTTAACAGAAGTTTTTTTTAAGTAAGTTCATACTGAAATGTGACCTCCTGTGTGAAGTAGATACTGGAATAAGTTTATTTTTTTCAGCCTACACTCCCTTATTCTAGGAAAGGGAAAACATTCCTTTTTAATTATAAAGCAATAAAAAAGTATTCCTGATCAAATGCTTTTTTTCACTCCTAATAAAATGCAACAGATTGTTTTTAAGCATCGCTAACTTAGGGCTTCACAGATATCTGGGAAAGAATAAAGAAGTTTGCCTACAAAATGACATAGACTAAATTCCACTCACCTTACTGAGTCAAAAAGATTATTTGTGTAAGGCCAACTAGCAGGATTTGACCTCATTAGCTACATCCTGTGGAAGGTATTTGGGGAGAATGAGTAATATTTTGAGCAAATGTCAGTTTGAAGTCATAGGACAAAAAAAAAGTCCATTGTGGTTTTCTTTTTTGCCATAAAACTAAAGTTAATTTTAGTCACTCGTGTGAAGGTTTATGCTAATAGCCATATTTCCCCATGAAACTGAGGACATATGCCTATACCCTACCTCAGGAAGGATAAAAATTAATTATTTTAAAAAAACACAGATATTTTTATTTATATCAGATTTTTTAAAATTAAACTCATTTTTACTTTTAAAAATAAAAATATTTAAAATTAAAATTGAAATTATGACAGCCTATGTTTAAAAAAGAATCACAGTACATGTTTTAAAGACAATCAGACCACTGAACAGATAGAAGTCACTGGCTAAACAGCTGGAATTAGAGTTTGTTGACATGCTATTGCAGGTGCAAAGAGAATATTTTCTTCTTTTCAGTTTATTCAGTTAGTTCAGTTCAAAGACTTTCATTCAAAGTTGAGAAACTGATTGGGAACTGAAAAAGCAGGAAAGCTTGTTTTCCTCTTACAATGTATGAATAAAACTGTGTGAAAGGATGAGATCTACTAGTTCTGAAATCTTCAAGGATAAGGTGACCAAAACCAATCAGTTCAAATCACTAACTACAGATTTTCCTTTGTTTAATAAATCAGTTCACTTTAAACACAAAACATATCTTGATAAATGTTTTATATTATATATCCAAAACATTTAAGGTAGTATTATTCAACTAATAAAAAAATGTTTGGAAATGGTGTATTTGTGAATTAATTGAATTCCAATGTTGATCCAAATGCAGCTTGACACAAATCACAAGTAAAAATTAATTATTATTTAGTAAATAAATCTGCTAACATAAGAATATGTAAAAGTTAATAATCTGAATAGATGTATGTTAAGCTATATAATTGCATAAATTGTGTATAGCTGTTGTGTATCCTTGTTAAACAAAAAGAAGCACTAAATTTAGTGTAAAGGTTAATTTGTAATTGTAGCGTGTTTTACTTGTTAGCGACCAATGAGAATCAAGTTTTCTCTGTGAAAATAACTTAAGTGCAAATGCAAAATAAGATTAAAATCCAATATTTGTAGAAGGATTTTTTGCTTGCAGATTTTAATCATGATTAAAACCTCTGATGTGAATTACTGATTTAAATCAATCCATCCTGTCCCACCTTAATCCAGCCTTCAAACACTGTGTTTTATTAGTACAGTATTAAGGGATCCCAACCAAGATTAAGGGCCTATTGTGCTAGGCATTTCATATATCTGTAGTAATAGCTTAAGAGTCTGACTAGACGAGACAGACAAATTATTGTCCCCATTTTACAGAATTGATGCATAAAGATTATGGTCGAGATCCTTAAATGTATTTAGGGGCCAAGCTTCCAGTTGACTTCAATGTAGGCCTAAGTGATCTGCCACATGGGTGCCGACTCTGTGGGTGCTGCGGGGCTGGAGCACCCCTGGGGAAAAATTGGTTGCTGCTCTGCATCCACCAGCAGCTCTCCGCCCCATCCTGCCCCCTCAACCCCAGCTCACCACTGCTCCACCTCTGATTCGTCCTCCTCTCCTGCGTGCACCACCGCATTCTGCTTCTACCCCTCCCCTCAGTGTTTGCAGCACAAAACACCTGTTTCACACAGCAAGCCTGGGAGGGAGAGGGTGGAGGGGGAATGCAGTGTCCTCACGAGAGGAGGCGGGGCTGGGATTTGGGGAGGGGTCGAATAGGGGCAGGGAGGGATGGAGTTTGGGCAGAGACTTTGGGGCAGGGATGGAATTGGGGCAAGGGGTGGTGGTGCGAGCACCCACCAACTCCAAGAGAAGTTGGTGCTTGTGACAGGCCATATGTGACAAAGCTTGAAACTGAACTCAGATCTTGTGAGTCCCAGTCTAATGCCTTGCACACAAGATCATTCTTCTCATTTGATTCGTCCTAGTACAGATATCTATCTCCTGGACAGACTCCACAAACTATTTTTGCTCCTGTTCCCAGCGAGTCCATCCTTTACCAATCCACTCCCACCCTGCTGCTACATCTTTTGCAAATAGTCTTACATTGGGTTGTCCTACTCACCCCTGTGCTATCCATAGCATACAAACACCTAGAGTAGCTTCAGTTTCTTTATGCTTTATAAAATGAAAATGGACCTTATTATACAGACATTTACACACATGGGACTATGAACCTCATTTATATTAATCAGGAGATATTTTAAATTTATTTTTAATGTAGGGATTAGAGCAGGAACAAAATTGAATGTAAAAATGTTTAGAGGAAAACCTGATTTTTTTTCACACAAGAATGTTCAAAATTTTTAATTTAATCTTTTCAGCCAGCTTTAGCAGACATATTTTTTATTTCAGCATCCTATCTTCGGACAACATGAATTAAAAAATTTCTACTTTGTTTATTTGGCTCCATTTTCATTAGTTTCAGATGGCAGAAGAATGCCATTGACAGAAAAAAAAGATCACTGTATATGAAGAGTTTGGCTGAAAGTACAATGAAAGCTTTGTTTATGCTCTTGCTGAGAACAGCCAATAACCCATCCCACAGGAATGGTATATTTTTGGGCATTATTCTGTAATATTTCAATAATCTTTTATCCCAAATAACTTTACAGTTAAGAATCACTTAAGCCATATCTGAAGCACAGCCATCTTGTGGAACATAGCTGCTGTTTAACTGTGCATAGCAATACAACACAAGCATTAAAGGCCAAGACATGAAGAATGCTGTATTCAGCTTAAGTAGGAGGGAAGATCTCCCATAACAAAAAAATCAATGGGGTTAAGAACCACTGTCTATACAAAAAGTGCCAAAAATGCTTTTCAAATGTCATAGGTTTTCATCAGGTGTACCCTCACTACTTTTACAGGGTTTACTCAAATTCAGTGTGTTTTAGTGATTCATACCATCACTACTAGGAGTCATTGCATGAAATCCTGGTGCTATTGACATCCATGATAGAACTCCCATTGACTTAAATGGGGCCAGGATTTCACTTGCCTTCGTATGTATGGTACAGCAAGGATTGCAAGTACCCCTAATGTGTCTGTTACTGGTAGCTCTGCCTGTGTTACTGTGTAGCTGTGCTTGGAGAGTGGAAGAAGGCAAGAGTGCAAGGGTTGTTTCTTTGTGTCTGTTATCACCATAGTGGGTAATTCAGGGCAGTAATTTTATAAGGTGGCCTGGTTTTTAGAGGTGCTGAGCACCGCCACTGCCAATGATGTCGCTTTGAAATGACTAAGAGTAAAAAATAAGAGCACTATTTAGGGGGCCAAATAAGGACTTAGATGCCTCTAAGCCTTCAAATACTTGAAAAGCTGCCATGAAAAAGATGGAGAAAAGTTGCTCTCTCTTGCTACAGAGGACTGGATGAGAGTCGATGAGTTCAAATTACAGCACAGCAGGTTTAGATTAAATCTCAGGAAAAAACTTGCTAACTGTAAGAACAATAGGACAATGGAACAGACTGCCTCAGGAATCTGTGGAAACCCCTTCACTGTAGGTTTTCAAAAGGAGGCTGGCTAGCCATCTCTCTTGGATGGTCTAGAAACAACAATCCTGCATCTTGGCAGGGGGTGAGAGTAGCTGACCCTTGTGGTCCCTTCTAACCCTATGATTCTATTCCTAGCTTTAACCATCGAGTTTGAAAATGTTGGCCTAAGTCTTTCAGGGTGTTTATTTTTTCTAGCTGTCTATGTTAGTTCACTACGGTGTCTCTGGTACACATGAAATGAAAATGTGTGAATATTTTGGTAAAGAACTTGCTGTCTTTTGCTGGGATATTACGGATAAAATGTAACAATTGGGAGGGAAAATCTGCTCTGTTTCAATTTCCCAGCTTCATAAAGTGTTTTCGTTAGAGGCAATCTTACACAAATAGATGATGTCTGTGAAAAGTAGAGTTTACTGACGTTTTCAGATGACAAATATGATGAAAACAGAAGGAATTTCTAGTAACAAACCACATGTCATATTGCAGCAAAGATTCAGCCTATCATCTACGAAAACAGGCTCTAGTGTTGCATCATGGAGTAAACACCTAACTACTTTATTCAAAGTGCTCAGAAACAAAAATAAGCCTGACCCAAAGATGAGTATGAGAATACACAGAGGAACCTGCCAAGTATAGGTCACAACATGACTCTACCTTTGAACTGATGAAAGGAAGAGATGCACGTCTTCTTGCCTTGGGCAATGTTTAATTAGCTTACAGAAAGGTAAGCTGCAGAATTTAAAGCTCAATTATTTGGCACATTCTGACCCCTTTGTACTTCACAGGCCTTTCCACTGCCACTGGATATAGAAGCATGAGGAGTCAGATAGTGCCTCGAAGAGCAGAGGCCCTGTCCCAGCCCAAGTACCACTAAACCACAACTGAGAAGATGTCTCAATGAGAGGTATCCCCATATCCTCACCCACTGCAGTATGAGATGGAAATGAAAGGAAATCCCCATGGGGTGGATTGTCACAACCATTTCTCAGCCACACAGATGATGAAGTAGAGTCAGGTCAATGTTACTCCCCTGTTTAGTTCTGCTGTAGTGAGGAGATTTGAAGCTACCTGACTTGCTACTCCCCCACTGAAAGCAAATGGGTGCAAAGGGGATGAAGATGTGACTAATGGAAGGAGCTGTGATTCCCACCAGTGACTAATCACAGCACTTGGTAGCACAGTCATGAATAAGTTTCTCTCAGCACCCAGTTTGGTCTCCCAGCACCCAGGGTGGTGCATACACTCACTGCATCTTACTCATGGCAGATTGTGGAGGAGCGGGGGAGGATCACAATTCACATATTTCTAAAAGATATACTCGAGCCCAATCACACGACATCAAGTTTCATGCAGAAACCATGGAGTGAATAGGGTCTTTATTCTACAAAATGCCAGATTAGTTGGTCACAGTGGTTCCTTCTAATCTTGAACTCTGCAGAACACTTGTTGGTCTCTAGGCAGTCTCTCTTTTTTGAGCTGGATGACTTACACAGGTCTGTCTAACTGGAAAAAAACTTTTAGAGATGGAGTGAGAAAGGGGCCCACCTACACTCTCCCCATTCCACCCAAAAGCTTTCATCAGCAAGGAAGATAAAATGGCCACAATTGCATCTCATTGTAACAGTAATGATTTGGACTTCATCCAAATAACTGCATTTGAAGACAGCTAAAGGAGGTAATATGTTTGGCTAAGAATGGGCTTGTCTTCACTACCGGTGAGATTAACGCTGTTGCAATTGATGCAGTGGGTGTCAATTTAGTGAATCTAGTGAAGACCTGCTAAATCAACAGCAGAGTGCTCTCCAGTACTCGAACTCCCCAAGAAGAGTAAGGTAAGTCTACCGTAGAGCATCTCCCATTGACCATCACAGTGAAGACACCAGGGTAAGTCAGCCTAAGCTACGTTGACTTCACGGATTCATGTACCTGGAGTAGTGTAACTTAAGTCGACATACTCGTTAGTGAAGACCAGCCCTACGTGTGTATAATGTGTGTGTTTATGACAAGATGTTTTAGTTTAACTTTTCTTTAAATGATTCTTTTCATAAGTTTAGCTACTTCACATTCCTTGTTTCCCCCAATACAGTTACATTCTTAAATAAGTTTAGACTGCTTAGGTATACACTGAAGTGTTAACTGTCCGTTTATAAGTTGATACATTGTTCGCTGTATTTTAAAAGAGCACACACATTTTTCTTATTGGCTAGTGTTCATTATTCCTCTTTGAGTCACTGAATCTAAATATTTACAATTTGAATGGAACTGTTTAAAAATGGAATGTGCTTTGGGGATTTGTTGTATTCCCCTCGACCAGGTGGGAGGGTCCCAGAGCTCATGCTTCAGCCTGAGTCCTAACGTCTATTCTGGAATTAAACAGCACCTTAGCCCACGCCCCAGGAACCCAACTCAGCTGTCCTGGGTGTCTAATTGCAATGTAGACCTACCCTTAAAAAAAGAGTTGGCATCACATTTGGGATTGCGATACTCAGATTTGCAAGTAAATTGTGGGAGATAGACAGACGTTCACCACATGCAAAGGGACAAGCACAAGTGCTATGTACCGCATAAGCACCACAAAATAGGGTCTAAGTCAGGGGTGGGCAAACTTTTCGCCTGAGGGCCACATTGAGATTAAAAATTTTGTGGAGGGCCAGGTAGGGAAGGCTGTGCCTCCCCAAACAGCCTGGCCCTGCCCCCATCTGATCCCCACCCACTTCCCACGCCCTGACTGCTCCCGTCAGAACCCCTGACTCATCCAACCCCCCTGCCACTCCTTGTCTCCTGATTTGCCCCCTCCAGAGACCTCCTCACCCTAATCAACACCCCAGCTCCCCACCCCCATCTAACCCCCTGTTCTTTGTTCCCTGACTGCCCCCTCCCAAGACCCCATCATCCTAACCACCACCTCTTGGGACCCCACTCCCCTGTCTAAACCTCCCCTGCTCTTTGTTCCCTGACTGATCCCTCCTGAGACCCACCTATCCTAACCACAACCCCCGGAACCCCACTCGCCATCTAAGCCCCCATGCTTTGTTCCCTGACTACCCCCTCCCAAGAGTCCCCCCATCCATCCTAACTACCACCCACCAGGACCCCACCACCTAAGCCCCCCACTTCTTACCATATTCAGCCGGGTGCTCCAGGTCGAGCACTGGGCCCTGCAGCTCACCGTGTGGGGCCTCGCCCCCAGTCCGGGAGCATGGGGCCCCGCAGCACACCACGTTGGGCCTGGCCCCCAGCCCAGGAAAGGGGGCAGCGCAGCACAAAGCGCTGGGCCTGACCAAGGAGTGCGGGGCCCTGTGGCATGCCGCACTGGGCCCAGCCCCTGGCCAGGGAGGGCGGGGCCCTGTGGCTCCTCACACTTGGCTGGGCCCCCGGGCCGGGAGGGCAGAGCCCCGCGGCACTCCGCACTTGGCCTGGCCCCTGGGCTAGAAGTGCGGGGCCAGTGGCCCTGTGCCCCAAGCCTGAGCTCGCAGGCTGAATAAAAATGGCCGGCGGACCACATGTGGCCTGCAGACCGTAGTTTCCCCACCCCTGGTCTAAATGGTGCTTGAGTGGTTTACAGATCTCATGCTGGCTCCTCTCCTCAGGTTGAACTTCATCGTTAAAGAACATAGCTCTCCTATGAAGTATTAAAAACAAAGGGTGCCATTCTCATTTACACTTTAAGGCCCTTTTTATAATGCCAAAGGGGTCAAAAGGAGCCACGTGTAAATGAGAATCTCATCCAAGATGTTTTAAATTGTGATAACTAAAGTTGACTGATACTATATTCATGAATCTTATTTGGTGCATACTTTTTAACTGTTTGTGTCCCGTGTTAACTATTTGTGGATATTTTCATGAACAGGTTTTTTTGTTCTCCCGAATGTTTGGAGAATGATCATTGCTCATAAGATTACCAATATTCTAATATGAACAAGGACATTCATGTAAGTTTTCCCCATTAGCCTCTTGTTTAACTTTTGGTCATCAAATAAGAAAGCAGAAAAATGTCATGTGACTTAGATGATCAGTCATACCCCACTAACCGTGAATAACTGAGTTTGTGAATAACCTATAGGCTGGAATTTGTTTATGTAAACACTTCATTGGATAATTACAAATAGCAAGTAGATTTACAAAATTCAGTTTGGGGAATGATGTCTAAAGAAAAAGGGATAAATTTTCTGTGAACTAGTCAACACCCTTTAGTTACACCCAAAACATGCAGCCATCATCACTTCAAATATAGATGAGAGATGTGATTTCTCCTTTCTTGGTATTTCTTTTAGAAAAAGCTGTATTGAAAAATATGGTGTAATGAAAACAAAACTGATGAATGTACTGACAAATGGCTTCCTGTCGTAAATGACTTTATGAACTTACATCTGGTAGACGGTGACTAATGCAGTACAGTCAAATTAGACATCATTGAGCCAGGACGTTCTACTGACTACAACAACTACAATAAGATTAGAAGTTGCTATGTTTAAATCACAAATGCTTCTAATCAGAAAGAATCAGAGGGGTAGCCGTGTTAGTCTGGAATTGCAGAAGTGACAAAGAGTCCTGTGGCACCTTGAAGGCTAACTAAAATTTTAGAGCATAACCTTTGGTGGGCTAATACCCACTTCGTCAGATGCATGCAGTGGAAGTATCCAGGGGCAGGTATTAACAGGTAGGCAAGAACCAGGTGGGAGATAACAAGGTTAGTCCAATGAGGCTGAACCAGCTTGTTATCTCTAATCAGGGAGGGTGAGGTGTTCCTCTAGCAGCTGAACTGGAGGTGTGAATAGCGAGAGAGAGAAGCTGCTTTTGTAGTTAGCTAGCCACTCGTAATCTTTGTTCAATCCTTGATTGATTGTACATTGATTGATTGTACATTGATTGATTGATTGCACATCTACCAATGTAATATACGCCATTATGTGCCAGCAATGTCCCTCTGCTATGTACATCGGCCAAACTGGACACTCCCTACGAAAAAGGATAAATGGACACAAATCAGATATCAGGAATGGCAATATTCAAAAACCTGTAGGAGAGAACTTCAACCTCACTGGACACACCATAAAATATTTAAAGGTCAGCATTTTGCAGCAAAAAAACTTCAAGACAAGACTGCAAACAGAGACTGCAGAGCTGCAATTCATTTGCAAATTTGATACAATCAATCAAGGATTGAACAAAGATTACGAGTGGCTAGCTAACTACACAAGCAGCTTCTCTTCTCTCGCTATTCACACCTCCAGTTCAGCTGCTAGAGGAACACCTCACCCTCCCTGATTAGAGATAACAAGCTGGTTCAGCCTCATTGGACTAACCTTGTTATCTCCCACCTGGTTCTTGCCTACCTATTAATACCTGCCCCTGGATACTTCCACTGCATGCATCCGACGAAGTGGGTATTAGCCCACGAAAGCTTATGCTCTAAAATTTTAGTTAGTCTTTAAGGTGCCGCAGGACTTTTTGTCACTTCTCTAATCAGAAACAGAAGCAAGATTTCAAGCAGGTCATTTTGGGGAAGAAGTCAAAGAAGCTTAGAAAGAATGGAATGGAGAGAGAAAATGAAATGCACAATAATAATGTAAGGAATTGGTGGAGCTTTGTAGGTGTAGGCAAGGGTGATTTATACGCACAGTATAGTTAAGAATATGTAGGACTAATAACAACTTTATTTCTGTCTGTAAATTTTACCCAAGCAAGTTTTTAAATAAAAAAATGTTTTAACTTACTCATTTTATAATTTTAGTGAATAATTCTTGGTCTGTAAATTGTGTGAGAGCAGCTTGGTGGTGGTATTTGAAATTACAAACGTAATTTAGTCAAGCAGTTTAAATAGGACCCATCAGTGATGCAATGTGTACCTGATTCTGTGAGGTATGTCTAGATTGCAATCTGTGGTTAGGTTTACCCACGCTTGCATTGTTAAAGTGTAGATGCAATGGCATAAGCTTCAGCATGGGCTAGCAATGTGAGTACGTCATGAGGGTCTCCAGTGTTTGTACCACCCAAGCAGAAGCCCATGTCACCACATCTGCATGGCTATGTTTAGCATGGGTAAAGGTAGCACAGATATGCTGACCTGGGTTCAATCACATCTCAGATTGCAGCACTGACATATGTAAATATAACCTTAGAAGCAGGTATCTGTCGTACATTTACATGGTTAAATTTGCTTGCCATTAATATGCTCTTATAATTGCTTCAATCTGACTCTGTACGACTGTTCCAGCCATTAAACTCATTCACTGACATATCTGTAGATGTGAATACAAGGGAAGTAAAATTCACTTAAAAATTCAGCTGAATATTTATGGAGAAACTGCTGAGCCATTTTCAATCTGAGTTTTCAGCGCTGCTTCTGATCTTGAAAACATAAGCATATAAATATGGAAATAAAGGTTACATTTTTTAAACTACATAGCAATCCAATATCTTCCCAAAAGTTGACCTCTACAAATACATGAAGGTTTCTAGGGCAGGTTCTCCCAAGGGAGCCAGAACAAACCTGATGCTGGTCATGCAAAGATATTTATGCATATATTTAACTGCATGTACTGTGAGTAGTCCCACTAACTTCAATAATGACAACATAAATATTGTCATCAGTGGCAATACTCTCAGACTGTAAAGTTTAAGCACATGCGTAAGGCTTTTCAGGAGGTAAGGACATCTTCCTGTTGCTGCATGCTATTCCTCTGTGATGCTCCAATAAAGTGAGCTCCTACTTGTGTAGGTCTAAATGACTCTTGATCGCAACCCACTGATCCAAACCCCTACAGATTTGTAAACTACGGTGATATATATTTACTTTTTATGTTATAGGAACCAAAGCAACCAAAATATCCAATACTCCAATATCCATGAGTATCAAATATAAAGTATTCTGTCAAGTCTAGCCATTTTCTCTGCAGCTCATGCATTAATTTTCCCAGCATAAGGATACTTGGTACAGGCATACCCTCTCAGTCAGTGCCCTGGAGAAACAGTAAATAATCTCCTCCCCCCTTAACATATTAATTTATGGCATTTGTCTGACTTATTCACATGCATCATAACATTGAATTATATGAAAATAAATTAATCAGATGAGATATTGCAGATCCCCTGGATTCAGGCAAAATGTGTGGGGTACCATATCTAAAAGGATAACTAATGTTTGTGTTTTTTTCCAAGACATACTTTTGGTAGAGAAAAATGCAATTTCTGTAAATCCATGCAAATAAGCAACTAAAAATAAATGTAGCCATCCCAATTTGAAGAGAATCAACATGGGAGGTTGGCAAACAATCATCCGTAAATGATGGGTTCAGCAAATTGGCAGTTGAGCACAGACTAATTTTACTAAACCCACTTGTTTGCTCTTCTCGATTCTTCAGATAATCTTTTGTGCAGACAAATTTCAGGCTGCGATTGGTTGCCAATTGTTCTCTCTGAGTATTTGTGAGAATTTTATCTATGCTGTAAGATTGGCCAGATGAATCACATGGTGTAATTTCTTCTACTAGCTGGATGACTCCTCACCTCACAGATGTACAAAGGGATTTAATAACGATGTGAGCAAGTTCTCCTGTGAATTTACATTCACTTTCCACAGATAATCTTGCAAATAGACAAACAAAAACTCTCACCTACAAAATGAAATAAGGAGGGTTATGAATATCAGCAAAGTGAATTTGGGTTTTAGTAGAAAGACTGTTCATATTAAGGCATCAAAGTCACTGAAACCCTATGTTTATTTTTAAGCATGTGAAGAAGTCCATCCCTATTCAGCAAATCACTGGAGTAGGTGAAGTCAAGTGGATTGAGCACATTCTTAAAATTAAGCATTTTTAATGCTTTGCACAACTGGGGATGGGAGGTGAAAGCCTAATCCAGCCCTCATGACTTGGTCCTGAGACTTTTGCTATAATCACTCAGCACTAATTAACCAGGAGTATGGGTTGCATTGAAGAGTGAGACTGTGTATAATTTTACCATTATGTTTTCCTTATCAAATACATAAAATATTTATCATTCATCTTATGCTTCCTTCAGTTAGACTCAGATATTTAGGACCCGATTCTGCACCACTGAAATCAAGTTGTCTTTCCCATTAACTTCAATAGGTACAGGCTCAAGCCCTCTTAAAAGCCCTATTTAGTCACTATTAAAAAACCTAAAACCCAAGCAAACCATGTATATAAAATATTGTACTCTAAGGGTGAAATCCTGGCTCCATTAAAGTCAACAAGAGTTTTTCCACTGACTTCAGTGAGGCCAAGATTTCCCATCTCCCACTCCTGCCCTATCCAAAACAATGCAATATTGTGTTTTTACTCAATATAAAGTGACTGGTAGATTGTTATCAGCATAATTACACATGTCAAAGCACACATACAATTAACATCTAGGCCCTTATCAGCTTATGAATGCAAATACAGCTGGAAGAAGGGGAATTAACAAAAGCATCATGATTAACTGCTGTATTGGATATTACAGAGGAATGACGACATGATTTTTTAAGCATGAACAATGTCTTTTTTGATTCCTTGAATCAACAATATATATATTGCTTACTTGTTTTTACATCTGAGAGAAAAATAAATTAAAGTTTGGCTTCAACAAATATAGATTTGATGAGTTTTAATGAAAAAGGACTTCCCAGATAGAATCTGAGATCCATAATCAAACAGGGTGCTTAAATGCCAGGAGGAAGTAGCAGAACTCTGGGCCTAAACTTTATGCAGCAAGATGGTCTGTATTTTGCAAGAAGTCAGTTTAGACGGTCAGACTGGGACTTTCTGCCCTTAATATGTTTTACTCTCATCTATCTAATCTAAGAGACTCCATTTCAGTCAATGGGGAATTCTCTTCTTTCACTGTGCCATTCTAACTTGTTAGTAGTTTAGCAACCATATGAGGGGATTTACTCATGCTGTGCACACTTAAGAGTTCATCCACGTGAGAAAGGGTTCAATAATCTATCCTATAAAGGTTTTTCAGATGTATTAGTTATACATAGCTGACAAACACTTTGTCTATTCCATTCTTTATAGGTTATTGAATTCCACGCATCATTGAAGTATCTGAGCACCTTCCAGTAGTACATTAAACAATGTACAGGTGTGTTGCATCTTACGCGAGGGTTCCGTTCCGCAGTCCCCGCATATCGCCAAAATCGCATATAGCCAAAACAGCGCTTTAAAGTCCCTTAAATTGCCCATAAAGGATACTTTTGTGTATATATTATGTACCATGTGCATATATTATGTCTTGTGTGTTGTGTATAGCAAGGTACAGTGCAGGATATAACAAAGAGAACATATGCAAAATATAGTAACAAGATATTTTAATTTTAATAATATTAATAACATTACAGAGAGAGACAGAAGAATAAAAAAATGAAAACAGTACAGTACTGTACTGTATCGTACTGTAAATCTGAACAGTCATCAGTCATCCAATGCACACACAGTCCAATGATTAGTCTTCCTCTTCCCCTGACAACAGTATTAGGGAGTCGTCAGGGCTTGATGTCGATCCAGGAAACGATGGGCTAGGCTTGGGTGACAGAGAGCGAGCTGTAGACGAAGTTGCTGGCTCTGGTTCAGCTCAAGAAGTTGATTGTGTAGGCTCATCTACTGCTGGTTGTTTTTTCTTGAAAAACATGGTGATTGGCAGCTGTTGCTGTTGTCTCTTAAGCTCTTCAAACATTTCTTGGTATGGTCTCAAAGCATCTGTAATGCTACGTGAAATTTTGAGGCTTTGTTCCATAGAGGGATCATAATCAGAAATTAAATCATTCAAGTGTTTTGCTGCTTGGAACACTTCCGAAAACTTATGAAGATTCCAACTTTTGCTGACTCTTCCGCTTTGCTGTCATTATCTTCGTCTTCTGTAGAGGTTTTTGTCAGTTCCTCTAACTCTTCATTAGTCAATGTCTCTCTGTGGGCCTCAATTAATTCCTCAATTTCTTCCTCGCGGATTTCAACAAAGCCATCACCACCCACTTGCCTAGCCACCTGAACAATGTGTTCCACTTCTTGGTCAATGGTCGGGAAACCCTTAAAATCCTTCACACAGTCTTCCCATAGGTTTTGCCAACATGCATTGACAGTTTCTGGCTTGATTGCATCCATCACCTGTTTAATATAAGTGATGCAATCAGCAATGTTGAAGGACTTCCAACACTGCATCACATCCACACTGGGATCGGCATCCATAGCACTAAGGATCCGCAAGAATGTAAGCCTGGTGTATGTGGCCTTGAAACAGCTAATGACACCTTGGTCCAGAAATTGGAGTGTGAAGGTGGTATTGCTGGGGGGGGGAAAGATGACTTCAACATCGCTATGCACAAACCAGAGTGCCTCAGGGTGGCCAGGAACATTGTCTACGATCAGCAACACTTTAAAGTCAAGTCCTTTCTCCTCAAGGTACTCCTTGACCTCCACAATGAAAGACTTGTGGAACCAATCCAGAAACAATGTTGCCATCACACATGCCTTTTTATTAGACTGCCAGAACACAGGAAGGAAATTTTTGTTCTTGCCTCTTAGGGCACGGGGATTTGCAGCCCCGTAGAGCAAGCCCGGCTTTATTAAATACCCAGCTGCATTGCCACAAACCAATCAGTAACACAGTCTTTAGCTGCTTTGAAGCCAAGGGCTTGTCTTTCTGCTTTTGAAATGTAAGTGCGGGTGGGCATTTTTTTCCAGAAGAGCCCAGTCTCATCTGCATTAAAAACTTGTTCTGGAAGATAGCCCCTGTCCTCAATGATTTTCTTAATTTTTTTTGGGATAGGCTTGGGCTGCTTCCTCATTGGTAGATGCTACTTCACCAGTAGTCTGGACGTTTTTGAGGTGGAAGCGGTTCTTAAAACTGTTAAGCCAATCTTGGCTGGCTTTGAATTCCTTCTCATCAGAAGGCTGTCCCTCTTCGGCGAGATGTTTTAACAGCACATAAATGCTAAGAGACTTTTCTCGCAGCATGCTGTCATTGATAGGCACACGTTTACGGTTCATGTCTTCCAGTCATAAGTTTAATGCCTTTTCAGTTTTCACTAAAGTCTTATCATGCACCTGACTCGTCACCTTAGCAGTTACTGGAGCACTCGATGCCACATCTTGATGAATTTCTCTCTCTCGAATCTTGATGGCACGAATGCCAAATTCGTTGCAGCCGTATTTATGCACCACGCTGGAGACTGACATACCGTCTCTCACTAAGTCCAGCACAGCCAATTTTTCCTCTAGCATTAGAACAGATCGCTGTTTCTTCGGTTGAGCACCAGATGAAGTAGCTGCCTTGCGTTTCGGGGCCATGGTTATACAGTATGAAAAATTTGGACTGTACTGTATCTTTAGATCACTGAGTGTACAGGACAGGACAGGTATCATACTCAGCACGGCAAGATGCACACAGTATGAGAGGCACAGTACTGTAGTGGGAACAGCACTACAGCACAGTAGTGGGAACAACAGGTTCACGTCTACCATTTCATGCCATGTGTTCACTGAGTGGAATGGCAGGCGGAATTGCCCACACTATTTAAACTGGCTGTTATTTAAGTCTTTTTTTAATGTTTTTTTGTTGTTGTGGGAACACCAGTGCAGTTCTGTGGTGGGAACAGCTGATTTGCTTCTCCTGTCTTACACTGATTGTGTCAACTGGCAGGCAGAATTGGAAGCAGCAGAGAGTTTTTTTGTTTCTTTTCATCCCAGTTGCCGACTGCGTAAAGCTGAAATAGCGTAAGTTGAAACAGCGTAAGATGTGACACGCCTGTAATAAAATATGTCACATATGGTTCTGTCTCTTCATCTCCAAAGTAGGAGGGGGGAGGGAAATGGTGTATCTAGTGTGGTTCTGTTTTATTTGATTTTCAATATGCATACGCATATAATGTATGAATATATTTCAACCTATAGTGGCCTGTGAATATACTTACTTGCACTGAGTTACCAACTATTTGCTATTGATTATTTGTGGGTGGGTTACTGGTCACCGAACTCCCATGGTATTGTTTCTGCTTGTTCCTTGTGTGAGGATATTTGAATTCAGGGTGACCAGATGGCCCGATTTTATAGGAACAGTCCCAGTTTTTGGGTCTTTTTCTTATATAGGCTCCTGTTACTCCCTACCCTCACCCCAATTTTTCATGCTTGCTTTCTGGTCAACCTATGTGCATTGTTTATTTAAATTTGTAGCAGGAAGCCAGGCATCATAGGGGCTGAAGGAGGTTCTGGGCCTAAGCTCTACAGTGAAGCAGTGAGACATGCATAATCAGAATTGCATTTTCTTTTTTCTAATGAACTTCCTTGTTGATTACAGAAGAAATGTCTCTTTCTGGGATGCCTGTCCATTGTTACATGACAGATTGAATAACTGCAACTTTATAAAAGCATGCCTCTGAAGCAAATAGTGACTGGCAGCATTCATTCACCCAGGAAGGATTCTGCAAACTTTCACTGTTTCTTTGATTGCAAGTCTTGTGCCATTTAGTGTTCTTCTTGAAGGCCCAAATTCTGCGGTTGTAAGAATCTCATCTTTCATGTACAAAAAAGTAAATGTCTAGCCCTGATGGTTGGAGGAGCTTTAAAATATGAGCCAAGTATAATCAAAAGGTGCAAAATCCCAAAGGTAAAAGCATAAAAACTCAAAATACATTAATTAAAATTGCATAATTTTAAATCTAGTCCCATCATTTTTTTGGTCCTGATCATTATTGTAGCGGAGGGGTGAGCAAACTACAGCCCACGGGCCACATCCGGCCCACGGGCCCATCCTGCCCGGCCCCTGAGCTCGCAGGGGAGTCTCCCCCCAGCCCCTCTCCACTGTCCCTCTGCAGCCACGCCGCCGCATGGGCAGCATTCTGGGGGGCAGGGTTGTGTGGCAGTGTGTCAATGCTCTGGCCTCTCCACTGAGTGATGTGGTAAGGGGGCTGGGGCTGGGGTCAGAGTGGGGGGTTGGATAAAGGGACAGGGAGTGGGGGCAGGTTAGACGGGGCATAAGTTCTGAGGGGGCAGTCAGGGGATGTGGAAGGCGGGGTTGGATGGTGCGTGGGAGTCCCAGGATTCTGTCAGGGAGTGGGGATTGGATAGGGGGTGGTATTCCCCAGGGGGTGGCTAAGGGCAGGAGGTGTCTCTGGAGGGGGCGGTCAGTGGTCAAGGAGCAGGGGAGCTTAGATAAGGGGTGGAGTCTTGGGGGGATGATTGGAGCAGGGGCTCTCTGGAGGAGGTAGTCAGGGGACAAAGAGCAGGGGAGTTGGACGGGTTGGGAGTTCTGAGGGGGGCAGTCAGGGGGCGGGAAGTTGGTTGGGGTCAGATAGGAGGAGGGGCCAGGCTGTTTGGGGAGGCACAGCCTTCCCTACCTGGCCTTCCATACAATTTTGAACCCTGATGTGGCCCTTGGGTTAAAAAGTTTGCCCACCCCTGTTGTAGAGCATGGTTGGCAACAGTCCATTAATACTCTTTTTCACACATATGAACACTCTTGTGAACTCAAGTGTTTGCAGAAAGAACAGTCATGGACATAACATGGAACAAAATGAGAGGAGTTGGAGGCAGGAGTCCATTTTTGTTCCCAGATCTGCCACAGATTAATAATGTAACCCTGAGCAAATCAGAAACGGCTCTGTTGCTCATTCCATCTCTCTGAAGTAGATTGGCATTACATAAAGTTTGTGCAGCGTTTTGAGCTCCCTGGAGGAAAGGCATGAAACTAGTGCAAAATAGCAAGAGTTTGGATGTACGGGAGATTAACTGCAGTGATTTCAGAAAGCATTCTCCCAGCCCTGGATCAGATGACTAATTGCTTCTAACACATAATGAAATGAATACTCAGCCATCCAGTCTAGCTTGGCTGTCATTATTACTGTAGTTAATCAAAAAGGAGTAGGTAGAGACAATGTATTCCAAAGGCAAAGCCCAGTGTGAAAAAGACAATAATTTTGTTGGGATTACGTGCTATGACTAATGGGGCTGCACATAGAGTGTGCTTGCTTATATTGTTAATCCTGAATTTGGATGCAGATATGAAATGCTATGAATCATTGACATCAGGGATGAAAAAGGCCTAGTGCTGGTCATCTAGTCCATTTCCCTTGCCAGCTCAGTACTGTTCTCTAGTGTTGTGTCCAGTCCTGTCTCAAAAGATGGGGCTTCCATCACCCGCCTTTGGACACTTCCACATTTCAATAGATCTCGCGCTACAGAATTTGTTCTTCTATGTAGCCTGATTTTTTTTTCCTTTATTTTCTTCCTTCCATACCACTACTCCTCATTATAGCTCCCTTTCACTACACTAAATAATTCCTTCCTTAGGGCCAGGAGTAGCCCTGCATAGGTGTCTCGGTAGGGAGCGATCACATGAGTAACAGTAGTCCCTGTGAGCAATTAATGGTCACACCTCGTGAACTAATCACCTTAAAGAGTACGGGAGTGGTCGTGGGAGCTGACAGAAGACAGTGACATTCCCTGCACGGGACCAACTGATAGAGCAGAGCCAGCATCCGAGGGGAATAATTTACTGTCTGGTGCAGAATGTATAACCACCGGGCATGCTGTGGGGAGGATCAGACAGCTCCAGGACACGGTCTGCTCTAATTTATGGCAACCTCACCAATGGCTACTTATCGGCTACACCAACAGTCAGAACTGGTGCTATGGGCACAACCGCTTCTACTGCCAATAGACCCTTCCTGCCCCGTCCACCCTCCCCAGACATGTCCCTTTCAACAGGGACCAGGGAGGGGCAGGGTAGGGGCACTTACATGAACCCCACGGTGCTCTTGTGCTGGGGAAATTCTCCCTTGGCCTGTTCTTTATGAGCTCTAGATGCAACCAGACCAGTATTAGAAGGGTCAGGACAGGCCTGAATTTGTTTAAATACTTCTAGGCCCTCATGCTAGAACCATACCGATCACAGTGGGAAGAGCATGAGGAAATATAACTCATGGGAGCACACACCACCATTAATTCCTGTTAGGATGCCTCAGCCACAGTTCCTGTGGTAGGATCAGCAACAGTTTGTTAAGCAGAGATTTATATTTCTGGAGAGCTAGCGTGTGACTTGGCATTCCTGTGCATGAAGGGATTCACCTTGCAATATAGTTGATATAAACAACTCCAGCCCCAGAACAACATAAAAGCTCTGAATAAAAGTGGCAATGAGAGTAAAGGTACATGTCCTGCTCTCACTGTTGTGGACTGGGTGAGCAGGCAGCAATTGAGTATTCCCATGTATAATAAATTTACTTGCAGTAGGTTACTGAGCTGATAGACGTCTCTCTGGACTTCATAGAAATCCAGACAGGATGTGTTCCCTAGTAAATAATGGTGACAATGTTACAGATGTTACAGATCCTTTGAAGTGGAAATTCCCGTGGTCTGTGTCCACAGCAGGTTGTGGGTAGTGGAGAATAAGCTGGTTAGAGCTGCCGCTGGCTAGGAACATGACCTGTCTGCTGCCTGGCAGCTCTGGAGGCCTGAATTTGAGACCCACTAGGCCTTACATCCACCCCCAGGGATGCCTTCTGATGGCCTGGGTTTGTCTGTGTGGGCAATGTGGAAGCTTCCATGAGGTCAAGGGGTATGGACTTTGAATGCTAGATTCCTGAATTGCTCTTTTGGACCATAGCCCTCCCAGTCATGTAGTTTTCAGGCACCCTCATTTTCGCTCACCTTCAGGTGTCCATCTTATTGCTACTCTGATCATGGAATCAGTTTGCATCTGAAGCACATGGCCAGTCTATCTCCAATGCCTTCTGGCAATGATGGTGCTCATATCCTGTTGGCTTCACTATGTCAATAGATCTTGGCTTGAGATTATTCTGGGCCAAAAGATACGAAGAATTTTTCTGAGGCAGACTGTATGGAATGAAGACAGTTTGGACATGTCATACTTTCTCATTTCCCAGCATAATGCACTATAAAGTAATGTTGAAAGTATGCAGCTCTGATAAATCTTGAGTTTAGTTTTGGTGTATTTTGATGATTTCCAGACAGTATTTAAGCTCCTGAAGGTGTTCCTGGCTTTACTGATTTTGTTCTGGATGTCCTGGCTTGTTGCACCAGCCTGGCTGATGGTGCTGCCCAAGTATGTGAATGTTTCTTCATTGGTGAGCACATGATCCTCTATCCATACTGGTGATGATGAGGCAATATTAAAGGTCATGATAGTTGTCTTATTGTGATTTATTTCCAGTCCAATTTGCTGGCTGAATGCATTGAGTCGAGTTGTTTTTTCTTGTATATGGTATTCGGTATGTAATAGGAGAGCGAGATTATCTGCGAAGTTCAGGTCTTCAAGGGATGAAAAGAGAGTTCATTTAATGCCTCTTGGCATGTCTTCTCCTTTATGTCGCATTACCCAATCAATGGCAGTGTTGAAGAGGATTGCCGATATGACACACCCCGATGCACTACTGTTTTGACTTCAAAACTGAGCTCACTGCAATCAACACTGCATATAAAGTTGAAATAAAAGCTTAAGATGATGTTGATTATGCAGAGAGGGATGCCATATGCCCACAGAATGCACCATAGGCTGGTCCTGTGAATGCTATCAAAATCCTTCTTAAAGTCTACGGAGTTTATGTAGAGTTGCTGTTGCCATTCTAAGCATTGTTCTATTATGTTTTGTAGAGTGAAGATCTGGTCTGTGCATCCACGCCCTTTCCAAAAACCAGCTTGCTCTTTTCTGAGAACGCGATCAACTGGACTATGATCTTACACAATACTTTGCTTGGCACAGATAAAACTGTGATATCACGCCAGTTATTACAATCACCAAGAGTTCTTTTCTTTGGTATCTTCACTATAACCCCATTGGTGCACTCATCTGGCACTTTTTCCCTTTCCAAGACTGATGTAAATAGAGGGGCCAGGATAGATGCTGCTAACTCAGAATTTATCTTGAACAAGTCTGCATTTAGGTTATCGTTGCCAGGAGCTTTCCCATTTTTTAAGGATTTGACGGCTTGAATGATCTCTTCTTTAGTTGGGATGTCTGTGTTGATATCAAGATCTTCTGCTTTCTGGATGTTTGCTTCCTCTTTAGGTGGCTCTCTGTTCAGCAGCTCTTTGAAATGCTCTGTCCTGCACATTTCCTGTTCTCTTTCTATTGTTAGTAAACGGCCTTGTTTGTCCCTGATTAGAGAGTTTGTTGGTGCTTGCCATTTATCACTGATAAGCCATGTCATTTTGTAGACGATTCCTTGTTCACCATGAGCAGCTGCATCATCCTCTGCTTGTGTTGCCAGATTATCAATATAATGTCATTTGTCTGTGCTCACAAGGTGTTTGACCTCCCAGCATGCCTTGCTATACTGCTTGCAGTATTCATCCTTTAGCTCCTAGGATTTTGCGTCTAAAACTTTTTTCTTCAGGCCTCATCTGGTTTCTATGGCATTCCATGTGCTGGGTGTAATCCACTCCTTCCTCCTCTTCTTCCTGTAGCCTTCCTGTTCTGTTTATAAATTGCTGTGCTTTGTCCCACTTCTTGTTGATCTCTTCATCTGCATTCCCCTCCTCTTCATCAAGGTCCGCAAGTGCCTGAAACTTGTTCTTTAATTGCAGAAAAAAAAGTCTTTCTGTATTTCAGGGGGCTTTAGCTTGTCAATGTCTTAACATCTATGTTCCCTATTTGGTGGACACACACTTCTCAGTTTTAGTTTGATGGAGGCTGTCACAAACTGGAAGCCTGACGCCCATTGACTTTCTTCTGTCATTTGTACTTTTCTCCTATGCTAAAATTTTCTGCCTTCTCCCTCTTTCCTACATTTTCCCCATTAATAGTTTTAATCTTCACAGAACCCTCGAAAAGTAGGGCCGCATTAACTCTTTGCCACAACTTGCCCAAGCTCTAAAAAGTGTAGAGCCCAGATATTACTCAAGACTTCATCCCTGAGCCTCATCCCAATGGTTATATGTGCACCAACATGTTTTCGGGATCCCACAGACAACTCATCATACAAGAAAAATGATTATGATGGCATTGCAACACAATGGGCTGTAAAATTCTGTATAAGGTGTTATGTCCACAAAAGAAAATTCTCATGTTCAGGGGATAAGCCGACCTCTAATTGACAGGGGTTAGAAAGAACCTTTCCCTACCGGATGATTATATAATAACTGTCCACTCTGGACTTGTAATCTCCTCTCAATTAGCTGCTACTACCCACTATCAGAGACTAGGTATTAGAGTAGGTGAACCAGGGGTGTGAGCCAGTATCCCAGTTCCTATGTTTCTACTTGAAAAAGATCAAAACCTAAATTATCCAGTCTTGCTTGAAACTCATTTTCCATTTATTTGAAATCTCTAGAGGAATCTCAGAGCTGTGCAAAACATCCATAGAGAATCCCCACAAAAAACAACTGATTTCATCTTTTCTTTGCAAACCGCAGTATTGAGGCAGGTTGCCCAAAAGCTCTGTGAGTCTGGGCTGAGTTTCAGTAGACTCTGGACTGGTTTTTCCAGTGAAAATGGGCAAAATTCCAAGCAAACTTGGTTGAGTTTTGAGCACATAGGAACCAAATTATGCTTGTGGGTGGAAAGCATGCAAAAGTGCTCTCAAAGGCAGGCAAAACTTACATTGTCTTAGTCTGAAGGCAGCTATTGTAGATCAGTGCAGTTCTGAAGTCAGTGTAATTGTACCATTTTATACCGGCTGTGCCTGTAGTCCTGTAGCTTTATTTATTTTATTTTCTACAAGACAGGCTAGAGAATTTCATCGACCCAATCAGCATGATGTACACAATTTTAGAGATCAGTATTAAACACTTCATAATCAGAAAGCCCCCTTTTCTTAACTTTACTTTGCCAAACAGACCCACACTCACTTTTAATCTGCTAAATGGCATTTTATAAATAAAGTGAGAACAAGTGTATAGCCTATTCAAGATATTTTTAAAACAGAGTTAGCCAGCACATGTGTGCTATGTGCTATGTTTACTAAAACATGGGCTCAATATTATAGCAGAAAACTTCATGAGATTAAGACATAATTTGCACAACAGCATAGAGATCAGAATCATTGTATCTTGTAGAGATTATTAAAATAGTACATAAAACTGCATATGTCTACACAATCTCATTCCATTTGAACATGAAAAACAATCAGCCCAAGTAGCACCCAGGCATCGTATGGAAATAATATATCTATATAGACAACAATAACATTTGTATAATGATAAGCATAATGTAGTTTCTTCATTGTCGGAACTAAACTACAGTCTTCTCAACACAGCAGTCTCCAAGTGAACTACTGAGTGTGAGTCAAACAGTTTAATTAAATATATATATAAATATATACACACAAATATACACACATACACACACACACACACACACAAATAGGCACCAACTCCATCAGTGCTCCGGGGCTGGAGCACCCACGGGGGAAAAATTATCGCACTCAGCTGAGGAAGTGGAGAAGGGGCGGGGACTTTGGGGAAGTGGTGGAATGGGGGCGGGGTGAGGGCAGTGCAGGGGCAGGCCCAAGGGTGGGAGGAGGTCGAGCAGCCACCGGACAGACGGGAAGTCGTACCTATGCACGCACGCACACACACACACACTCTTAGGCCATGTCTACACTACGAAGTTAAGTTGACTTCATGTAAGTCGACAGTGAGTCTCCGATTTATGCAAGTCGAGCTTGCATGTCCAGACTACGCTCATTGTGTTGGTAAGGGAGACAAACAGAAAGCCGCTAACCCTCATTTTTTCCAGTGTTGCTTTCAATCCCTTCTAAGAAGAACCACAGCACATTTGGGAAAGCGTGGCTGTGTGACCCACATTTCACCAAACGGGGGACGTATTACTTGTTGAATTGTTTGTGGTTTAAATGCTAGCATTGAAAACTTCCCCATTTCCCCTAGGTGACCATATGCAATATCACTCTTCTGTGGGCAACACAGGGGGCAAGGGAGCAGATTCTGCAAGTGTCTGGGTACAGATTCGGTCCTTATGCTACAATGTGTGCTGCAATGATACCAGCAGAGTTAATGCTGGAGTGGTGTGGAGAGGTGTCCTATCGTGATGGACAAAATAAGGCAGCCCTCTCCAGAAACCTTCTGCAAAGAATTGCAGAATGACTCCATGAAGGCTTCCTAGAGATCTCCATGAAGAATTCCTGGACCCTGCCTGGGCATGCGAACAGTCTTTTTCAGAGAACACCTTCTGCGTATATGGAATGGCCACCAATACCCACTACACCTACATTTTTGTTCAGATTAAATATACAAAATAAGAGCATGTAACCCCTACAGTTCAACTGGAAATGTACTCATTAGAGATGCCTTCCCCAGCATCATTCTCCACCGCCAACTGGTTCTGTGAAGGGATGGGTTCCAGGATTAAAAACAGTTGTTGGCTGTTGAGGAGAATGGATCCTCCGCTTTCCTGTCTCACATTTTCCTCATCCTCTTTGTTGTCAAAATGTCCTCCTCATTGTTGCTCAAGGTCACCCAGAGCTTCTGGGAAGTATCCACAGAGCATTTTGGGACAGTGGTGGGTTCACCACTAATAATCGCATGCAGCTCCTCATAAAAGCAGCATGTCTGTGGGGCAGAATCAGAACGACTTTTTCACCTCCCTTGTCTTCTGGTACACTTGCCAAAGTTCCTTCATTTTCACATGACACTGCTGCATGTCCCTGGTGTAGCCTTTCTCCCCCATACCCTGCGCAATCTTAGCATAGATGTCAGCGTTTTTCTGCTGGATCGGAACTCTGCCTACACAGACTCTTCTCTCCGCACATCAGTAAGATCCACCACCTCCTGTGTACTCCATGCTGGAGCATGTTTGCAGCCTTAAGTCTCCAGGATCAGCTGGGCTGGCCAGCTTTCAAGGCTGAGCAAAGAGGAAATGAAAATTCAGAAGTTACCAGGGCTGTTTCCTGTGTACCTAGTTGACATGCAGTGGAGTTGAAAGTGCTCTCCAAAATAGTCACAGAGGAGCACTGTGGGACACCTCCTGGAGGACAATTTATTTGAATTACACAACACAGTGTCTACACCATCCCCATGTTGATACATGCCTGTAAAATCAAGTACTACGCCTCTCATGGAGATGGAGTATAGACGTTGACTTTGGAGGCCACTTAGATCGTCAGAAAGGACACGGCAGTCTAGATGCAGTAGTGATTGGTTCAGCTTAACATGGCTTATGTCAGCCTATGTTTGTAGTATAGACCAGGCTTTTTTGTGTGTATGGAGCTTGGATTTTTTCTTAGCTATCTCAGTTCAATAAAAGTCCTCATTAAATAATATTCCAGCCATTACAGAACATCTCACAGATAAATTTTCTAACAGCTGCTTTCAGTTTAAGTAGTTTACTGTACCTAAAAGCTCTGACAGTCCAGAGACATTTTTGCTATGAAGGTTTATCTCAACTTGTTAAAGTCTAGATAAGAAGTTGCCAGCTTTCCTGCTTCAAAAGAGACAAGAGTAATTGTAACTACAAACTCCCTATTTATCATTAAAATGCAGTTATATAGGACCAATAGAAAGTATCTAAATCTCAGCAAAGACAAGGCATGCATTATGCAGTTTTAAACTGAGGCTGCTCAATACAACAGATCACTGGAAATAAGTTTACAGACTTTAGTATGTACTCACTCATGTCAGAATAAGAGAAAAATAGCACATGCCTAGTCAGAAGATTATTTGAAAGAATGTAATAAGGACCGCATCCTGTACGGTACTCAAGAATCCTTGACTCTAGTCTAAGTACTTCCTAGCAAGCACACAACACATCACATGATCAGGCCATGAAACTTTGTCCAGTATTGTTTTTCCCACTTGATCCTTGGCATGAAGAGAATTTAATACTAAGCCCGTGCACTCATGAGATAGTTTATGAACACTGGAACATTGGCCTAGTATTCATTTATTACAATAGATTTAAATGATTTTGAAAGAAAAGGGCTAAGAGAGTTTGGGAAGACTCATTAGTTTAGGAGACTGTTATTCTCATCAGCAGCCAATTTATCATTTGCCTAGAGTACATTAACAAAAAATGAAGTGTACCTAATGCCTAAGTAGGTAGGATTCATGCAAGATTACCATGAGGACTGACCTGCTGGAATCTGCCCTTTCCAAAGAAAAACAAACTTTTCAAATAGCCCTGTGAAATCTATTGAAGAGAGAAACAGCCCTACAGAGAATTGGGTTTGTTCTTTATCACCAGAACATAAGACTCCTAAGTTCAAATGAAGGTGTTCGCCAGAGGCTGAGCTCCAAAGTAGCTTTCACCGTCCATTCTCTTGTGTTTTAAAACATTCTGACCTAGCATAATTAGCCTCCTTTAGTTCCCATTGGAACATCCAGTGGAAGGTTACCTGATAAGATATCATTAGTTTCTCAAGTACAAGAAGCTGCAGTAATTCTTTCAAATGTCACCTTTTGTAACCACAGAAGAGTATTTGTGTTGACATATTATTTACTAAATAAAGGCCTTGGGCCTTATGGAGCTTGAATTGGTTGAATTTCAGGGCACAATAAGCTTATCTGTTTTTGTGGAAAGGGTGTGTTGAAGGATATGTGTCTAGCTTGCAATAAGAAGTGTAATTGGCCATGTATGGCTGACTGAAATATTGTTGATACTGGGCCAATTGATATATTGGAATATATTTTTGTATATTGTTATTGCATGGAAATGAACTTAATGAATTTAAAGAAATAGATGACAAGTTCCATTCCTACAATATTATAACTAATCATATAAATAATGGCATCAGGAATTTAATCAGGTTGAAGTGTGGAATTCTCAGAAATACTCAACATTGGGTTAGTCAAGGTTTTACCATTTACTGTAATGGGAACTCTTATCATTTGAGAATCCCAAATACAACCAGTAGTTTTATGTGGAAATTGAATAGGGTTCTAAAGACAGTACCCAAAATTATATGGAATGGATACCATTATTAAATTCTAGAGGTTTTTAAAACAGCCTAGAATGCAATAGAAAATTATAGCCCTGCAACAGAATTCTGTAAGTGGCAGTTAAAATTCTACAGCAAGGTTACAGGTGAAATTCCAGTTTTCCGGAAGGGTCAGGTCAATCAGTTTTGCCTAACAGGTGATTGTATTGAGTCTCTTTTGTTTGGTTTTGCTACTAAATGCTCTATATTGTTTAAATTACTTTGCTGCCAGATCCAAATATAGGAATCCCATAAATAGGGAAAGACTGAAATCTGCAAATGGTGGCCTTTTTCATCTCAATCTGAGCTTTAAATGAGTTCTCTAAGGTTCCAGCACTGCAAGCTCATAACATGCAGACAGACCTTTGCATCTCCCATTGACTTAAGTGGAGTGCCACTGACTCTGCATAGATACATTTGTCTGCCCATATATCGTAGAATCATAAAAATAGAGGGCTGGAAGAGACTTTGAAGATTCAAAAAGTCCAACCCCCCTATTATGTGGCAGGACCAATTAAACCTAGAATATCCCTGTTTATTTGTTGTTTCCTTCCTAAGTAAAGTAATTTACGTGTGTTACTTTTCATCTTGTTAATTCAGACCAATTTCCCCAATTTGTCAAAGTCAATTCAAATTCTAATCCTATCCTCCAAAATGCTTGCAATCCCTCCCAGCTTGGTGTTATTCATAAATTTTATAACAATACCTTCCATTGCACTATCCAAGTCATCAATGAAAATATTGAATATCACCAATTCTGCAGAATCCCTCTAAATACACCCTCCAAGTTTAAGAACTACTATTTAGGGTTGGTCGTGCACACACTTAAGCAATCTCTTTATAGTAATTTCATCTAGTCCACTTTTCCCTAATTTGTTTATGAGAGTGTCAGGAGGGAGTCAAAAACCTTTGCTAAATCAGGGTATTTCATATCTACTGCTTATCCCCTACCACGAGGTCAATAACCCGTCAAAGAAATAAATTAGTTTGGTTTCGTTTGATTTGTTCTTGACAAATCCATGCTGACTCTTCCTTATAACACTATTATTCTCCAGGTGCTTACAAATTGACTGTTTAGTAATTTGTTCTGGTATCATTTCAGGTATCATCGTTAGGCTGACTGATCTATAATTCCCAGCTTCTCTTTATTTCCCTTTTAAAGGAGAGATACAATGTTTCCCCTACCTCAGTGTTCTGGACTTCACCCATCCTACAGGAGTTCTCAAAGATAATTGCTAATGGTTCCAAGATTGCTTCAGCTGGTTCCTTAAACATCCTATGATGAATTTCACCAACCCCTGCTAACTTGAATACATCTAAATATTCTTAATCTCTTCTTTCTCTATTTTGACTTGCAATTCTTCTCCCCTCAGCTTTCTTGATGTCATCAGTTATTAGCTCTCCTTCCCAGCTAAGTAGAGGACCTGCATTTTCCTTCGGACTCTTGCGCCTAATATATTTAAAGAATTTCTTCTTGTTGTCTTTTTCTATCCCTTACTAGGTGCAACTCATTTAAAATTATGTTTTGTATTAAGTAGAGTAGGGTTTTGAACCTCAGCCTACCACATACCAAGTCAGTACTACAACCACCAAGCTGTGGAGCACAACATTGATGCAGGAATGAGCTTACAGGATAGGGGGCCAAGAGTGAATGTGCCTGTCTAATGACAGGAAAATATCTATGTTGTATTAGACCACCTCTAAAAGCTGCTGCACAGCAGGATTGAACCCATTAAAAAACTCCTTTTAAGAGCTGGTGACCTTAATCTGTATTGACATATAATTTTCCAGCATGAAGTATACATGTGAAAATAGATAAATAAACCAAGATACAATAGTCTACTATTCAGGAAAGATGTGGACAATTTGGAGAAAAGCCCAGAGGAGAGTGACAAACAAGATTAAGTCTAGAAAACATGACCTACAAGGAAAGATTGAAAAAATTAGGTTTGTTTAGTCTGGACAAGAAAAGACTGGGGGGGACACAATATCAGTCTTCAAGTACATAAAAGGTTGTTTCAGAGAGGAGGGTGGTAAATTGTTCTTCTTAACCACCGAGGAGAGGATAAGAAGTAATGGGCTTATATTTCAGCATGGAAGATTTAGGGTAGACATTGGTAAAAGCTTTCTAACTGTAAAGGTAGTTAAGCACTGGGACAAGTTACCTAAGGAGGTGGTGGAGTCTATGTCAATGGAGGCTTTAAGAATAGGATAGACAACACGTCTCAGGAGCGTGGTCTAAATACTTAGTCCTGCCTCAGTGCAAGGGATTGGACTAGATGACCTATCAAGGTCCCTTTCAATCTTACAGATCTATGATTCTGTTTAGTAATTTGTCACAATTTTTAATTATTTGTCATTTTATATCCATGAAATGTCATTTATATGAAACTGTCACAATGACATGAGAAGAAAACTTCCAAGTTGCTTGTGTTAGGCTGCACTTACAAAATGGTGTCTTGGCCAAATTCCAAATTCTATTCATCCGGCCTTCCTACATTTCTCCTTCCAAGGGTATGCTTCATTTCCTGTCCCAAGATTTTGTGTATAGTTGCCATTCTCTATGAAACAATTGTTTTATTTCACCTCAGTGGTGGATTAAGTGATCCACGTGTATAATCAGTATATAAATCAATGTATAAATCGCTATGAAAAACACTCTAATAAAAATACTAGCCATGTCAATTATTCACAGTTAACTCACGTGACTAACTCAAAAAAGTTAATCATGATTAATTGCACTGTTAAACAATAGAATACCAACTGAACTTCATTAAATATTTTGGATGTTTTTCTACATTTTCAAATATATTGATTTCAATTACCACACAGAATACAAAGTATACAGTGATCTCTCTATATTATTTTATTACAAATATTTTCACTGTAAAAAGGAAAAAAGAAATAACATTTTTCAACTCACCTCATGAAAGTGCTGTAGTGCAATATCTTTATCATGAAAGTGTAACTTACAAATGTAATTTCTATTTTGTTACATAACTGCACTCAAAAACAAACAATGTAAAACTTTAGAGCCTAGAAGTTCACTCAGTCCTACTTCTTGCTCAGCCATTTGCTAAAGCAAGCAAGCTTGTTTACATTTATGGGAGATACTGCTTCCATGCTTCTTATTTACACTGTCACCTGAAAGTGAGAACAGGTGTTCGCACGTCAATTTTGTAGCCTGCATTGCAAGATATTTATGTCCCAGGTATTCTAAAACATTTGTATGCCCCTTTATGCTTTGGCCACCATTCCAGAGGACATGCTTCCATGCTACTGATGCTTGTTAAAAAAATGTGTTATTTAAATTTATGACTGAATTCCTTGGGAGAGAATTGTATGTTTCCTTTTCTGCTTTACCTACATTCTGCCATATATTTCATATTATAGCAGTCTCGGATGTTGACCCAGATCATGTTCATTTTAAGAACACTTTCACAGCAGATTTGACAAAATGCAAAGACGGTACCAATGTGAGATTTCTAAGGATAGATACCACACTCAACCCAAGATATAAGATTCTGATTGCCTTCCAAAATCTGAGAGGGATGAGGTGTGGAGCATGCTTTCAAAAGTCTTAAAAGTGCAACACTCAGATGTGGAAACTACAGAACCGGAACCACCAAAAAAGACAAATCAGCCTCCTGCTGGTAGCATCTGACACAGATGATGAAAATGAACATGCATTGGTCCACTCTGCTTTGGATCATTATTGAGCAGAACTCATCATCAGCAGGGATGTATGTCCAAACTTGTTTGTCTGAGTGATTGGCTGAAGTAGGACTGAGTGGACTTGTAGGCTCTAAAGTTTTGCATTGTTTTATTTAGGTTTTTTACTTAATTCTATATTTGTACCTTTAATTTTCATCATAAAGAGATTGCACTACAGTATTTGATATGGGGGGAATTGAAAAATATTATTTCAGTTTTTTACAGTGAAACTATTTGCAAAAAAAATAAATATAAAGTGAGCACTGGACACTCTGTATTCTGTGTTTTAATCAAAGTCAATACATTTGAAAATTTAGAAAACATCCAAAATATTTAAATAAATGGTATTCAATTATTGTTTAACAGAGTGATTAATTGCACAATTAATCATGATTAATTTTTTTTAATCACAGTGATTGAATGTGATTAATTTTTTAATTGCTTGACAGCCTAAAAATACTATTTGGTTTCATAAAAAGCTTGCAATGTAATGAACTGATTGGATTCATTATCTTCTAGACTTAAGTGATAAAGTTATACAGAAAGGTAATGATAGCTATGTTTCTTTTTCTGAGGGAAGATTTCATCATATTTGACAATTGGTTAGCTGGATAAACAGTATGTGCTCCATTTGTTCTGTGTATCTGGAGTAACAATTCAGCTCAGGCATAGGAATTTGGTGGTGCACTGGAAAGAAGTCGGGAAAGCAACTTGTGTCTGTTTCACAAATTTTGATGGCACTGTATCCTGCGGAGTAAAGTTATTCTGAGAAGTTTATAAAATTAATGAGAGTTGAGGTGTACTGTGATTTGAATAAACAATAGGGAGCTAGGAACCCCTGAATTCGGAGCCTGTCTTTAAGATTGACTCCCTGTGAATTACTCAGTCAAAACTAGCTGAATTTTATCAAAGCATTCTACTTGACAGAGTAAAGCCATAACCACAAACAGGGCAATCATAGCTGTGGTTTAAGTGACAGCTTTGTGAATATCTCTTAAACACTGCACCGCTATACCATAATAGGGTTCAAAAAAGAACTAGATACATTCGTGGGGAATAAGTCCATCAATGGCTATTAGCCAGGATGGGCAGGTATGGTATCCTTAGCGTCTGTTTGCCAGAAGCTGGGCATGGATCACTTGATGATTACCTGTTTTGTTCATTCCATCTGGGGCACCTGGCCAATGTCAGAAAACAGGATAATGGGCTAGATGGACTTTTGATCTAACATTAGGGCCATTCTTATGTTCTTATGTTCTATTTCTCCCTCTGTAAGCCAGTGATAATACCTGCTATCCTACCTCCCAGTAGTGTTGTGAGGACTAATTAGTTAATATCTGTCAAGTGCTTTGAAGGTATAAAATGTTATATAATTCATATGTAATATATGTAAAACATTGCTATGGATTTATGAATCAGGCATTATGTTGATCTTTAAAGGAATAAATCATTATTGCATGGAATGAGACTCCTCAAAACAAAGAATTAGAGTAACTCTTCCATGTGACTCTAACTCTTGTCTTCTGCTCTCGTTTTTGATCTAAAAAGCTATTCCATACTAATCGCCAATTGACTGCTTTAAATGTAGAGTTGCGATTCATATAATGAATTAGAATAATTTCTTTGCCAAAACTCAGCTAGTTTGATCAAATAATAAGATGGCTTAGATTCTTGCAATGCAACTTTCCCTCTGGACAGTTGTGAGATTTTTTGGAAAATAATTTTTACCTTTGGTCTCTGTCCCAATGTTAAATAGAAGAATATTTTAAGAACCAACATTACCAAAGTAGGGAAAGAAAAAGTTAAAAATTACTTGGACAAATTAGATGTCTTCAAGTCACCAGGGCCTGATTAAATGCATCCAAGAATAATTAAGGAGCTGACTGAGGAGATTAGCTATTATCTTTCAGAAGTCATGGAAGACTGGAGAGATCCCAGAAGACTGGAAAAGGGAAAATATAGTGCGTGTGGCTGAATGCTGTAATATAGTTTAACATTCCATTACACTCTGTAAGGACAGTTAGGCACTTAAAAGAGTGATTCATAGAAGAGCCAGTACACTAAGCAGATTGCTGCCTGAACTAGCCACTGGGAGATCCTGAGGAAATGGGTGCAGCCTAAGCCCCATCCCGCAAGGGGACTTAGGTGCATAAATCTGGGCCAGAAGGAGGTGCATCTCTCTGTTTAGGATTCACAGCAATGAGTCCTCGCCTCACCTAATTCATGTCAGCCCCTTTTTTTAAGGAAAACGGAGGAGTAGGTGCTTTTCCCCTCCCCTCACATAATTGTCAGCCCCTTGCTTAAAGTCCTACCTGGGTTATGGGGCACCTAGGTCATTCTCTCTAACCAAATGAATATTTAAATACTAGTACACAGTGGAACACCTTCCACAGGAGAGATACTGAGAGCAATCCATCCATAGCCCAGTGATTAGAAATGGAAGACGGGAAACCCAAATGCAAATCCCTGCACCACATTAGATAGAGGGTCATGGGTGAGCAGTCTAACCACGGAGGGGAAAAACGGGGGCTAAAAAGTTATAAAGGGGCATCACCCCTTTGTGTTGTGTGAGTTTAGGCGTGCTCAGAACATGTCTACCATACCAGGCCCACAGGCGAGGCAATGCCTAGTGTTTGAAAACCACTGCAACTGTTTAAAAGACTGTAATAAGTATCTGCCAAGAAGTAAGCATTCAAGTAAGACGCCTTGGGTTTGATTCATCTATATGCTTTGGCTGTTCTCTGGCTGTGCAAAGCAGCCATAAACCCAGCTTAATAGCTAAACCAGCTGTAGGGCTGCTTTGTGTCATTAGAGCCACACAAAGCAGCCAGACTGTACCAAGTAACTCTAACATTTGGATTTTAAAGATTCCATTCATTTTCATTGGAGTGGTGTGACAGTCCATTGTTTTTCAACCAAGACAGTGCTCACACATTTCCTGTGCACAGGTGCTATGAAATAACGTGAGCCTAACCTTCTGCTCTCTGCTTCACCAGGTGTTAACTGCGGTCATGTCTCCATTTCTCATAGTGTCATTTAATCTTGATGAACAAGGAGAGAAACAAGTGTTTGGGAAACTCTGGCATAAGTGCTTAAATCTTCTTTGGTTGCTTGCTGAGTGGGCTGTTCGGGGTTGGGGGAATACATCTTCTGTTTCTCACTCATTGTGCCAAAATATGCAACTCCTTCTTCTGCATTATTTACATGATGCATTAACAAGTCCTGATAGCATATAGCACTGAGTGTCTCCATTGCTTTGAAGAGGATGCAGGCAATGGGAGAATTTGAAACTTGATATGACATGTTGTAGGTTTAAAAATATTTTTGGGTTAACTCTCCTGCTACTAGATCTCCATTGAGTTAAATGGTGACTTTCCATCACAGCCAATATTTTGCTTGCTTTGAGTATAAGTTTAACTTAATAACCATAATTAGGACAAGACTTTTTTGAGGAGCCCAATATTGAATTTACCAAATACCCAGCCCTGTGCGGCTGGAAAAAAAGGATGGATTGTTTTGCTTCCCCCACAGTAGTCAAACAAATGACTAAATAGATTGCCCCTGGAGTTCTGTTTCTGCAAGTTGACGGTGCATTGTAAAGGAATACAGTCAACTTTGATTTCCTGTCAGGTTTGTTAATGCTCGTGCTGACTACACAGACACAGACCCATGCTGTTGTCTGGTTTGTTGATATGGCTCTTGCATGAATGTGGTGTGTCAAAGGGCTAAATCTTCATAGGGATTTAGAGGTGGTAATGCTCCACAGTATTTCTAGGCATCCTGCCACCTGCTGGAAACCTCAGCCTCTCATTAGGTGCGTATAAAAGGGATTGTCAAAAGCCATCAAACTGAGTTGGGAGCCATTTGTCTAGCTAGGAGTGAAATGCAAAGGAACAGGGAGGAGCTTGGGGCTGCTGCCTATAATCCTTTGATCTGTACCATGGGGAAGTGCCTAGCTCCCACTGAGCTGAGCCTTATTTGCACAGGTTCCTCTTTGCACTCAAGACTTAGGCTCCTAATCCTTTCTGGTGATCAACCCCCCTTATTTCCCCATGATAACCATTAGTCCAGTGAATAGGGTACTCACTTAGAATAAAAGAGACCCGTTTTCAAATCCCTAATTTGGACTACAGTCCAGGTCTCTCAAATCTCAGGTAAATGCCCTAGCCACTGTGCTAGTGGATATTCTGAAGCACATTCTGAATGCTCTCTCTCCTCCTCAACACCTGCTCACCCCTCTGCTGTCTTTTGCACTGGTTAGGCATGCTCCAATCAGGTTAGGAGGCCACCTCCTTTGAGAATCCTGCTGGGGCTTAAGCATGAGCTGAGGCTCAGAGCAGCCCCTTAGCTGCAGGGTGGCACTGGAATTAGACAGCTTTGCAAATGCTGACCCTCCAAAATGAGGGCACTTAGGGAACTTACAGGACAGAGTAGTGGACTTGGGAGCTAAAGAGGCAACTTGGTGCTTATGCACCTTTGTGGTTCAAGCCCTTAGTATCTATTGCACATTGGGCTGAACTCCTGTGTCATTTACATTACTTTTGTTTGACTCTGCATCTTGTCTATTTCCATGTTAAATGACTGTACACCATAGGATGGCGGTAGGGAAAGAGTGGAGTACTAGTGGTCTAGGTCAGAAGTGGGAGCCAGGCATTCTTGAATTCTCCTCTCCATTTTGCGCTGGCTCTCTCCACCTAAAACTTACTTACTTACCTACCTCAGTATGCGGACACATGGATCAATTAGTTCAGGCCATGTTCTAACTTCATTCAATGAAATGCAGTTCCCATTGACTTCAAAGGGCAGATTTTTGACCTTTACTAGCCTCTTCTGAGCTTACAAGGAAGATCTTGGAAAAGGCTGGAAACTCCCTGGGCTAAATCCTGATCTTAGTGATGACTAGGGCAAAGATCAGATTGACTACAGTGTAGCTAGATTTTCCCCCATGAGCTGAATCTCCCATCCTGGGGCAGGGCTTTGGCGAGGGCATAGAATTGCTAGCGGATAGGTGCCAGGTCTACCCTGTCCCCTGACAGCCCAACTCTATTATGAATTACATCACCATTAACTATCCATGCCTGTACAGCCCTCCTCCCCCGCCCCCGGTTCCTGTCCAGGGGTAATAGATAGCCCAGCAGCAGGCCCTTCCTAGTGTACTTCCACAGCGAGTGACTGTTCCATGGCTCTGCTTCTTCTCATGCCAAAGTCCTGGAGCCTGGGCCCTGCAGAGGTGGTCTCTGGAAGAGCATGTAGCAGAGCTGCTGCTCTGGGCACAGTTTTGGACATTTATGTCATATTTTGCTCAGCTCACCCAGGAGTGGCAAGTGTCCACTGCTGGCTCTGTCTGTCACAAAATTTAAATGTCCTGCAGCGTAAATGCTCAGCATTATTTTAAGTTCAAGCTGGAAAAATTGAAGGAAAAATGGGAAGTGAGTTCCACAGTCAGGCCAGGAAAGCAGAAAGGAGAGCGCCTGAAGTTGTTCAATATTTCCACCCTGAAGAGAACATGGAAAGCACTTTCCAACACAAGAAAGCAAAGCGAAGTGTCTTCATATGGCCACGCAGCCTTCCAGGAAAGGAGTGAAGGGATAAGCTTATAAAGAAGCTGTAATTAGTGGACCATAAATCTTACCCTGAGAACAGTGTGAAAAGTTAAATTGCATAAATGTTGCTGTTTCCCTGTTGTTTTCCCTTGTCAGCATTCAAATGGAATAAGGTGTGTCAGAATAAAACATGGAAGGAAAGGGCATGAGGATTACAGGACCGCCTTGAAGCCCAGACTGAGATTGAGACATGTGCAAGGTGCTGTACAAATATATTGTGAGAAACGGTGCCTCCTCCAAAGAGCTTACAATTAAAATAGCCAGCAAGAAAGACAAAGAAAAGGAGGGGAAGAAAGCAAGACACAGAGAAGCAATGTCATTTGTCCAAAGTGAGATAATAGGTCGGGACAGAACCAGGATGAGACAGCAGCTTGCTGGGTTTGGCAGTTTATGACATAGTCCCTCCAATTAAGAAGGGAGATTTTTTTTTTCAAATACTGAAAGTCATTGGATGTTAAGTTGTTTCTTCTATCTTCCTAGAAAACATTTTATAGACTGCGATGCATCAGTAAATGGATTTTATTTGCACTTGCATCCCTCCCATGTCACCTCACCTTTCCAGGATTGGTTTTCCCATCCTGAAGATGAAGATGCAAATAAAGGTGAAAATAGTTATCATCATATGTGGGAAGCATAATTAATGGCAAGCCCTGTAAGACCCTGGTACGAAAAGGTCTGTATAAACACAAAGAAGGTAGCATTATTCATTTACCGCCATGTTTTTTTTACATAGACGTAGGTTTAATGCCTAACAGATTAACTCCATTAGGAAATAGCTTTAAAAAAACTTGTAAACTCTGTTGGGAGCAATCCAACAGCAACATTTGTTACTAATGCAGTCGCATAGATGTGTATAATGCCTTACAGAAATAAATAATAGTGTGCCTAAAAGTTCCTCTTTGTTGCTAGTTTCTGTGTCTATATTCAGCTTTAGATAGATTTATTGTTTACACAATGCCCAAGAATGTGCTATTGGATGTACATAGCAAAGAAAAAAAAGATGAGAAGCTCTGAAGAGTTTAAATTAAGGCCCAGTACTGCAAAAACTTCCAAACAGACCTAAAGTACTACACTTAGAGCAGCTGGGCTTAAAATTAAGCAGGTCTATAACCCTTTGCAGGACTGGTTCTAGTTTTAAATGTGACGCAATGAACAAAAGAAACAGAGAATAAAGGGAGGGTTGTTATGGTAAAGAAGGATACCAGGCACCTGGCCACTCAGGGATTGTGTACGCTTATCTTGAATATTTCATTGACTCTGGCCACATGTATTCTAAGAGCAACACTCGCCACTTGTGGATGACAGGAAAAGGTGGGTTTTAGGAGGGATTTAAGTGAGGACAAGTGGATGGTTTGGACCCAGAGCCTCAAAGGTACTTGAATGTCTAGCTGCCTCTTCATGCACCCAAATCCCCATGCCGGTGACACTGCCTGTCTAAAAACTACTCAGCTGCTGCCAAACCCTATAGACACCTAAGTTCCTACAAAGACACTAATCGTCTGATGTCACTGCATAGCTAACAAGCAGCTTGGAGCCCTAACTCAAGCAAAAGTCCCAGCGGTCCCTCCACACACCAAGCACAATTCTGAAACTAGGCGGGTGCATATTATCGTGCCAGTGAAGATCTGTTCCTTGGGGCATGTGCTGAGCCTGTCTAAACTCTGGTCACTGTCAGACCGCACAATAGGAGGCCCGAATGCAAGTCACCAGTAAGTGGGGGAGTACAGCATCAACACAAAAGGCAGCTGGAGAGGGGATACAGGGAAATGGGGTGAGTGTGAGAGAGCACCCTGGGAGCAGGGCACCGGGAAATCAGAGAGCTCACTGGCCAGGCAGTTGTGAGCAGCTCACTGTCAGGGGAAGTGAGGAGGGCTGCGAGCCTGGGGAACCCAGAGACTATGGCAGGCTGATGGGCAGCCCATTGAAGCAAGTGGCTGGGCTGGCAGGAAACCCGGCAAGTTTCTGTCAGATACCTGATTGGAAAAAAACAAACCAAAAAAAGTCTGCCCTAACCAGCTCTAATGGAAAGCGTGTTAAAGGAAAGGTTGGAATGACCCTGTCCCACACCCCAGCAAGTGCATAAAACTGCCAGGAAGTTAGGAGTAAAAAGGAACAGCAGAAAGTAAAAGAGACTAATACGCATGGATTAGTGCTGGTGTGTTGTAACAACTGCAGAGTCATTAGCTTTAAGTGGGAACAGACGGGATTAAAGAATTAGATGTTTACAACTAAAGCAGGCCTTCGCTGTTAGAATAAAAGGACAGAGAAGTCTGGAAAACCCAGTCCGTGTTTGAGAAAGAATATTCATAATGAAAGGAGGTGAGATGAGAGTCCAGAAAGAACTTTAATGGGGCGCTTACTTCCTGTTGCGGAAAAGCTGTGGCTTCCCCATAGACGGCTACCTGTAGATGTAACACATGAATCATACGAAGAGTCAGCAAGCTAGATTCCTGTACATGTGTGCATGTGCTCTGACAGCCAGCCTCAGTAGATACTGGCGCCAACAACTGGTGAATGTAGTGGTAAAATGATGTGGCACAAATTAAAAAACAAGCATCCAGTCTTATGAGTAGCAGCGTCCGCAACGGTCATTTCAGTCTATCGTTACAGTTCTGTGTGGTGCCTCAGGAACAGCCTAAAGGTGAAACAGTCTTGGCATCCCTATTCTCTATGAGCCCATTGACCCAAATGCCACCCCGTTTACTCAAAAAACAAACATTTGATTCTAAGCTACTTTGTTACATACAGGCAATGCAAATAAGGACACCTCAAATTAAGTTTTTTTTAAAAAGGGGCTTATAATTAAAAGCCTCTTTTTTATTGATTGAAGTAGACTTCACTCAGGGGGTTGCTTACACTGAGCTGAGCAGCAGCCTTTCCAAGTTTTCCTTTAGCTGAAGAGAAAAGTAGAAGTGAAAGCCTTTTAGTTACTCCACGGAGTAACACTGTTGTGAAACTCATGAATGTGCAGCAGATGGCACATTTACGCACCAGGCCTGATGAGCCCATGCTGACACAGTCTACATTACCAAAGCTTATGTGATACATTAGACCCTGTCCGCCCCGCCCCCCGGTTGTATTACATGACCTCAATCCTGCAAGAAACAAAACCAGATGGGGAAATTTCCAGCTAACATAATCTAAACCATATTAGCTATTTAAAGTAAATTCTTATCACCAGTGACAAAAACCTCATTCCCAAATCACTGGAAATCTCTGTAGTCTTATTTTTTTATTTTTACTAGCCCCCATATAGTTCCCAACACTTCAAAGTTCACATTTCCTCACTTAAGCACCTGTATATATGGCTTTATAAAACTTTCCTCCAGAAAGGGCCTGTCCTAAGCCACCCAACCAAATGCTTTATAGGCTAGAAGAAAGGTCCATGTTGAGAAATACTAGCACCTCTTGACAGGTGTCCTCCATTTAGGCTGAAATGAAAGACTGCTCAGCACATAATTGTTCTCTTAATAAATACAATTACTGGGGGCAGGGAGAGCAATGGAATTCCATCCAGAACAACTAGTTGATTTGCGTGTAAGAAAATTATAGCCCCAGGAATTCAAACTACATATGATATGCATATATATGGAAAAAGTGGTTGAACAGACAACAAATGAAGAAATCCTGTTCATTTTACTCATTAGGGCTGATTAAGCAAAGCCCTTCAATGGGGCTGAAGCATGTTTTTTGCTGAATCAGGGCCTAGCGTAATTCTACTGTAGTCAGTGGCAATAAATGCTTATGGGAACAAGGGGAACAGACTTCAAGGTCCAACCCTAGGATCAAATGGGGTTTGCCATTGATTTTGATGGGAGGAAGAGCAGGCCCTTACCCTCTAAAGTGCAGTGTGAATTACAGCCTCTGTGCACATCTGGAGAAGTCATTGCACTTCAAGTGTTTTGAAACACTATGGATCATTTTTAAGCAAACCAAGGCTATTAGATTATGCTAGGGGAGCTTTTCACACTATATATCCCATGTTATAAAAAGCGAGGCCACATAAAAGCATTTTATTTGTTATTTTAGAGCTTATTTGGTATTAACCTTTCTATGGTTTGCCATTTTTGTTTCCAGATGTTTCCTTTCTTATTTATTGCAAAAGGCTTTTATTATAATGTAGCTGTCCAGAGATTGGTGCTTTTGAAGGCAGGGATGATATACATCAGGGCATTGCTTAATGGCCTGCTGTGTTTACATGAGGATTGCAGAAAACAAACACTAAGCATCTAGCTGGGCTTTCATCCCCCATTTTTAGGGGGACGCCTTTTCTTGGAACTCCCACAGATAAGAAAGCACTAACCAGTGAATTTAATATGATGGCAATACCACTTAGCAGGGCTTTACTTCTCCAAACTGCTATGCAAACATTACCTAATTCTCACAACACTTCTTTGAGGTTACCTAAGCATTATCATCACTTTCACTGAGACAATATGGTAACAGTTCATTTTTGTATCATATCATTTGTATTCCTAATTTTTTAAAAGAGGCAAACATTGAATGTATTCCTGTACCTGCATTGCTGAAGTTAGTGACAAAATCCCCATTGACTTCGGTAGTCATGGATAAGAAACATTAAGTCTAAATGCCATTTAGAAAACTTTTTTTTAAAGTGGATTCAAGATGCAAAATTCAAATCCAGATTTCAACCCCCCAAAATGTGTGTATTTTTGAACCAATTTTTGTGTTTTACCATTAATGAAAATGAGGCATTTGGCCAAATTCAGATCTGGATTTGGATGTCAAAAAACTCAACTAAGGTTTTGGTTTGCACCCACTTTAATTTTTAAAAAGCAAGGACTAGATTTTAGAGCCCAAACTGAAAATTAGTAGCAACACTCCACACTTAGAATCATAGAACATTAGGGTTGGAAGGGACCTCAGGAGGTCATCTAGTCCAACACTCTGCTCAAAGTAGGACCAAATCCCCAACTAAATCAGACCAGCCAGGGTTTTGTCAAGCTGGATCTTAAAAACTCCTAAAGAAGGAGATTGTAACCACCTCCCTAGATAACCCATTTCAGTACTTCACCACCCTCCCAGTGAAAAAGTTTTTCCTAATATCCAACCCAAATCTCCCCCCACTGCAACTTGAGACCATTACTCCTTGTTTTGTCATCTGGTATCACTGAGAACAGTCTAAATCTATCCTCTTTGGAACCCCCTTTCAGGTAGTTGAACAAGACTGAAGTGACATAGAGGACAACTATCCTAAACTATAATGAAGTAAACAAAGATGAATTCTGAAGATGCCATTCTGCTATTCATTTTGTAAGGTACTATGTATCTCCTCATAAGTGTGAAATGCCATCATGTGGGATGGTTAGTGTTAATTGCATGTTTTCTATTAGTTCTTTTTTTAAAAAAAAATACTTCCATCTTTTGGGACCCATGCCCTCATTCTGAGGGCAGAATTTCTATTGGGACTTCTGAGGGTAGGTTGGTGGGATCCAATCCTGAATTGGGGGTCAATTCCTCCTTCTATATGCAAGCAGTATTACTGTTAGCACTGAATATGCATCAAGGGAAGAATGTCTTTGTGATCCCAATCCTACTTCCTTTGCACATCCAAAACTCGACCACTGAAGTCAGAATTGGGCTTCTTGTTTTTTCAAGGGCATTACCATCTCTGCCCAACAATACAAGTTCCAAACACCAAACAAGAAATATGATGATTTGTATAGGTTTTTTATAAAATATTTTATTAAGAATAATAAGGATAAAGATTACAAAAATACCAACTTTGTTAACTAACAATAATGCCGTTAATTACAGAATTTTTGTAGTAGAAGTTATAACCACAGTGTTCCATTTTTGATAGGCATTCAGCTAGTCTTATTCAATAGGCAACATTAATATGTTCCTATTTAAATACAAGAAAAATAATCAAACCATCTACACTATTTCATTGACAGCTCCCTGACATGAGATTCCAAATTAGGAAACTCCATAGGCATACGTCCATGAGCCTATTTATAAAGAGACACTGTAAAGGTAGGGTGAAAAGCAATGTTAATTCTTGTCAACAGCCCCAACACTTGTGACACAGTATTATACCAGAGCATGTGAATAAGGAAGAAAAGAATTGGTAAGAAAACATTTAATGACCAGTCCAACACACTTTATGCTGCCAAAACTCCCATTGACTTCCAATGAGGTCCATTGGTTCATATTTAGGCTTCTAAGAGAGTATGATTTTTCATGCCTTTGGATATTTGGGGATTATGTAAATTGATGTGTGGCCATCTTGGACAGTACAGAGCAACATTCAAGCCTGTTGCTGCAGTCTTTTGGCAAAAAAACCCAAAAAATCCACTGATTTCATTGGGCATTTTGCCCAAGTAGATTGTGTCCCTCACAGAAAACTTTGGATATTATTCTTAAAACCCTAAATTGCACGAGAAGCCCCATGAAATTCCATGGCACGTGCAGGAGTAAGGGCTTTCAGGATTTCCCATGACAGCTCCCATCTTAAACCCGGGGAAAGGATTTCAGTAGCATCGAGACCACTCAGAGCTCTAATTCCCCGGGGAGCCATGCATTTGTTTCCCGATTAGGGTCAAGGGAATAAAAAGTCTGGAGAGGAGGTTTCCAGTAACAAATCCAGATCCAGTGCCCAAAGAAAATCAATATTAAAAGCTCCCATTGACTTTAATGGGGAAGAACCAGACCATAAGTTTTTCAAAGTCCCACGTCAATTATTAATTACACTTTTGTCTTTTATCCCAGCCCTGGGATTCGTTATCCTTTTTGCCTGGATCAAAAATTTGAAAAACAAAGCTGAATTTGGGTTAAGACAGTGTCAGTGACTGCATTTTTTCCCCCTAATCACTTGTTTCATATCATTTACACCACTACCACTCAATTTTTCTCTTAAATATGGCCCTGGCCAAAACTGCAACCACAAAGCCCAGGCAAATGCCCATTTAAATCAGTAAGAGGCTTTCCTGTTACTTCAGTGAACGCTGGATGAGGCCCCTAGTTGTTATAAAGATATTGTTAAACCATTGAAAAAAGTCCCTTAGCAGTGTCCTTTTGAAGGAGAATGCTGTAGCTACAACATTTGCCTGGTACAGTACCATTGGTACCAACAAGAAATATTCACAGGAATAAATGAAGTACAAATTAATTACCACATCATTATTCTTCTCTTTCCTTGCTTTTCAGAGTGTCAAATTCCCTCCATACTGAGAGAGAGTGTGCACACCTGAGAAGCAAGTGCTTAGAAACACATTAAGTTCTAGAGCACTGATTCTGCACAGCTCATTTTACTGAGATGCTGCCCAGAACAAACAGGTAAAAATCCTTACACAATGTCTAACAAAAAACAGTATATTTATCATATATATATATATAATCATATTGTCCTCTGCACAGCAGAAGATTATAACTAAAATACTTTAGGATCCAATTTATTTTATTTTGTTGGTAGACATAACAAAATGCCTGCAAATATAACACAGTGAGCACATAAGTCTTTGAATAGGAGAAGTAAATGTTGTTGTATAGTTTATCCACATTCTTCTCAATAGTACAAAATAAAAACTCACTTGGAGTCAATCTCTCCTTAAAAGTTAATCCTTTTCGTTAAGATACAGTCAGCACATATTTAATGAGAATATACACTTTATAGAGATGGCAACAATTTCTTGTAAGTACTACAGGCTAAATCCTGCCCTCTGCTGGGCTGGAAAACAAGAGGAGCCAGCGGGAGAGTGTATGAAGCCTAATCCCCTTCACTAACAGACCAAGTGGGAGGTACACCCAGCTAATATCCAGGCATACAAGTGATGAGCCAGCACCTGGAATCCCTTATGAGTAGTCCTACTCATGTGAGTAGTCCTACTCATTGGAGTAGTCCCATTTTGATCAGTGGGACTACTCACATGAGGAAGGATTTTCAGGAACATGCCTATTTATTTGCTTGCTGCAAGACCTCTTGCTTTGTGCCAGTAGACTATTTTGGGTGCTATTCTGCAAAGCACTTAAGCCAATACTGAAGTTCATCCCTATTCAGCAAAGCATCTAACTAAATAGCTAAATCCCATTAAAGTCAAAATACTTTGCTGATTAGGGACCGTTTGGGGAATCAGCACCTTCCCAGCCTCCTAAGGCAGCTCCCCTACACAGTTATTTTTACCAAGGCAGGATTCAGCCCTATGTCACTTACATGTAATTATAGTGAAATGTTCTTTACTTCTACACAGTGATGTCAGTTTAGGGGCTACATAGTTAGGATATGGTACATACTTTACAGTCTGCTATCTGAAACATATGCATTTACATAGTTCATGAATAAAGTAACAATGAAGTTCCTTATGCAAGTTAATGTACAGTAGTAAGTACAATGGGATTATATAGTGTATCATTTTTCCAGCAGGTACATGGTAATTAGTGCCATATAAGGTAAAATATTGCCATTTGCTAATTGTTTAGTACTTTCAGCTACACAATAAATGTTCTGAAGGAGCACAAGGAAACCTTATAGATGTTGACTATTTGCTCTCTTGCTCCATCTCTAGTATGGAAAATTATGGCCGTAGGTATGCAAGTAGACATGTAACACAAGCAACTAAACCATTAGTCACATGTTGCTTACTTTACAACAGGCAAGATTCATCTCTGCAATAATTCTATTGGCTTCAAGGGAGTTATACGAGAGATTTATTGTTTAACCAAATGTTTAGGTTTTTCTTAAAGATGATATAACACCTATAAATAAAACTTATTTAATGTTATTGAAATCAAAAGACGCCTTCCGTTCTATTTCAAATATTGGCTATTTTAGTGGTTCTGTTTGTTAAAATAGGAAGGGCTGAAATTATGTCCCCTGAATATGCAATTTCCAACACCCTCAGGCAAACCTGATGGCACAATTTGTTTTTAAATGCATTAATGACAACAGTATTCTTTTTATTCCCTGTTGATTCTATCAGCTCATGATCCGATTCTACTCTTACTTATCCTGCTGAAAATCCAGAGTTATTCCCTTGAGCTACTGAGAAATCTGGCCATAAGCTCTCTATTTCAATGCAATTAACTTTAACAGTAAAAATGGTCTGTCATTAGCTAATCAGGATACATTCCTGGGATCCTATGAAATACACATTTTGGCGTGTTTTTTAAATATGAGGATTCATCTACACTGCAACTGGAGGTGCAGTTTCCAGCTTTGACTGAGCTAGCACACTAAAAATAGCAGTGTAGCACAGGCAGCTGCATGGGCTAGGCACCTGATTGCAATCCCATCAGTGACTCTAGATAAGAACTCAGGAAACTATCCCATCCCATTGCCAGCACCACCACAGCTACGCTACTATTTTTAACACACTAGCTCAATCAAATCTAGCACATACAGATTTGTGTACATCTACCTGAGCACTGAATTACACCTCCAGCTGCAGAGTAGACGTACCCTGAGACAATTCAAACAAGACCGAAAACTTGCTAATCAGCCCGTCTCATCCCTTATCCCTAGGGTACATTGTAATATCCCTTAGGGCAGTAACTACAGAGGCAGATCCTATACACCCTATGTAAAAGGAGCTCCCATTGACTTCAGTGAGAGCTCTGCTCATGGAGGGCTTGCAGAATTGGGCCCACATGAGCAAATAAAGAGATTATTTTTTAAGTTTATCATTTAACATATTTAAATTCTGCATATGGGGGAAGAAAATTAGGTCCATATATGCTCTTCTTGATCCATGCACACAGCTCTCAATAGAACTTTTGCCACAACCAGAGAGCAGTATATGGTATATATAAAGAGTAAGGGTGTTAAAAAAAACAAGCTTTCTTTGTATCTCATGGACAAGCTGATCTGGAGAAGCAGCCTAAAGAGGCCAAATGAGCTATTTCCACAAAACACTTCTGCATTCAGCAATAGTATCTTTGCAATTTTGTTTATCCATTCAAGTATCTTCAGGAAATATGTCACCATACTTGCATATACTGTAGCTCACTTCAACATCTATAAAACAACACTGATAGACAAAATCTTCAGAAAACATCCATAAATATCAATAGAAGATCAAGAAACTTGACTATCAAGTAGTTTTTTTAAAAAAAAAATCATTGATCTTTACATTACTTTCATTAATTTCATGCTCTCTGAAATCTTCATGTGACTGGAATTGGTGGTTTTGTGTGAAATATTCAGCTATAAATCAGATTTGTAAGTTAACAAAATTTTACGTATCCACTTGGAGTAATAGGCCACTCTGACAAAAATCCCAGGACGATTTGGAATGGCACATCCGCGGCCAGGAATAATAACACCCACTATTATTTTCATCCTGTTTTGTTCACAGACCAGGGGACCACCATAATCCCTCTAGGAAAAGAGAAATAAGAACATTAATTTGAGAACAGCTAGAAGACACAGTTCCCACTTGTTTTCTATGAGCTACTGGGTAGCACCCTATGCTAAGAACCTTCAGTAAGACTATCTAAGGACTAGTGTGACATCTTCATTTATGCAGAGCATCACAAACAGGGCCTACACCAACAAACAGCAGAGTTGGCCCTAATTTTTGTCAGGGCTCTATGCAAAAAGAGCCTCACAAGAGAGGCCCCATCCAGATATTTCTTCACCTCTGATTGTAATTGCTCCAAATTTCTACATACCAACAATATTGCTTCCTTCTCGCAGCTACCTGGCAGGTACAAAATATGTACGGTGTACATAAAAGCCAGCCAGCAGACAGAACAGATGGTTGGAAAATCTCTGGTGCAACGCTAGGCTATTGACAGAAGGGTTCTGAGAGAGCCAGCAGTGCTACCCTCTGTCACATGTTGGGCAGCAAGGCCAATCGGTGCCTAGAGCTGCATGCATTTCAACAGATGGCAAAGAATGATTCAGAAATTAATTAGCCACAGCTATAAAAAGGAGAGGGCGTCTTCTCGCCTCAATAAGCACGCATAACTTATTATGTGGTATGCACATGCATCAATCCAAGTTCTATATGTATGATGGGAATTTTGTATGTGTGCACTAGCATGTCACACACTGGCCTGGGTGGACCCTGCTGGCACAAAAGAGAAGTTCCTTAGTGCGTGCTAATGTAGATCCATTATAAAAACAGTATCATGTTAGCATGTACTAGAGAACTTTGAGTGTGCCTCTGTGGGGTCCATACAGTGCAGTGTGGAACACACTAGAGTAACTAGAATTTATGTCCCTCTCGTGCTGACTAATGCACCGTGTAGAAGTTAGTACTGACATTCTTTAACTTTTGATTAGCTAATGAATGATAAAATTGTGCAGTCTTCATTCACTGCCGCCAGCAAGTAAGGACCGCAGGACTGGGCACTAAAAAGTGTTTGCATCAGATCTTGGAATACTGCCTTAACATAAAAGATAACTATCCTTGTATCCTCTCCAGATCACTCCAGAATTAACAGTGATTGACCTCTTCCAAATACAGCTGGTTTTCTTAGCTCTTGCTGATTGCAGGCTAATTCACAGATGATGCCTGTACTAGTACAGCATCACCAAACCTGCTAGTGAAATATTGTCTTCTGGGGTTTCACTTGCCATTCTGACTTATTTTCCCTTAATCTGATAGCTCTATTTTTCTGTTTGTTCCATATTGATAGAGGTTGCTCCAAGGATAACACAGGAAGAGGGAAATCACACACTGGTTATAATCATAATCAATATTGATGAGTTCCATTTCTTCTTACAGGAAAAAAAATGAAGAGCTGGATTTCCTGAGGACTTCTGTGCAGGTGTGGCATTTCTATCTCAGCATCCATGAGAACTAACTGATAATCAACCAAACGTTTAATTCTGAAGAAATAACTTTGTGATAACAAAACGATCCCACTAAGGAGTCACATTAACATGCTACTACCTAAACAGGACCTGCCTCCTCCAGTCTTGGTGCTGTCCTTGAGTAGGGAAAAGTCCATTGTTTGATTTATATTGAACTACTTAAACCTTCCTTGTATGCATCTAAACCAAAGGTGAACTCATACTAGTAACTGTTGCCTACTCCACCCATCATCTCGGCTGGCAGACTGTCAGTCCAAAAAAGATACGTCACTACAATAAGAGGATTTTGTACCTTTTCCGCCACATCCATTAGGATGTGGAGGAAAAGGTCCCAGTTCCTACTCAGAGGGACTGATTCAAACCCAAAAGAAGTAAGTGAAAAGACTCTCCCTGACTTGATCAAGTTTTGGCTCAGGCTGCAATTGAAGGATATCAACTTCTCTTACAAAGCTCAACTTTTCTATCTAAAAACAGAGCTACCACATGCTGTGTCTTTTTCCCCCTAGTAAGATCCCCACCACAATCAAGGATGAATGCCAGTATATCCTAGAAGTGTATATTATAATTAAAACTGCCCCAAATTCGGAACCTAGTCTATTCAATAAGGCTGTAAACACTCAGTAGTGGTTGCACAGATTATGAGACATTTACCCTGAGAATGTCAGAACTCTAAAGGCTTCAACTCTGTTCATAGCTCTTTCTTTCAACATCACAATGAGGTGGCCTATTTTGTTAATTTCTTGGTCAACTCCTGACTTGGCTAAGCAGCTAAACTGATTGCAACCCTACTGGCAACTTAGATAAACTGCTGCTGCTGTTCTTGGGGGCCTGATGTTGCCACCTTATTCAGATTGAATAGTACTTACTCCAGAAAGAGACCCCAGTCCATCAAAGCATGTGCTTTAACCGTGCTGAGTAAACTTTGCATGTGCTTTGTTGGATTGGAGTCATAGTCTCATTGATTTCAGAGGAACTAAGAATAACAAAGGAACTATCCAATGTGAGCCAGGGTGGCAGAAAAGAGTCTTCCAGAGAGAGACCTTTGTTTGCAATGTGCATTGAAAGGAAATATCATCCATGTTCCACTTACAAATTAAATGCAGAGAGAATGATTAGGCAAACTCCAGGAAAGCATTACTGGTAAAGGAGAAAACAACCCTAAGCAGATATCTGTAGATTCTTGCACTCTATCTATAGCCATACTATTTTACCTCACACGGTCCAGTGCCAACGCCCTCAGCCCCAGCGCAGATTTCGGACTCATTCACAGTAATCTTCCCTTTGAGATATTGGTTGCACTTCTCATTTCCCATAATAAACAGGTTTGCTACTCGGAGCAGGCCATCAAAGTGAATCACTAGCATTGAAAACAAGAGCAACAGTCAATTGTGCACACATTATATTACATTTTAATGAAAACAAACACTGAGTACAAAGACCGTTTATGCTGATATATGTCACTTTATCAGTTCCACATTCTCCCAAACTCTCCAGGAACACACATGAATGTATTAGATTTCTTACATTTGTTACAGCTAAAAGACAGGTAAGAAAGTGTATCTGGAGTGTGTGTAATATTTTTAGATGTACAATACCTGGAGATGTGTTTTTTACTTGTAAGAGTATAAGACTGGATTATGGATTTCTGCGTCCTATTCCCTAATCGACTAATGATCTGCTGTATAAAACTTTGGAAAAAAATCACAGAGGATAAGATTGAGACACTGGGTACAATTCAGACTCCAAAAATCAGTGGGAGTTATGTCATTGCCTGCAACAGAGCCAGGATTTCACCCTATGCCTTGCCCAGAATAAAGGGGACTATGCAGTTGTGTCACCCTCAGATCAGCCTAGGGAAGAAACTATGACTCAGGGTATGTCTACACTGGTCCATGCCCGCTGACTGGAAACTTGTGTGGCTTGGCCTAATGAGTTGTTTAATTGCAACATAGATGTTCAGGCTTTGACTGGAGCCCAGGCTCTAGGACCCTGCAAGGTGGGAGGGTCCCAGAACGTGGGCTGCAGCTTGAATCTGAATGTCTACATAGCTATTAAGGAGCCCTGCAGCTCAAGCTCCGTGAGCCAAAGTCAGCTGGTAAGGGCCAGCCACAGGTGTCTAATTGCAGTGTAGACATGCCCTGAGAGTGACAAGCACAAATTCCCCCCACACTTCACTGTTCATCTACTCTGAGTATGGGTTGAAGGGCAGAACCAAGGCTCTGCTCACACTTCACTCATCTGTTTGAGGAAGAGGAAGTAGTAGCCCACAAAGCTCACTCTCCCTCTGCATGTAGAGTGACAAGCTGCTTAAGCTATGGCATATAGAATGGAGGCCTCACTTGTCTGTTCTCCGAGCAACCACATACGGGAAGCTACAATATTGCCTTTGATCACACTGTGACTCCGTTTCCCTAATTGTAAAATGGGCATAATAATACTTCTCCACCTGATAGGTATATTTGTGAGGACTAATAAAATCATTAAAATTTACAAAGTATTGTACAAGATCCTTGAAAGAAAGCTGCTACGAAATGTGTATTATTTTATTATGAAATAATATAATAGTTAAAAGTATTAATTATCTTAGACATTTTTTTCTCCACCGGCTTCCTATCCAGGTCTCCTTGCCTAACCAATCCCATGTCTCCCACTACACACACACATTCCAGACATTTGTCTTTCTTCCCTCCCCACCCTCATCTCATGTTCCCTACCTATTGGTTCCTAGCTCCTAGTATCCTTGCCCAGCCAGTCCCAGGCTTGTCCCACCAAACCATGAGTCCCATTTTCCCTCCTCACATTCCAACAGCCTCGAGTCCCAGTCTGCCCTCCCCTAGGTTACTTGTCTGAATCTACTCCCCACAACCCTGTTACATTCCAATCAGGCAGTTTTCTCCTCCAGCAGGGCAGCATTGAGAGCACAGGAGAGAGAGGAGCATGTGCACTGAAGACAGAAACTTCAGTGACCTTACCAGTTAAACTCTAAGCAATGTCCACTGAGCATGTGTTAACTGCAACTTCAAAAGTTTATAACTTGGCTAAAATTGAGCAAATTTTCACAGGGATGACACAAGGAGCTTCTCTGACACAAAGGCCACCTCTCTGCCAAATTTAAAATCCTTGACTAAAGTATGGGGTTGCTACAGCTTCTCAAAGAAAATGTGAACAGAATTTTTTAACATACACCAAACAATGCATTTTTTTCTAGCCTCATTCTCAGACACAGCTGAACCGTTTTGGCTTAATTTTCCAATAATAGTTAGCTTGACAAAGACATGAAGCGGCGAAAATTTAATCTGAAACAGTTAAAGTTAAGCAATATTATAAGTAATTGAAAACAAGATCTTATAATGGGACATTTTAGGGATCTTCAATATTAGGCAACACTCGATGCCCTGCCTATAATATGTTGGGAATGGGAACTAAGCAGGCTGTCAAAATATATTGTTTCATTCCATTTTAAAAACTAATATCTTACATCCTGTGTGTCCCCATCCGTACACACTGCAGGTGGTCCTCTCTGGAATGGTACATCCAGAAATGGGCAATCTGATTAGATCCACAAAATTATTGAATACTGCAGCTCTGCAAAGAGAAGACAAAAAGAACAGATCTGATGGATCTTATATATAATATTTTAAACTGCTTTTTTTAAAAAAAATATGATCTATGATAGATCACAGTAATAATTTAAAATTGTGCCAAATTTTCTGCTTTATTTTTCTTCTTGTGAAAATGCGGAAATTCCTTTAAACTATTTTTTGAATTGCAGATGTTACTTCTCAAGCAGCTTTCCTGTAGTATTGTAACCACTTTTATTCTGAGTTTTCTGGACAAAGATAAACAATGAAGGCATAAAGGACATACCCTTAATTTGAATAAACATTTATGATAATATGACGGTACATATGAAGGCTCATATGTACAAAAGGAGCTCAGTTACAATCTAGTGTTTATTTTAGTCTATAAATTAAAACCACACACCATTCTATTTAACTAGACCTGGTTATCAGGAAGAAAGATACATGTAGGGCATGATTTTTTAGAAATGGTATTTGTTTTTGATGGTGCAGAAGGTGAACGTGCATTTTTAACACATGTCCAAGAATATGGGCCCCGTTCTGATGGAGTGCTCATTAACTTGAGAATCAAACTACTTGTGCAACCCAGACTCTCTAGTTGCTGCTGTTCCACACCAGTTATTGGGGCTACTGGGTCAGCATAAAAATAGATCTGTGAGCCCACTCTTGGTTAGGGCAACTAGATGTCCCGATTTTATAGAGACAGTTCTGATATTTGGGGCTTTGTCTTATATAGGTGCCTATTACCCCCACTCCTCTTTCCTGATTTTTCACACTTGCTGTCTGATCACCCTCCGTCATCCCAACTGTGGCCCTTTATGCCAGAGTTCACAGGAGCACAGCAGATGCTGCTTCTTTAGTAAATAGTGAGGGCACAGGTACCACTTTTCAGCTGCTAGTAGACCCCAGCATAACCCCTAAACAGAGACCTTGTGCTGAACACAAGAACGACAGGTCAATTCCACCAGCAATGAATCTAGCCACTATCCTTTGCACCACCAAAAACTCAGGATGGCTAAAATATCAGGCACATACTGTGAAGAATATCCCCAACCCCCAAAACAAGAAGACAAAGATTATAACTTTGTGATTAGTTGCTAAAGTATATCACTGAAAGTAGAGTTGGTCAACATTCTTGTCAATGTTTTTCAGTGAAAACTGGCTTTTCAACCACCAAAAAGAGAAAAATCCACAAAGTTTTGTTTTCATCAACATTTTCCCTTTCCTGAAGGGGAGAATTTTTTTCATTTTATTTGTTTGGGGAAAATTCTACTATTTTGCTCTTTTACTTTAACACCCCCTTTTTCAGTGGGGTAGGGGAAAGTTAAATATTGTAAAAGTTTTGTTATTTCTTCTTCCAAAAGGATTATTTTTGTTTAAAATAAATGAAAAATTTCAAACAAACTGAAAACACTGTTTCTTTTGAATTTTTTTTCATTATCTATGCTTACTTTACCTTTTTATGACCAGCTGTAAGTGTGAATTTAATCTTGCTACTATCTAGGTCTTAGCCTATAGTTCTTTCTTAGGCAAAACACTCATCAACTGGAGATCCTGGAGTAAGCAGTATTAAGAACTCACCTGGCAAGTTTCAATAATACCAAATCAGACCCTTCAGGTCCATACACCAACTGGGAGATATTCAGAACTTGTTTATGCTTCTCTTCTCTTCCTTTGATATTATGAACTCCAAGCCAAGCTTCATAGTCTTTCAAATCTTTGTACCTGAATAAGGCAAATTTAGTATGACACATTGGCATTTTACTTGTTGTAGTCTCAACACTAACATTTTTTGTTATGGTAACATTCACATATATATTGAAAGATATTATCTGTCATTCTTTGGTAGAGATGAATCCACACTGCCATTTCCAAGTCAAACTGGAACTTTCCCAAAAGTTGCATTGCGTTCAGATATAGGGTTTTGGTTTAAAAATAAAGGCAAGTCACAAAGTTCACATCCAGTTCCAAAGTTTTCCAAAATCTAAACACATTTTGGCTAGTGTTTATCTCCACTATTCCTGTATTCTTTTTGTTTTGGGTTTTTTTCAAATTTTATATCAATTCCACCAGCTGTAAGATTGTATTGTTTCACTTTGCAAGTACGGCAGCTTGATAGAAAATCTGTTTACTGGTTATTAAAATTGTGATATCTAAGACAAGAACTACTGAAGTTTTATTTTTAAAAATGGAAGTGATCTTGTAGCAGGTTACCCATCTTTTCTCCCTTTCTATATTAGGATAAAAATATACAGTTCATTTCCACATATATTCATGGCAGGTCTCTTACTCTATACTCTGCAAGATGCTAGGTAGTAAACTAGAACACACAGGAATTCAGCAGTGTACAGAGAGGTGAAAACACTATGGATAAAATAAGAACCAATAGAAACTTGCATCCAAAACTCAAACTGAACCTTTTGGAAGGCACAACAGGTCACACTTTAAAAAATTATTTTGTTTTAATTTGCACACTGAAACTGTTCTTCCTGATTTCAGCCAGTACCGAAAGAGGATGAACCAAAAGTTTGTTCTGTTTGTATTTCCAAGGCAGAATAAGAAAGCTCCAGAAATTTCATGATCTCTCAGAATTCTTATGAATATTCAGATATTAGGCAGAAATGATGGCTAAGTAGCAAGGCCTGGATGCACAAAAGAAGTTAGGTGTTGTAATGCTGAGCATCACAGTACCTAACTTTTAGGTTTCTAGAAAATCACTGCAATTTAGTAAGCCTCATTTAGGCACCTTGGCTCCTATACACTGAATGGGGAGAGACAGGCTCCTTAGACTGACTCACAGAAACCAGTATGCTAGGCAGGGAACTGCCTAAACTAGCCAATGGGAGATGCTGACCAAAGGTGTCAAGCCCCACCACCTCATAGACAGACATTTAAGCCCAGGCTGCAGAGAAGCACCTACGTCTGCTAGCAGTTCTCATCTGTGAATCCTCTCTTAGGGTACATCTTCACTACCTGATGGATCGGTGGGTAGTGATTGATTTCTCGGGGATCAATTTATCATATCTGGTGTAGATGTGATAAATCGATCCCCAATCGCTCTGCCTTTGACTCCTGTAATACATCAAGACGAGAGGTGGAAGCAGAGTCAAAGGGGGAGCGGCGGCAGTCAACCCTGCACCGTGAGGACGCAAGTTAAGTCGACCTAAGATATTTCGACTTCAGCTACGCTATTCTTGTAGCTGAAGTTGTATATCTTAGGTTGACCCTCCCCTCCCCAGTGTAGACCAAGGCTTAGAGTTAGGCATCTATGCCTTTTTAGCAAGCTGCTGAAAGGGAGGAAGGGAAAAGAGGAGGAACTCACTCATGACTTTAGCCAACTCAAGGATACTCACCTGGGAGACTCCCAGTTGAAGTCTCCCTCCATCTGAGAGATTTGAACTGGGATCTATCACTTCTCCAGTGGGTGTTCTAACCACTGTGCTACATGACATTTGGTAGAAGGTTCCTTCAGTCTCTCCTGGAGAACCTCTTGCACTTTGTATCAATAATTAGTCATGGGGGAAAGGGGAAACTTGATCCTGAGATGCTTATATCTTAGGTAATGTTCTAACACATCAGCCTATAAATTATTCTCATGCATGTTCTCTCTATCCCCCCAATGACTCAATGGATTCAAACTCTGCCACACAAGTCTTTCCTCTTAACATCTTGTTTCCATTCTTTTAAGGATTTGGATGGATGAAATGTGCCACTAAATGTAGGTTTTGTTTTCTCATAATATCCAAACTTTCAGATTCTCAGTGAACTGAACCTTTGAATTTTCCGAGATTTGCCCAGGTTTGTATTATACTCTAGCCAATTCCCAGCAGTAGCATGAAATCAAAATTTTATAAAGAGGCAATTGTCTAATCATCACACTTGAAAGAGATGGTCATACTTCATACTTGTATATAAAATGTTCAGTGCTCTTTTGGATCAATGATAATGATAATAAATGTATACCAAGGTTCCATAAAGACATTCATTATCAAGACAGAAAGACTGAAGATAGAGCAAGAGAGAAGACTGCAGAGTTTAAAGGGAAGATGCATTGTGCCATAGGCTTAAAAGAAAGAAAATACATTTCAAGAATGCAGCTATACAAACTACTGTACCGAGAAGGGAAACATTGTCTTGCTGTTAGAACCCAGTTTTCCTTTACCAAGGTACCTCCGCAGATATGTTTATTCCTGAAAAATAAAGGGGGGCGGGAATTTCACTATTTGGTTTTTACCAACTAAAACTTATAAGAGCACTTCTAAGACCACCCTTGTTGCACAGTCATACTATTTAACTAAATTTAGTGCCACTAAAAGGTATATTAACAGTCCCAGAAAATGAAGATTTCCCTCTATCATGCAGTTGTATCATGGATAATACTGTAGCAATGCAGACTTCCCTCAGACTGCCTCACCAACCTATCTCTAGAGATGAGAGGAAAGTTCATTCATTTTTGGCCTCAATGCTGAGACTAAAGTAAGAGAGCCAAATGTAAAACTGTGATGTGGCTATGAGTCTAGTAGAAACTGGACTGAAATTACCAGCTCATTTCACGCAGGCCCCTAAACTGCCACCAGATGGTAACAACATTTGGTCATTACTTAACTAGATTGCATTCCAAGTATTGACCTAAAGGTGGAAAGTTCCTATTTAATTACTAATCCCTTGGGTTATCCAGTCCCTACATATGTCAGTTGGAAACAATCTGCAATGCATGATGATCTGTGTGAGATTATAGAAACTGTGGCATACTATATTATGCAAAATTAAAAGGATTAAATATGACAGATATTCCAAGAATAAAGAAGAGAATTTGGAATGCAGATTAATTAGTTTGCTTCTTTCTACTTCCAACAACGTTATGTTTATTTACTGCCGCTCTTTGGAAAGAGAGACTAGACTGACACATCAGTACTCTGAGAAAAGCTTAACTTCTCACATTTTATAAATTCAAATCAAACAGATGTTCAAAGCTTTGCAAGAACGACTGGAAAGAGCCCAAATTCACTTATGCTTATTCTATGTTGCAGTTCAAATATAGCAGGCTAACACAGATGTTTGCCTTCTACATCTTTTTGGACTGTATTTCGGCTGGGGAACAAGAAGTCGGGTTCTTTTTAAAAGAAAGATTCTGCCCAAATTCCTTGTAGCTGCATCACAAGTAAGAGTACATTTTTTGTCCGTGTCACTTGGTCAGACTGGCATCATCTCATTTAGAAGTTGTGACTGGTACATACACAGTGGCATACACAGAGGTCAAAATTCTGTCTTAACAGTGGCACAAATCCAGAGTAACTTCTCTGCAGATGAAGTTACTCCAGATTTACTTAAGTGTAATCGGTAACAGAATCTGGATGCTCAGATTCTCAGGGTGAATCTCAGGATGCTCAGGGTAAATAATTAATCAGGGTATTAATTAATCAGGGTAATTAATTAATTAAGATCAGGATTCTCAGGGTAATTAATTTTCTTTACATTTTAGAGATGGACCCAGATATGGTTTTCAAGCACCCCAAAGTTTAAAGAGCTTCAACCCTGAGTTTGGTTTTGCCCATTTAAACACTTTCTAAAGTTTTCAAAACTAGGATTAGGAGACAGATTTGATTTTGAAACTCTTTTTCCCCCACCCTCAAAAAAGAAAAACAAAGTTCTAGGTTTTGGTTCAGATCTCTATTTTAATAATTGAGTTTGTTTCTAACAATTCAACAGGTGAATAATAAAACCATATTCTTATTCACCACAGTATTTTTCAATCATAATTTTGTTCCTTGTGGATTTTGCTCACCCTTCCTACTACCAAACAAATGAAAAACTTTTCAGAATTCATCTTTCAGTAAAAGACCCCATAACCTTTAAAATGTCTCTGGTCATTCCCCCAGCCACTGGTCATTCTGTCTCTCTTGAGGATCTGCTGTGGTATGGCCTGGGACACAGTGTCCAAAGACACATTCTAATTGGCTAGTGGCTAGGCTCTTTCAATTATGTCACCTGTGCAGCAACACCTGACAATGCACAGATGAAGCCTCCTCAAAAAAAGCCCCACAAAACAAGCTTCTATGTCCATTATGGGTATGGGATAGAGAAAAGTTAACAAGGGAAGGGGAACAAAGACAATTAGAGCCGCAAGAGAGGTAGCAGTGGCAGGTGGACAGAGGGAAGCACTGAGAGCAAATATATCCAAAATTTAGACAATCTTCTCTTTGAAAATGCCCTTTGAAAATGCAGCAGTTTGTGGCCTGCAAGCTACTCTTAACCCAGTTGCGAAAGTAAAAGCTAAACTGGGAGTTGCTTTTGGTGACCAAATATTAAAGAGGAGAATCAAGACACCTGCCATAGTAGACAGGTAGAAGATAATTTTGGAACGGATCAGAAATGTGTATACGTGATAGGGTTTGGTGACACCTTCAGATCAGCTGCCAGAAGAGGACCTCATCCTCCCTGATTAGAGATAACAAGCTGGTTCAGCCTGATTGGATTAACCTTGTTATCTCTAACCTGGTCCTTGCCTCTTATTTATTCCTGCCTCTGGATACTGCCACTGCACGCATCTGACGAAGTGGGTATTAGCCCACGAAAGCTTATGCTTCAATACTTTAGTTAGTCTTTAAGATGCCACAGGACTCTTTGTCACCTCTGCGATATCAGAATAGAACAGAAATATACATAAATTGGAAAAGGCAAACAAATGGGTTAAGAACTGCATTTGTGGAAGAGCAGAATAATGAGTTTAAGGAACATTCTTTTTCATGTTGGTAGTTTTTCATATGGTACCAAATGGAGAACAACACAAGATAAAATATTGCCATAACTTTATTGAATAAGATCTTGCATAATATAATATACATTTCCAGCTGTGGATATTAGGATCTTGTTTTACAGAGAGAAAAGGGATTTCCTTATTGCCCATATTTATTTCTCATACATATCGCATTTCAGTTGCATGTAATGACATGAACAGATAACTTTAAAATTTGACACTGGTGTAAATCCTGCATGTCAGCTTAAATCTTAATGTACTGCTGTTAAACTGCAGAAGGAAACATGCAACTCCATTTTCTTACAAGAGTCACTGAAACAAACATTTTAAGGTTGGATATGATGCCAATGATATAAATGGAGCTACAGTAGCTAATCTGGAAAGCAGAAGGTTATGCATGTTTTATAAAGAGCAGCTCTTATACATGGGACAGAAATAATGCACTTATAACCAGTTCATTGACAAGAAGGATACAGACTTGGATTCAACAGTTGTTCCAGCATATTTATATTTTGCTCATACAGTGTTTAACCACAATCTACATGTGTCTTTACTGAGGTCTATATTTTAGTGTAACCTCAACCCTATATTTTTTTAAAGTAGGGTCACCTTTTGATGCAAAATGATAGTTACCTGTATGCCAAGCTAACCATCCATCCTTCGTTAGTTTGTGTTGGGATTCCATTTACAACTCTCAACTGTTTGGTTGAGGCACAAGAAATGACAGTATCTGAAAGCAGGTCCAGAGATCACATTTTACTAAAAACAGTGGTAGGAAACCTGTACAGTTACACATAAGGGCCACAGAAAGGTCAATTTTTAACAAACAGATTTTTTTTTCTCTCTCAGAGCTACTAAAAGCATTCAAAATTACATCATTTGGAGTGGCACTAGGCCATCAAATATTTAAACAGGCTGCTGGCATAAAACCCATTTAAATAGTTTTATTGCTGAGCTTCATATAATTACAGAGCTAATACTGAAAACTAGCACCATACCTCACCAGCTGGAAGGGTGAGTTTAAAAATTTATATCACAGAACACCATAAAGCTATCAGCTTACCAAGGAATTTTAAGTGTTTCCTTTGTAAATCTCATTTTCTTAAGCCTAGATGTAATTTTCTTTCTTTAGCTGATCTTTTGGCATGCCAGTCAGAAAGGATTGGCTAGTTTTAAGGAACATAAGAATGGCTGCACTGGGTCAGACCAAAGGTCCATCCAGCTCAGTATCCTGTCTACTGACAGTGGCCAACGCCAGGTCCCCTGAGTGAGTGAACCTAACAGGTAATGATCAAGTGATCTCTCTCCTGCCATCCATCACCCCCCTCTGACAAACAGACGCTAGGAACACCATTCCTTACCCAGCCTGGCTAATAGCCATTAATGGACTTAATCGCCATGAATTTATCTAGTTCTCTTTTAAACTCTGTTATATGCCTAGCCTTCACAACCTCCTCAGGCAAGGAGTTCCACAGGTTGGCTGTGTGAAGAACATCCTTTTATTTGTTTTAAACCTGCTGCTCATTAATTTCATTTGGTGGCCCCTAGTTCTTATATTATTGGAATAAGTAAATAACTCATTCCTTTGCCTCATACAGACACACAGAAACATTCAAAATCAAGTGGAAATATCATAATGGGACATACAGTATAAGTAACAATTACTTACGGTCTAAATTGGTTGTGGTAGGAGTTGTATCACCTTCACCTAGCAGACACACAAGACGTCCATAACAGTGAAAAATAAAAGAAAGTCTAAAATTAAGAGGAGTCATAACAGAAAAATAAATGCTATGTTGCTTGATTTTAATAATTCACAAAGATTATGGTTTAAATGGGCTTTGGAAAAGGCTACAAGGCATAGAGGCAAGGAAGGGGGTAGAATTTCATTTCAGAAAAAATTTAGCAACATTTAAAAATGTTTATTTCACATTTTTCCTCTTGGCTGAATTTTTGATATATCCGAGCTACACGGACATTTACCAGTGCACGCATCTGGTTTCACATAAGCATCAGCCATTATTAATAAATAAAGCTGTTGTTACGAAAAAGGAGTTACTTGTCCAAATCCAAATGACCTTCCAAGGAAGTTGGGTTCCTAGCCTTAACTCTTTGAAAAATCCCAATCTTATTTGTATGTTGATATTAGGGAAAAATTATCTGAAGTCAAATTTGTTATCTGAATATCAACTCTATAATCCAGTTATATTTTTTAAACTGCTTCTTTCAAGTTAGGAAAATTTTCACCACTAACTCTGGGGTTTGAATCCAGAAATAACACTGCCAGGGATGACCAAAAATAATTACCATTGCCACATAGCCCACCAGTGCTTTCTGTAAACAATCCAAAAGTACAGATAATAAAAGCAAAAGCTGAACAGATTTGACATTTGTTCAACATTTATTTTCCTCTACACTGACAAAACAAAAACAAAACACCTTTTACACTGTTTCTTTACTTTCAACCAATATAACAGCACCTGAACCAGAGGATCTCCTTCTAAAGGCTCATCTACACCTAAAACTTAGGTTGACCAAGCTGTCTCTTGTGGGGTGTGAAAAATTCACTTCTTTGAGAGACATAGTTGAGTCAACCTAATCCCCAGTAGACACCACTAGCACAACAAAATAATTCTTCCATCAATCTAGCTACTTCTTTTTAAGGGGGTGGACCTACAATAGCAATGGAGAAACCTCCTCCTTTGCTGTAGCAAGTATCTACACTACAGCTATGTGGTTGCAGCGATACTGCTGTAGCGCTTGTATTGTAGACATAGCCTGAGCATGGTTGCAGTGATAGGATCTCAAAAAAATGCTGCCAATTGCTCTTAGGATTTTATTCCTAAATCCTAGAGAGCATAGAAACACATTTCTGCCTTAACCCAAGAGCCTAATTTACTGTATAAATGTTCTCCAAGGTTATGAAGCATTTCCGGTTTTAAGATACAAACTGAAGATAAGCATCTTTCAAACAAATGCAAATTCCATCTTTCTCATCATGAACTCTCCCCCACACACACACACACGCAGACTAAATCTCAATTAATTTTCCAATCCTTTTTCTTTATGTTTATTTACGCCATTTAATTTTAACATACGATCTTACTGAAAAGGACTTTCACAATATTTGCCAAGCGAGGGAACATCACATCATTCTGCAAAAGTTTAAAGAAGTACCCCAAACTCTCATCTTTTGAGATGTAAAAATTCACACAGAGAAAAAAAACACACACAGATAAAAGGTCATGAGTTTGTACTGTCTTGCTTCATATTTAAGACTATCAGCTATAGCAATTGAGTATAACGGTGAATAAATTCTTTGTACACTGAAGCAAAGATTTCTTTATGATTTGTCTCCTTTGATCCCTTGAATAATTTAAATAGTGCTGTAGAAATTTGGGCAAATTATGCTATCAGGCACTTGTATGAACCCCACTTTACCCCAGAATCTTTGCACCTCACACTCATTCATGTATTTATCCTCACAACACCCCTATGAGGTAGGCAAGTGTTATTATCCTTTTACAGATGGGGAAATTGAAACACCGAGAGGCTAAGTGATTTGCCCAGGGTCACAGGAGAAGTCTGTGGCAGACACAAAAGGGAATTGAACCTGGGTCTCAGCGTTCCAGGGTAATACCCTAGGCCCTGAATCTTCATTCCTCCTCTCCTTGCTTGAATGCTTGAATATCACCCATAATCCTGCAGTGGGCAGGATTCTTTCATCTGCTATAGCCCTTTTGTCCTGCTGTGGCAGCATAATTGAGCCTCAGAGCCAGTCAAGGGAGACTCTCCCTGGCACAGGCTTTGCACAAGGCATTTTTTCCCTATTGCCCTCAACTAAAGCACAAATTATTCATGATAAGCATTTGGGTTTTGTGGTGCCACATGTAACAGCCAGAACAAAGACAAATGTACATGGAAACAAGACAGCGGGCATTATACAGCTGATAGTAATTGCCAAGTTGCAAGGCATCTTTAGTGCTTACATCGAGAAACTGAGCAGTAGTCCCAGGGAATGAGAGGATTGCTTGTGTAGCACCAGGGACCATGAGCATCATCATCTGGATTGCGGCAGTAGTTTTTCTTCAATTTGCTAATATCTGGCTCCCTGAATACTGGTATGTGCCTACAGAAGAAAACATGCTGCCAATAAGTATGTTGCTATGAACATTCATTCCTAATTTTAAATGAACTCACATTGGCTATATTCAAGCATAAGGATTGCAGGGAGGACTGCAGAGTTGCTTTGTAGTTGCTTCAAGGAGTGGCAGGAAAATTAATTTCCTCAGCTCGATATGAAGAAACCTAGCACAAAGCTCTGTATTCAGGCTGTGTGCTCAGTGGGAGGCTTTGGGCCATATTAAAGAGCAAATCCTAGTTCCTTTCAATTAAGTGGGCGTGGATGGTAAATCAGGATTCCACATTCCATATCGGAGATCAGAAAGAGGCCAAAGAATCCACCCACATGCCTTAAAGACTCAGTTTGTAATGTTTTCAGAGTATGCATGCACACATGCATACATGTGCGTAACAACAGGACTTCTCTTCCATCTAAACTGTAGATATTTTCTACTTATGCTGATGAGAGTGGGATGAGCCAATCAAAGCAGACAGCTTATAGGTCCCAATTAGAATAGACACATTTGTACATTCAGATCATGACAAATCCCTTCAATATAAATTGGTTAGTAACAGCAGTCAACACAAGTGTATAGCGATTTATATATTGTACAGTGAGAAATAACCAGACAGGGATTACACAAACGAAACACACAGCACAAATCAGAGAACAGCAAATTGCATTACTGAGGTACAACAGTTTCATTAGGGACCAGTAGCTGTGTGGCATCCCTGTACGCTCAATGGCTGAAACAGTTCCATTTGTGATTAATGTTGTGAGGATGGTGTTGTACCTTTAAGGAATCTGTACTTTCTGCTGTGGGAGTTATTTAGAGCCCCCTTCTGAGCAAGCTGAATTGGTACTCAGAATACAGTGAGCTACGGACAGCCTAGAGAGCTCTTATTCTTGCTTAGAGCCTTTCTTGGGTTGTTTATATGTTTGCATCTTAAAACCAACTTGAAACTATGTCTGTTAAACTGAGTTGCCTTTTTCACCACCAATCATCTTGGCTTCCCATTGAAGTCAATGGGACTTGAGGATGCTCAGCAGGGAGCACTCTGCAACTCACAGAACATCGTCTGTAGGTGGCAACCATGCTACATTCCCTACCCTCTTCTCCCACAACTTTAAAGGGCAGAGATGGGACAATCCCTAGTACTGAATGTACTGACTATGGGATCCCAAAGTCTGTAATTAGCGGCAAGCCTGAAGAAAGACACATTGTACAGTATACTTAAATGTTGAAGGAAATTATGCTGGGAACTCCATGGGATATTTTGAAGTGTTTGCATAAGACACTTGCATAAGAGGTGCCAATTGGAGGTGGTGTTTGTGCAGGACTCATTTATGTCTTGTAGCTACATACCTCCTTAAGTCATCAATATTCTTGTCCCACATGGAGCATGTTAACCCAGATCTTGTCTTAGACAAATTCCCCATGTAATTCTTGCCATTCCCACGATAGCAATCTGGAAAAGTAATATTGAGAAAAAGAAATGTTGAAGGAACTTGTGCAATAATGAAAGGAAAGTTGTTCTTTTACAGCAAGCATCCAAATAATTAAAGATAATCAACTGCTATATTTAGCAGACACTATACAAGATAAAGAAAACATAACCAAAACCAGAAAACAAATTAATGAAAGTGGATCTTTCAGAAATTAGATGATATATTCCCTTCTTGAGGCCTAGGGTCTTAACTATAGTATGCAATAACTTACTTTTACTGTGTCTTTCTTAGATAAACTGGAAGCTTTTCAGTTTAAATATAATTTACTTATAGTTAACAGGATCACTGCAAATTATTCTACTTCTAAAAGCTGCCAGGATATGTTGTGCTCTTTTTAAAAAGTCCAGATGTCCTCAACACAATTGAAAACAAAATTTCTGAACTCATTAAGGAGAGGTTCTGGATTTTGGCAGCAATAGATAACACTGAAGTTTTTCTGTTCTTTGACATGATCAAAGAGTAGCACACCTTCAACTTAAATGCAATTTAAAAACATGCGTTGATAATGAAGCATAAATTAAGTTCATTTCATGATACGCGGTCACCAAACATTTATGTGTAAATATAATTTGAATTGGTCAATAGCACAAGACTTTATGTATAAAATGATTGATTTAAATGATCAATATTTTAATTCCAAACAGACTCTCCCCACACACACACTCTCTTTTTTTATAAACACAAAAAGAGGAGGCAAAATGTAATTCTTGTTAACATAAAAAAATGCCAAGCCCCTTGTCCCACCAAAAATCTTAATGGGATGATAGAATAAATGGAATAAAGCTGAAATCTTTTTTTATGAATTATACTAAAAGAGGGTCAAAGTTTGAGCATGCTCTACAAGATGCTGAATGCAGTCAATTCCCATTGATAACAGTGCATCTTGCATGATTAAATTCACATATAGCAGAGACCTAATGTGAAAATATCTATAGAAAATGAATGTAATGTTAAAGGTCCAGATTAGAATGGTTTCTAATTTTATTTTAAATTCACAGCTATTTGGGGTAGGTTGCACATTATTGTCTAAGTTCATTTCCCAGTGGTTAAGAGCCCACATTACAACAACCAACTAACCATACATCACATCTGGTAGCCTTGGTGGCAATTTCAGCAGAGAGATCAAGACACAGCTAGGCCTGGAAAATGATCTAGAGATGGTCCCTCCTTCTCAAGGATGAAACACAATGGTCCAGATCTTCAATTGGTATAAAATGGCACAGTTCCTTGCTTTCAATGGAGCTGTACTGTTTTGTATCAGCAGAGAATCTGATGCAATAGGGCGTCAGATAGGGAGATACTTTCACTGTTGCTTCCTTTGCCTGACTAGAGGTACTAGGCCAGATTCAGATCTCCTTTACACCACTGTAAATCTAATGAAATTCAAATGAAGCCAGTGGAGTTGCTCTGGATTGCATAAGTGTAACTGAGATCAGAATCTGATATTCCAGTCTCCAGGGAAGTCAATCTGGCACACTGAACTTAAAATATTTTATCTCCTTTGTATCAGTTACCTTGTTCACTTGATACATCACACTTAGGTATTTGGGAGCAATAACCGATCCGAATGTTTGGGTCAGTAGTAAAACACCAAGGGGACTCCGATCCATCTGGATTTCGGCAGTAGTTCTCTCTTAAATCCCTATAAAAATAAATATGCTATTTTATATTAGGCATAACCTAAAACTGCTGTGTTCTATTGCTTTTCTATTACAAGGTAACAATAATAGAAGCTCCTTGAGATCTGTATGTTATTGATCAATATTTAGTGCAGAGAGATTTAGGTGAGACAATAAGAAAGCAGGGACTAATAAAGAAAAGCAATTGTAAGTGGAGTATGGTTATAGAGGAATCATCTCCAGTAGATCTACGTTTTGACTAGCTATAGGATTTCACTTTAAGTACAATATTTTAAATATAGTATATTTCCATATGGGATCTTCCACCATTTTTTTCAAAGCCTTCTCTGATTACAAAATTCTTGCATGGCATCAGATACACCTGAAACCTATTAAAAACATTTAAAAAGAAATACAAACCATACCATAGCATTAAAAATTCTCAGTACTTTGAATGGCTCTGTAGTATGTTCAGAAATGGTGTCCTGTAGTTTTTCATTGATTTAATTAGGAAACTGAATCTTGGTATATGAAAAAATTGTGTTGAAATCCTATATAGGTGTTATCTTTTGCATAGGAATATAATCACAAGAGAGTCTCTTTTTAAAGATCTCTCACAGCTTAACTTAAATAAGCAAACTTCTCAAATGTAAGTTTTATTCTCTTTTCTCCTGAAAGCTGTTTTCATGTTCTTTGCAATTTCACATTCCACAGTATTTTCCCATCAGTCACACAAGCAGTTCCATTGACTTCATGAGGGCTACTAGCATGATTAATAATATTCATATGAGTAAAGCCTGCATATCAGCCCCATTATTGTTTTCAGGGTGAACTGTTACAGGGCTACTTTTTTCACATGCGATTGTGAGAACAGTACATTGAGCCTAATCTTACAATAGTAGTGACTCAGACAAAATGCCAAAGACTCAATTATATTTTGGCTGAGAAAACATTGCAGAAACAGCTTCACAGATTGTCTTTCAGGTGGGCTCAGGAAGGTCCTGCTTAAACATCAATGAGATGTATACAGGATAGTCAGGACCAATACTAATTCTATTCCCCCACTGACGTCAACAGGAAGGCAAAAGGTTAACATGCGAGTGATTTTTAACCCAATACTCTTCCCCAAGGAGAGAATGCTTTTAGCCTAGCACCTACATCTAAGTGACTCCAACTACTGTTCATTTTAATGATAATTGTCTAAAGGATAAAACACACATTAAACAACCCTGACAATGCCCCAGGTCAATGAAAGGGCCGACGTGGCAAATATAAGTGTCTTGCCCAAAACCCCAGGGCAAGTGTTTCTCAGAGCCAAGATTAGAACTCGGGCTGGAATCTCTTCCACTCAAGTCTTGCGCTCAGGCCAGGGGATCAGTGTCATTAAATCTATACAAGGTGATGAAAATACATGCTAGAAATGTAATCATTAATGAGGGGAAAACAAAACTGATGAGGACAAAATAAAAAAGCGAACTCCATAAAATATTATAAATGTCAAGTATCCACAGTGAGATTGTTTAACTAAAAGGGGTGGAGGGACCCACTAAGACTAAGTTATTTCTGAATATCAAAATTACTGATAAATAATTGTCTCCTTCCAAGAAATAGTGATGGTTTATTAATGGGATTTAGGCCACAGTATTGTAAACACACATGTGCCTAACTCTGAAGTCAGTCAGTCTACTCATGTGGTCAAAATTAAGCTCCTGGGTGTTTTTAGGATAAGCGTCTTCAGTGTGTAAAAACAAAGACAGCCTTGAACCAATTCATCTGTGACCCATAATAACCCATAATTTTTGTTTTCAAAGAGTAAGAATTATTTATAGCACACTCTTGCAATATTCACGTAGTTTCCAATGTCAAAGGCAACAATAAACATGTCAGCACGCAGAGTAATGATGATGATGATATTAAAAAAGTAACAACCTTTCTTTGAATACCCTTTGGCGACACAAATGTCTAAATTGCAGGAACTGATCTCTGCCCTGTAATCTGTGACACCTGCACACGCTACTCACTTGCACTTGAAGTTTTCCGGAGTGATGTTGTGCTGATGAGGAAACTGGGAGTCCCAGCGCTGACACTGGACTCCACTCCATATGGTGTTCATGGTACCTCGGTAGCCCTCACCTTGCCCCTTGATGCATTCTGTTGTTTCTACAGCAGCATCAGTGATGTTCACAATGGTCTGAGCTGTAAATGGAGAGAAACAGAACTGTTTTCTTTTCCTAAGAGTGAGTCTGGTGTGAGTGTATTGCAGTTCAGGTGCTATAGCGATTCAAATCCAGGGGCCCTGATGACATTGTCAATGATGGTCAAGTCTGGCAACTCTAAAACAATTAATTTCTCCTTTAAACTTTTACAAGGCCAATGGGATTCTCTCATGTTAGCACATTAGCTTTTAGGATTAGGTCATAAAATGTCTGAAATATATAAGAGTTCCTACATAAATCTTGCTGCATAGAGAGATACTAGGTTGTTTCTACAGCAGTGAGAATCAGAATGATATTCTTAGTTATCATAATCCCAATCCTGAAAGTATTTACACACATTCTTAATTTTACGCTACTGAGTAGCCCCAATGGGACCTCCCACATGTTAAACTGAAGCATATGCATAAAGGTTTGCAGGATTCATACACCAGTGTCGCTTTTTCTTCCAACACACCCAAAATATCAGTGATGGATTAGTGAGCAGTACCTTCTTAAAAAGCAATAAATCTTATTATTAGTTAATGTCCTAAAACTCCTTTAAGCTACTAATTTTTATGCTTCATAAAGTTAAGAAAAAGGAGTGCTCTAACTTCTGGAAACCTGAGATCAGAATTCTCTAGAGAGAGATAAACATTTTCAAGACCAACAAATGCATCAGACTTAAGATCTTTCACAGATGTCAAAATGATCTGCATTAATCTTGGTCTGGGCTGTTTTGAACTAAATTCAGACAAACAGTGGCTTCTCAAATGAGTCATTTCAAACACTTGAAAGCCTCTTTTTATTTCCTGTAATTGAAAAGTTAAGTAATGCAAAACTAAATACACTACGGTAATGTCAGTGTTCCAAATGCTCCAAAACACCCATCTTTGAATAATTATTCAAGAGTCATTTTGTAACTGTTGCTAATTGGTATTTGTTCAGAGTCTGGTGAGTAATTTTACAAGTTAATTTACTAGCTATAGTTTTCAACTATAAATATGTTAATAAACAGTCTCTAAATTATTTTTTCTATGCTCCAGCAATCAGAGTAACATAGATGTGTTCTATTTATGTCATTCATTTGTAGCACTTCAGTAATTCCAGCCAGCTCTGCTATTTTGCAAAGAGAATGGATTGCAGGAAAACTAAATGTTATAACAGGATTTCTCTATGACTTATTTTTAAATCCCTCATTTTAAAGATTCTATTAATGTCAGTCAATAACATCAAGATGCACAGTGGTACTATACATCTCTATCTCTCCGCTAGAACTCTAAATTACTCTCTTATTCATCTTCTGGATGCTTTCACCTCTGCTTCCAGTCAGATTAATTCCCTGACTCCCCTTCCCAAGGCAGTCCATCTTTACAAGTTGCTCCTCTGCACCAAGGTTATGATTTCCAAGCTCATTCCAAAGCCAAAAGGCCATAGAGATGTCCCTTCCATACATAGGTTTCTGCAAGGTGGTAAATGCTCCCGCTAGGGTGGATTCACTAAAGGGATTTGCAGCAGCAGATGTTCTTTAGTTTTCATCTGTTGCAAATATTTTTATTGATTTTATAAATAAAACCAGGGCAAAGGGAGAAGAACTGGCTCTTAGAGAAGCACCTAAGACAGAGCTGTGCTGAACAGGGTCAGCAGAGACTTGGAGAGCTCTAGGCTGATGACTGCCAGACTGGGGCCTTACACAAAGGGGCAGAGAAAGTGCTGGGGCTACAGGGAAGGGGCCCAGAGAAGTAGGCAGTGGAGGAGAGTTGGAGAAGGGCAGTAAGCGGCTGCCACTAGAAGTTTCCTGGGTAGGGGCCCAGAGTAGTGGGAAGGCCTGGGACTCTCCTCCCCAACCCCCTCCCCATGCCAGTGATGAGTGGCTAAGCCTGACTGCAGTTTGCCCTTGGAGGAAGGGGCTAGACTGAGGACTGCAGTGACCCACTGAGGCGAGTGACAGAAAGAGAAGCTGCCAGTCTAATAGTCCCATCTCTGCCACTCATAAAATGTGTGGCTTTGGGCAAGTCACTTAACCGCTCTGCATCTCAGTTTCATCCTTTACAATGTTATATTATAATATCACATGACAGGACTGTTTTGAGGATTAATTAGCAGAGCTGAACGAATTATTCACAATGAATAATTTATCCACTGAATGTATCCTTTCCCCTCTCCTTTGAGAAAATTGCAATCTGTTTGCAATTATTCTAGACTTATTCATTCTTTGAACTAATTTAATGACATTATTCCTCAACATTTAGTGTGTGTATTGATCTGAGTATATTTGGAACTTGATATTCTTAAACTGAGCTGTGTCCTTTGGTTCCAATTACTCAGGTAAGTCATAAAGTATTATTTCTGTTCCCCGGTTGAATGAAAAGGCACTTCTGGCACCAATACTTAAGCCTCCAAATTTAAAATTTGGCTTCTGGAAATTCTCAGGAATTCAACTTTAAAATGCATTTTGTACAAACATTTGCAAAAGGCAAAACACAGAAGTGCTATGTGTTATGCATGAATGCTGTCCTATGAAGTTCTGTAATTGTTAGCAGAAATAATTTTGTCACTTATCTATTTTTTGGAACCTGAATGAAACTATTTCTTACAATTTAAGGACCAGAAGAAACCCCATTAGTTTTATCACTTTGACTAATTCAGAGAACTTTGTCAAATTGTCCCACATCCTTTCTACTCCTCTACACTTTCACCATCACACCCCTTACACAAAAACAAAAAAGTTTCAAAAATGCAAAAGTACCAATTTTTCATAAAATGGTCTCTTTTTGATATCTCTAAAGGAAGACCTTGTGCAGAAAAAAAGAAACCCCATATGAAATTTTGGGAGACAGGACAAGCACACCATCTGGAGCTTTGCATGGCAACCTGAGGATGATCTTCTCGATCCCACTCCTCACAACAATGCTAGAGTAGGAAAAGAGCAGTTGACACTGTCATTTGTTTCTTCCCTGGAGAATTCCACAGTAAATAAATGATCATAGAAGAGACTACAATTCCTATTGTTACTCTTGGAAACCCAGAGGAAATCCTGGCCACATGGAAGTCAGTGGCAAAACTCCCATTGACTACCATGGGGATAGAATTTCACCTGATGCTGGCATTTGTGGAAATGTGATATGAATGAAGGTGGAATTTTCCTTTAATGGTAACAGTAACTAAGTTCACTAGAGAAAAATTATGTGGAAAATGAAGATAAGTCACAATGAGCCCACAGAGTCCAAATTCTGCTTTCAATGATACCAGGGCAACTCTCGTTCGAGTCAATGGGATTACCAGGGTGTAAATGGGGGAAGAGCTTGTCCCTGATTTTTAAAGACAAGCAGGTTTGTGCCCAGTACAGCAGAGGAACTGTTCTAAAAACAACTCTGTCATAATAAAATGTGACCTGGATAATTCTGTAAAGTTCGGTGAGAAGCTGGGGTAATCTGTTGAGCAGGTGCTGCTCATGCACAGTAAAGCTGCCCCAAAGGAGCCTTAACTCATGTCCTGGATTATTATTGAATTGAAATTCTAGGCTATACCACAGGTTGGGTCACTTTCCTCCCCTATATTTTGAACATTGGCTCTTCAATCCCTTCTATGTGCTTGGTAGCTTTCTTATGATATACAGCACAGAAGAGGAAAAATACCTGCTTTATAGCACTGGTGTGGAAGAACCATGTAGCGCCAATTTTAATCTACATTGCCTGAGGGATAACTAAAGAATCAATCAGAATTGAACGCAAAACAAAAACACAGAGGGTCATATCCTGGCACATGCTACTGCCTGAATGTGAACACCCACAATTTGTCTGGAATTCAGACACACATTTCAGAGTTGTCCCCACCTCTATAATGGGCTGAAAAGCTTTGAATCCAAACCTCCTTTATATTTAGTGCATTCAAAATCCAGATCTGGATCCAAATTTTGACCCTGAATCTCACCTTGTGATTAAACACAACCTCAACATTTCATATTGAAAAGTATGCTAGAAGTACAGTAGAGGAAATGAAAAATTTATAAATAGAAAATAATACATAGTTACAGTGAACACTGTATCAACTCTCTATAAGGCCTCACTCTAAAATGAAGTGGGAGGTAACTATCAAATTGTAAACATCACTCTCTTCCCACTGACTCAGTTCTATAAACATTTTTATATTAAGTAAATAAGAAGCATGAGTTGTACTTAATTTATTTGTGTAGTTTGTTTCAGCAAGACACTCTAAGGGCTTGCCTACATGTGGACACTCAGGAAAGTCAAGACAAATTAAGTGAAGGTCTGAAGTTAATGTGCCTAAGTTCAAGAGCACTAAACACTTGTGTGGATGCTCTCATGCAGAAGGAAAGTGTCCTGGGTGCATTGTTGCTTAGGAGGATTAAACTTCAACAAACTTTACTTCTCAGTGAGAGTATCCACACAGAGGTTTTAGTTTATGGACATTAATGTCACAGCTTTAGTTAATTCATTTAAACTCCCTGAATAGGAGCCATAAGTCACAGCTCGACATTCAAATCAGCAAGGGAATCTCTGCGGCAAAAATAGAGGTGGTCCATTTTTTTATCCTCCCAATTAGTGTTGACAACAGCACCATCATCCCTCTGACCCACATTAGCAACCTTGTTGTTATTTTTGACTTCTCTTTCTCCTTCTCCTATCACCTCCACACACTCACTGACTCGTTACCTCTTCTTCTTTAATATCTCCAAAGATCATCTTTCCTCTCCATCCCTAAAGCCTCTGATGTAGGCTTTCAATACTTCTCACATTGACAGACATCTTCAGCCTCCTCCTCCCTGTGCTCCCAACAAGTATTTCCTATCCCCTCCCCCTGTAGGCCAACTAACTGTAACCTCTTTCTCTGTCACTCTAGCCATGTTACTGTGTCCACCTCCACCTCTGATTAGTATAACAGGCATCCACTCTCCTTTCCCATTAATCCCTAATTCCTTGTCCTTTTCTCCTGTGTCCCTGCTTCCATATCGACTCTCATTTCCTCCTACACCCATTGTGGCTATTTTAATAATCCTTTGTATCTTCCCTCCTAACTAGAAATTGGCACAAGCCGAAACCACATCCACATGTGAACAACTTCAAACCACTTCCGTGTGCTCAAAACCTCAATCCAGATCCAGATTCTGCAGTTTGAATCCATCTCTAATCCAAATTGTTCCCATCATCTCCTTCTCACACTCTTGGCTTTAGGTCTTCATTTTTATACTGTCTTCGGTGCTTGGAATAGACTTCAGTTTCTGATACACCAAGTCCCCTCCTTCTGTCCATTCAAATCTTTCCATAAACATATATTTATTTCATGAAGCCATCCCTACATTGATTAATTAACTAAAATGTTGCATCTTTTCATGTGAACTGTTTCATATACCATATTTCTGAACTAAACTGTAAACTTCTTGATGCGGAGACAGGATTTATTGTATTTTGCAAAGTGTCATATATACTAATGCATGCTATGTAACACATTCTGAGATGCTGCTTAGAGGAGTACTCAATGAAGCTTGGGTGGAGTGCGAGGGAGGGAGCACAAAGGTGATTGTAAGCCAATAATTCACCTGTGCTGAGGAATCGCATGGTAGCTGGGTAAATCAGCTTTAAGGCAGTTTGTGCGAAGCTGCTCTAACATACAGTAAATTCTGGGCCAACAATCAATAGTGATAGTAGCAAAAGGAAATTTCAGATTAATTTAGAGAATATAATAGCTGATTATCAATTTAAGGGGTTTTTATTATGAAGCTTCACTGTCTACTTTTAGTACTTCTATGGCCCCTGTACTAGGAAGAGAGCCTGAGACAGAAGCCCTTGTATCAGAGGCCTGGTATGAGGCAGGACCAGCTCACAGAATCCATCAAGAACACGGCTAATATTGCAAAAAATACACACATTCCTCAGAAGTGCTAAGCACAGAGTATTCACACAAACACACTCTGATATCAAGTGGTACCAGAACATCCCAACATTAAGGATGATGCAAAAACATTCTCCAAGGATAACAGGAACACACTGACCCCTCCTAAAAGACAAGGTCAAGATAACAGGACATATTAAAGATGCTTTGATCGAACCAGCGTGTACAAGGTAATAACTAACCACTTCAGGGGGCAGTAACTAACTATGTTGGAGGCAATACTTGTTTGTATCAGGGTATAAAAAGGGATCTCAGAGATAGTATCTTTGTCCAGCCGAGAGGGGAATGGAAAGTCCTGCCTTTCACTCAGTTGCATCCATTGTCATGGGTGTACATGTCTTAGTATCCTGTTAGAGTCTGCCAAGTGTTATTACTGTGCTTTGTCAACAATAAACCTGGCCTGGCGCCTTAGTACCTTAATGGATTTTGTAATCATTGGGCGGTTCATTCAAGGTCTGCTGTGCCAGGTGTCTGCTCAGAGCTATGCAGCCAAACATCTAACCACAGCCCCCTTTACCCTAGTATCTGAGCACCTCACTGTTTTTAATGTAGACTTGTGAGGTAGGGAAGTGCTGTTATCCCCACTTTACTGATGGGGAACTGAGGTACTGAGAAACTAAGTGACTTGCCCAAGGTCACACAGGATGTCTGTGGTTGAGCAAGGAATTGAACCCAGGACTTCCAAATCTTCTGCTAGTGTCCTAATCACTAAAACAGTAGTTTTCAAACTTTTTAGGCTATGTACCCCTTTCCAAATAACATAGCTTACCGCATACCACTATCTGAAATAGGCAAAGGCAATATGTGGGGTGGACATACGGGGTCACGTGCCCCCTCAGATTTCTGCCCTCTAGTCAGAAACATCTTCTAGAGGTTTTCAAACTGTGGGACGCCCCCCCCCCCCCCAGTCCTCTCCTCCCCCCCACCCCCACAGGGGAGCATGGAGGAAAGATTGGAGAAGCAAGCGGGAATGCCAGTCAGCTCAAGGAAGGAGTGCCACCTCCACCCTCTGACCCACTTGTCTGGGTTGGGGGCAAGGCGCATCCAAAACCTGTAACTCAAAGGGATGAAATGCTCAGCTCAAAGTTTTGAGAAAGCTTCCCCTCCCCGCGCGGAACGTTATTGTGCAGGCCCCTATGGGGGTGCACCCCACAGTTTGAAACCTCTGATTCTGAGGTACACCAACACCGGTGCAGTTTTAATTGAAAGGAGATTCAACTTGATTAGATTGCCAAGTCTTACTAAATAAAATGTGTTCTCGGCCATTATAGGATTTTTCTCATGCACCCCCGCTGAGAGCTCATGTACCCATAGGGGTATGGTATCCCAGTTTGAAAACCACTGCACTAAAACATCCATCATCATTTAATGGAAAAAACTCATTTACCTGAATTTTATTCAGGTTTTGAAGATTTTAAAAAAGCGACGTTTTTTCTGCTGTAAAATTATACCGATTGGAACACTGCTTGATAGTATCATCACCACTGTTGTCTGATTAGTAATGTGAAACAAAATCAGGCAATTTATTGAAGGAACTTTTGTATTGTGGATGTATCTTTTACATATTCATCCCTACACAGAACACTACCATTTACTATAATGAACATTTAGTTTCAAGTGTGGAATTCCCCCGACGTCAAATGAAGATCAAAAAGATGACTGTGGACCCAATGCACAGAGCCCAGCCTCATCACAATATTAAGAGCAAAGTGTTCAGGATCATTAATGCAGGGCATTTATTTCTAGAAAGGCTGGTACTGGGATTGCATTTCTTCAAGACACTAACATAGTCTTGATTGCTGGGAGAGGAGGAACCATTACTAGAGTTTGGAAAACACCCCCCAGCACGTCTTTAAAAAAATCGGATCAGACCATGAATGTTAAGAGTTACATGGATTGTTAAGCTTATGTGACCACCAAAGCCAGCTGTGAATCTTCAGAGCACTGACACATCAACTTGCGAAATGCCAAAGGATAAACATTTATAAAAGTTGCATTTGTAAAAACTGTCAGAAATTATAACTTAAACAATTTTTTAGTAATAAAATCTCCACTACCAGAAAAAAAGTCTATGAATATGTTACAACAGAGACTGGTCATGTGTATTCTGTTGAATATTGAAAGTAGTTGTGGGTAGAGGTGGATTAGGAGTTTATGGGGCCCTGAGCCAGAGCAAGCGGATGCCCATCTTCCCCCCTTCTGCCTGCAGTCCCCTCCAAACTCCCCGGCGCTCCTGCCAGAGAGGAGGGTCAGGGCACAGGGGCCTGCCCTTCCCCACCTGCCCAGGGCTCTTGCCAGGAAATGGGGCTGGGGCGTGGGGTTTCCTCCACTCCCCAGCAGGAAGGTCTGGTAGACAGGCAGATTGGGACAAACCCCTGCGCCCTGACCCCGCTCCGTGGCAGGAGCGCTGGGTGGGCGGACCATGTTGAGGGCGCCCATTTTTCCAGGGGCCCCGGGCACCACTGGCTAATCCACCACTGGTTTTGGGAAGAACTACCAAGTAAACAATAAAGATTAAAGAAACAAATAAGTAAATTGTTCTTCACAATCTTTAAACTAAGTGTATAGACTTAACTATATTTGAGTTTGAGTTATTTGAGACAAAAACTAGATCCAAACTGGATGATGTCTTTGGCTTAATAACTTCCCAGCTGTTCTTAGAGGCCAAAGTCAAATGCTCAGTTAGTAAAAAAGGCCAGATACCAATATATACAAGATGGTTTTTAAGTTCACAAGAGAGATCTTTCAGCGCAAGGTCACACATGAACTGATGTTTTGATTTTTGAAGCTACTATTTTTGATCACATAAGGCAGCAGAGTCACTTCTAAGTAAGTTGCCACTGCTCTGGAAATCCCCTTTACAGAAATCATACAGCATGGCAAATTGTCCTTTCCTTTACATCAGGAGCGAAGGGCTGGAGGAGCGAAGTGGGGCCGGTGTGGCCACAATGCTGCCCCTTACAGAGTGCTGCTTCCTATGCTGGTGCCTGGAGCCGACCCTGCTTGGAGAGATGGATTCTATCTCTGCATCTGCCACAGGTTTCCTATATGATGCTAGGCAAGTCTCTTATGACACATTTTTCACAAGTGGTCACTGATTCTGTGTTCCTTATTCTCTGGGTGCCCAACTTGAGACACCTGATTTTCAGAAGTGCTGAGCGCACATGATTGCAACACAAGTCAGTGGGAGATGTGTTTTGAACATATAAAGTGCTATATAATACTAAAGACACTAAAAATCAGCTCAAACTGGCACTCAGAATTAGTAGACACTTCATCTAAATCTCTCTGTGCCTCAGATTCCCATCAGTAAAATGGGAAATAATAGCACCCATTATTTCACAAGGACATTGTGAAAATAAATTTATTCATGTTTATGAAGCACTCAAATACTATAGGGATGAATACTATAGAAAACCCATTAGGAAATGAATAATCCTGTCTTCAGAGGAGGGTTTGAATTGTGTCCCGTAAGCAAGCCAGGAGATCACATATCGAACAAGGATAAAAATATTGAATAGCTGCCCATTCAGTGAGCTATCGATCCTGTATACTGAATGAGACAGGAATCCTCTTTAAAAAATTGTATAGGATTATGTAATTGAAGTCTGTATCACAATATATACACCCAACGGGGTGGAATTAAAATTGCATAGGCCACCTAATTTTGGCATTTCCTAATTACTCTATGCTTGATTGTGCAACCTAAATGTTCTTTCAATTTTGGTTTCCTTGTGAGCACAGCCCCACAGACTGCCCTTGGTGTGACAAACTATGGGCAGAGACAGAATTATGGAGACAACCCTTACTCACCAAATGTGTCAAGAATCAGAGGGGTAGCCGTGTTAGTCTGGAATTGCAGAAGTGACAAAGAGTCCAGTGGCACCTTAAAGACTAACTTAGTTAGTCTTTAAGGTGCCACCAGACTCTTTGTCACTTCACCAAATGTGATTTTTGCAGGTGGAAAATGGATGGACCTTATAACAAGGTCCAAGACAAACACCCTGAGGATGGTGAGGGGCAGAGGCCTACTAGTACCATTAGAAAAGGAGAGAGAGTGAGAGAGAAGGCGTATCTATCCGCTGGAAAAGGGGAGGAGACATGACAAAGTGATGAGGGCTAGCACTTGAGCCAGCACTCTAGACATCATTATTAGTATTAATTACGGTTTCCTAGAGAAGACCTAACTGGACAAGGTGTACCTGATCACCAGGCCAGAATGGGGATGGTGAGTGAATGAGGCAAATTAGCCTATTAGCAGGGAAGCTATATACAAGGACGTATGAAGGGAATGCTTAAGGGGGAAAAGGAGGAGAGGAACAGAAAAGCTAGGCATGCTTGACCAAGAGTTCCCTCTGCTTAGAGTCACCTTATTCCCCATCCTCTATTTGGGAGAAGGGATTAGAAAGTTAAGATACAGTGTCTAGTATTATGGAGACATTGCTGTGGGTTGGTGGAAGGATTAAAATACTGTAAATAAACTGCACAGAGGTGTTTACAAGGAAGACATCTCAGTGTAGTCTGTTTTTGTGGAAAAGACAGGAGTGTAGCATGCTGACATGTGTATAATAGAATAACTATAAGAAGTGCCAAATAATGCATTGCTGATTATGTCTTATGAACACTACAGAAGAGCTTGTAAGGGCTGTTCTTTGCTGTCTCTATTCTAAATTGAGCAAAGCACAATGAATGGATAAAAACAGTTATATTCCCCACCCACTTAGAACAGACTATTTGAGTCCAGAGTTGGGAAAGGAAAAGGAAGCAATAAATTTCTGCTTTAACTCACCACACGTTTTAATTGCACAGAACTCCCACGGGGTGTCAGGGTCAAGAGTGTAGCACCACGGTCTCGGCTTGCCATCGGGATTGCGGCAGTAATTATCATTAAAGCCCTTGTCAGGATATCTGCAAACCACAGCAACAAATGTTTTCCGCACGTCTGGCTGGCAATACTATACAGGCATGCACAAGGCATATAAAGAACTAATTCCAGCTGAGACAAGTTTGATACAGTGCCTGTTGGCTTGGGACCTGATTGTGTGGGGTTGGGGATTACCCTCTACTCACATAGAGGAAAATGAAGGTGAAACCTTCTAGGAAGCACTGAGCAGAATCAGGCCCTTGAAGAGGGAGATTCAGCTGTGGTAACACGCAGGACACCAGATGGGGTAACTCAGCTAATTGCTTCACTCCACCGTAGAGCATGGCCATTCCTTGAAAGGCACACAAGCCTCACTTTTTTTTTTCTAAACAGCCAATTTAAGTGTGGATTATATAAACACTGCCTGGCATGCCAGACTCATTAAGAAAACAGGTTCTCTAGTGCAACAACCCTGGGTTCAAACTTGGTCAAACTGGAAGCTATTTTTAATTGCTTTGTTACTAATGATAGCTCCATTTTGATAACACAGCTTGTTCTAGCTCGCGCCCTCCTTTCCAGCATTGCAAACAAATATTTAAAACTTCCCTCTCCCTTTATCTTGTCCAGGTTTGAAACAATTGTGTTAATTGTTTCCATGTTTGTCTTGCCTCTGTTAAACAGACACGTGTGGGGGGCCTAATAAGGAGACTTACTTTATCTAAATGGTAATAGTAGCAGACATAAACTTCCAAATGTGGGGATAAAAGTAAAACGTATTTATTGCCAATTAATGCAAAATGCTTTGGTTTTGTAGTTTTTTTGCAGCATGTTTGAAAAGAGAACAAAAAGTAGGCTTGCCCAACAGACTTCTGAGAAAACTTATTTAAGGGGACAAAAATGTTAACTACCTATGAACCTGAGACCTTCCCACAACTGCAAGCAGATGTGCTTCTCATGAGTACATGATTTATACATGATTTACAAAGGTGTGCCAATAGTGTTTCCTACCCACCATACACTCATCCCAAAGTCTGTTTGTACAATCCTGCCTTCCTTGGGACAAATCACAGCCCCTCTGTTACAGCAGAGTTTGAGAGAGGGGGCAAGGAGAGAATTGAAAGACGGTTCAATCATCATTTTCGTTGAACCCTGCAGAATGGGATGAGGAGACAGGGCTATGGCAACACGAGAGCCTTTTATCCACAGCAGCAACTTTGCTCCACAATACTCATTACTGCTTCAAGACAATTACTAAGTCCTAAACTGGGAGAAGGGGTGAAGTTTAAAAGCACCCGATGTCTTCAAGGACCTTCCTCTGACCCCCACAACCGATCAGTCCCTGGAATGGGGACAGGGTAGCGGGGTTAGGATCATCAGAACCATTTCTCTTAAAGGCCATCATGTAACTGTACACTAAGGGTTCAATCCTGCAAGGTGCTGAGCACTCTGGTCTCAATTTAGCAAGGCACTTAGGCACAAACTTAATTTCAATTGAATCATTTATGAGCTTAACAATCATTGCCAGAGTGCTCAGCATCTTGCAGGATCAAGCCATATAGGCAGATAAATGGGGAAATTTCCAGCACTAACCACCTATTGTATCCTCAACATCTATTGTACCCCAAGTATAGGGATCTGCTCCCTGAAAGAACTATAGATAACCTTGGTTGCAGGAGAGTGTTAGGGTACAAAGCTAGTCTGAGTATCGTGCATGGGGTGGGGCAGCAGAGAAAGAAGCCCTTATTGACTTCCTCTAACCTTGGGAAACAGAAGAGCTCCAGTTTACCTCCCTCATTAGCTCATATACAGAGAGAGTTGATGGGGAAAAAGTTGTCCTGCCCAGTTATTGATTTTGCCTACAGTGTTCTCAGATCTGCTTGCTCCTTTCCAAATCCCTGGGGGTCAGCTAGTAGCTATTTTAGTCCCTACAGGAGAAGACCATTTAGTGTCCCTCCCCTCACAGGTAGCCACGACTAGCAGAGATAAACTGGATGATGGGGTTGCAATCTGGCCCATTCAATTTCACATTTATGTCACTGAGAATTATGTAATGGCCTGATAGGAGTTAGCCCAGTCTCCAAGTCTCTTTCAATCTCTTTGGATCAGAGGAGGATCCTCAGGGTTCCTGAGATCTTTCAGTTTCCCATTACACCTCCTTAGTGATTTTTATTAGGTTTATTATTTGTTTTTCCCCATCCTCTCCCTGAAGCAGCAGTAGGAACCTTGACTTCAATGGCTAAGAAAGCAACAAGACACTTGTCCAATATCAGAGACAGGTCCACTTCTCAGTTTGAAGAGAATCAGCCATTGAAGTTCTGAATATTAAATTTTTTTTAAACAGACCAAGATTGCTCTTTAACACCAATGGATGATCCTTATTTATTGTTCATGTTGAAATTTACATCTCATATGTACCCTGACATAAGTATACTGTTGTAAGTTAAATTATACCAGTGATTAATTTGGCCCTCTGATTTGTCACACTTACAAAAATTGAATGGTGTTTTGTGGGGGCTAAAGTTTTCAATGCTTATAAATAATCCAATTTTTTGTGTCCATTTCCATACCAGGGATATAAATCAGGAGGTTGTTACGAAAAGACAGACAGACTTTAAACTGTATTAATACATCTCAGTATTTTTCCACTATACATGAATATAAGTCACAGTCCTGTGTTGTGCTCCATACAGAGGGACTGCTGCCCCAACGCCAAGCCATGTCAACCTCAGTGGGATTCCATGGGGGTGCAACAGTGTGTCTATGTAGAGCACAATGCAGGATCCAAGCACTAGAATGAAATCCTGGCTCCACTGAAATCAATAACAAAATTCCCATGGACATCAATGAGGCCAGGATGTCACCCTTAGGTAGGGTTACCAGATAGCAATTGTGAAAAAATGGGATGGGGGTGAGTGGTAATAGGTGCCAATATAAGAAAAAGTCCCCAAAAAACGGGACTGTCTCTTTAAAAACAGGGAGAATGGTGACCCTACCCTTAGGGCAAGTCTACACTACAAAATTAAGTTGACCTAAGTTACGTTGACACACAGACACTACAAAAAATAAATTGATTTTGCATGTCCATGCTATGCTCCTTGTGTCACCCGTTCTTATCCTCACCAGGAGCGCTTGCATGGATTTAACTGTCAGCATGGGGCATTGTGGGATGGCTTCTGAAAGGCAACACTCAGTGTAAGCAACAGTGTCCACACTGACACTGCATCAGTCTAATTCCATGGACTTAAGTGGTACACCTCTCGTAGAGGTGGAGTTATGAAGCTGGTAAAGTGGGTGAGTTACATCGGTGGGAGCTACATTCTAGTGCCTTACATCAACCTAACTGTAGTGTGCAGCAGGTCTCAGACTTTTTTCCCAGATAGCTTTTGTTTATTCACAATCCTAAGCGACATAAATTATGCGGACATAAGTTTTAGTGCAGACATAGCCTAAAGCTACCAGTACTGTATTTTAAAGTATAATAACTGTATTCTATTATTAATACTTGGCAGTTTATATGGACACATTCAGAGGAAGAGCTCAGATATTTTCAGATATGAATTAATCCCAACAACATTCTTGTGAGGTAGGTTAGCATTATTTTACCTATTTTATAAATGTTTCAAAACCAACTTTTTCAGAAAGGCTTGTTTCAGTATGAGCCCATGCAAGGTTCCCCCTCCCTAATGCAGTAAGGTTCCCCCTCCCTAACGCAGTAAGGTTCAAAGGCCTTTATGTGTGGCCTAAACCCACCCACACAGCCTCTCCAGAAGGGAGTGTAAATGTTGCAGATGGCTGTCTGCACTTAGGTGAATTTTACCCACTAGAATAAAACCTTTCTTGTCTGCAGTTTTTTGAATGCTATTTCTGACTCACTTTTTTGGCATTATATCTACATCTCATCAAGTTATTGTCAAAAACATGAATCTGTGATCATAAAATGCTGAACTTAGCCATTCACAATTGCTTTTCCAAGGTGAAAATCAGTGTTCATTTTTGTTAACACCTTATGCAACATAAACTGGATAATTAAGACTAATTGCATGGGTTCTAGCTATTCATTATTGAAGTAAATGGATATATTGTAAATTATTAATGTTGGAAGGCTAAATTCATCAGTATTTTGAAAGGACTTTGAGATCTTTGGTAGGTGTAAAATATCACTGCTACTAGTAATTATTATTATTTATTGTCATTATTATTATGTTAGAGTTTTTTCTAGTGACATCATTTACTCTGTGTATACAGACGTACATATCTCCTCAGACCATGTAAATTCACATGGCATATCTCCATAAAGTTCAATGCAGCTGATTTAAACCAGCTGACGTTAGGCCTAACGAGTACCAGAATGTGTAAAATTTTTAAAAGAAAACAGTGAAGAAGTATTTTACCTCTCTGGTCTGAATTTGTGCCTGTGTGGTCTTTGAAGGTCCCAGCGCTGGCATTCCTTGCCTGATTCAGTGTGATCCATTGGCCCTCTGTAACTTTCTCCATTGCAGGTCATGCATTCAACTGAAAACAAAAAATAGCATGTTAGTAGCACATAACACTAGTAGAAAGAAATTTCTGTCATAAACTCAAGCTGTCCTGCACAGAGAATTACAATACCATAAAAATAATACTTCCTAGATCATCAATTTCACGCAGGTGTAAGAAATGCCCTTCAGAATAACATCTCACTGTGGGTTCCTTTTAAGATCTTGTCCAATGTTTAGATTTTGTGCCAGGTTAGTTCACAATCAAGTTACTTTGGATGCATCTGGATGGAATTATTTGAGGCATTTCCATACCCAGCATCTTTCTTGGGCCTTTATAGAAATTAGTTTGAGTGTTAAATGAAGATCTAGATCTCAGTTTTGATAAAGCACACCCCATGTTGTAACCACACAATGTTACTGTTGATTAAATAAGTTATACTTGCTGGTGTGCCAATTATATAAATATATATATATATGTACACATTAGTCGTGATGAAATCTGGTTATGGATAGAGTTAAAACCTCATTGAAGTTAATCAGTGTGAATGCACCCATTAATTAGCATAACAATAAGGCTAAATTCATCATAATCACCCACATAAGGCAAAACAGAATTTTGGATTGCGTGGATGGAAGGGTTTGTGCCGAATATGTTTTCGTAAATCTCTGGGTGAGCAGGTAGGGGCAGAACACAGAACCAGAGAGAAACAGAGACAGCCTGAAGAAAACAAAGCTGAAATCTGTAAACACACAGTGACCCTAAGAGAAACTTAGGAATGATCTGGGTCAGGCGTGCTGGCTTAAAAGACTTTAAGTCTAGAAGGGACCATCATGATCATCTAGTCTGACCTCCTGCACACTGCAGGTCACAGAACCTCAACCACCCACTCCTATAATAGATCCCTAATCTCTGGCTGATTTACTGAAGTCCTCAAATCATGATTTTAAGATTTGATGTTAGAGAGAATACACTATTTACACTATGCCTCATGCTGTAAAGGAAGGTATAAAAAAAGCCCCAGGGTCTCTGACAATCTCACCCAGGGGAAAATTCCTTCCTGACCCACAGTGTGGACCCTGAGCAAGTGGCCCTATTGCCTTTGGTTCCTTCCGCATTCAGAGAAGCCAGATGATGTTCATTCCTTGTAAATAAGATTGCATCAAAGAATGTATCAGACTCCATCATCAATTTCTGCTCCCAACTGAAATATCTCCATAGCCCTGAACGTGTAAAAATCACTTAAGGCTTGTCTACACCTAAAAACATTATAGTGGCATAGCTGCACTGCTACAGCTGAGAAGCTGAACTGCTTCAGTGTAGACACTACCTACGCTGACAGGAGGGATTCTCCCATTGGCGTAGGTAATACACCTCCCACACCTCTCTCCTAGCAGTAGCTAGGTTAATGGAAGAATTCTTCTGTTAACCTAGTACTGTATACTCGGGGACTTGGGTCAGTTTAACTATGCCACTCACCCTGGAAAATCCACATCCCTGATCAATGTAGCTAAATTAACCTAATTTTTTTGTGTAGACCAAGCCTTAGAGAATTATAATTTAGGCAGTTAGAGATAATTCAGTCAAATCATCAGCCAAGGAGCCCTTTATCCTGCATTCACATGCAGGTCTAATCCCAGCTGGAGCTCACTTTAGATTCAGGCTGTAAATTTTGATTCTTGGTCCCACAGAGCCTGGATTTGTTAGCCTTCCAAACATGCTGCAAAACTTACTCCAAATGCCAGCAATAAAGAAGGGCTTGTCATGATTAGCAGGGTAGAAGGGCTTGGATTTGAGGTAAATAAGGCAGTTATATTAATATATTCCTGAACTATAGAACTGCCCAACACTTAGAATCAATATATTGAATATCATTGATCACATTTTGTGAAGTGCCAAAGGCATGAGATTTAATTTTATAAAAATCAAAACAAATAAATCACTATAAGAGGAAAGGAACAGCTTCCATATGAGGAGAGATTAAAAACATTGGGAACATTCATCTTAGAAAAGAGACAACTAATGGGGGAATATGATAGAGGACTATAAAATCATGAATGGTGTGGGGAAAGTGAATAAGAAAGTGTTATTTACCCCTTCACATAATACAAGAACTAGGAGTAACAGAATGAAGTTAATAGGCAGCAGGTTAAGTATTTCTTCACACAACACACAGTCAACTTGTGGAACTTGTTCCAAGGGGATGTTGTGAAGGCCAAAAGTATAACTGGGTTCATAAAAGAATTAGATAAGCTAATGGAGGATAGGTCCATCAATGGCTACTAACCAAGATGGTCAGAAATGCAACACCCCTTCACCTCTAATTGACAGAAGCTGGGACTGGACAACAGGGGATTGATCACTTGAAATTTGCTTGTTCTATTCATTCAGTGGCACAGGCCACTGTCAGAACACAAGATGAATCATTAGTCTTACCCAGCATAGCTATTCTTATGTTCTTATTTATAAATATCAGTTGATGGAAGGCACCCAATCAGAATGCTCTACAGTAATTACATTGACCAATGTTCCTTATAGATTGTCAGGTGAGCATCATTTGAAAGGTGAAACAAAAATTAATTTTCAGCATTCACCCTCAAATCCATTATCTAGCTACATATAAAGTGCAAAACTCGACCAGCATTAACTATGGACCTGCAACGGGTGCTTTCATACTGTACTGAACACAACAGAAATTGTTAGCTGATGGGTAGTGGACTAGAGGGCTGTTCAAATGATCTAATTTGTGTGATAAACACATCATTACTCAAACACCTCTTGCTAAATCAGTCACTCTTACTCAGAATTGAGCCGTTCTTTGTTCGAAGTCCATATATAAATACTATCTAATAACTAATGGCAAATAGACACTTGCTTCCAGGGCAGAAGAGACTTTTCTATGGTATCAACTGTGTCATGTTACCTTCTGAACAGAGAGGAATGTCACAGACTTCATGGCGTATCTCTGGATTGCTTGTAAAACACCAAGGCCCTCCTTCTTCCCCTCGGGGATTCCGACAGTAGTTTTCCTGCAGGTCTTTACCCCGATAGCTCGAAGGCAAAAAGCTAGTTTTAAAATGACAATCATTACAGTATAAGAGCATGCAAACTTCATTGTGAATCTTACTGCATTCATGAACAGTTACAGCTTATCAAACTCTTGCTTTCTTTTCCCCCACGCTACCTGTGCCTGTGCACACATCCATGTACCTCTATCTTTAACTACATACTGTCTCTCATTTTAATGTATGACAAGATCAAAGCTAAATTCAGCCATCTTTATTCCTGTTGAGTAACACCTTGCTCAGCAACTAACTCCACTGATTTCTCCCCAGTGTCTCCTACATGTAAATGTGCTTGTCAAATAGAGGCAGAGTTAAAGTAATGCAATTAAGTTTATCACATAAATGAGGTCATTTAATGGTAATCTAATCCACTAAATTTCTTTTGTGTTCAGTACATACAGACATAGATAGGTCTGGTGTAATAGGGCAACTTGTGCAATAAAGTGCTACACAGCTGAGTAAAGGTAGTAGAAACTGTCCCTTAGCTTGTGTGTTCTCAGTCCAGGTGGATGACTTTTCTTTATGGATAGATGGGAGAGCCGTACAGACTCTTTACATATTATAACAACAACTCCACAATACTTTACACTTGGGGTACCTTATCCAGGCATTGCATTCTGGAATGTGTTTCCATCCTGTTCCTAAATAAACTTTGACATTCTGATGCTGCATAAGGATACCAAGTAGGAAATTAGCATCATGCTCCTGCACAGTTTGGAACAACACTTCCAACCACCAAACTAAGTGAAGTATTTAAGATATTACTTCACCTACTTTGTCCCTCTCATGGCTACAACAGCACTGCAAACAACAATGGAAGATATATTTTGCCATCTGACATGGAAACTCCACAACACAAAGAAGATGGAAGACAAATTTAACAGCAACATCTACTTCCTGAGCAAATGCAAGAAACAAAACACCATCCCCAGAGAATTGCCATCTCTAACCCTCTGACAACCACATACAACTCTGAACAGCTCTTCAAAAGGATGTCAGAAAAGCTGAGGTGCAATCTCCTGCACCTCATATATTCTGGAAGGGATCACCTCAAACAAGAAATCATCACATGCTCCCACACAGTGGAAGGGAAAAGTGAGGAAACCTACCTGGAGATCATACCAGAAACCCAACACAACTAACAAAAAAAACAAAAAAACATCTATAACGACAACTCCAAAACCCACAGAACTTCACCTCCAGGATAAACCAGGGCACCAGGACCAACCACATTGACACTACACAGCCCCCCAAATCATTAACCTATCACATCTGCCCTAACTGAAACTGAATTACCTGTATTAACAACATGAGAATGGCCATACTGGGTCAGACCAAAGGTCCATCCTGCTCAGTATCCTGTCTATCGACAATGGCCAATACCAGGTTCCCTGGAGTGAGTGAACTAAAAGGTATTGATCAAGTGATCTCTCTCCTGCCATCCATCACCCCCCTCTGACAAACAGAGGCTAGGGATCCAACAGACTGAACTTCTGTCCCACCACTGAAACTGATACCATACTGACATGTGGAGAACTGACAGAATTCTTTCACTGACTCTGTCTCAAAGAATTACTTCACAACAAAGCTGACATCAACCAGAACTACCATGTCCCCACTGACAGTCATAAGAAAAAAGAATTATCTGACTGGAATCTCATCAGTGGAGGAAATGACACACTTCATCATTACATCACAAAAGACCACGAAATCCTGAAACATATATCTACCACAATCTCGCCACTGCCAAGAGGTCAGCTACACAATCCCTGAAATCCAGCCACCCTACAGTGATCAAAGCAGAAAAGTGAACACCCTCATAGTCCTGATCCAACTGACAAGCCTCCAAGATCATCCTCCTATAAGGAATCAAAGAAGACCTCCACACCAGAAAGGAATTTAAGGGTATCACCAAATCCTTCCCCAGACTACTCAAAGAGAAACTCTACAACCTCCTCATCCATGAACCTACCCCAGGGAACCAGGCAGACCCGTTATATCTGGCCACAGCATGCTTATGAATATGAGAACTCACAGAAATCATCCTCAGAACACTCACCACAAAAAGGGCAAGTTTTCTCTAGGACACAAGCGACTTTGTCCAGAAACTCCACAACATTAACAATCTCCCTCAGAACATCATACTTGCCATCAAGGATGTCACCTCCCTATCTATCAATATCCCTCACCATAACAGCCTCTCTGCCTGTCCAAGATATCTTCACAACAATGAACGACACTCAGATATCCACCCAAAACACATCAAACTCATCCATTTCATCTTCACCCTTAAGAACTTTACATTCAACAAGCACTTTTTTTCCAAACTATGGGAACAGCCATGAACAATATGCCAACCTCTTCATAGGTCACCTCAAGGAAGAATTTCTGGAAATATGTACCACAAACCAACAAAATACCTGTTATAGAGCAATGATATTTTCATCATCTGGACAGATGACCTAAACTCCCTCAGAGATTTTCACAACAACTTCATCAACCAATCCTTCACTCCCTCTAGAACACTCCCATACCAGCATCAACTTCCAGGATCAGCTTCTGCAATGGAAGGCTATAGAAAACTATACACAATAAGCCCATAGATCACCAGACTTACCTCCAAAGATCCAGTAACCATACCAGACATACCAAGAAATCTGTTATCTACATCCAGGTAATCAGATACAACAGAATATGCTCCAAGAAGAAAGCCTGGGATACACACCTTAACACACTTAAAACCACCTTCACCAAACAAGGGCACTCCACCAGAGAAATAGATTGCCTCATGGAATAGGTTAAACAAACACCTCAAAAAACCCTTCTTCAATACAGAAAAATCAAAACAAAACAAAAAAAAAATCACATTGACTGTATACCCTTACTTGTCACTTACCACCCCACACTGGAACTCTCATGAGGTATCATCAATAATTACATCTCATACTTGATGGGGCCACGTTCTGAAATAAATCTTTCCCAAACCCTCCTATTCTGCCCTTCAAACAACCATCAAAACTCACCAAGCTCATAATCAGAAGCATGCTCTCTATAAACCAGGGCTTACCAACTCAAAGCATCACCAGACCCTGCCAAAACAACAGATGTAAACCATTCAAACATAGGTCCACTGCTACAATGATCAACAACACCCAGAACACACCTTTCAAGATCCATGAGTCCTACAAACATACATCACAACATGTGGTGTACCTCATCCAGTGCATCAAATATCCCGTCCTTTAACTTGTCCCTGCTCAGATTGCAATCAAAATGTTCTAATACAAGGATTTAAGGTAAAATGAAGCGCCAGAACCAATATGTGAGCATTGGGTTACTAGACAAATCCAACTAAGTTTGTACCATTTGGCCTGACATAGCAAACAGTCATATCCTGAGATGGATATCGGCAAAAACAGAGGGTCGGTCAGAAATTAGGAAGAAGATGTGCTACCTGTCTGGAATAATTAAATTTAAGAAAAGGTTGGAGTTTGGGTTATGGTTCTTTTTATGAACTGGAATGATATCTGAACCATTTCTTAAGTTTTCAGAATCTGTTTGCCCATGTCTAATTCATGTTTTAGTCCCATTTGCAGTGAAAAAAGATGATGCTTTGTGATAAGTGAAAGAATAATTTTTGGAATCAAATCACTGGAAAGTTTCTATCAATGTACCCTTGTCCTGGGATTATCTGAATGTAGTGAGGATATTTTTTTAATATTATATATTAATAAATTTTAAAGAAAGACTATATAGCTCATAAGACTAGCAATGAGAATCAGAGCCTTTCACTTTCTGGTCACTGATTTATAGCCATGTCAGCCAATCTGGTAATGAGAATGCCAGGATATGTCTTTGGTAATATATGAAATAGTTGGTGTTCTTAGTACAGTAGTTAACGGATGTGTTTCTGTATTGCAAAAACAAAAACACTCTTTGGTTAGTGCTAATTGTCACCTTTGCTGGCAGTCATATCAGAGAAACCAGACTGAGTGGGCATGGAGTCTACATGTTAGTCTACCCTCCAGGTGAGAACAGAGTTGAGGCACGATGAGTCAGCAGTATGAAGAAGCTTGAAGTGTTCCTGCCAGGTATCTGCTCTATGAATAACCAATAGACCACATCCAAGGTTCTCAGTCTTGCACTTTCCACAGAATTATATTCACTCATTTCTTTAAAAAGCTAATACAACTACTTTTCTACACACTCCCAGAATAAAAAAGGTTTTATACAGAGAGAGAAACAAAGGCATAAGATGTGATCAACAGGTCACTGCAATCATTAGAAAGATTCCCATTGATTTCAGTGGATTTTGGATCATTCCTATAGGGAGGTAGGACTGCAGTAAAGTAACAAATATATTTTCTGTGTTTAGTGATGAGTCCTTTGGAGCGAGTACTTCAGTCTGTATCTTAGGACCTGTCTAGACTAGGGATTTGTTCTAATTACAGCCATTGGTGTAGCGGGACTGATGAAACTCCCAGTGTAGACAGGAAAAGACACTATTTGCACTAGTAGATCTTACCCCTGCTTGAAATTCTCCAGAGCTACTAGCTACTCTGCTTGTCTATGCTGGGGGTTACAGTAGTGCTATGACTGTCATCAGTGCAAATACCCAATTTAGAAGAGACTACACTTGCATTTTACTCTTTAAACTGAATTAACCAGTTGCTGCACTCATACAGCAGAACTGATCCAACTCATACACGTAGTTCAAGAATAGCTTACAGCTGCTGCTTAACTTGGCCAACTGCATGGTATGAATGAATAACAAAAGTGGGGAGAGGGAAATCCCTACCCACTTCCACCCCACCAAAAATGTATTTTTTGTCTTTTATTAAACCTTTGATTAATTAAGTGTTGGAACAAACTGATGTGGAAAATACCCGTTACTCACATCCTGGTTGCAATCAGCACAATGTGGTAGCATAATTTAATGGGAGTTTTTCCTATTCTTGGTCCTTGGAGAGAATCATTTTCCTCATTTTGCTGTTGCTCATTGCATATTTGTTCCTTTTTTATTCTTCTGCATTTTCATCATTTTCTCAGAACATCTTAGACCTTGTCTACAGTTGTGGTGTGGAGTACAGTACGTGCAGCTACAAGCTCAATGAAAAGCAAGACAAAGACAGCCCTAGGCAAACTTTTCTTATGGAGAATACATCTCATGTATGTGTTAAGTGGTGTGTCACTGAATTTTAGAATATTTCATTTCATTATTTTACCATCATAGAGTCTCTCAGTTCAGAAATAATCATTACAAAAGCCTGGCAACAGTCAATCCAATTTACTTTAGGATCAGGATCAAAACCGTTTCTGAAATTATTTATACCTGCCCATATCTGTCTTGTCTATTTAATTTCTAATCTCTTCGGAGCAAGAAATGTCTATTACTCTATATCTGTGTAGTGACTAGAACAATGGTGACTAGGGTTGCCAACCCTCCAGGTTTTGCCATGAGTCTCCTGGAATCAGGCCCTATCTCCCAAAGACTATTGAAACCAATCTGGGAGATTTTAGTGTGCTACAAGTCCATCTGTACAGTGGGACTAAGGCAGGCTCCCTGTCTGACCTGTTCCTGTAACACTCCTGGAATCTGCTTGCACTTTCCTGTGGTCCCCATGGGGGTGGGTTGGAAGGCGGTCTCCATGCACTGTCCCGAGAGCTGACTTCGGCCAATGGGACCTTCGGGGGTGGCACCTGCAAGTAGGGGCAGCATGTGGAGCCCCTTTTTCCACCCCACAGGGGCTGCAGGAGCATGCCAGCCACTTCTGTGAGTGATACGGGGCCACGGCAGGCAGAGAGCCTGCCTTAGCTCCGCTGTACTGCTGACCAGGAGTCACTGGAGCTGAGTGCTGCCCAGCCAGATCCTGCACCTCCTCCTGCATCCCAAGCCCCTGTCCCAGTCCTGAGCCCCATCCTGCACCCAAACTCCCTCCCAGAATCACACCCCTCACACCTTCCCACACCCCAAACCCCTTCCCCAGCCCTGAGCCCCCTCCTGCACCCAAACTCCTTCCCAGAGCTTGCACCCCACACCCACTCCTGTACCCCAACCCCCTGCCCCTGGCTCAGCCTAGAGCCCCCTCCCACACTCTGAACCCTTTGGCCCCAGCCCAAAGCCCACATCCCTACCATTACCCAACTCTCTGCCCCAGCCTGATGACAGTGAGTGAGTGTGGGGGAGAAGGGGAGGGCAGGGACTTTAGGGTTTGCGTGATTAGACAGCTGGTAACCCTAGTGGGGCCCCAGGTTTGGTTGGGGCCTCTAGGCACAACTGGAATATAGAGTAATAACAATAACAATAGCATAATCATTTTAACATCAAAGCACAACCTTCCAGAGTCTGGAGTAAGTACAAGTTTTGAGGGAAAGCTTATGCAAAAGTAGTAAACAATTTCTTTCTGTGAGTATGGAAAAAAGACTTTTTTTCTACACATGCTACCTTGTGATAACCAGATGTTGTGACAAAACTGACCTAACAACTCCCACCCTATATGTTAGTACATTCCAAACACTCCACTGTTTGCTTCCATCCCAGCTCACTCAAGCCTCCAATGATGAAATCAAATTTTCTGATGTTGAGAAACAAAATTAGCATGCAACCACCTTGTTTATCGTGACCTTTTAAAACAACATCTATTGCGCAAGGCGGGAAGAAGTCAGCTTCACAGCATGCTGCTCGGATGAATGGCCATCCAAATTTATTTCTATAATGCAACAGTAAAATTGCTAAAGATATTTACCAAATATATTTACAGTAAAACTGAGTGCCTGTATCCTGCTACCACTAATGTCAATGCGAGTTTTGCCACTGATCCCAAAGAAAGTAGTATCTGAAAATGATTCTGAAAGGTATAGAATGCTGACGTCTCAGCTGCTGTGTGAGCTAAGGACTCTGAGTTCCCTTCAGGATCAGGCCCTAAGCTCCAGAATTAAGTCCTATAGCTACTGTACCATTCTCCAATTATTGCTCTGCTATTATTTAATTTTATATATTTTATATGTAATCCTAAATCTGAAAGGAAATATAAACCAAAACAATTCTGCAGGTATTTATTGTGACTAGTTCTAAAAATGATAGCTAGTACTCAAATCCTCTACAAATTGCATGCAACTCCTCTTCAAGGCCAACTTCCTCTGAGAATCTCTCTTAGGAGGGAGGTTAGTTTCTAAACTGTACTTAAAAGGACAGAGTGGTAATGCTCCTCTGAAAATGAATGGAAAGTCATTCATTGATTTGTTTATTGATTTCAAATACCTATCCCAGGCTTTCCTCATTGGGGGGGGGGTCAAAAGATTAAAATTCTGCAAAGCCACAGTGCAATGAAAATTTGAGGGACAAATTCTGCTCTCAATCATGTTCACTAACGTAAATCTGGAGTAACTTCACTTCTCGGTGTAAATGAGGGCAGAACTCGGCTCTTGCATCTTGAACATCAAATTTTAGATCTCCGACATCTAGAAGGGATATCTAATGGATCATCTCAGCCATAACATGTATAGACAGCTGTCAACATATGATACACTGACTTTAAAAATATATAGACTTCGATGGTTCCCAGGGTTGTTGTTATGACTATAGTACGGTTAACTCCAATTTAAAAAAGAAATAGCTTAATTGCTTAGATGGATTGGCTGGATTTGGATGTGAGGGCCATCAGCAGAAAGGAAGAAGACGACTGTTCTATAATCCTCATGATCAGCCTTAATGCAGCTCCTTGCCCTTACCCTCTTTTCACCTCTCATCACTTCTCCTCTCTGCACTGTCCTCAGCTGCAAGACAAGAAACTGCTTAAAACTATTGTGGAGCCAACTGCTCGGACCATAGCACTCAGCTGTCTGGACACACCTTTAATCAGCACCTTCCTTTAGAGCTAAGTGTGGTGCAGGTTAGAAATCCTACACCCATCACCCACCACGCTTCCACTCAGTGCATTTTAGAAACAGCATCTTCCACAGAGTAATCTTCATGCAACAGTACTTGCCTCTACCCAACCCCCAGTAGCAATTCTCTTTCAGAAATACACCCCAACTTCTTCTACCCAGCAACTAGAAGCACAAAGGAGCACTCTGTAGCCCTCATCCCACTTCTTATTTCTGAAATACACACTATCATGCTATCTTGGAACATTTATCTTGGAGCATTTAATTCATTATTAAAAGTAATCTCAATATTAAAAATTTGCATCTATAGAAGAATGAACCCTGGCAAAAGTAAATATGACTGTTTTGGATCACGGGCAGAGAAAGTTTGTGGAGTCTCAGACTTCTTTAATTATTTGATCTGGGATATGAATTAGGTCATAACGAGGTTACAGAATTCAGTGGAGCAACTCAGTTACTCAATGGCATAACTGAATTCAGAACCTGGTCTACCATCTATCCCCAAAATCCTTCATTTTAAATACAGGTTGGTAACTGGAAAGGTCCCAATTAGAAAAAGACTAATATTTCTGGATTGAGTCATTTCAGAGACTGAGGGCTGAAATGCCTGAAATTCTGGAAAACTAGTAGGGTCAAAGGCTCATTTGTAAAATTAAAAATGAATCAGGAGCTACACCCCATCACGCATTTGTAATCCATGTTCTTTAACTTTAACGTACAGAATAACAGCAGAGTTCCAAAAGAGCCTGCCCTTCTTATGTTCAGACTATTCTTACCTGTGCTCGTGAGGTATCATAGAATTCCAGGCCTGACACTGGATGCCACTTTTTGTAACAGATATTGTTCCCTTGTAGTTTGCACCTTTACCAATGATACAGTTTCTAATATAGTCTGTTGGAAGGAAACAGGAAAAAAAATAAGAACCTAGTGGAAAGTCTTGTTTACTTGTTAAAAATTAGAGCTGGTCAACATTTTTTGAATGAAAAGGATTTTTGTTGAAAAAGTAGCCTTTTTTTTCCCCAGAAAGGTATGCAGGTTTTTGTGCAAAAGCTAAAAAACAATGATAATGTCATGTCATAATTTGTAGCTTTTCCACAAAGTGCCACTTTTTTTTCAAAATACTTGATCCTAAACACTATTAAAATTGTTATTGAAAAGGTAATTTAAATGTTTCATTTGCCAAAAGCACATGCCGAGCACTTTCGACTCACACTGAGATCAGTGACCCAAACAGGAGCAGCACCAAGTCCTATGGCAATAACCCACTAGACTAGGCCCTTCGGTAGTCAAGTAAGCAGCAGTGCAAGCCAGCACATAATATAGTACATAAATACCAAAGGTCACACAACTGAGGCTCTTAAATATATAGTCCATGACTGTTCTGTGTATCTCAGCAAAGATAAAGGGCATCTTGTAAACAGAGAGTTTTAAGGCACAATAGATCAACTCCCTGAATGCACAAACCATCCTTTCCTCAGGCAAGACACAGTCATAAAGGTCATTTGCTGACTCCCTTCTCTGTAGCACTGTGCTTGGGGAATAAATCAGTTACCTTTTTTTTCATATAGATCAAACGCATGGTCTTGCTTCTTCCTCACTCCATTTGTCATGCTATTGAAAGAGAACCAATGGCATCGTTTTGTAACTCTGTCAAAAGCAAAGGCCCTGAAACGAAAATCTCAGTGAGGAAAGGAACCCTACATGGTGTACAGCAATGATAGATGGCATACCAAACAACATACTAGGACAACAGATCTATTTTTTTACTGGAAAATGCACAGAACCAACCCAAATTGGCATTTAAACCCACAAGTGTGCTGACAAGAAACAAATAAATTAAGTGGTTGTGGCTGTAGCACTAAATAACACAGTTTGGTGGCAGCCAAGGGAAGCAGTAGACGCAGGGCCTGTGAATCCATGATCAGACCAATCTGCAATTCATTCTAACTCATGAATCAGACGAGCATCAGAAGCAGGACAGTGCTGCCACTCTGCCAGCTGAATGCAGGATTTCTCCCATCCCCTACTCCTCCCAAGCCCTTTTATATCTCCCCAGTACACAGCCTTTTTACTCAGGCTGTGCACAGAGGAAAGGATTTGCCCCTGAATGTATGTAATGGCCACAGTTGTGATGGCAAATCCTTCACAAATGAGAAAGTAATGAAAAAATATGAGCAGTTCTAGATTATTTTTCATGATGGATTAAAATAACACACATGTATTAACCTACTTTTCAGGGCACAGCAGCCAGAGCAGCCACAACTCCTGAAAGCTTGAAGCAATTTTCCTGAGCAGATGTAGGAATTTAGCATTGTTCAATGCCTGGCAGAGTTCAGAAATAATTTTTATATTATGAAACCTAAGTAATTTTATTGCATTTCTGCACTCCTCCAGCTCAGCTCAATGGACAGGATCCCATGAGGTCCTAAATCCTATGTATGACTGATCTAGTTCCCACTGAAGACAATGGGAATTATGACTCTTACTTCAGTGGGAACAGGATTAAGACCATAGTCATTTACATCAAAGTTAGTGTCAGTTGGATGCAGAATGCTACCTACCATTCTATCATGTAGCATTTTACATTCACCTGGCACTCGTTTTTCACAGGCGTACACAAGTGGCAAGGTAGTGGGCGGGAGGGAGAGAATCAGACCAAATGACCTTAGGGGCCAGAACTTGCACCACAGTTGGTGATTTTTGTGGGAGAAAGACCAGGCTCTATCTGAGCATCTGAAGAAGAGGGGTTTTTACCTCTAAATTGGTTAGTCTTTAAGGTGCCACCAGAATCCTTCTTGTTTCTCCAAGAAAGGTTCTCTAAATAAAGCATCTGATCCTGGTCCCACTTGTAGTCAATATTAAAACTTCCACTGCCAGCAGTGTTGGTGGATCTTATTTTCCAGGACATGCGTTATCTGCAATCATTTTCTTTCATTTGTACTCACTGCCATAGAGTAACACAAGCCAGAGAGAATATTCAGGTCCACTGCATAGTGGACTTAATTGTGTGTTTTATTCCAAAAGAGAGGATAGAACAAGTGTTACTATAGACAGGGAAGAAATCAGTACCACGATGTGTTGAAAAGACAGCAGGCACCTCAGTATAGTTATTGCTTAGAGTATCCATTTGTAATTGTTATGCAGCCCAAAATGTTTGATACCATTGTACTGGAGATTCTACGTACATGCCAATGAACTTCAGCCATGCATTTAACTGTGTTCCTTGTGTGGAGTTCCCACTGAAGTCAACATGAGTAACATGTAAACGATGATGGCAGAATATGGCTTAAAGTGGTGCCAAAGCATTGCAGCTGTAATGTACAACAATAACCATTTTATAAGCAATGAGGAAAACTCAGACACTCTTCTTTAACAACAAAGAACCTAAAACAAGCCATCCACATCTTAATTTGAGCACACTTCTTCAGATCTAGCGTGCAAAAAAGTAATAATTACAGATTGTATTGGTAAAGAAATTGGAACTCCTCCTCCAATTTCACGTTAGGGGTTTGAGAAGACCAGAGAACCAAAGAGCAAGATCAGAGCTGTCAAAACACAAACTTCAGGCTATACACTCTACCCACGGTGACAGTCCCACTGATGTCAATCTAAGTGGTGTGCATGGCTAGAGGTCAATTTAATAATGAAACAAAAATATAAAAGAGATGTAATAACTTACTTGCAAGGGAACAAAAAGCCTTTATTCCTGCTGCATCTCTTGGCACATTGCTCTGTGGTGTTTAACAGCTTGGTTTTTCCCACTAGTGATAGGTCTGATCTAATTAGCATAGTCTCGCCTGTCTTTCTGAAGTCATGAAGAGCATTTCTCCTTTTCCCTTTGCCCTCTTTGGAAGAACCCAATAAGATAAAAGAAAAGACAGAACTTTAAGGAGAGCAGCCAATATAACAATTTCACTCAACAATATATGAAGTTTATTAAGATACCAAACCACATCAGCGCCCACAGCATGGAGGGGAAAATATCACTTGCAGTCATTGATCTGCATTAATTCAAACATAGAGATCTTTTAAAAATACAGCAGATAATTTCAGATAAACAATTGTTGAAGATATCAGTCTACAAAACCAGAAGAGAGTTGGTGCCGGGAGCACATCACCTTATATTTCATTCTTTACTTTCCTATTTCTCCTTTTGTAATTTTTTTCTTTCCTCTCTACAATTGCAGCAACGTGTGTTACAAAAGATGCTCAGAAGCAATTAGATTACAAAAGAGGTTCACTAGAGCCCATTAAATTTTTGAAAATATAGATCACAGGTCTAATTCTTCTTTACTTTGTACCACGTGTAGATTATTTGTGTCAATGCAAGGCGAGTTTAAAATGCTACCAGATCAGAATGGTAGTGTTTTACATTCATTGTACAATGGTATAAATGACTGCACAAGAGGCTGGGCAGCAGCAGAGAATCAGGCCCCATGTCTCAGAACAGACTTCCACCAACTACAGGAGGGTTCCAAGCAGCCCCTGATTAAAAGTCCACCATCCCATAATATGGAAGGCTATGATGAGTTCACTCCTTCACTGGATGCTGCTCAATCAACCATCCAAGAGATTAATTATCCCTTGGGCTCCTTAGAATAGTTTGAAGAGGGTTAGTTTGGTTTGTTTTTGCCTTTAGATCAGATTGCACGAAGCTTCAGATATTAAAAACAGAATTCTCAGAGAGAGGGCATCCCTCTTGCAACAAATACCTACAGAATTTTCACCCTGCCATCTCCCTCTCATTTCAAACTGCACAAGCTGAACAATGGAATATAGCTACATATATAATATAGTCATTTATTTTTCAGGGGAAAATTACAATAATTGCCAGTAATGGGAAGGTTAATATAGGCTTCTTTTACCAATAGTGCTGATTAACACTCCTGGGTGGTTGTTATGTGAAAAAGCTTTGTTTAAAATGAAAATATTAATAGATTTCCTAGTTCTGCACTTCTTTTTCTGCAGCTTTCGCCTTCAATGGACACAGAATTAATCACATGCTAAGGGGGAAAATATATGGAGTGCCCCTTATTAAAATATCGACAGCGCATCACTGGTACCATTTTTTCCTTTATTGTGTAAAACCAGTCACTTTAAATGAATTTGCCTTTTCCACAATACTGATTCTAAAGTCAAGGCACTGCAACATACATTTCAGTCTCATGTGTCAGAACTACCACAGTAAAATGATCCTTTTAAGCAAAAGGTGTAAAAATGTTGAAAACGCATCTCTTATAAGATTTCTTTATTAATGCTGAATTTGTTATATAGCGCCTGAGCCAAGATCTCTATGACAAATGAAGGTGAGAATCCATTCAGTAATATCAAAGTATTTCTTTCCGGTTTCTGCTGATAGCATTTTCCGTCCACTGATAAGTGTCATTACCATAAATCCATATGATAATGGGTTCTTAAACTGTCACTGTCTAGCAAGAGAGAGCTAGATAAAAAAGTGAAGTCGCTTAGCTCAGCCTAACAGTAATGGAACATTTTTTTTTTAAATGAACAGTTGTCCAAAGAGGATTAAGAGTTTGATCCAGCAATTTCTAACAACCTGATTTACTTTAGATCTGAAACAACTACATTCTGTGGCACTAATTGCAATCCAAGAGGAAAGGATCAAATTAATCCTTTGTGTAACTCCATTACAGCTAAAAGAGCTATACCAAAGATGAATTTTAACCAAGAATGCTTATAATTCTAGTGATAAAAAAACAGAAATAGTTACGAGAGCATGAACTTTTACTTTAAAAATAATAAAAACAAATTTACTGTGTAATCTTAAACAATTCTCAAGAAATGTTCTCTATTAGATTAGGGCCTCTCAAATGCTGGGCTGTAATCATTAAATGAGGTACAGCATGTAGGATGGCCACTGATGCATCTCCAGAAACCAGGACATTCCCTCAGTTGCCCTACCTGCCAGCATGATTTTGCACACATCCTGCATGTAAGTCACACCAGTGAGGACAAACTGTCATACTCCGTAAAATGGTGTCCTCTGTGCGTGATAGCAGATAAAACCACTTCCAGTTTTATGTCAGTACTCAATGTGGACAAACCATACAAAAACAGGACTGTCCATCTTAAAACTGAATGAATGGCTTGCCTAGCTACATGTAATTACTCTCAAAACTCCTGGTTAACTGAGAATGGCTTATTTCCCCTTGTTGCTTATACTGAAGAATGTTTTTTTTTGTTTCCTGAGAAAGTCAGGAATTTATAACGTAAGTAGTACTGGTGATCCACAACTCTGAAGGCGAGTTTTGCAGGAGCAGCACTGCATAGCTCAGCAGAAATGTAACTATGCAGAGCTTAGGTACCTCATAAGTAAGGCCCTACTTGAATTGTGGGATGACTATCAAAAAATTGCATCTGAGCTGCGGACAAGCCATGCAAAATTGCCAGAAAGTAATAACGGACCTTATTTTTTGCACTAATAAAGTTCATTATTACTTTTCCATGATTTTCTCGTCAGCCACCCAGAGCTGAGAGTGAGGGCTGTCGTTGTCGGCCGCCAGGGGTTGAGAGCAGAAGTTTCTGCTCTCAGCCCTAGGGTGGCCAGCACTCCTACCATCAGCCCCATGTAGGTGAAGCTCCTGCTGTCAAAATTGTACTAGAAGCCTAATAGTGCACAATTCTCAATTTCCGCAATATCGCAAGTTAAACAGGGCCTTACCAATAAGCTTAGATTCAGCCTTCTACAGCTTACCTTCACTAGGAAACAAGATGTTGGATTTTGATTTGTTTCTGGTATTTTGTTTATTTAAGCAAGATAACTATCTCCTGTCAGTCCTCTTGTTGTAAAATCCAGATGTAAACAAGGCAACCTCAATATAGTTGTAGTTTTAGTTTTGTAGTGGAGGTAAACCCAGGGGACAGAGGAGGACCTATGGATTACCTTGACCATCTACAGGAAGGTAAAGCTACCTTGTCTATATTAGGATTTTACAATAAAATAGCTCTCTTTGTAAAAAATAAAAACTCCACTTTTTTTCTACTATAGACACAGCCATACAGTACACAGTCATAGAGTAACTTAAGACTTCTAGAGCAGAACTCAAGCTCTCCAGCAACCTCCATTTAGTCAAATCTCCAGTTTGTATTGAGTTTTCAAGGTATCATCCAAGGGTTCCATAAAATGAGTGTTCATGATTCTACTTGAGAATGTTGCCAATTCTTATGACTTTATTTCTTCCAAGTTGTAATGAAGACATACTGCAGAGTGTAAAATCCTCCACACTGCTACATGCGGCAAGGCCATAGATACTGGAGATCTACAACACATTTCCACCCATAGCAAACAAAACCAAGTCATTGAAAAATGTCAAGAATATTTTGATCCACCCAAGAATGTCACTTGGGAAAGCCACATTCTCAGTACAAGACACCAACTGCCAGGTGAGACCATTGATCATTATGTGAATGATAGCGATCACAGACACAAGTAATAAAAGTAAGTCACCTGACTTTGAACAGTTAACAGATGGACTAACTAGAAAGTAAATTATTTGTGGTATTATTGATAACAGGTTCACAGTAAGATTAAGAAAAGAACTTAACTTTGCACAGAACAGTAATTAAATACAGGGCTAATGTAAACTATGCTTCCCAAATGAATCGAGAAGCAAGCAACAAAAAGACTGACCTGCATCTAATTAAAAATGTTCACTGAGGCACAGAGGCAGAATAAACAAATGGCAAAGATTATATTTGTTTGGAATAAATGTGAAAAACAACCACAGTATATGATGCAAATTGTCCAACAAAAGAGCAACCATTCTGCAAGAGAATGCCACATGCAGTCCAAATTGCAAAAGAAATACAAAGGCAAAATAAGTTAACAAATATACAGCTGAAGGAAAAAGCCAAATGGTGAGGATGTAGAAACAGTTTCCTGGTTAGGTCAGTAACATTTACAGTGCAAGTGTAAACCACATACCTCCCGAGTAAGGGGTTCTATCCCATCTAGTGGCACTGAGACCACTTAGGGTATGTCTTCACTACCCGCCAGATCAGCGGGTAGCAAGAGATCGTTTGGCGATCGATTTATCATGTCTCATTAAGACGCGATAAATCGATTGCCTGCGATCCCCCATTGACTACGGAACTCCTGCTTGCTGCGAGGTGCAAGCTGGAGTCGATGGGGGAGCGCGCCGCCGCCCGCCGCCACCATGAGGAAGGCAGGTGAGTTGGCTGAAGATACACTGACTTCAGCTACGTTATTCACGTAGCTGAAGTTGCGTATCTTCAGTCGATTCCCCCCTCCCCCCATGCAGACCAGCCCTTAGAGAGAAAACTATAATGAGTTTTCTTTACAGCCATAGCTAACAGCCAGTTTGCTTTTAGCGCATGTGGTAGAGGCCCATGCACTAAGCTTAGGGCGACTAGATAGCAAGTGTGAAAAAACTGGACAGTGGTGGGGGATAATAGGCACCTATATAAGAAAAAGCCCTAAATGTCAGGACTGGACCTATAAAATAAGGACATCTGCTCACCCTAACTAAGCTCCAGAGGTCCCTGGTTCGATCGCGGCTGCCAATAACTGGTATCTGTCGATGTTACACAAGTTTATGCAAAAGACCAGTTTCTGACAAAAGAAATAAATGACCAAAGATAGATTTCAAAATGGAGCTGAGTGCAGTATATATAGCGATAGCACACTGCTAAAATAAAGCATGTTTGATAATGCACACAAAATGAGCCCATGTTTATATAAGAAGAGATAGCAGTCACTAGAGTTTGAAACTATGCAATACAAATACCAAACTTGAGTTGAACAGCAGTCTGCAAATACAGATGATCAAATGGGTGTAAAACTAGTCAACGAAACAGGATGCAAAAGATATTCTTAACAAATTAAATGAGGTTTTTAAATGGACTAGAATCTACTAGGATATTATACATCCTGGGTATAGCAGGTTCCGGAACGCCATTACAAATACATATAGAAAGTAAAAGCAAAATATGACCAGACAGCAAAATTATTCATTATTAAAAGAATTAGGACAACAACCGATTGGGTTAACAACATGGTCATCATAATAAAACCAAACACATTAAAGATTTGTGTAGAATCAAAAGTTTTTAACAGTATCATCAACCATGGTCTGAGGTGGTCATCCTTGGACTACTAAATTCAGGTCTGTTCAGTTTTGGAGGTAAGCCACAGATTTTGACAGACCCAGATCAACGGAGAAAGTATAATACTTCACCTTTTCTACATCCCTTTTGGTAGATATGTTTAAGTGACTTCCCTTTAGAATTTCTTCAGCATTAGAGATGTCCCAGAACTTTAAGCATACGAGTGAAATGAATAATTGCCCGTGACTGCTGGTTTGGGGCAAAAATGATCAGCACATAAAGTTTTGCAATGTGCCAAAGAAAAAAAACCTTTACATTGAATATGAAAAAATGCCAGATTGGGTTCAGTGAGATTAGTTATGTAGGACACCAGTTTTGTGGGGAAAAAAGTGTTTGCCTGGACCCAAGAAAATGGAGACACTTGTACAGATGCAAAGTCATTAAATAAAACAAGAGAGATTCATATACAGAGATTCATCCCTAGCTTGTCACAGTTAAGTGCTTCCCTCAGAACGCTGATAGAAGACAATACAGAATAGCACTGGGATAATTTTAATTTCCGAAGTTCTTTCTTGGCAAAAAGGTGCTGACAAAGCATAGGTGTTCTGTAACAACAGTCTGGAAAACACAAACATATGTTTTGTCCTTATTTTTGTGCTTTACAGTTGCTTTTGAGGCCAGTTGTCGAGACAGTGGGAGAAAGAAGGGCGGTTGTTTTTTATTTTACCAGTGACTCCTTCCTACAACAGGCACCCCAGAAACAGGCACCAGAATTAACCTTTTATTAGAAACCTGATTTTCAAATTCAGTAAGTCCTGTCTTCACAACTCATCTGTGCACAGTACCAAAGCCCATTACACTAAAGGTAATGGTAACAGCAGATAATGTGTTCTAAAGTCAGATGTTAAATGCATAAGGACAGCCCTTCTTCTTCCGGGAAAAGGTTATCTGCTCAGCAGGATGCTGTGACAGACTAGAAGAACTGAGTGTTCAGCAGTATGTACTCTGACCTGCTGTATCTAGCCTCTGACTGTAAAATGAGTCTTTTCTTTTGAGATCTGTAGCCCTTCAAAGCACTCTACTTACTACAGAAATAAACTCCCACCATTTCACACTACTGTCCACAGTGAAAGCATTTGGTGTCTCTTTCACCTCCAGCAGTGTGCTGTGCACATCTTTCTGGAAAAGGAGCTCAGTGGCTGCTCGGTATGCAAGGCAATGGGAAAGGGTGCAAGGAAGCCCACCTCCCCCATTCTAGAATCCCTGCATAGTGGGCAGCCACAGAGCGGGTGGAGAGCAAAGCCACTGCTCCATGCTAGCACTGGCCTCCCACAGATGCGGTGGGGGTGAAAACAGGGAACGTGACCCACCCCTTTTCATGCTTTCTAGAAGACTTGCTTAGGGACTGCAGGCAGTTTGTGCAAAGCTGTTGCTCTAATGTGTTCTTCCTGAGTGACCCAGGAGGAATTCTAGCTATGTCAGTACTCTTGATGTCACTACTGCAGGGTAGCCCGTGAAAGCTGGGGGAAAAGTGCAAGTCTCTAAACACACCCTTACAAACAGAATTGTAAAACTCCTCCACAGCGTCCAGGGACAGTGCCATTAAGTTGGCTGCCCTCCAACTATGGTAGGACAGGCCCATGTTTCCTCATTTCCAATCCTGTACCATTGCTGGAAAGCCATCTTTCCTCTCCTTCACAAGGTTTTGAAGGACATAAATCGCATGTAATACTTAGCAAAAAAGACCCAGAGGAAAGATGTCATTCACCGGAGAGAGAATGCACATTTCCCTCCCAGCTCTGGCCTCAGTTAAAGTACTATCTTAATGAGAGATAAGCTTCTCCACTAAGAGGCTTTTCTTTCTTTGACTTCAGAGTGCATTTTTCCAGTTTTTATGCAACATCCTAATCTCAAGTCTTTTTATTCTACTTTTATCTGTTTATGTTGCTCACAAAAATGGTATTAATGAAAACAAAAACATCTGTTAAGTAGGGTAAATTCTGTACTGCATGAGAGCAAAACAAGAAGCCACTGGCATTCTGCACCAAATGGATTCCATTAACCAGAAGGAATACAGTCTTCAAACTGGCAGAGTTTTGCATTGCTGATAGCATATAACATGATTATTTACAAGTGGGGAGTGAGGAGAATAAATCACATTAGATGTGTAAAATACATGCAGTTATGCAAGTCACAGGGACACACTTCAATCCTATGGCTACCAATATTTGTATAAAGCATTTTTAGTTAAAAAAAACTAAATGTTCTCCCACATCTTGCATTACACCTGCTCTTCATATTCTTTTCATCTCATGTGACCTACAGAAAATGCTGTGAAACTTGGTTTTAAGAAAAATGCTAGAGATCGCTTCATGTAAAATTTTGATGCATTCTTATAAATCTTTCATTCCCAATTTTACATGTACTAATTTGTGATCCTCATTTATAAAAATGGGGGTCATTTTAGTTTAACAGCTTTTACTGAGCTAACTAAGCAGTCTATTTTTTAACAGAGTAAAAGACGTACTAACTGGGAATACTGGGATGTTATTAAGAATATCTAAGTAGGCTGAATACCAAGGGGGAAAAAAACTTCCAGAGGAAAGTTATTAGCTTATAGACTAGTCTCTCAGTATAAATGATAGATACCGACAGAATACTGCCAAAGGATAACAGCTGGCTAGTAAGAACTTTGCATATTTATTTCATTCATCTACTCTTATCTTACTAGTTATATATTAAAAAAGAATCAGACCTCTCACAATGGACATAGCTGGCTCACATCAACATAGTCTCAGTAATGTATTCTTCTCTGTTTCTCCCTCTACCCACTGACATATCCTGACATCTGAGTGCTGCAAGTCATAAAGAACCTAGCATGTTGTACTGCCAAGCCTTGATTTGGACTTATATGTACCACTATAATACAAATAATACATAAAAATAAACCTCATAGCTTGACACATTTTTTAACAGACAACAGAATAGAGACATTCATACATTATCAGGGAGGTTGATCTCAAGATATAAAAAGTCTCTTCTATCTCTAAGTTCTAATACACAAGTCAAATAGCTTCATTTCTGAACAGTTTCTAATACATACAGAGAGAGAGAGAGAGAGAGAATATTTTTTTCAGCATGTACAGGGCCTCTTAAAAATTCACAGTAAAATAAAAATCTCAGTGGAGAAATTATTCAAGGAGAAGTCTTAGTATATGAAAAAATATAATATATTTTAAAAAATTAATGGCACAATTTTCCACATGTATCTTGTTCTCACATGAATTTAAGATTTGGCTTTTTTGATGAAACTCATGGTCTTCATGAAAATAGAAATTAAAAAAACAAAACAAATAGTCTAGGCTCTGAGCTGTCCAATGGTGGTAAGTGGCAAGATTCATCTTCTTTGTCCAATAGGATGGATGCAATATTACAGTGAGGGCAGAGGAGGTTGGAAGGAGAGTGAAAAGAGAGAGATGTTGCTGAAAAAGGGAAAGGTTACCGTTTTTCAAAGAGGGTTCAGCTCAATGGCGTAGAAACTATGAGGCATATACAGCAAGGAAATAGTGCAAAAAGTATATTAACATGGGCCTATACCAGAACACCTGCTGAGCAAGCCCCACAACACTGAAATCAATGGGAGTAGTAGAGGGCACACAGCACTTCTCGTTAAATGTTCAGCCCCTTGCAGAATTAGGTGCTTATCTAAGAAGACTATGACAGGATTAATTGAAGGTGATACCGTCAGGTAACTTGTGACTTGCACATTCAAAACACAAAATAATCCTATTTCAAATTATTTGTGCAATTCGTTATCACTCTTTTGTATTTAAGAAGACATTTGATCCCTCCTGGAGATATATCCCAACATCACAGAATCGAGTCAGGTCTGGGCAGCCAGCCAGTTTTTGAGATTATCTATATTTAGACAGGGGGTTCCCTGTGTAAATCCTGCTTACCCATTACAAGCCTTGGGGAAACTGCAGCTGCTTCCTCCAAGCAGGGCCGGTGCAATGATATTTTGCGCCCTAGGTGAAACTTCCACTTTGCGCCCCGCTTCTTCACCCCTCCCCTTGGAGCATCACTTATTATAAACTTTCAAAATACTTTCAAAAATACACTCTTTTTATTCACGTATACTTTCTTCATATCAAAATCTGCTACAGTTTATTCTACCTTTAGAATATCCAATTATTATTAATAAAATTTATAAAATTAGAATGGCAGATGCTCCGTCATACAACAACTGACAATATCAATATGACAAATTTCAACAACCTACACATGCACATTCACACATAAACACATACACTCAAATACTTAACATACACACACAATTGACACAAAGTATTAGCGAAATGATGCAGCAGCACTTGCCAGAGTCTTAGAACTGAAACAACTCAACAAAAATAGTGAGCCTCAGACGACAACCTCTGAAAACTAATAAATTTTGGATTATAAACAGCCTGTCAGAACAGATAACAGCTGTGCATGACAAGAAAAATGATGTCATTGACACTTTGTACCATAGTGAAGCAGTACGCTTGTGCCCGCAACGCAGAGCTGGCGTAGGCTATAGCTGTAATATACGAAAGAATGACAAATTAAAATGCACGTTCAGCAATGTTTCTCTTTTCTTTATTCATTTGTTTTCTAGCAATAGTGTAAAAAAAATTTGAGGCACTGCTTTTTGGCGCCCCCAAATCTTGGCGCCCTAGGCAGCCGCCCAGTTCGCCTAGCAGCTACACTGGCCCTGCCTCCAAGACACCACCGTGCAACTGCAGTCTACAAAGCATCTATTTGTGCATTATGCTTTCAGAACCTGTTCCACAACTCCGCGCTCTCTACGCATATCTGTGCTGGACCTCTGCATTGTTTATCTGCCCTCCTCCTCTCTGCAAGTATATTGCCCACTGCTGGCAGATCTTCTCCCTGAGCTGCCTGTTATCTTTTCTTTCTGTCTGTCTAGCAGAGTAGCAGTCTGTCCTTTACTGCCTTGGGGAAGGAAGGAAGGAAAGGTTTGTGGAAATCTTTGTAAAACATTTTTCCTCAAGTGCCTCACCAAAGAGCCAACAGGAATGCAAAGCCAGTCCCGCTGCTATCCAAAGGAGCACTTCAGGAAATAAATTCAGCTAGACAGCTTCCAAGAATTGATTGTTTATTATTGTTCATTCCTAGCACCTTCCACACCCCCAGTTGAATCAGGAACTGAGCTGAGAAACTCATGAACGTAGAATTAATTCAAGCTTAGAAATAGCATATTCCTGCTGCTGAATGTGCACGAAGACATGCCTGCTATTTGGACAGTAACTCCAACGCACATACTATCATATGTTTTGGATGTCCATTATCTCACGGTTATTTAATCTATTACTGTGCAATAAAGTACAGATGTTTCTTCTTGCCCCGATAACAGCTGAGAGTTCCAAGAAGCAATCATAAAATGCTCTCTAACATTTTTAGTTCATCCAGCTCCCTGTCTGTCCTGAGACACCCCTAAATGTGGCAATGAGTGAGAAGATAATGGTAGCTCAGAAACCCAGAGCTAAACCATTCATACAGGCTGTTTGTACAAAGATATACACAAACACAATGAAAAATCATTGACACAGATAGTATAATATTTCATACGCTACTGCCTTTCACACCAAAAGATCCCTAGTGCTCAGAAACTATTCTCCAGGAGAAGGGATAAGATCTCTTCTCGCTCCCTCAGTGCAATCTGCGTGCAGCTTTAAACTTGCCAGAGCAGAAGGCTTGTTCCAGTAGAAGTGACACTTGGTTTGCAACTCACCATTTGTGCTCTGCAGCCATCTGGGAAGCAGTAGGTAGGTGTGTTTGCTTTACTGAGGTAAGGATGGTGTGGGTGAAGATTCTTCCACTTTCTCTGTATCATTTCCCAAAGGTTTGTAAATAGCGCCCATTTCCACCCACCATAATACATGGGAAAGGGAAAGAAAAGGATGCAGAAAAGAGAGATCGCTGACACAGTCACAGAAAAAAACTAACCTGCCAAAGGGATGGTGATGGGAAGCAGCAGCAGCAGATGGAGCAGCAGGACCGGCAGGAGTTTGTTGGCCCACATGCTGCCCCAGCAGCTCGCAGGGAGGAGGAGAGGAGATGGCTCGTGGAAGGACCCCTGTGCGCGGTCGGTCACTAGAGGAGGCTGAGTGAGCCGCGCTGCTTTTTATTGCGATGATCTAAGTTTGTTGTGTGATTAACTGGAAAGATCGGAGTCCCAACTCCCTCTTACGGTAAGAGATTGTTTAACAACATCCCCTCTGCCTCCTCTCCCCCTCCCCTGCACCCGCAGGAGCTGCCTCCTTCCCTTCCCTTCCCTCCCCCCAGCCCAGCCGGCCGGCGGCCGGCAGCTCCTGCGCCAGAAGGGTGCAGGGCGCTCAGGCGAGCTGGATCGCCTGGCGCATGGGGGCTGGGGGAGCCCGCGGGCAGCGCCGCGCACCAGGGTCCTGACCCGGCTCAAGTCACTGGGAGCTTCGCCTTGTCTTCAGCGGCCTGGATCCCAGCCCCGGTCCGGAGCGCGGGGCAAAGGCCGGCCTGGGGCCCGCGGAGTGTTACATGGGAACCTAGGTCTGCCCCAAAGGGGCGTGGGGGGGGGGGCATGGACAGCAGAGGGCCCCTTCTCCAAAGCCGGCGGAGGGCCCCCCCCCTCCCCCCCCCACCAGCGGCCCCCCCCCCCCCCCCGCCTTCCTGCCTCACCTGCAGCCAGACCCTCTCCCCGGCCCGGTCCCCTGCCTGCCCTGCAGGTGGCCCCTCTTCCCCCTGCCTCACCTGCAGCCAGACACCCCTCCCCCATCTCCTGCCTCACCTGAAGCCGGACCCTCTTCCCCTCGTCTGTCCCCTGCCTCACGTGAAGCTAGATACTCCCCACCCCATCCCGTGCCTCACCTGCAGCCAGACCCCTCCCTCCTGGCAAGACCCCCCTTCCCCGCATTTCCTGCCTTACCTGCAGCCAGATCCTCTTATCCAGATCTGGGGCCAGACCTCCTCACCTGTAATTAGACCCCCCCGCCTCACCTGTTGCCAGACCTCTGACTCACCCCTCCCTTTCTTGCAGTTCACCCCCTCCCGCATTCCACAGTCAGGTCACCCCTGCTCTTTCCATCATCTTCAGTGAGACCCTTGACCCGAATCTTCCCCCTTCACCTGCAAATCGACCTTCCCCCCTGGCTGTAGCCAGACCCGCCCCCCCGCTCCCTCCCTTAC
>ML677341.1:14679481-14835980 GCA_007922305.1 Dermatemys mawii | reverse complement strand
GCCAGACCCGCCCCCCCGCTCCCTCCCTTACGTGAAGCCAGATCACCCCTTCTCCATTCTCTTTCTCTCACCTTTAGCCCAGTACCCCTCCCTGGCAAGCAATCTTATCACTTATTTCACTCAAATTCTCCCACTGTCCCCAGATAGAAACCCTTCCTCAAGCCCCCCCTCCAACAATTACCCCAATCTCTTCTTCCACACCCCACCCCCGCCCTTACCATGCCATGCAGCCTGACCTCACCAGCACCACCAGCCAAGTTCCAGTTCCCTAAAATTGTAGGAACTCAAAAGGGCAAATCAAAAAAAAGGCAAACACAAGCTGGTCTGGTGCAATTAGAAGAAACAATCAGCAGAATTCAAAGGTGCATTTATCGTCACGTCATTCATAGGCAAATGTCAACTACGCTTTTTTCTATCAAACTTTAGTGTTATTTACACTGAAGCAACACCACTAATGCTCAAATGTAAGTTGTAGATCAATTGAGCAAATAAAATTATAGAGACAAGAATAAAGGGAATTCTCAGTTCAGGCTCCTGTGCTGACCTTAACTCTGCCTTCTTATTCCAGGAATCCACCCTCTGTCTCACAGGGCCACCTTTGGCTAACATGTGTGGGGCACAGACAACACAAGCAGGCAGGAAGCCGTAATTCCCTTCATTTTCCACAAACCAGCCAGAGACCTCCACATGTTGCCATGCCAACCTTAACAGCAGCCATATTCAGTCTCCTTGTATTATTCAGAGAAACCCTCGCCTTTGCCCGCTCCTACTATCCTACTCCTACTATCTGCATTAATACTGCTCATCATTTTTTACCCCATCTTTGCCCCACTTACCAAATGCAAGCAAAAGGGGTAAGTCGAGTTGAGTCTAATGCATATTTGGGGGGTTTAGTGTGCAGATGCTGGGTGGTGGTGGTGGCCTTTGATATAGGTCAGACTTGATGTGTCTTTTGGCCTTTAACCCTATGACTCTGTCCAAAAATGGCCTTTTTTCTTAAACAGAACATTTTTAGAGAAAAATTAATTTCCATTTTTGAATCCCCAAACATTCAGTGTTTTCTTCCTCCTTCCATTTTATTTTTTGCAATGGTACAAAGGAAAAAGAAGTCAGCAGAGAGGAGATAAGTGAAGTGAAAGAAGAAAGGGATCTGTGCAGCTAAAAAAATTTTTAAAGGAACATTTTTGCCAACAATTTCAAATTTAAAAAATGTTCCTTTTCAAAACTTACAAAATGAAAGTTATTTCTAAATTCTTCACAGAAACAACAGTTTTTCAGCCAGGTTTAATCCCCACTGAAGCCTGGAAGCATCAGGAACCACCACCACCCATTCTCCACCTATGAGCTTGACATGCTTATTACCATCACCAGACCTCCCCTACCATATCTTCATTTGGGTTAAAATCTCAGCAGTCTCATCCACCCTCCCAACATGAGCTAGACGCTCCATCTTTCCCTCATGTACCATCTCAGTAAGAGCTACAAACCCCTATCTTTGTCCTACCTAGCAAATGCAGGCAAGAAGGGTGAGTTAAGGTCATATCTGCATGTAACAAAAAAAACATTCTAATGCATAATGCATGTCATCTTGGAACGGCTATACTATAATAAATAATAATTGATTTTTGGTCCCCCTCTCCAATAAATGGCAACAAAATAGATGACAATGGAAAAAACAAAACCTCAAACCACTCATCTGCTAAGACTCATGACTTTATTGCGTTCTGTTCCCCGTCCTTGATTGTCCACTTAGTACTCACTTTTTTGATACCCACTTTCTCTGTTTTGTGCCTTGTAGATGCAAGTCATAGCATGTAAGCATCTAACTACTGGATTAAACAATTATGCAAGCTTCTTAGGGCATAAATCTTGTCTTAACACTCATTTGTAAAGAGCTTGGCATACTTCTGATGCTATATTAACAATTACTAATATATTTTTCTTCCTCCTGCAAACTGACAAAAACATCAATATAATCTTGATAGATGGTTAAGATATAATCATAGAATCATAGAATATCAGGGTTGGAAGGGAACTCAGGAGGTCATCTAGTCCAACTCCCTGCTCAAAGCAGGACCAACCCCAACTAAATAATGTGATGGGCAGGCAGAGGTATGGGACAGAGTTGAGGATGGTGTTGGAACCTTGACTGAGTATTTACTCTTCTTTGTTTATTCAGACTGGGATTTTCCAAAGGCCCTAAAGGAGCTAGCCACCAAACTTACCTTGAATTTCCATGGGATGTGGAGACCTAAACTCCCTTAGCCCTGGTTTAAACTTACGTCCCAGAGGCCCCAGAGCATGCTTCTTAAACTAAGTGAGGAAATGCACGGCCCAGTCTTGTGGGCATGCTTTGAGTACACGCAAGACCAGATACCTGTCAGACCCCACAGTAGGCAGGCCAGAGGAAAGTCACTAATAACTAGAGGGCTGTATTATTATTATTAATTATTTGCATTGTGGTAATGCCTGTGAGTCCTATGAGACTAGGACCCCATTGTGCTAGGTGCTGTACAAACATAGAACAAAAGATGGTCCTTGCCCCAAAGAGCTTACAATTTAAGCATATTTTCCTTTATAGTAATCAAATTTCATCTTTAAGTGCAGTTATTCTCTGAAAGGGAGTCTCTAAAAATCAAGTCCCATGCTTATAATGTCTTAGTAATTTTCAGATCAAATTTGATCTTACAGGTAGAAAGAGGAATAAAGATTTAAATATGCTGTAGCTTAACTAGAAGTGATGGGTTTGAAGCAGGAATAGCTAGGGGAAAATCTATGAACTCTGCCACGCAAGAGATTAAACTAGATTAAACTAGATGACTGTGGTCATTAAACTAGATGACCATAATGCTCACTTCTGATCTTCAAATATAAGAGTTTTTCTTTCTCTTTCTCCCTCCCACCCTACCACACTTCACCTCACCACACAACTGCCAGTCTTTCAAATTCACCCTGATAATGCTGTTCCCATGACATCGCCAGGGTTAAAGATGATGTATTTGAAAATTAGCATAAAAGTCTTGCACAGGATGTCCAAGGAGAAAAGAATCTTGTTCATTTTACCCTCGATGTATTGACTCTGAGCTGCTAACAGGAGTAAATAGTTGCACAAGTTTATTTTGCTTGGTAAAGTAAGCAGACATGAGCAAAGATCTAGATGAGCAAATGCATAGAAGTTGCTATTTTTTCACAATCCCTTTTCTGACCATAACCATATTTTTAATCTGTTTTTCAGATACAGCATGCAGGGCAGAAATTTCAAATACTCACAATTTTGGCCTTGACAGAATTAACCTTGACAAAAGATACTGAGTCCAAATTAAGTTTAAAGGGAAGCAATTTTAGTCACATGAGTCACCTAATGTGTTCAAAGTAAATCTTAAAAAAAAATTCTTAACTTACATATTGTATTAAGTGTATGAATGGTTTGTGTATCACGGTGGGCCAAGTATTATATGCACTCCATGGGGAGAAGGTTACAACAGCTCCTCCAGGAAGTGAAAACAGTAGGAGATGACTAAGGCAAATCATTTAGGTTATAACACTTTTAAAGAAGTATCACCAGGCTCACATATTATGGTTCAAAATGATAAAATGGAGAAGATGGGGATTAATATGAGTATTGGAAAACAAATAAGGAGCTGGTTAAAGAGGAGACTACAACAGGTGACACTGAAAAGTGAACTGTCAGGCTGGATCAAGGTTACTAGTGGAGTTCCTCGGAGATCTGTCTTGGGACCAATCTTATTCAACATTTTTATTAATGATGTTGGCATAAAAAGTAAATAAAATAAATTTTGCAGATGACACAAAGTTGATAGGTACTGCCAACAGAGAGGTCCAGAATATCATACAAGAAGATCTAGATGACCTTCAAAACTGGAGTAATAGAAATAGGATGAAATTTAATAGTGCAAAGTGCAATGTCATGCATTTAGGGATTAGCAACAGGTTTTTTTTGCTATAAACTGTGGTCTTATTGGTTGGAAGCAATGGAACAGGAGAAAGAGCTAGGTATATTAGTTGATCACAAGATGACTATGAGCTGCCAGTGTGATATGGCTGTGAAAAAGGCTAATGCAACCCTAGGATTCATCAGGCAAGTTATTTCCAGTAGAAATAGGGAATCATTAGTATCACTATACAAGGCACTATGTGACGTCATCTGGAATATGTGCAATTCTGGTCTCCCATGTTTAAGAAAGTTGAATTCAAGCTAGAACAGGTGCAGAGAAGGGCTTTTAGGATGATCAGAGGAATAAAGAACCTAGTATATGAGAGGAGACTCATAGAGATTAGCTTGCTCAGCCTAATCAAAAGAAGGCTGAGGGGAAATATGATTGCTGTCTATATTCACATCAGAGGGATAAATAGCAGGGAGGGAGAAGAGTTATTTCAGTTTAGTGTCAATATTGACACAAAAACAAATGGATATAAAGTGACCATTAAGAAGTTGATTGACAGAAGCAGGGAGTGGATGACAGGAGATGAACCATTCAGTGATTATCTGTTCTGTTCACTCCCTCTGAGGCACCTGGCACTGGCCACCGTTTGAAGACAGGATACTAGGCTAGATGGACCACTGGGTCTGACACAGTGTGGTTGTTATGTTCTAAGCTGAGGCTTGAAATTAGATGAAGGTTTCTGGAACAACTTTCCAAGTGGAGTAGGGGGGGCAAAAAAAACTATTTAGCTTCAAAATTGAGCTTGGTAAGTTTATGGCGGGGATGAGACTGCCTATAATGACATGTAGCTGATCTCTAGCTGCTAGCAGCGAATATCCCCAATGGCTGGTGATAGGATTCTAAATGGGTAGAGCTCTGAGTTACTACAAAGAATTATTTCCCAGGTATTTGGCTGTTGGGTTTTGCCAAAATGCTCAGTGTCTACCTGATCACCATATTTGAGGCTGGGAAGGAATTTTCCCCAGGTCAAATTGACACAGACCTTGTAGGTTTTTCGCCTTCATCTGCAACATGGGTTTAAACTAGAGTAAATGATGTATTCTCTGTAACTTGCAGTCTTTAAATCATGGCTTGAGGACTTCAATAACTCAGCCAGATATTATGGGTCTATTACAGGAGTAGGTGGATGAGGTTCTGCAGTCTACAATGTACAGGAGATCAGAATAGATGATTATGATGATTCTTCTCACCTTAAAATCTATGAGTCTCTTTTTACTGCCTTTTTAAAGACAGGACAACATAAGATAGGGAAACGAAAGGCCCAGTGCATAGATTGGGATAACTACATGCCACAAAATTTTATTTAGATATTAAACTGGAGTCTACCAAGATCAAAGACAATTCTAATTATTTACAAACTTTCTGAGTTCTTCATCCATATGTTTTTGCATTAAATTCCTTATATTCTTTTTCAAGAAGACACTAGAGCATGGGCTCTTTTAATGGCTCAACTTTTTGGCAGATATAGGACGTGATACTGGTCTAACTGAACTCAGTTGTAAGGAAGGTTTTTAAGTGGGCTGTGTATGCATACATGAATGCATACATGTCTATGTAGGCATTTATTTGGATTATTTAAGCATTCTATTCTGAGAATTTTGTAACAATTTAATAAAAAACCTTAAAACAGTCAATGAAGTTTGTCTTGTCATTGTGCTAACAAAATAAGAACTTAACCCCTTTCCCATTTAATTACAACACCCTCCAACCATATCACTGATTCCCCATCCCATTGATCCACTTCTACACCACATCCTGTAAAGAGAAAATGTGATGTATTTTCTTGTGATCGTTAATTGTTCTTTTAATTATTAATTGTATACTAATTAATGTATTATTAATTATTATTATTAGTGTTTACAGGCTTAGGTCCTTAAAGTTCAGGCCTGCTCTGAAAAAATGGTTATGTAAAAATTACATCACTGATCTAATTCAACAGATCTACTCCTTGTGCATATTCAGAATATATATCTATTGACTTAGGAGTTAAAATAGTACTTTTGTTTTGTTTTGTTTCTATTTCACTCACTCCTTTTAGCCCTGCAATGCCAACATAGCCAAGAGAGGGTAAACATTACGAGCAGAACTGTGAACTAAATTCCAACCAATTACATCTTTGTTACTCGTATCTAACTTGATCTGCAGAACCTTTTCTGTTGATTCTGATGTGTAAGAAGGAAGAATCCCTGCTTGACTGTTAGATCCAAGGATCAATTTGTGAGACTGGCAGTTAGAAAAACAAACATAATTTTACTTGCAAAGTGAGTACCTATAATATTGATTAATCTGAAATGAGGGAATAAACACAGAACCCCATAATTCCATAGTTACTAAGGGCTTGTCTATAATTATAGTGCTCCAGCAGTATGGCTGCACCAATGCAGCTGTAGCACGTAGTGCAGAGACTACTTACACCGATGGGAGAGCTTTTCCCTTTGGCAGAGGTACTCCACTCCCTGAGAGGCAGTAGCTATGTCGATGGACAAAGCCCTCCCATCAACAACGCTGTGTACACCAGGAGTTCAGTCAGTATACCTGCACCACTAAGTGAAGTAGTTATATCAACATAAGTCTTGTAGTGTAGACAAAGCCTAAGTTACTTTTTAGAGGATAGTCACCTTGTGCATTTTTAAACATTCATATATTCAGCCATTTGTCAGTTAACCTTCATTTACTGTTATGTATGTGTGTATGGTTAGATGTTAGCAAAAATTATTTAACCAAAATCAGCATACTATTAAGGGCTCTACACTTATGCTACCTGAGTCACATGTCCAGCATACTTTGTGCTGGACATATGTTAAAAACTGTGTGCAATCTTTTATTCTTGGCATATGAAGAGATCATCAAGGACAAGACAGTGTTTTGCAAAGCTTTGCTAAAGTAATAAACTCTTATAATTGTTGCAAGATTGTTAAAACTAACAGGGTACAGATATCCAAAAGCCTTGAGTACTAGGTACAGACTGCACAGGAAAGGAAAATTAGAGTACATCATGTCATAAAGAAATGTGGGAAGTTTCCTGTCTGTGGTAACAGACTAAGGTACACATATGGTTAATAGCGAGTTAATATTTTTTGGAGCAGACTACACTATGACTGCAACTGCTGATTAGGTCAGTTTAATCTTTGCCTGTCTGTATGTATTGTTATATGTTTGATTAAGCAAAGATATCTGATGACTTACCAATAAATGAACCATAACATAGTCAACCTTAGTATACTGGTCACTCTGCTCCTTCTTTAATAGCACATAGCCCAGAGTTTTATCACACTTACTGAATGTGTATTCTTTTTCTTTGAAATGTAGTCTGGAAGCAATAGGCTACCTGGCCTCTTCTTTCTGTGTTTATTGCCCATTGCCTCTGGAAATTTGTCTTTTTCCAGAGTGATTTAATTTTTTTAGTTAACATAATTCAGATGTAGTAATGTTTATGCATGAATTCTGAAGACTATTTATTACCAGAGAATCCCAGCTTCCATTTTAAATAAAAAAAAATTAGACTCTATAATTGTGGAGAAAAGCTTGAAAATGTGAATCTTAAATGTGCCAACACCAACAGTCAACTAAAAAGTATCTAAAATGGGGGCCTGACTTATGATTTTTGAACTCCTAAGGTTGACAGTACTGCTACCCTTACTCTGAGGCTACATTAGATGCAAATAGTATTGTCACTGGCATAAAGAAGAAAGGCATTAAAAGCCAGAGAAAAATATTCAAAAATAATACATAGACTTGGCCCAGCAGCTATCAGAGAGCCAAGGGACCTCTTTTTCCCATCTGACTCCTTCGTAACAGAAACATCAGTCTGAGAAATAATGAGAAAACCTCACTAAAAAATATGATGCAAGAAGAAAAGTTGCAGATGTTACATCATAGAGACATTAATAACAAAGGTTAATGCAATGGATACTAAAATAGAGGAATACATTGGCTGTGTACAGAGTATGTTTCTTCCCTTTTACAAAGATTCTGCCAGTTTGAGACAGATTTCCTATACATAAAGACTAGGATTAAAAAGTCCATATAATATTTTCATTGGCTTCATTGGGCTTGGATCAGACTCAAGATGCAAAATTCTGCCCTTACTCTTGATATCTCTCAAATAGAAACTTTTGAAGTGCACCCACTTTTTGATAAGAGAATGAATGAAATGCACAGAGAAGAGTGAGGTTTAAAAGTTGATGGATTATGGGATGAGTGGAGTTACTTGAAAATCCAGAGACACATAAAAACATTAGACCTGGAAATTCCACAGGATGAAGACTTCCAGGGTCACCTTGTCAAGAGTAAAATATCTAGGCTTTGATATTAAAGAAGATCCTTTGTACCTAGAGAGCTGTTACACTATTCAACAAAAAAAGACAAGATGGGGATGTAGTAGTTGTCATGCAATCCTTCAGACCTGAAGGAATATTCATAGCAACACTGAAAAAAACAAAAACAAAAGAGGAACTCACAACTGAGGGCCATAAAGTGCTGATATTTCCTGATTTAAGCCTGGCAATCCAAGGGCTACAAGCTCACAAAGACATCAGAAAAGGATCTTATCAGTGAAGGAATCTCAGACTGAATTCTTTTCAAGAACAGGTCATCCGGTACTTCAGTTGAATCAAAGACTCCTGATTTGCCATATGATCTTTGCAATGCAGCTACTGGAAATTAGTCAGGGAGGAAAAGAGACATTTGGCTGTGGAATCAGGATAGGAACTCTCAGAAGAAGACTAACTAAAACTTGAATTTCCTAGCTACTTGTACTCTCTATGCTGAATAGGAAATATTTCCATACATTGTTTATCAGTTAAAATGCTTAACCACAATTACTGAACAATACTGAACATGGTGTAACCTTGGGTATACTTGTTATGCAATTATTGCTTTGCAACTATTGCAAGGTCTGTTGCTTTTCTGTTCCATTTAGTTTCTTAAATTGCACCCGTCACCAAGGTATCCAAGTGCCTACTGACACTGTGCCCATCCACACAGGGGCAGGCCTCTGGCCTCCAAGACTGGGCCTTCGGCACCAGCTTCCCCGGTCGCTCATTGGTTTCCTACAGCAAATCCAGCCAACCCAGACTCCTGTAGGAGGCTTTTACGGTAGCCTTTCAGGATGCAGTGTTCTCAGTGAGTATTTACAGTGACACAGGAAGCCTTTACAAAACAGGATAACCATTTATTTATTAGTCACCTGGCACACGGAATCAGGAAGTTCTTGGGTTAGCACAGAGAAAGTAAGGTTAAAGCATATTCCAAGTCCATTCTGGTTAGCCAGAGCCCCAGCCAAGCTGTAGTGAACCTCATTATTCAGGCTCTGTGTCTTTCTCTGACTGACCTTCTTTGTCAGATCCCTGGACAGGCCTGACTCCTTCCAACAGCCAACTCTTATTCCCCCGCCGCACACCTTCCCAGCCCTTTGTTCTTGAGCTGGGGGATGTTGCTCGGCTTCCCTGCTGAGAGATAGGGAAATCCATCTCCCTCTGGGCCATTGGTTACTAGGCGTCAATGTCCTGGTGACTGGATTTGCCATTGTCTTTTGGATTCTCCACTGAGGTGGGGCAGATTATCTGATATTTTTGTTTAGTTTTCAAAGTTACTTAGAAGACTTTCTTGGAAATAGCAGCTTCTGAACCAATATCCATCCTGTATTTATCTTCCCAGAATAAACTATAAGTTCTGTTACACAGGAGAATAGCAATTTTTGTACAGTTTCTATTGGTCTCGAATTAATCTATTTTGATGTCCACAAGATTGTTCATCATTTCAACTCTCTCCTTTTCCACCTAAAGTGATTTCAGCTCTAAACACAATTTCACAAAATGAATAATGATCTAAATATTTGAAATAGAAATGGGCATTCCAATTCCAAATACTACAAGGCTTCTGTGGGTTGTTTTGGAGGGCTACATGTTTTAACTGTGCAAAATATGTTCTGGGTACAGTGAACTGCCAAACTATTGGTTTTCACCTGTTTTGAGACAGCAAATGTGCAGTGGTTCAATTTAACTACTTTTCATTAGTAAAGAAAACAATTAAAAATCCTGTTCTTTAGTTGATCCTTACTAATCAGGTTATACAACTCCATTTATGAGTAAAATAATTTCCTTCCCACAAACACTTGGATTTCCATGCACTGGTGTGATTAGCTACATCTTAATATAACATTCCAATGTACTTCTTCAACTTCTTCACTGCAGATCAAGCACAGAAATTCCTTTTCACTTGTTAAGGATCAATAAATTCTTATAGTCCTGTAAGATTATTTTATGCACATAGCCTTCAGTTAGGGAACCATTGCAAATAACACAGTGATAAATGTGAATTAAACTCTCGTTAGAACTGGAAGACAAATAAGCTGGGTCCCACAGCTGGTGAAAAACTACATCTAGACCTTTTTTTTTTTTTAATAGTGCCCTTTGGCAGATACATCTGGTATTTATTCTTTAGGACTAAAATAGCTAGTAGGCTACCTGCAATTAAGCTGTTCCATGTCCCAAGGATGTTTGATATGTGGTCCCACTGGAAGAATTGGTATGGAAAGCCAACTCCAAATCTGGAAATAAATTACAATGATTAACAGAAACATGCAATTAACTAATACAATTAATGTTATATGTCACAATTTAAAAAAATTCTAAGCACTGATTACATAGGTAAACCACTTCTATGCAGTGTTTCTATGAGCTAAATGTTAAAGAATATGGGATTTAAGTTGAATTTTTTTAAATGAGTCATATAGGAAAAAACATTGTTACATGACAGCTATGTCTTCCAGTCTTTTAGTGATTTTTAAAAATCCCTTGTTTTGGATTGTAATAGAGATTTAAAAAAATTAATTAAATATGACCAGTAACAAAAAAATTACTCAGAAAGTTAGTTAATGAAGAGTTGTGACACTAGGAGCAAATCATAGTCTGTACAAGCAAAACTAATAAGTATTTTAGATGGAGTAAGGAATTTTATCAGGTTATTAAGAGGGATATCACTATGCCAAAGCCTGCATTAACTCTGTGAGCATACCCCGTGTAAGCTAGATAATTCAGAGAACAATGTCACTGCAGAATAATTTACAAAATGACCAAGTGAGGTACAGACTAATGTGGGAATAGACATTTGTAGAACCAACTAAATTGGTTAATTGCAAATCTGGATACTGGACAAACCAGCCTATAATGACCAGCTAGTCTTTGTGACATTATTTTAAAAAGTGAAGGCCGGACACAAAAAATAACATTCCAAATGAGAATGAAAGGTCATCTGACAGGCAAAAATTCCTGAACACTAAACGTGGCTGAAAACATACGCCAAGAAACTGCCCAACATTTGATCAAATATGCCGTGAATACAGTAACGAGGGAAAAACACTATGCAAAAAGTATGTCATACAGTTAATGCCAAGAGTGATCACATGCTTAAAGAACAACAAAGCAAAGACACAGCTTTCTTAGTAGGCAAAATCGCTAGAGAGCAAACTGCTTCAAAATGGCAAATGCAACTAAGGGCTTGGCTACACTTGAAATTTCAAAGCGCTGCCGTGGGCACGCTCCCACGGGCACGCTCCCGCAGCAGCACTTTGAAGTGGGAGTGTGGCCAGGAGCAAGCGCTCTTCGTAATCCATCTTGACAAGGGGATTAGCTCCGAGTACACGGAGCGTGGCTCCCAGCGCTCCAAGTCTGTCCACACTAGCACTTTAAAGCGCTCAGACTTGCTGCGCTCAAGGGGGTGATTTTTTCACTCCCCTGAGCCAGCAAGTTTGAGCGCTATAAAGCGCCAGTGTAGTAAAGCCCCGAGTGTTAAGTGCAGTGTTGTATTTTTTTAAACTCAATGCTAGAGCACAAATGAACTGTTATTCTAAAGAAAATACATAATACTGTAGCTAAGGAAATTGTACAGTAATCTAAAGTCATAGTGTGGATTTAAAAGTGTGAAAGGACTAGTAAGAGTTACAACTTGTTTTGAAAACCAGTATCATGGCAAGGGTAAGTGCAGATGTACTTCCTGTGTTAGAAATGGAAACCTGTATAGTCATGAAGTTAGTTAAAAGAGCATTTGTTGTAAATGTCAGAGAATCACAAATACAAAGAAGGAACACAGGAGAATTCTTAGATGTCTTCCAGGATGTCTGGATGAATACTAGAATAAGAAATACAAATCATTAACTACAGCAGGGGTAGGCAACCTATGGCATGTGTGCCAAAGGCGGCACGCGAGCTGATTTTCAGTGGCACACACAGTGCCCAGGTCCTAGCCACCGGTTTGGGGCTCTGCATTTTAATTTAATTTTAAATGAAGCTTCTTAAACATTTTAAAAACCTTATTTACTTTACATACAACAATAGTTTAGTTAGATATTATAGACTTATATAAAGAGAACTTCTAAAAACGTTAAAATGTATTACTGGCATATGCACCCTTAAATTAGATTGAATAAATGAAGACTCGGCACACCACTTCTGAAAGATTGCCAACCCCTGAACTACAGTGATCCAATCACCCAGAAAAATTCCACTTGCTAACAGATGTATGAGAAAACTTGAACTCTGTAATGTAGAAAATCTGTGAATTATTGGAAAACCTAATAAAGTAAGGGTATGCATCAATTCAAACAATTAAAAACAAAGTAATGAAATGTGAACATTGGCTGATGAAAAGAAGTGACAGAAAAGCTCCCAGAAGTAAAAAAAGTCTTAGTTCTAGATCCAAGACAAATCTTCTGGGAAGTAAAGTTAGATAAGTCCAGCTCCCAGCTAGTGACTTTCCACATAGACATTATGGTTGGGATCTTCAGTTGGTGTGAACCTTCGTGGTTCTGTTGAAGTGAAGTGGAGTGATGATAATTTACACCATCTGTGGAGCTGCCCCTGTAACTTTAAGCAAATAACATTTGGTATTAGTTCTGTTCCCAAGGCATCTCAGTAATTGCACAGAACTTTGAGTGATTACAAGGTTTTGAAGTTATAACAGATGATGTTTAAATTTGGACTTGGGACCTTAAAAATACAATGCAAGATTTAGGTGAACTTTACAGAGAGCAAGAGAAAGACATGTAACAATGAACTTGCAAAAGTTAAAAGGGCGGGTGTTAGAGGAAGTTCTCTATATTGGACATAAGTTGAGCAAAGATGACTTAATTGCTGATTCAGATAAAATGAAGGCAATGATTGAAGTATACACTCCACAATGTAAAGCAGATCAACAGATATTTATGGAGATGATAAACTCTTTGATAGAATCCATTCTGATCTATGGTCAATAAACCATTTGGAGAACTGCAGAAATTGGGAAAACAGGCATAAAGAGGCACCTGGGCAATTAAAAACACTGATCTGACAGTTTTAAAATCTGGTGATTTAACTATGCCAGTTGCATTCATAAATGCATCTTCCAAAGGACTTAACACAAGCGTTATGCAGAAAGGACAGTCAGAGGTATTTGAATGGAGAGCTCTAAATAAGGGAGAAAGAATTTTGTTTTAGACTGAGAAGGAGATGCTGGCTGTTGTGTTTGATGTCTCAAATTCCCACCAATATGTAAACGGTAGAGACAAGATACACGAAGAAACTAGATCAGGTGTTTTGTAAAGTGAACTTAAATAACCTTTAGCACAACTTAGAATTCACCATGTGATTGCAAAGTCTGCCAATATAGGATCCCCATGTAGAATTGTGATGGGATGTATCTGACCTTCACAGCCCCCCGCTGGTGGACCCACTACTCTGCTACACCACAGCTCAGGAAACAGCTTTCTGAAAGTAAAAGAGCAGCAAGTAGAGAAGCATATGGGAAACAGTTGTTTTGGGGAACCATCGAGAGCCAACAACTAGGTGAGCTGGGAATCAACAATAGCCAGTCAAGGCCACAACTGATGACAGGTATTCGGGAAGAATCTTGCTGCTATAAATCTGGAGAGGGAATTAAGTCCCAGAAGGGTAAGAACAAGGAACTTCTATTTGAGTTTTGTTGTACGCCAGGAGAGGGTTGCTCGGTGTGACCTGGCTGGAGAGCTGACCCAAAGAGTCAGTCTGGCAGCCTGCAGAGGGCGCTGGGAGCTGAAGAGATGTTAGGCCTGATTGTCTGAGAAGCTGAATACCTGCATTTTCTATTGATTTTAACTAGAAATGTGTGTGCTCAGCACTTCTGAAAAATCAGAGCCAGTGTGGCTACCCTCACTAAAGTAGTAAAAGTGAAAGTGATATTGATAAATATGACATTTGTATAGTGAGCAGTATCCACCTGCCCATTGAATTCCACAAGTTCTTATCAGAACTGATCGGGAACTTTCCAGCAAAATGGTTTATTTTCCATTGGAAAAATGTCATTTAATCAAAACCAAAATAATTTGTAGGAAAGAATTAGTTCCAACGTCTTTCCCAATTCAAAACATTCTATAAAAAAAAGATTTTGAAATTGTTCAAAACATCCTGTTTTGATGTTTTCAAAAAAAAAAGTCGTGTTTTCTGTTTCAAAACTGTAGTTCATTTGCAGTTAAAAAGAAGTATAAAATATCAAAAGCATTAAATGAAATAGAAATGATCAAAATGTTTTGACTGAACCAATCTGATCTTTTTTTTCAGAGTATCAGATCACAAACATATTCAAGATTTTGACTTTTCACCACAACTTGGGATGGGAAAAATTTCAAAAATCTCAAAGATGGGGAAAATCATTTCCCAGCCAGCTTTAGTTATGATTACAAACAATCCCAGTTCTTTGGCATTCACTAAGAACAGTTCCTTATCTAAGAAGATAATACACCTACCCAGGGAGCTGTATTTCAGTTTCAGAGGAAATGATAATTTAGTCTTCCCTAACATTTATGTATTTGAAATCTCATTGATGTAGTGTAGTCTGCATTACACACACGTCTATGCACATGTACGTGTGGGTCTAGTGCACCACTGGGGTAGGGTCCTGCGAATGCAGAAATCCTGATTCTAGGCTTAAAACAGACACGACCAAGTTATTTCATCTCACTGTCTGTTTAGCTTAATGTTTGCAAAATAGCTATAATTATTATTACCCACATCATTCGTATGGTGTTACGAGGCTTCATTCATACATTAAATGTTTGAAAACAGTTTTGAGCGCTTTGATGAAGGCTGGCGGAGATGTATAATTATTAAATTACATATAGTTTAAGTTATAAACTCTACAGGGCAGGGAATTGTCTCTTAATGTTTGTGCAGTGTGCAGCACAACGGGGTCCCCACTCTCAAATGGGACTTCAGGCACTACCATAATATCATTTTTTTAATAATAATTAGAAGTGGAATTCTTCCTTTAATCAACATGGCATCCAGCACCTGTAAAACACATGGCAAATACAGTGAGTGAAATCCTGATTCTACTATAGGCTTTGATATATTCTGTGCAGGTTGAGTAATTTCTTCACTTTTTTTGAAGTCTGTAGTTTTTTTCCAGGTATTTTACAAGATTCATTCATGAGTCTTCTACAGATGAAGTAGACACTTATTGAAGAACATTTGAATGAATACTGGATATGTAAATAGATATTTCCCTTAGTAAACCAGAAAACTCCTTTCTTAAACAGTCAGATATATGACTAGAGTATGGGTCTCCACAGATTGTACATGAAAATCAGATCGGCATGGGGAAAATGATCCAATTTTGCCATTTGTAAGTTTGATCCGTATGATACACAGCTGTTCTTTACATGAACAAATTCTTGAGAAGCTAATTTGCTGGAAGCAAAGTATGTTTCTTGAAACCTATGGTAAATATATCACAGTGCTTTAGCAGTTTTTATTTGCCCCTGTTACCATTGATAATGTACAGCATTTCATGGCATGAGATATTGGTTTGTCTCTTTTAAGGCAGTATTGGAAATCTCAGAGAAGTGGCAATATGCAACATGTGTTTGGGGGGATTGCCTTTGCTGAACAGTGCAGCAAATGGGAATGTAACTACTAACAACCACAGAAAACTAGCACAGAATGCCTAAGCGAAGTGCGATAATCCCTAATATATGGACAAGAGACTGTTCTGGAGGAGTTTCTTCTTGTTTTAGGGTGGTATTTTCAGGAGTGTTCAGCAGTGGCCTGATTCTGCTTCCGTTGAAGTTTCTGGTTATAAACTCTCATTGACTTAAGCAATTTTAGGCGCCTGCTTAGTGCTTGTGAAAATCTCAGCCCTAATCATTTACTATCCAAGTATGAGATAGGAGCATTACTGTTTGATTGACTCTGCCCATAGTTTGTTTCTACCTGTCCAATCCCTAAATTACTTTTAGAGTCCATGACCCACAATTCAGTAAAGCATTTAAGCATGTGAATTGGAACCCACATGGGCCAGGTCCTCAGGCTGCTATGGATTGGTATCACTCCATTGACGTCTACAGAGCAACTCTGCTTTACACCAGCTGAGGATTTGACTCCTTCTTAATCTTATTCTCCTTTCTTTCTCTCTGCCTTTGATATTAGTGTGTGGTCCAGTCTCTCTCCAGAACCCAAGAGCAGTTTCTGCCTTCAGCTCCCTCAGGGTACTGGGTTGACATGGGGCTTTCATGTCAGAGGTGTGTAATGCACTCTTGCAAGAGCTGTAATGGGAAAGCTCCAAACTGTGAAAAAAGAACAAGCCAACCTCGCTAGGAAAACCAACAATTTGCTAGTCTCCACAATTAGACAACCAAAGCTAAGGGGAGACAAGAAGGAAGAAGATGAAGGGTGAGGCAAGAGGACAGCTGCAAGGCCACAGAGGAGGATTGCTTCTCTATCATAGTGTGGGCTTGATGAAGGTTTGAGGAAATGGCGGAGGTCCTACTTTTTTCCAAACCAGTTCAGCCATCACTAGTGAGCATGTTTTTAAGTTTGTTTTCTTAGCTGGTGTATTTTTGCTATGAAGGCCAAGGTGCTGGATTTATTATTTATTTTATTGTACATGTTTGCCAAGGGCACGTAGGGCTCATGATAGGCACCTTTTTAATATGTTGTACTAATCTAAATCGATGAATTAATTAGGTACCCAAATATCTTGCTCTGTTTTCATTCTTTAGCCCCTTTTCAGCTCTTGCCAAAAGATGTTGGGAGGTTAATTTCAAACCTTACTTCAAACAGCAATTTTTTTAGAGTCTTAAATTCAGTGTTTTCTGCCATTTTACTAGGGCATGTGAAGTCTGTTCATCATGAAAGGGTTTTCTTCCTCTTTTTTCCACTTCTGTTTTCTTGATTATATTTTTTTTTATTTCCCTGTGATATTTTACGTTCTCAATCCCTTTCCTTTGCATTATAACTGCTCAGTGACATTTATAAATGATTAATGACTTGATGGCATGTGTTGCTTTATAGCATGAAAGCCATTGATATACCTTTCCCTTGGGGTCAATTATCCTATGGAACACTATCCTTTACCTGCTGCATCAAGGTTCGGAGGCTTGGCTGTAAAAGCTGGAAGTGTAGTACTTGAAAAAATCCAGAATACCTAACTTTGAACTACGGGATTCTTTCTGCCCTAGTTTCTGTTTCCTAGAAGTAACTTCATTTCAGTTGTTTCAAAAGGTAAAAGGAAACAGTACCAATTATTGTTATACAAAGTTTTGTTTGTTGTAGCATAGTTTATTGAAAACATTTGGGTGGGGGATGTACCTCCATGATGGTTTATGTGCCATTTGGTTTAGTTATTGCCTATTCAATGCATATTATAAAAGCCCCATGTGTTTTTAAAACACTCTCTCTATGCCCCCAGTATAATTAGTACAGACTGTTCCTACTTGCAGGCTCTGCTGTATGTCTACTTGGCCCAAGAAGGCCCACACCAGCCCTTTCTGGCAGTTCTGAGCCCTTCGTCTCCATGGTTCAAGGCTTGTGAATGAAGAATCAGTCAGGAGCTACATAGGTAGTGTTTGGATCAAAGATGACTTGTGCCTGCTGATACTGGGGAGGGGCACAATGTAAAGGGTGGGGGAGGGCATGTGACTGCCCCAGATGTCTCCTCTGGGATCTGGGCCAGGGCAGCCAATCCTGCTGGCTCCTGCGGGGCTGGGGCACCTGGAGTGGGGAGCATGTGCCTCTGGGCCAGCCGGCCCCAGCCCCAAACCCAGCCCAGGAAGATTCTCAGCACAAGTGTCTCCCCGGAGCTCTGGCACCCTCACCAACACCTCAGCAGGGGAGAGGTCGAGGGCAGTGCCCCCACCTGCAGTTGAGCAGAGGGACCTTGCTCCCAGCACGTTCCCCAGTGCCCCCCCAACCCAGCACCTTGCCCAGGGTCACCACGCTGTCCCCACCAGAGTTACTTGAGTGGGGGGCTCTGTCCTTCTCCTTCTGTGCCTCCCCTCTGGCACATTTCCAGCTTGCTCATCTGCACTACCTGGCATCTGGGCCTGGGCAGGGAGAGGAGGAGCTAGAACAGAGCCACTTCTTAAACTATCTGCGGGTGGCCACTCTCTGTGCAGCAGAGATCCTGAGAGGGATCCTGCCTGGGGAGGCAGCAACATCCCCGCCACCTCCATTCCCCACTCAGGCCCAACTGCTGGGAACAGAGGCCAAGCAAGCGAGAAATATGCAGAGGATGGGAAGGCTCCAGCTTGCTCAGGCCCTACTGCTCCCCCCGACCCTCCACGTAAGACTATTTCCTCGTTGCTGGAACCCTGCCATCCCCCGTAGGCTGGAACGCTGCCACCCCCTCCCCAGCCCTGCATCCTCTCCTGCATGATCCTCTGCACCCCAATTTCTTAACAAAAGTGGGCATTTGAGTAGGCAAGAACAAACGGGACAAGTGCTCACTTTGCAAAAAAAAAAAAAAAACTCAGGATGGCCATAACAGAGTTTTAAAAAGGGACTGTCCTGGCCAAAAGTGCTGCCTTTCTTTTCCACTTCCCTCTTGTGAAAATGGTGTCATCACAACCTGATTGCAGAAGCTTCTGCTAAGGCACCATTGCTGTGTCCCACACAGGGCCTCTGTTTCACAGACATCCAGCCACTTACACACAGTCTCTGTTCCTTCACCTCCCTCAGTTCCTCCCATTTCAACCTGGGAAACCATAGCCCAAGGCTCTCCTCTGACCATGTGGCCTGGAAAAGTGATTTGGCCATTAGCCCTTCTATTCTGCAGCTGTTCTGCAACACAAAGGAAGCATAGCTCTAATGGCTGAAACAAGGAAGAGTTCTTTAACCCACACAACACCCCTGTAACAAGTCTCTATGGACATTTACTGCAGGGGATCTTTTAACTTGTTCTGTGGAGATGGAGTACTTATACATCAGTGGACCCTAATATGCTTGTCATGAGACCCTTCTTCCAGAACAAAATTTTTATCGTCCAGCCTCTCTGGTTTATCATTTATCATAATAATGTATTTCTAATTAGGTACATTTGGGAATTCTTTTAGTATACTTACCTTGAGCTTGTTATGCATTTATCCTTGTAGAAATGGAGCGCTGCTTTATGGCTCAAAGTAAAATTACAAAATATAAGGAAAAGGCCAAATTTCTGCTGCAATAAATCAGTGCATCAATGGAACTCTACCATTTTACACCAGGATAAGTTTTGGCCCATAATTCTATTATTTCTATGTGTCTCACTCTCCCTTTGAGAGTTGGCACGATCAATATGTTATGAGTTCTACTTTCTGTAAAGTGTGTCGGTAATCCAAAAAAATTACTGTGGGAAAGGAAAGTGTGCACTTCCATGGTCATTCTTTTAGGTGCAATTACTGCCTACTCCTCTGCAGTCTGAGAATTTCTAATACAGAATTAGTATGGTTCAGTTGTGCAGTGGGAGAAAAGGGCAGCATTCGCGATGGCATGGTGCAAGGATACACAAATTGCTCCTTCCTAACTCAAGTGCAACCAGGGAGCTCCCCTGGGGCAGTGCACGTCCACTTCCACCTCTTCCAGTGTGTTCAACATACCCCTTAATGACTCCTGCCTCAACAAGGGCCTAACTGACCCCTCGAGCCAACCCTACATTTCTATGATTCTGTATTTAGTACCAGGTGCCTTCTGTAGAGTAAAAAGGCCTGTTCCAGCTGCCATATCAGTAAGGAGGTAACATGCTGGGAAGAATCTTTTGGGATTCAGCAGCTGCCAGAACCATAGGACACTTTAGCAGAGTGATGGGAAGAGGAGCAGCAGTGCAGAGTGTGCAAAGCATCATCCTGAAAATGCCAGAGTGCTTAAATAAAACGTCAAAAAATTAGAACAGAACTTTACCTGTTCACGGGGGCAGCGGGGCACACTGCATTCTGTCTGTATCCCCCCGCCATGTCATCTGTATTCACCCTTGCCTTGCTCCAGAGGTGAAAGGAAGCTGCTACACCTGGTACAGGATAGTGGCAAGATCTGGTGCACAGTACTGAGGATCGGCTTCCCCAGGCAGCAATTTAAAAGGCCTGGGGCTCCCAGCAGTGGCTGGAGCCCCGGGCCCTTTAAATTGCCACCAGAACCCCACTGCCGAAGTCCTGGGGTAGCAGCAACAGGGCTCCGGTGGAGATTTAAGAGGCCCAGGGCTCCGGTTGCTGCTAGTGCAGCAGAGCTCCTGGCCCTTTAAAGCTCCACCAGATCAGTGGAATCCTGATTTAAAGGGCCCGGAGATTTAAAGGCCCCACCTCTTCCATTGAGGCCCCGCCCCCTGCTCAAGATCTGGAGTACTGATAAGTTACTTTCACCCCTACCTTGCTCCTCCATGCCAGCTTTCTATATCATGAGCAGTAGCATGGAGAAGAGCAGCTTCTGTAGTACCACTATAATCCCTCTCCCCCACACCTGTCAGTAGGAAGAGACACCAAATAAGCAGTGGCTATGTCCCTGCCCTTCAATATGCCAGTTGTGCCACTGTGTCATGGGCTATATTATGTGTCAGCTAGAGGATTGGTGCAGATACGTCTCCAGATCAGGAGGACACGGGGAAATGGATTCTGACTCTCTGGGATAAAGTTTAGTTCCCAGGCTGCTCATCAGGTAGCTCAACTATAACTGCCCCAGACATAGGGCCTGTGTGGGAAAACCACTGGCCAGCCCTGAGATAATACTAACTTCATGCAGTAGACCTTCATGCCACTGTAAATAATTCTCGTCCTTTACTGGGTTTTTACACCTTTCAAACACTTGCAGATGCTTTTGTCCCCACTTCACTCATTGCTTAACAAAGCTGCCAATATTTAGTTCTTTTCCTTTTCTAATCATTCCACCGCTTTAGGTATTTAATACTTTTTTATCATCTCTGAATTCTCTTCATGTTGTCAGCATTCTTCTGCTACTGAGCGTGCCCAGACTCAATTCCCTATTATTTAGTTTCCAGTAGTGCTTCATGTTAACATGGAACACAGATTAATGAGAGCCATGAAATTGTCTTGTCGTAGGATTTATGACGCTGAAATGTTAAATTACCTTTCAACAGGCACTTCCAGGGTTGGGGTGGGGAGGTTACCTCTCTCTCCTCCTTCTAAAAAATCCACTGTGCACTTTGGAATAATACCTAGATGCAGAGGGTTTTTTATTTAAGGAGTTCAACTAATGAATGACAACTAAAAGGATTCCTTTCTTCTCTCTGGGGAAGGGGAAGTCTGCATTAAGAGTCAGTGAAAGGATTTTTTTTTTTATGTAATTAATCTGAAATGCCCAAGGGTTCACAAAATCAGAGAGAGCAAAAAAGGGACAGGTCTGGTAGGACTTCATGAACATCAGCCTCAGAGAGAGTTTGTGTTGTCGGAGGTCCCAAGTGAGCTCAGGCAAATTCTGGTCATCTTTCAGCCAATTTATACGAGAATGAGCCCAGAAAGGTAATGTTCACCACGGTTTGCAAACTGATTTATACCAGTCAAGTCAAAATGTGAGCATTTCTGTTGACATTGTGTTTAATTGGGCATGGTAATGACTAAAGGCTTTTAAAGGTCACTCTGTCCAGATGTTCAGCTATTAGTCACCATCACCCAACCAACTTTCTACAGTAAATACAGATAAAATAAGGAAACATTGCAACCTTCAACAAGATTAGTCCTTGGGGCTAGAGGGATCATGCATTTCTGCTTTTTCGCTTTGCTAAATGAACTCCTCCACAGCAGAGAATCCTACTGGAACTTAAGATTATTTTACAAAGAAATAGGACCAGTTCTTGCTTTTCTCAAGCAGCTAGTTCTCACTTCCATAAGTAGTCCCATTGTAGGATTTGGTGCATAGGTAGTATAATCTATTTTATTCTTTCTAAAGTCTTTACTAGAGTGTTGGCTGAGCCACAAAGTTCAGACCTGGAACCAAATTCTCCCAGAGCTGTGGCATGTTCAGATCATTTGGTCCCATCTCTCCTATATACCTTTAGAATTAGTACATTGTTGATTAATTGCGGTTAACTCATGCTATTAACTAAAAAAAGATCACAATTAAGAAAAGTAATTATGATTAATCACACTGTTCAACAACATCATACCAACTGACATTTATTATATATTTTAGATGTTTTACTACATTTTCAAATATACTGATTTCTATTACAACACAGAATACACAGTGTACAATGCTCACTTTATATTAGTTTTATTACAAATATTTGTACTGTAAAAATGATAAACACAATAAATAGTATTTTTCAATTCACCTCATACAAGTACTGTAGTACAATCTCTTTATCATGAAAGTGCAACTTACAAATGTGGGATTTTTTTTTTTACATAACTGGATTCAAAAACAAAACAATGTAAAATATTAAAGCCTACAAGTACACACAGTCCTACTCCTTGTTCAGCCAATTGCTAAGGCAATCAAGTTTTGTTTACATTTAGGGGAGATAACGCTGTCTGCTTTTTAATTACAGTGTTATTATTGTTTAACAGTGCAATTAATCACATGATAAATCTGGTTAATTTTTTTAATCGCATGATCAATTGCGATTCATTTTTTTAATCACTTGATAGGCCTATTTTGAACATTTATATTACACATGTCACATAGTAAAAACTCACTAATTTGCACTTTGGTAAACTACACAATTATAATTAGTACACATACAAATATCCATCTCTCCCCTTGTCTCAAAGACTTAATTGTCAAGTCCTGCACTGAGCTATCATTATTCTGATATTTCTTAGTCATTACAAAGTGCATCACAGTGCCTTTACAGCACACAATGAATATTATTGCAAATAATTCAAACAAAACTAGTTATCAAAAATAAATGCAACAAGTACATTTTAATGTAGTATTTGGAGTAGAGGGTGGTTCTTTCATATGTTCACATATGGCCCAATCCAGAAGGATCTAATTTAATTTAATGTAAATTGAGAGCGTTCAGCATCTCCTAGAAGGTGCTTAGTAGCTTGTAGGATTTAATCAAATGTGTTATTTATGGAGTAGGTGAAATTACCACTGCAGAATGGAGTGCACTGAAGGAGCCTTGGAAAGTTTAGGGATTGTGAGCCTGGTATTTTTTTAAAAAAGGCTCTAGATTTTTCATATGTAGAACATACAGGTCTTTTAGAAGTTTTCCAGTCTGTAAAAAATTTTACATTATTTTTTTTTGCTCTCCCACTTTCAGATAAAATATGGATCTCAAAAAACTCTGAAATGATTTTAATTATGACATTGAAGATTATTTTCCTTTATAGACATGTTCATAATTCATCATAACTAAAAGCAAATAGTCCATTGAGAACTGTTGTGCTACCCTGAGTGAATACAGTTAATGGCATTGTACCAGGCATCAGAGAGTCAAGTTCCCAGATCTGGCTCAATTTTGCAACTTCATGAACCTGCAAGGTAGCCCTGCAAGTGATGCCAGGTAGGTCAAAGTGTGCACCCTTTCCTGCATCAATGGAGCATTTGAGATCACAGTGTACTGGGATGTTTTTGTCCATCCTGGTGAACTGGCCAAAGACTATGCAATGCTGCTTTTGAACTGAGTGATTGGAAGAAGGCCAGATCTCTAGGATATATGGCATTCCACCCAAAGTCCAACCACTGTATGGTCAGGGTTTTGTGCTAACACAACATATGGAATGCCTCTAGCCCCTCCAAGTTTGCCTATATGAAGTCCAGGTTTCTGACCTATATAACAGTATACAGGTGTGATATATGCTGAATTCTGTCTCAGGGCAGAGATGTTATTGCATTTGCAGGCAAGACATGGACTTCATGCAGGAGGTGGCAAGACAGAATCATTGCAGTACATCCAGTTTACAATTGGCATTCATAATCTTGCAGTTAAACAATTCAAAAGCCAGCCTTGCTGCTACTAAAAGTCAATGGCAAAACTCCCATTGACTTTAATGGAAAAAACTAAGCCCTTTAATTGCAACTTCACGTGCTATTATATGATTCAGACTTTGAAAAACTGTAAGAAATTCTCACCACTTAGCTGGCTGCTGCAGGCATCGGACCTAAATATCTTAGAAAACCAAAGACATTACTCTTAGGCAGTTTATAATTTATTTTTAGAGGGAGTCTGAATTAAATGAATCATCTATACCACTACAATTTGTACCTCAAACCCTCTTCTTTTAGACATGTTAGTTATTTTTAGTTGCCAAAAGTGAATGCTTTCCAGCAGAATGGTAATTAGTAATTTAAGATACAGCAGTGCAGTTGTTTGTCATTAAAATCTGTACAATTGCTTCTTTGCAGGTAATTAACATGACCATAGTATAGAGAATACTGGTAACACTATGGTCATGTTAATTAAGCAAAAGGTGTAATTGCACAGATATTGTTAACTACCCTACACTTACAGAAGTGGTATGAGAGATCTATTATTTTTAGGAGGCTATCTACAGTATAACACTTTCCCCTCGCCTAAGGAAAATGACACTACTGAATCTATTTGTCTACCCATCTTTGCGATGGTTCAGTCATGCCCCTTATTATTCAGCACTCAGGTTCCCAAATGAGATAAACAGCATTCTTTAAAAGATATATGGCCAACCTTTACAGTAGAATTCATTTGTTGGAGTGATAAATCTACAACCGAGCTCCGTGATGCCTGAATAAAGTCCCATTTAATCTGGGACCATTGTCACAATTTATGTAATGTGCTGCTCTAAAGGTTAACAAGAAAACATCCAACCTCTTTTTTCAAATGTCAGCCAATTACTTTATAGGTTTCTCCTCATACCTTCTGTAGCCTGTTTAGTCAAATCAGAGCAGCTGTCTGAAAGATCAGATTTAAGGCTTTTGGATGTTCCCTGGAGCTGAGAATAGATGTCTTAGGAGGCTTGCCAGCCAAAAGGTAAGGTGGATTAGTGCAACGTGTTTTCCAAGCACACTGTATAGACAGAAGTGACAGGTGGGAAGGTAAAGGACTACTCAGTCTAATGAGCGATCTCAAATGCCTGGAAATAAATTTACCATTTGCCAACAAGCTACAACACAAAGGGCAACACTGCCCTTTATTTATAGGCACTGCAGATAGCAGACCAGGTCCAGCCACAAGTTGGCTTCCAAAGTGATATAAATGGAGTGTGGCAGCTTGACTCAGAATTAACAATGATACTGCACTGCAAAGAGCGCACTTTGCAAAAGGGCAGTGTGAACCTCTGGCCAGCTCATGCTACAGATGACAACATGACTGCTAACCAGAGGGGAGATCGTTCCATGCCCTCTCGAGGCTTTAGTTTGTTAGCTAGTTCAGGGCAGCTTCCCTAGAACCCCCGCGAGATCTAAACTGGAATCCTGTCCTGTTCCTTCGGCATGGTTGGAAGCTCCATTTCCCCTTTTCCACCACTAGCAGAGCCACTCAGCACACATGAGGTCTTCCTCTAACTCTTCTATAAAGCAGTCAAGAGGCGATGCAGGAGAGATCATACGATGTTTCTTCTGCCCCTTGCTTGCCCTCCACCATTGCTTGTCGCATTAGTAGTCCTTGTGAGAAGGATTCCTCCCTCAGTGAACAAATCACCTGAAAGGGAGCGGGGGGGGGGGGGCATGGCCCAGCCCTCTCACACTAGCCCTCATAGGCTAGCGTGAGATGTACCTCCTCCCTCACTAACTAAGTACTGATATGGCTTCCATCATCATGAGCACTGCACAGTGTATTTTCCCTCACAATGCCTCTGTGAGGTAGGGATGTGGTATTATCCACATTTTACAGCTGGGTAGCTCACATACATAGACTCGGGGCAAGCTTTTTATTTACTATTTAAGATATTTAGGTGCCTAAAGATGAAGTCAGGAAACTAGGTGCTTTTGAAAATCCAAGTAGGTGTCTGTCTGTAGGCACAAAGGGCCAGATTTTTAAAGGTATTAAGTGGTCACAGTCTGACAGAAAGGAGCTGGGAATTGAACTCTGCTCTCTTAAGCCCTTGACTCATACCTTAATCAAAGGGCCACCCATCCTCTTAGATACACCAAGCAGCCCTAGACTTACAATCCAGAGAGACAATGTGTGTGGTGCAAGCTCCACACCATCCCTTTGGCAGGTCTATGAGCAAATCACACACTCCAGCTCATTGTGAATTCTTAAAGGTGCGAACTAACCACTGCAACTGAAGAAAATGGCAATGTGGTGAGGATGTTGAGGAAACCCACTAGTGCACAAACCTTTGCGGTAAATCTGTAGGACTCTGTAGGGATATTACTAACATCGTACAAATGCTGGTCCATTCTCTCATTGATGCTCATGCATGAAACCCATTAACATTATGGGAGATAGTGATATGCAGAAGATAGAATACACCCTATTATGAGGCCCATCCTGCAACCCTCGTGCTGACTTGTCTCCACTGGCCTCCAAAGACTGAAGATAAAATTTTCAAAAGTGCTTAAATGACCTAGGAGCCAAAGTCCCATTGAAAGCCACTGAGATGTAGACTCCTAAGAAAAATAGGCACTTTTGAAAATTTCACCCCAAATGATTTATATAATTATTAGTGTTTAATGAGCAACTGTTTTACAATATTACAATATGAAGCTCAAGATACAGTAGCCACCGTCAAAAAGTGAACAATTATGTATAGTTACTGCACTAAATCAGAGATACCATAGTTTCTAACTATAGCTAGAAGACTGCATGGTAGTCCCTACCACAAAGCTTCATTATATATCATAAAAAATGGCAAGACAGATCAGGTATATCTATATGACAAATTGCATTGATCACGCCTCACTTTCACTCTGCCCACCAATCTCTCTAACAAGTCTAATTCTAACATTCCGAACACCTCAAGAAGTGTGGTTGCTTGGGGCAGCTCTGCGTTTGGGTGTATATACATGAATGTGAATACACACAGTTCAGAATTTAGGGAACAAAAACAACTGCAGAAGTGTTACAGCCATAGAGCTGAAACATATTTTAAACCTGTGGTAGGTTTAAGTGGATTTAAAGTTTACTTAAAACACCTACAACAACTTTCTCTGATCCATTTTCTGCTAATTAGTTTGCTTTAGGGACCAATATATAAAACAAATATTTTATTAAATTAAAATAGAAAGAGTCTGTGTTTGTGTATACATTGGCAAGTTGGTTCTTAGCCTAAATCCTTGCTTGAATTCCCTGTTTACATTCAGTAAAATATTCTAAATTATATTTATAACATGGTCAATTATAGGCATAAAGATAGATTTTTGTATATGCCGATAAGACATTCATGAATTGAAAATAATTATTTTTAAGCTACCATTAGAAGAACAGGATCATAATTTGGCACAGTTATATTTTGCAGACATAATCACCTTAAAGTACTTTAAAAGCTATCTTTTTAAAATATATAGTTTTTCTTCAAATTCCAGATAAGCAAAATAAATCACAGCTATGGCTTACTATAGCTTCTGACCTACTATGGGCTCCCTTTTGCAAATTTCTAAATTCAAGGAACCTAATTTACTAGAATTTTTCATCAGTTTCTCATCTGTGCTGTAAAATTATCAACTACTGTACAGTGTTATTGGGAGCGAGGAGGAAGCAAAGTCAGAGATGGTTAAGATTCCCTGAGTTTTACAAATGGGGCTTTCAAGAACTTGGGGTTTCATAAGCATTGTGAAACCTCCCACCCACCCCATAATTAAACTTGTTTTTATGGAGTTTAAATTAAAAACATCTTTCTCCAGCCTAAAGGGATGCCTAAGTCAAGCAAACAGAAAGCTTAAAAGACAAACTTGTATGATGTTACTTCTCCTTTTAAAACTTTAGGCCACAATGGGAGCTTTGCACTTCACTTCAGTGGGGTGAGGCTTTCTCTATAAGGAATTAGGTCAAACTTTCTAAAAGTAGCATTGATGTTTGAGTGGCCTCTGTCTTGGGGCACCCAGCGTGAGATACCTTGGGTCTAAGTTTTCAGAGATACTGATTTTTCAAAACCCTAGAAATCAAATAGAGTTACAGGTGCTCAGTGCCTCCATTAGGATTGCCTCCCCACTCTGAACTTTAGGGTACAGATGTGGGGACCCACATGAAAAAAGAAATAACCCCCCCAAGCTTATTTTACCAGCTTGGGTTAAAATGTTTTTTTCCAGAACACAACTTTTTTTGTATTTGGACCTGGTACACTGCCACCACCAAACTAGGTTTAGGGTAGTTTGGGACCCTTTTTTCCCTTTCCACTAACCCCCCAAACTTTTTCCTTCCCTGGGAAGCTTGAGAGAAAGAAAATAAACCTCGCCTGCTCCTGCGAGATGTGCCCGATTCAAAACCATGATCTTACACAATGAAAAACAAGCAGTCAGCTTTTTAAAAGAAAGATTTTAATAAAAGAAAAAAAGAAAGGAATAAATCCCTTATAACCATTAATAGAACAGCATTTACCATAATTAACAAAAGGATTTAGAAACCAAACCTCAGCAAAAAGTCTTGCTTCTTATGCGAATCAATATAAGCAGTCCCAAACTGCCAAAAAGGTGGGAAAAATCGGAACACAAGTGGGGGAGGTGGCAGAAAAAAAAAAGAAAGGAATAAATCCCTTATAATCATTAATGAAACAGCATTTACCATAATTAACAAAAGGATTTAAAAACCAAACCTCTCCCCTGAGGCAACTTTTTCCCACTGTTGAAATTTTTGCTGAATCTTACAATTTTAAGAAGCACCCAGCCAACATTTACCACTGAGAACCCTTTAAGTGATAAAAAGAAGGTAAACTTACTGACTACAGTACTTGATAGAATTTATAGTTACAGTGAAAGACATAGCTGTGTTTATTCCATAGCCGAGGTGAACAGAGAGAGAGCCAAAGAGAATCTAAAACTTAAAATCCTTTGTCTTTTGAGGAATTTTTTATTGGTCAGTTGTTCACCTCTCAGGTTACCTTTAGCTTAACCCCTTTCAGGTAAACACTAATTCTAGGCTACTTCACACTTATGACAGCCTCTCTAAAACATGACCAAACTGTCTCACATTGGACACCCACATCATTGCAATACCAAAAATCAACAGCTGCTTTTGGAAATTTTGGCATCATTTCTTAAAATAGAGATTGAAAGAATTTGCTGTGTATATAGAAATTCATTACTGTTATTAAAATTAGCGGCATGGAATACACTGAGAGCAGAAGTGAAATTTGGCAGGAGAGGAGATCATGAAAAATAGCAGTTCTTTGCCCTGTCTAAACCTGGATTCTGTAACTCGTGATCCCTAATGTATGGGCATATTGGAAAAGGGAAGCCCGGCAAGTGGGATACTTAGTTTCCATAAAAGAGGTATTCAGAGTCTAAAACTCTAGACAACAGAAGTGAAACATTTATGGCAATTGTGGAGGAGAGGTAGGAAGAATGAATGTGTTTAAAGGGCACGGTTAAATTTAGATTGGCAGTTTCATTCTGTTTAAACAATTTCCTCATCACAAACTGTAATTTTTTTCCTGAGCTCAAATGCTTACCACATTGCCATCAATCATCAGCAAGAAAAGTGTACATGAAGATCTTCTGAAGATGGCAATAAAAAGCCAATCTTTATGCAATGAGTGCTCGATTCGAGAAAGTGTTAATTGCAAGGTGTGGAATCACTGCGACTTCTGCTGACTGCAGTGGATGCTAAGCAGTTTGCAGGATTGACCCTTGAGTTGCCGTTTATATTTGTGGGGCAGATTTGCCAGCCTTCTGTGGAGAAACTTGTAAGAAGGGGGCAAAGGAGAAGGAAAAGTCTGAGGCTGAATTCATGGAGTTTGCTATGAAGTATCCCCTCAAGGGAATAGAATGAAGTCTTCAGATCTCACAAAAATAGAGGGAAGAGCACCCAAATATTCACAGGGAGCTGTCCATACTGCTACTGCACTGTGGCTCTCTCCCATTGGGGGGCATGAAATATAAACCATGATGGGTAGCTCCTAGTCATATTATCACCTTCCCAGAGTTACACATGGAAATTTGAATTCTCCATACAGATGCTGTAGCCTCCTTCCCTCTTTTGCTTCCAGCCTCATCTTCTCCCCACCAAATTCAGAGGAAGGCTGTATGCAGCAACCAAGCAGGGTGGTTGGACAGTGCAGCGGAGATATAACTCCTGCCTCTGAGGGAGATTTGTGCATTGAATGCTCTCTCCCCATATGGCTCTTCCAGGGGTGATCTGGACCAGACAGACCCTGATCTAACATGTAGGCTAAAGAGGAAAGAGTACATAGCAACTTTAGATAATACAAAGTCAGGCTAATGCAAAGGGATAGAATTATCAGTGCTCTGTCTTGTTTATTTTCCTGAATATATTTCTGCAGGAATACTATGACTGTTATAGTTAAGTATTCAAAATGATTTCTTTTATGAAAGCCTTCTTCCAAGCTGGTCATAACTTAGTGAAATTCTCACTCAATTTTCCAAGCTTGGTCTCTGCTCAAAAGTAAGGGTTTTGTTTTTGGAATGTTTGAGTGAAGCTTGAGCAGTTCTTGGGTGAGAAAGTAAGAAAACAGACTGGGGTTTTGGAGTTTGTTTGGTTTTTTGGTTCATTATTAAAAGGAAAAAAAACCACCCTAAACTTGAGATTTTTTTTTTTAATGAAAGCCCAAGAGAATAGATGAGGTGTCAATGTGGCATGGAAATAGCCCTCACTGTGGTCCAATGAACAGTTTTGTTCCAGACAAAACCAGTTATGCTCATTTGGAAAAATCACATGAGAAGCCCTCATAGGAAAGGGGTGTTTTCTTTTTGGTTTTGCTTAACTTGTTAAAGGCCTGATTCAGCTTCTACTGTATTTTACACAACCTTAAATACACTTTTGGAGGATTTAGAAGAATGGTGTATTAGCTATTCTCTGTATACAGCCCATGAAAAGTTCACATCAAGTCAGAATAATGCCTCATTTGCAATACATAACAAAGTCAAGTAATAATTTAGAATTAACTTACAACATTAACTCTTTATATTACCATCTCGTTATGAGCAGTGCTTCAGCCATACATTTTACTGTAAATACACTGTTCCTATTTAATACAGTTAGATAATTTGTACTTGAAAATACAAGGTTTTTATGACAGATTACTGAAAAAATCAGTTTTCAACTTATTTATACTTGTCAGCTTTTGAGGTTTAGTGATTATTATCAAATCTAATGTGTGGAACTATACATTTTGAACACAAAATCTAATTCATTGGTCTCTGGAAAAAATTTAAAAACAGTTTTTGAAAAATATTTTAATGTACATTCAATACTCAGAGAAGCTGAATTTTTAAAGTCACTTGAGAGCAGATCACAGGAAAAATACAAATCAGTTTTACTCATCTCTTCTGTAGATATCTATCAAGAAATATTTTGAAAGAGGCACTATTAAGAGTGCATTTATTTTCCTTTGAGTGAAATACTACTATAATAAAAGTACATATATCTGCAAAGGGAAAGAATCTTGTTAAATTTATAGTACATGGATCCTAAGAATATTAGGATACAGAATAGAGAGATAGGAATTTATATGAAAAGAAAATCACTAAATATATATTAGACTGTGAGGAAAATAAAATTAGTGTAAGTAGGCAATGGTAATGAATACATATTACATGGTGCTATACATGTTTATCTAAGATTTTATTGGGAAAGCATGATATTATATTGTATATGAGAATTAAGTGGTCATCTACTAGACTACAACATTGTACAAATTGGCAGAGGTAAGGTTGTGAGCACAACCCTAGTTTTGGCATTTCCTATGTAATTATGGAAGCTTTATGTTCTATTATGTGTTACATACAATAACTAGATATACGCATTTGTTTGTGCATATGCCTTCAGGCTGGATGTTTCAAAGATACCAAAGGAAGTTAGGTGGTAGCACACAACCTTCGAAAATCTGAGAGGAAAACTGACAAATACTGTTCCTCTAATTAGTCTTCTTGAAGATAGATAGGTATGTTGTCCCATAAGGATATCATAAGATACTATTACTGTTCTCACACTATCAGAAATTGATCCTTTGACTCAGTTATTGCCCTGGCACTACAAACAAGTAAAACATAATAGCAATTCTGAGATAAAAACAACAGACACAATGTTGTAGTTTGAATTATTTCAAGCAAAACAACATGAAACCATACAGTGGACCAAAGGCTTGAGTAGCTGGACCTGATTCTTCTCAGTTATACTGCTGTAAATCAAGAGTAACTCCAGTGAAGCTAATGGAATAACTTCACTCCACAAGACAGTCTCCAACAAATACCAAAAAGAAGTATACACCTCTGTTACACAGCAGCCCCTGAGTGGTTCAGCAGCTCCTATCAGGCCTAACAAAGTCACTACAACATAGTATTTATCTACAAAGAGTGTCTTGCAAGGTATCAGATAAAAATCAATAACACGTTAGTCATTAATATCATTGTGACACGGATGTATTAACACTATGAGGAATTATGGATACTTACTGTTTTCTTCCAGACAGGAGTGAAGGTAGTTATTAATGTAAATTAGGCATTATGAAATAAACACAAAGGAAGCCACATTTCCATGTATGTCAACTGGAAAAGTTGAGTGAGGGATGTGAAATCAGAATGGGAAGACACTGGAGTCTGAATGCCTTCCTGACTCTGGAAATAAAGACCACAAACTATGAGAAATATAAGGAGAACCGAAGGGACACTCCATTGTCCATCTTTGAAAGAGCAAAAAGAACAGTGCTTTTTGTAACCATGAAAGCTAGCTTCTAGCCAAGGGGTCTAGAAATGCTGGGAGGTTGCTTGAGGTGAGAAACTTAAAGATTTTAGCTTGCTAAAGTTTTCTAATTTACATCTAGTGTCTCCTAGAAGCATGTTTGTAACCATATCTTCTTCTACTGCCTTTTCTCAGTGTCCTTTGAATCTCTTTGTTGATAAAATTCTTCTTTGTTTGAATGTGTGAATTCTGAGTTGAATCACAAACTGATGAGCATCCTCTTTCTGGAAGCAGTGGACTTGGTAATTACTGTGCATATCCAGTGACAGGGGCTCAGATACCACAGGATACCACAGGAGAATGCTCTCCAAAGGGGCTCAGAGTCCTGACATGTTTGTCTGGGGTGGGCTTACAGACCAGGGTGACAGGGAGCTGTCACCCAGTTTAGCTTTAGCAAGTCTCTCTTTTGCTAAGGCAAAGGGTTAAAAATGTCACCCATAGATCTGGGTGTCCCAAGAAAGTGTCACAACTTCAGATTCATTTAACTCAAGCTCTTATGCTCAGCCTTACTGGTGATGTTGGACTAACGTTCCAAATGAACAGACGATGTGGCAGTAAGAATTGCTACAATGTGGATACAAAAGAGCAGGTAGTCACCATTAAGGTTTTGGATATTGAGCTAGTTGGATGAAGCTGGGATGTGTGTTGCTTTTCTGTATCTCTTGGCCAAAGAAGTGAATGTCTTATGGAATGTCAGAGTATGTTAGTGATAGTGTTTTAGGTGATGTGAAGGTGGGCAAGAATGCCGGAGGCTTTTCTCTTATTTCCATGCTTTTAAGGGCTTGTTGGCAGTCGGTATGTCTTCTTGAAACCTTAACTGCCATAAACCAAGGCTTTTGTGTTAATAATAATAATGTTTCATCATGCCAAGGATCATTGAGGGATGAGATTGCAATTTTACCTTGATTTGCATCTTCACCATTACAAGTGAAATTCCGTCCCCAATGATCAGTGGCAAAATCCCATTGACTTGAATGGGCCAGAATTTTACTGTAAAAATATAGCTAAATTATTTGGAGTACTAAGACTGCAGATTTGTTTTTTTCTGATTTCAGAACAGTAATGGTGACACAGGATAACATTTGAGCAATATCTGGAACAGATGCCAATAACATAAGAGGACAAATCTTGCTAGCCTTTACTCACGTGAGCTGTCCTAATGAAATCATCTGTATGGCAAACAGTACTTGACTCAAGATTAAGAGGTCATTAAAAAACAGAAGTAGTCTTAGCTCATAAACAAAAATACTCTGTGCATGTTTGAGGAAAATACTGGAACCTTTTCCAAAATTAGACTTGTCTGGGGACAGGGAGTCAGCATATGCTCTGTTGTGTACACAATCATACTGTGCTTCAGTAAAGTACACCCCTTTTCACCCTATGATTTGAATAGCATTAGCAATAATTCTGTTTAATTGTAGCCAGAAGAGTGGCACCACAGATACCCTGAACTCCACAGAAATGTATATTTTGTTTGGAGAACAAACCAATCTAAGTAAACTGTACACGTGCTACTCCTCTTTCTAGAGCAGGGTTTTATAATATGGTTCCCAGGCAAAAATTCCCTTCTCACACTGGTCAGGGAAACACAGTTGGGCCATGCTAGTAACAGGTTTGTTTAAACACGTGTGTTGTTTGCCAATGACTAGGTGTTTTGTTTCCAATGACTAGGAGTGCAAACAACATACAGATCTGTATGCAGATGGCCCTTGCCATACTATCATAGTGTGCTGCAGTGTTTTAGCAAGGGTCTGGCTGTATGCTCAGGTTGGAAACTTCTTAGTTTCTCTATTCCTTTTTTCCCCCCCATTATGCAACTATGGCATTCCTCTACTGTTACAAAATATGACATGCCGAGTAAAAAACAAATAGAGACCTAATGAAAGAGATGAGTTTGAGGCCACTCATTAAAAAAAATCATCAGAGAAATAAAAGTAATAGAATTTAGATTGGCACCTTCCCTTTTAATTTTCCCCTTGACAGGGTACTTTATGAATCATGTCTCAAAGGGTCAGTGCGGCTGGCAGGCCAGATTGTTCAGCCACTTTACTTCTCCTGAGGGTCACAGAAAACAGGATCATGCTTTGTTTTGGTTTTTAATATTGGAGAGGAGAACATGTAGCAGATGCAAACAATAGGAGCAAAGGCGCATACCACACCATGACTCCAATTATGCTTTTTTTATGGGGAAAAAAAACAGTCTAGGAAAGTAGAGGATCAGAATTCTAATTTCCTTTTTTCCTCCTCTCTTTCCTTTTAATATATATTGCAAGATCTATGATTCATGCAAGTGAATTTTATTAGTGAGGTTTCCTGCTTGGTGGGTTAGCGCCACAAAAATGATTAAATAAGGTCTTGATCCAGCATGTTTCCTTCATATATGTCTAATTTTAAGCATAGGAGTAGTCCCAGCAAAGTCAGTGGGACTATTCCTGCTCAAACTTGGGCACGTGCTTAAGAACCTTACCTGACAAGGCCATAAACTTTACATTGAAGCCTCCTGGAAAGCCAAAATGAACCTGTATTGCCGTATAATGTGTCACATTGTTAGTACTGATTATCACCTAAAGGCATCAACCAAAATTGGATGCCATTGTGGTAGGCAGTATACAAACACAGTGAGAGACAGTCCCTGTTCTGAAGCACTACAGGAATAAAAATGAGTCATTGAGATTTGCCCAAGACTGCACACCTGGTGGTGACAGAGCCCGGAATAGAACACAGACGTCTAAGCCCCAGGGTAGTGTCCTATTCACTAGACCACACCATCTCCAATACAAAGTAAACTTACACTGTTTCTTTTTACATATTAAAGCAGCTGCACTCAAGGACTTTTCAATAACATGTGATAACTAATAATGTTTAACACTTACCTCACGTTTGACGTCTTCAGAGTCCTGTATAAACACGGATGCAATAATGAATAATCCTTACATTGATAGTAGCAATTACTCAAATTCTTCATCACTAATCATCTGATTGATCAGAAGCATCAAGAAACAGTACTGATGTCTATTGAAGATGAGCGTAGAGCTACTCAGTTTGGATTGATCTCCTATTAGTTCTTGATTCTGTGTTTATTTTAAAATTCTGTTTCTTGTTCCTGTTTCTCAGTTTATATCCATCAGGAGAGGTAGTAGTTTTCTTGGGCTTCAGGCTGTACTTCACGAAATGTTTTGGTTCTAGAAGAAAGGAATGTTTTCAGCAATCCACGTCTATGCTAAATCAGTACCTTTTGGGTATGTCTACACAGCAAAGAATAACTCACAGATGGCCCATGCCAGCTGACTCAGGCTCACGGGGCTTGGGCTGCATGGCTGTTTCATTGCTATGTAGATTTCTGGGCTCAGGCTGGAGCCCAGATTCTAGGACCCTGAAAGGTGGGAGGGTCCCAGAGCTGAGGCTCCACCCCAAGCCTCGACATCCAGGGTAATGAAATAGCCCAGCAGCCCAAGGCCCTGCAGGCCCGAGTTGCCTGGCATGGGCCAGCTGCAGGTTTTTCTTCTCTGTGTAGACATACCCTTTGAGGCCTACTCCAAAGCCCACTGAAGTTAATGTTAAGACTCACACTGACTTAATACAATTTGGATCAGGCCATTGGTATATTGTGGACCTGATTTTTTATCCTTATATTATATCAGACCTTCCTTTTAGACCTGCAATTCTGTGAGTCCAAAAAATTATGGCTGCCATTTTAAACCTGCAATTATCAAAGATATCTAAGCAGCTGATCTGCACATGCAAATATGGGCAGAGACGTCTGCAGACAGAGGTCAATGTTTTTTTAAAAAAACTTTGATCCCTCTATGAGTAATTTATCACCCTCAAAAGCTTGACTCAGATTCAACACATAGGTTTCAGTTGGGTTCTCTCTGTTTTTAAACTAGTTTTACAACAGGGCTTGGCATTTTAAAATATCATCTGGAGTATTGTGTCATTCCCATATCTTTCCCCCTCAAGTATCCCTTTCTTTTACTCAGTTACATGGAGCATATAAGCAGCAATTTGACAATTCTCGTCTATCACAACATTCTAGTCTCACTGCCATCATGCCTAATTAACAGAGTAAGATGGAGTCTAAAACACAAATGCTAAGAAACATAGAAAGGCAGATGCTTAGTGGGAATTGGGTGCACTTCAATAATGCCCTTAGCTAGATTGTACCTGAATGGCACAGCTCTGTGGTAGGAGCCCTGACAGCGGCTCCCATTGTAGCAAGAGCCTCTTGGAAGAATTCTGGCTGACTCAGAATCACTCCTGTGACTTTGTGTAGTCTGTATTGCAATGTAACTCCTGCAACCATTGACAAGGTTATAGTATGTATTTCCCTACTTTGCTCTGTGTGGAAGGGGAGTGATAAGATTATGGCCCAGCACCTTTGGTGGGACTAGCACTGAAAGCAGCTCTAGCTTTTGCTTAAGGTCATCTCTCTCCACCTACACTGTGGCCTGGTGATCAGGAGATGGAGTCTTGGGCCAGCACCTCACTTTGGGCACATAAATAAAGTCAGCCAAAATCTGACCCTAGGGATAAAATCCTGGCTCCGCTGAAGTAAATGGGAGTTTTGCCATTGACTTTAATGTGGGCCACGGTTTCACTCTGTGTGCACCAAGTCTGGTTTTTTTCCTCCCTCACTTTTCCATCTTTTTGTCTTGTTTTTTCCCCCCATTTTAGCCTCAGACCCTACCGATTTACACTGATGTTTGCTATGTTAATTGTCTAGTCATTACTAACTTTTTGGTGAAAATGGAAACAAAAAGACATTTAATGCTTCAGCTGTGTATTTTCAGTTATTGTCTTTCCTTCCTCATTGAGTATGGGCCTATCCTGTCCTTGGTCTTTCCTTTGCTTCTCATGTAGTTGTAAAAGGCTTTCTTGTTATCTCTATTATACTGAGGTATTTAAATCTTCTTGTGACCTTTCTACTTTTTTTCCTATCTGTATATATTCATCCTTTGTAATTTGACCTAGTTTCCACATTTGTAGAACTCTTCTTTGAGTTCCAGGTAATTGAAGATCTCCTGGTTAAGCCAAGGTGGTCTCTTACCATACTTCCTATCTTCCTACTCATTGGGATAGTTTGTTCTTGGGCCCTGTAGCAACGCGAAGACACACTGGCACAACGCCTCCTGCTGGTAATCTGGAAATTAGCTCTTTCCAGCTTCTGAGCACCCTCTGCAGGCCGGTGGATTGCCTGCCTCAGACCCCATGTCCCTCCCAGACCCTGGTGCCCTTTGCCCTGGGGTTCTGCCCACTGCAGTACTCCCACACTCTGTGTCTCCCCTCCCAGGGGAACCCCCCAATTTACTATCCCCACCTTGCCTCAGTCGTACTGCCAGTCAGCATCTAGTCCCCGCTCACTGGGGCAGACTGCAATGTAAAGACTACTCATCATTGGCAAGGGTGGATAGGACCTGCTGCCTCTGCCTAGCCCCAGGCTGCACCTTTGCAACCCAGTACCAGTTTTAGACCCGCACAAGGTCTGCAGCCTGGGGTGTTGCCAGACTGGAGCTCCCCAGCTCCTCTTGCCCTCCCCCAGCCCTGCTGTACACTAGGTAGCCTGAGCTCCCAGGCAGCCAGGTCCTTCTCTCTCCACAGCTAGAGAGAGACTCCTCCAGCTCCTAGTCTACAGCCCCTTTTATCCAGGCCACCTGTGGCCTAACTGAGCTGGCCACACCTGTGGTCAACAACTCAGTCAGGCACTTTCACTCCTTTTCCCAGCTGCAGTCCTCTCCAGGCTGCTTTTATCCACTGTTCGCAAGGAGTGGAGCAGCCACCCCACTACAGACCCTTGTTAACATCTCTTTAAAAAACTGCCAACTCTCCTGAACACTTTTTTCCCCTAAGACTTGCTTCCCATGGAATCTTATCTACCAGTTCTCTGAGATTGCTAAAGTCTGCCTTCTTGAAGTCCATTGCCTTTATTTTGCTGCTTTCCCTCCTACCATTCCTTAGATTCATTAACTCTGTCATTTCATGATACTTTCATGCAACCTGCCTTCCACCTTCAAACTCTAAATTAGTTCCTCCATGTTTGTCAGAATCAAATCCAGAATAGACTCTCCGCTAGTCATTTTCTCCACTTCCTGTAATAAAACATGGTTTCCAAAGCATTCCAAGAACTTCTTGGAAAATTTGTGCCCTGTTGTATCATTTTCCCAACAGATGTCTAGGTAGTTGCAGTGCTCCATTACCACCAAATCCTTTATTCTGGATGATTTTATTAGTAGTTTTTTAAAACAACTTCATCCACCTCTTCTTTCTGATTAGGTAGATCTATAGCAGACACCTCTCATGACATCATCCTTGTTTTTTATCCCTTTTATCCTTACCCCGAGATTTTCAACAGATCTGCCTCCCACTACTATCTCAACTTCAGTGCAGGTGTATACATCTTTTACACACAAGGCAAAATCTCCTCTTTTTCCCCCCACCTGTCATTCCTGAACAAGCTATACCCTTCTATATTAATATGCCAGTGGTGTGAATTATCCCAAGTTTCTATCATAATTATGTCATAATTGTGATTATTCACTAGTATTTCTAGTTCTCCTGTTTATTCCCCATATTTCTTGGATCAGTATACAGACATCCAAGATGTTTGTTAGGTTTCCCCACTATATTCCCTCTTGTTTCTCCTTTGCTGAAAACCACAGAATAGGACAGTAGAATAATGCAGGGTTAGAACTTAGGACTCTCCTACTTCTTCATAAGTTTTCAGTTCCCCAGCTTCCATATGGTCATGCTTGAAAAAAATGTGATATATTGGCTTGACATTTGGATGCAACCCATTGACTGTCATTCCTCATCCAGCTCGAAGAAAGATGGAAAACCATAAAGCGAGATATGAGAAATGGTTATCGTTTATGCTCTCTCAGTATCCACTGGCTTGTCATTGGCATCACTCAGTTTAAAAGATCAAGGTTCAAGAGTCTATTTTTAAATTGCAGTTATTCTTTATTTCATTCAGGAGCACTGAGCTTATCATTGCTTTCGAGATTTACAACTGTTCCTTTCATCGTCAGCTTGCTAATAGGCAGTAGTAAAACTCTTGGGACCCGGCGTAGGAAATCTGAGCAGTAAGTAATTGTTACAGCTGGATTCATGTTCCACTTCAGAAGCTTCTTAACAGCATTCTCAGACGTGGGAATAATCCATTAGCAACCCAAGGGGACTCCTCACTGGCCACAAATGTTACCTTCATGAGATGATGCTACCCAGGCCCCCGCCCATGCATATTGTGATAAGAAACCATGGAGTAGAGAGTGGCAGTAGACCAAAGCAATGGTGCACTGGACAGGAAAAGGAAACAATTAGGCAGATATTAAATAACTATGATCACAAATCCGTTGCAATCTGATGAATGATTGCTGCTCTGTATGAAGTATGTTTGGTGGGTTCTGTCCTATCTTCATTTCCCACTCCCCAGGTCACTGATTGGATTGTTTACAACTGCTGGATTAACTTCCTCACCACAGCCTTGCTCCTGGATCAGCTGTACCCCATCTTCCAGGCCGATCCCTGGAGGTTCGGTCTTGTTTCTCTTGCTGCCTCTGATATCTGTTTTTCGGATGGTTCAACATGACTCCAAGCTTAACCAGGGCCGGCTCTAACTTTTTTGCCGCCCCAAAAGCTGCTCAGACTCCCATCGAACCTGACGAAGCAAAAAAAAAAAAAATATCTGCTGGGACTGCGCCGCCACAAGAATGTATGGATTGCTGCCCCTTAGAATGTGTCACCCCCAGGCAGTGCTATCTCTGGAGCCAGCCCTGAGCTTAACACAGCCAAGACTAAACCAATCATCATTTCTCCTTCAAACTCCCTCCATTACCTCCGTTATCAGTTATGGCTAACAATGCCACCATCCTCCTTGTCAGCCAGGCCTGTGGCCCTAGGAGATCATCTTTAACTCCTTTTCTTGTCCTTCCACACCCAGGCTGTAGCCAAATCCTGTTTTTCCCCTCCATAAAATTTCTAAACTCTGTCCCCTTCCTTTTTGTCCCAAAGAACAAATCTCTTACCTCAGCTATCACAATGCTCGTGACAATATTAACTTAGCTCCTTTCCAGTTAAATACTTCCAAAATACTGCTGTAAAAATCATCTCTCTTGCCTGGTGCTTTAGCCATATCTCTCCAGCATCGAAGTCTAACTCCTTGTTATTTTGGTCTGTGAAGGGGCTGGTACACTCCATCACCCTTTGGGGGTGAGGGAAGGGGGCATCATGTCCCTGTGGCCTAATAACCAGAGTCAACAGTTCATCCCTTACTCCCAGGGCAGTGCGGCCTAGCAGCCAGAGTCAATAGCTCAGCCCTTCCCATCAGGACAGTGCAGCCTAGAGGCCAGAGTCAATAGTGCAGCCCCTGCTATTAGAGCAGTGTGGCCTAATGGCCAGAGTCAATAGTTCAGCTGTTGCTATTAGGGCAGTGCAGCCTAGTGGCCAAAGTCAGTAGTACTGGCAAGTTGAGCCCCTCCCCTGGGTGGGTGGTGGCCAGGGTTGGGAGACCCAGGCCCTCCCTCTTCAGTGAGTCCCAACCCAGGGCCCTGTCAGTGGTGGGGTACCTCGCTACCAGTTCAGTGGAGCTTCTACCAAAACACACCAAGCTCTTCTCTGGTTCCATGACCAATTCTCAGCAAAGTTTCCCTGGGTCAGTGTCTACCCAATTCTCTACAGTTTGTTGTCTCTGGATCCTCACAGTGTCTCCACTCTCTGTGGTGTCTTGAGCCTGGGGTTCACCTCTGGCTGGCTGGCTGGCCTCTGCATCCTGGAGTGCAGGAAGTCCTCCGATAGGAGCCAGCAGCGCACCTCCTTTCTCACCAGTGGTCAGCCCAGACTGAGTAGCTCTGCTTTCTTTTATATCGTCTCCAACTGGAGCATGCCCAGCAGACCCAAGGGGTATGGCCTCCTCAGCCCAAAGAGAAGGATTAACCACTGCTACACCAATGTAGGGCTGGTACTCCCCATTACATAGTCCCCATATGACACTTCCCTTTTCAATATCTCTGACCTCGCCTCCTTTCCTGTTCCTTACCTATTATTCATACCAACCTCCATTTTCTTTTCATCTCCTGCTTCCACCATTGTCTCTGTGCTTTCTTCTACCAGTATGTTGCCACTTCACCACATTCAAATCCCTCCTAGAAACTTACTGCTACTATCTCACCTACAAAAAGTGAGTGGAAACTGAGGAGAGGTAACTTTAAAAAAAGAAAGATAAAAGGCAGAGGAGAGTTATAGGAGCTTTCCAATATGCTGAGTAACCTTGTGATCTCACTGTCATGAGGTTTGTTGGCAATCTTTGCAGAGAGCATAGGGACTGAATAGGCCACGGAGAGTGAAGTACCCTCGCCTCCTTACAAGTGCATTGTGACACACTGTCAGGACAGCGTGAGTGAATCTACCTCCCCCGCTGCTGGTGCAATAGATAAATGGAGGTATCCAATCTCCAGGGCTCTGCCCACCTCCTTTCACCAATTCTTCAGTCACCTTTCAGTCACACTGGACAAAAATCAACTTATCATAAAAAAAAAATCACAGACACGGACAAGTAATTTCATTCCACTTGATCTTATCTGGTTGTTTATTCGAATGTCTGGAGTTCCTTAGATTGCACTTTCATTTCCTGCTCACTCCAGTGAGGACAGAATACAGTCTGCTGTTGATGACTCAACACTACCTCCAGAAACGAAAACTATTGTTCTTTGAGGCTTTCAGTTCCTGTTCTCTCTCTCTCTCACACATACACACACTTACACACACACACACACACACACACACTTTACTCCTTTCTGATTCCCAGATTTACGTGTAATATTAGCAAAATTTGTATTCCAAACAATAGCTAAAAAATAAAACAAGAAATCTCTGCAATTTGAAATGGAACCAAATACCACTATCTAACCAAAATGACCAATATTTGGGGGGGTTCACTTACTTTGCCATCTGTTGATGAAAAATACTATATAAGTATGAAGTATTATTATTAGACACATTTTGATTGCTCTTTATGCTTTAATCAGCAATTTCATGCAACCATTTCAGAGAGCGCTTGATTTCTTTCAATTAGTTTTGATGTTATAAATAATTATTTTATTATTTGTTGCTCTGTGCCAAAAGTGTGTGAGGTGCCTCTTGGATAAATAAGAATACAAGGCTTTTGCCCTAAAAAAATTACAATTATTGTTATGTATTCCTGCTGTTGTGGGTGCCACTGTGCTAGGTGTTGCATAAACATATGTACAGAGGATGGTCCCTGCAACAAAGACATTATAATCTAGGTAGACAAGATACAAGCAATGGAAGTGGCAACACTGCCCCAAAAAGTGAATGATGACATGATTAATGCCAGAACCTGGCCTAGGATCTCTTTGCTGAATTTTGCCCCGAATTCATAAAGTAAATAATCAGCACTCCTGGCAATTCTGTCAGAAGATGTAACAGTGGTAGCCCAAGGCCAGTGCAATGCATTCAGCCCCAAACCACATACATACATATGACTTATCAGCCAGATCACCATCAGTCAATCCTTGGTCCCAAACAGATCCTGCATTAGTGGGGTGGGGCAGAGACTGGATTCCTTTACTGCCCAGCTCTGATAGAAAGCTGCACTTTTCTTTCACCATCTGGTTTCCTAGCACAGGTAGGGGGGTCACACAGATCCCTGGAACATCACACCCAGGGTCACTGGGTCAAAGACAGGCTGGATCTAGCTAGGTATTTATTTCACACTCAGTACTGTGATATCTGTCCACGTGAGGATGGAACCAAACTGGAGTGTTATGATTATGTTGCCATGTAGGAACCAAGTTATAAGTAGGGAAGGAATTACATGGGCTCCAAGTGCGTTACACTGCATGCGGCCCCACAGAAGTTAGAGCTAACTCTGAGATGCAAAACTAATTGCTTATACCAGGTGAAGACACTCTTCTTTGCAGAACCTATAACACACATTTTTGCAGTTGCTCTTACTGGAAAACTGTCAGTGGTGTTAGCTTGCCATGATCTGGCTCTGGGTTACAGCAAACTTTCTTCATGTGATGCTTTAAGACTTCTAGCTGAAGAGAGTAGCTTCCAAGAATATAATTATAACTAATCCTCACACTGCTTCTTGCAATGGCTTTGACAACAGATTTTTTTAAAAAATTACTTCTATTCTTAAACCCTCAGAAGATCTAGCATGCCCTGTTTTAGCCTCCCATGTATATACTATGCCTTTCTGACACCGAGAAGTATTAGTAATTTTATGTAGACTTACTATGAGTTAAAGATGCAGTAAATCACGCTGCTTTTCCTAGTACAATATGTCTGTTTTACACAAACACAGAGGGAATGTTAAATGAATTTGAAACGCACTTTTTTTTGCCACATTTTGTTTCATTCAACCTAGTCAAAGCACTGGAACTAGTGATAGCTTCTTGCACCGGGGAACTGCCCATACCATGTGAACTGGCCAAAAGAGTGATGTTGGCTTCTGTTGCAAAAGGAAGCCTCTAAACTACCCCTCCTGGCTAGGGGAAGACATTGAGCCCTACCATGTGCGGGAAGAAGCAGGGTGAAGGGGGAGAGTGAATTTCTGATAAATAACACCACAAGGCAGCCCACCCTGATGTTTGTGCAAAAAAGTGTCTTATTGAGAAACAGCTTCCTGCTGAAGAGATCTTTTGTGCAGCTCCTCTTGACTGATTTCCTATTTTATTTCCTGAAAACATGAATTATAGGAAGCTGTATCATTTATGTGCTCATTTTTTGATACCAAAGCTTCATTTCCATAAGTACTTGCTTACACAAATCCCTACCCCTGCCACACACAATTAAACTTTTGTAAACAAGTACGTCAATGAAGAACAGATAGGCCATTCCCTTTGTCAATCAGTTTAAAAAATGACTCTCTTGACACATGGCTAACAGGTATTGGATGTTACACAGACAACCCCACTCAGTTCTATCCAGGCAATGGAAAAGGGAACAGGATTGGGACAAATAGTTCCTCTCTCTTATCTCGTATTGTCTTCTTGTGAATTCCTAACACAATACAGATGTTATATGTTAATAAACATTCATCATTCTGCTTGTAATGCAAAACATCCAGTTATATTAAGGGACTCAAAGATGTAGGTTCTTCTGAAAATGCTCCTTTTAACAGATGGTTGGCTACTTGTCACCAGGGCAGACATTTATTAAAAGCTCATACCTAAAGTTACAGGGTAAAATAAGTGGTCCACTTCTGAAAATCTGGCCACTTCAGTGCCTAATTGATGCCTAAATCTAACCACCTGGTTTTGGAAATATTGGTCCAGAATGTTTTCTTTGTTGGTTGGTACCTAAATCAATTCACTGCCCTCTTTGTGTATATTATACAGTTTTTAAAATGTAATGCTTAGGTTTTCAAAACCACATAGGTAATTGGACACCTCATTCCCACTAAAATGAATGGGAGTTGGGTATCCAAATCCAAATGGGAGTTGGGCATCCAAATCCAAATCATTAGGCTTGAAATTTCAGCCCAGATGCATGTGGCCAGGTCCTGCCCCGAGTCACGTGGAGGGAGCCTCCTGACTACAGCTGGTCAGGATATTTTAAATTTAGAATTTTTTTTGCCATGAAAAAAGGGAGATGTTGTAAAAGCTGTCATGAAAATGTTTCCGATGTTTGGATTAGATCTATGACCAGTAGCAGCATCACTCAACTCCAGTAGGACATGGCTGACTGCCTAAAGGTCAGGATCTCACTCAGCTAGCATGTAAGTTGCCACTGAATGAAGCTCTGATGCTTCATCTTACATCTGTATTTGTAAGTGAAGAGTACAATGACTCAGCAGACAGGGATATGATCACTGTTTCTAGTTCTGTGTTCCTGGAAAAAAACTGAGACCTATTTTTTTGGAATAATTCATGCATTATGAGGGAAGGCTGCATTTAACATTCTAAGGGGATTTTTAATTAGTTATTCTGTGTTCAATTACTAAGCACTATGTCAAAGCCACTTTGCATAATTCTTCTGTATTGACTAAGACAGAGTTTTGTAGTACTTATGCAAGTCAACGGCAATTGTGGTTATTTCCCACGAACTGTCAACCTTATTCAGGAATGTTTCAGACATGGGTTACGCTAGAATGAAAGCCCTTCAACCTTCCTGAGTGCAAGACACTTTCATAACTTCAAAAATTTAAGGTTTGCTATTCAGAATCCTCTTGTGCATGTGCAGGTTAGAGTGCACATGCTTTCTGTGCAGCATCACCACTACTCATTGGTGAGATTTTTCAGACAGTTTATTCACCAGAAAATGCAGTTTTGGTCAACCTGAAAGCTTTTGCAAATTTCACACAAATTCTAATTTGTTCAACCCAAAATGGACGTTTTAGATTTTGCACGATTTTGAAATTTGGTTCAGTCCAACACAATTTTTCAGAACTGCCAGCAAAATGAAAAATCAATTATTTGCCTAGCACTAGTCACCATGAATCATGGATGGTGGAGTTCAGTGCTACCAATAGTAATGGATTCTGAATTTGCAGATTCCAAAATCTGCTACTGCAGGTGCTAGACAGAATCTTCTGCATATTAGTGCATAGGAAGGGAGCGTGCAAAAGTGAAAGCTGGACAGCAGAATCATGGCAGATCAGGCCCTTGCTGTTTCATTGTGGTGATTATGTATAAAATACATTTTTGTTTTTAACCACATTTCAGCCACGCAGTCTTTTTATACAGGAGATGGGCATCTTTTCCAGTCCCTAAAACACAGCAAGGAATGCTAGTGTGAGCATTCAGTATTCTGCAACTCACCACATTAGAATGAAAAGGAAAACTGTATGAGGAGCAGATGACAGAAATACATTAGAGAAATCACAATAGACAGATGAGTAGTCTTGACCAACAGAGTCATAACTAAACATTTTAGTGCCTGGGGTAAGAAATCATATTTGCGCATCCTAGAGATGATGTGGGTGCATGTGGGGTCTTGCCCGCCCCTCTCCTATTCCCCCCCGCCACACTTCTGCCTCCCATTTAGCACAGAGGATTTCAAACTCTGCGGTATGCCTCCCTAGGGGCATGCTCCCCACAGTTTGAAAACTGTCACCTCCTGCCAGAAGCTGGCAGCTGGAAGCTGGTGGGAGCAGCCTGGCCCAGGACTCCCTGCCCTGCTTCCCAAGCTGGCCAATTTTGCATGGCCGGGCGCTCCCCAGGCAGGGCAGCACAGCTCTGAAGAAGCCCGGAGCCTGGCTCTGCCCACGGAACTTGGCTGCCTTGAGATGCACCCTGCAGTACTCATCCTCTTTCAGCAGCCCAGTCACACCCTGCTCGCTGCCCAGGGACCTGCCATTGCAGCCGGGTCACTTTCTCCCCACTCCCTGTGCACAAAGCGGAACCACTCCTTGCTCTCCAGAGCTGCCCTACCCCAGACCCATAACTTCCAGGCTCATGGTCACACAGCCCAAGCTCTGAGCTCAGCCCGTGAGCCCGGCACCCACCCCAAGCACTCGGTCAGGCAGCTGCTGGCAGGGTGGATTTGCTCCCACCAGCTCCAGAAACCCAGGCTGAGAGAACAGAGTGACCCCTAGGGTTGCCATATTTCAAGTTCCCAAACAGAGAACACTACTGGGGACAGGGGGAGGAGGAACCAGAGAGGTATTTGGGAGGTCCTGGAGGTGGTATTTGGAGGGCTCTGGAAGAGGTACCTGTGACAGGGATACCCACTGGAGGTGGGCTGCCCGTGCTGAGGTGGATGGGCCAGCTTAAGGTTAAATATCACCTTTATTGATATTGAAATCAATGAGACTACTTTCCGAGTCAGATAATCAAGTGGCAGATACAGATACAGGAGCAATATCAGGGAGGAAGTGTAGACAATTATTCTGTAGCATTCTGTAACCAAAACAGCAGTTGCTTCTTTATTGCTAGTCATATTTATGATTGTTTGCAAAACAATCTCCTTCATTTCACATTCCATTTGACTAGGCCAGGGACTTTGAGAGCGGATGCAAGAATTGCACCAGGTATTTCAGTCACAGGCCTGTCTGACACCTATAAATAACTTTAGATATTAACACCAAACTAAATGACACAATTTAACCACCTTAATAAATATTTCACTGTGGTCCTGGACAGCTTTCGGGATCCTGAAGGCATAAGGAGGAGTGAAAAATGCCAGTAAAAATGTATTTAAAAATATGCAGTAGTCTTGTTAGAGAGGGTGTAAAGTAACATAACCACTACCCACCAGTACCTAAAAAGTCATAATTCTTACAGCTTCTATAAGAGAAGTTCAAGGAATTTAGTACAGTGGTAACTGGTTTAAATTCTATGGCTTGTGTTATAAAAAGATCAAACTAGGTGACTTAATGGTCCGTTCTGGTCTAAAAGTCTATGACTGTAGGATGATGATACATACTACTATACTATGAGCTGTGCTAAGCAGTGATTTCACTAACTAGGCAGAACAAAGCAACTGTCTCAAAGGTTTAAGTCAGTAAAATGACTTCTCTAACTCAGCACTCCTTGCCCTGAAGACCACAAATGTGGCAAAGAGAGCTTGTAGCCAATGGTGTCAATCAAAACTGAGAAATTTAAGGGATTCAACATAGTCATTTGATCTTCATACGTGATCATATTCAAGTATATTTAACTAGGACCAGAGTTTTCCAGACTGTTGGACTTCTCTGTACTCATTGCTTGACCACATATTGAGATCAATGGTTCCCAAATTGTAATTCATGGAACACTTGCTGGTGAGCTACAAAGACCTGCCTGGTTACATTGTGCAGGATCTCTTGTGTATTTCCAGCCACTAAGTCACATTTCCAGAAGCTAAAAACACACTATGCGTTTTCTTAATCTTAATTCTCCACGTTGCCCATTGCTGTAACTTCTGTGGGCAGGTTATACAGTTATGAATGGAAGGGAGACGGTCTGTAAGTTGATCAAACAGGAGAATTGGCTGTTACAAGATGTTCACTTTCAAGAAGCACCTCACCCTATGAAAGAGACTGAGAACTCCTGATTGAGATCAGTGATAAACTCTTTTAGAAGGCAGGGGTGAAAGTAGGGCGTACTGGTAAAAAGTAGCCACCAGTACTGGCCCGTACTGCTGACTTTAAAGTGTTGCTGTGGCAGCGCTTTAACATCACTGCCCCTTTTGCTCCACCGATGGGGCGGCGATGACCCAGCACTGACATTAAAGTGCTGCCGTGGCAAAGGACCCTGCTTAAAGCACTGTCCCAGCAGCGCTTTAATGTCGTTGCCCCTTTTGCCCCCGCAACCGCTGATGGGAGGAGGCAAAAGCAGTAGCTGCCCCGAGGGCACGATTTAAAAGGACCCGGGGCTCCGGCTGCCACTGGTACTACTGCCCTTTAAATCACCACTGGAGCCCTGGGCAGTGTGGGCCAGGCAGCGCAGATGAGCTGGCTGGGGGATGCTGACTCCAGCCCCATCCCTTCCACTCGAGGCCCCGCCCCTTGCTGGGGGGAGGGCAGAGCCAGCCCCATTCCGGTAAGAGCTCAGTTTTACTGTCACCTCTGTTAGAAGGTAATTCTGTGGCCAGGGAAGTCAAATACCTACCTTTTGTCCCTTCCAAAAATATAGACACATCTTTTTCTTCCTTGAAATATTAGTTGGCATTTTCTCCTAATTTCAGGTGATACCTTCACACATTTAGTGCCCAATTTTCAAAAGAGTTCAAGGCCAGATTTCTAGCACTCAACATTCACAACCAGGGCCAGATTTTCAAGAGAGTCCAGTGCTCAGTGCTCAACACCCAGCCCACCACTGCACTCGGTTCTGGATTTTCCAACATGCTGAATGTGCTTGAAAATCTGGCCACTTATTTGGGAGCTAAGCACTTTTGAAAATTTGTCCATTAGTGCCATTGCCTAGAATGCAGAAAAAGCATAAAAAGCACAATATGCTGGGATCAAGTTATCACATAGATAAAAAGTGTGAGGAAATGCACAGGAAACATTTTTTTGTTTGTGGTTCCATTATTGACGTCAATTCAGTCATCCTTTAAGTTTCTCGAGAACAGATGTAACTTTTCAAATGTTTTGTATTATAAATAAATTGGCTTCTGACCTGTGTAACAAGATAGCTGCATTATAAGTAAACATAATCACTTGTGCCTTAATAGCAGCAGTGTTAAGACTTGTTTATAAATCTGAAAACTGTTAATTTACAAAAATGCATTGATCATGCTGCATAGGATAAACATGGAGGAGAATACTCTTTTATGCCATTTAGCTTTAATGTGAAGTGGGTCTGACATACTGGGCAGTGTTTAAGAATATTAATTGGGATTGAATAAAGTCTTAGTCATTTCCTATTTTATATTTCATTAGTGAGTTCCTCTACGGATTTTGCTCTAGGCTATACAACACAGAGATGATGAAATGCAATGGTCTAATCCAGAGAGATCAGGCTTAAAGTAAGGGGGAACACCACTCCGTCTTCTCTGCTAAAAGCAGAGGGAGGACTTCCCCACTCTCATTGACTTGGATGAGTTTGCTTTTCCTCCATGGACCTGAAAAGAAGCTTTCATCAGGCAGAGGAAACTGCAGCTGGAGCAGGAGGAGGAGCTGTTGGTGCCTGGCTGAAGAGTTCCCAAGGCTCCCAGTATCTTTCACCAGTCAGTGGAGCCTTTGAGGACACTGAAGATGAGGACTGATTTTCAAGAAAAATTAAGAGCCTAAATATCTTTGTGGATCTGGGCCTCAGTGTTTGAATTTGACCTGGTATTCATTGGGGACCAGAGTAGTAGGATGATGTACTCTCAATGCCTCTGCTGCTGAGCCAACAGACTACTTAAATACTACCCTCTCCCCTCAATATGTTAACTATCATTATTATTCAGTCACACTACTCTGAACCAGTTGTCGCTTTTGTAAAGTTGTTGGTGACAGACCTACAAACAGTTTAGACAGTGACTGAGATGGAAAAGGGCATTTGTCACAACAGTAGCTACTCAGTTTCCAGAGGCAATGAAGAATCCAGGCAGACACTGAGGCTGCAGACTGACTCAGGGATCTGAGGCCTCCAGTGGAAGTTTATGTTAGAGATGATGAGTCCTTAGGAATCAAGGCACACTAATAATTACTAAGGGGCAGACTGTGATCACCTCACCAGATTGTATAGGACTTTGCCCTCAAGATTTATTTACTAGGGATGAACATTTTACATTTTTTCAACAATGAGCTGCACAATGAAAATTACTTGGCAATAGTTACTGGAGCTACTCAAAGACTTCACATAGGGAAAAAATCCTACTGAAAATGATTATTTATATAGACATTTTCATTGGCAATGTCCATTTTTAATAAATTTTTTCCAGGTTTCCCTCAAAAAAAAACCGCAAACAGAATCTTCAGGAAAGAACCACTGAAAATTGAAACATTTCAGCATAGACTCCAATTTTCTCTTAAACCAAATCTTTTTTCCCAAGTGGGCAATTTTTGCTGAAACATTTTTGATTTTGCCCCAGTTTTTTTTTTCTCTTAGAAACGTGTTGATAAAACTGTTCGTTGTGTGCCCTTGGGCAAGTCAGTTAGTCTCCCTGTGCCTCAGTTCCTCACCTGTAAAACAGGAGTCATAGTATTTCCCTACATCACAGGAGATTTGTTAGGTAAGTCAGGGGTTGGCAGCCTTCGGCATGCAGCCCTTCAGGGTAATCCACTGGCAGGCCGAGAGACATTTTGTTTACATTGACCATCCACAGGCACAGTCCCTCCACAGCTCCCACTTGCTGCGGTTCACCATTCCCAGCCAATGGGAGCTGCAGGAAATGGTGTGGGCTGCAGGGACGTGGGCTGCCACTTCCCACAGCTCTCATTGGCCAGGAACAGCGAATCGCGGCCAGTGGGAGCTGCAGGGGAGAGGGAAGGGAAGGGCGGGGCATGCCTGTGGACAGTCAACTTAAACAAAATGTATCACGGCCGCCAATGGATTACCCTGATGGGCCATGTGCTGAAGGTTGCCGACCCCTCAGTTAAATACCTAAAAAGAATGTGAGCTGCTACAGTAATGGGGGACATAAATATCTAAAATCGACAGAAAAGCCTTTGCCAACATCTACTATTTATTAGATAACTGAGATACCACATATTTTCCCTTCACTTATGGTAACATTTGTGGTAACTAAGTGGTATTTACTGGGAGATGCTTTAATGGAAATGGATATAATTGGATTGCATGAAAATGACACTCAGAAATTAGATTTTTTTTTTCTAGTTTGGTTGTTGCCAGGAAAGATGTAATCCCATCTTCACCACCTCTGCCAAAAAGAATCAAGAAACTTAAAGAAAAATGTATTGGATAGTTACACACTTAGAATGCAAACAGGGCTAAATTTCAGAGGAAGTTATATTCATGTTAAATATAGAAAGACACACTTGTAACAGCACAAAGTGTATATTATCGCCTTTTTGAACCACTGCCTGCTCTTTGCAGAACAGCCAGAACTGACTTAATGTTTTATTAAAGGAGATACCCCAAATATGTTCTGATCCTGTTCTAAGTTACGAAGCACTGGCAAAAACTTATTTCAAAAACGCCAGAAATCATTAACAAACCAATCAACCTTATCCCAAACTCAATATGTTGTATTTGGAAGTTAAAAAAAGAAAAAATAAATGTCTATCATCAAAACTTTGTGGACAGTGATTTATCGCTGGCTAAGAGAAGAATTGCTGATCTCTAGAAAGCAGAAAGCCTCCCTGTTTTATACTTATGTATTCAAACTCTCTAAGAAATTACCCCTCCCAGAAAAAACATGTTACAACTCCAGAGGGCAGCACTCTTACTTTGATCTAATCTGGTCTTCCTGTGTGGATTATCTCCAAGGAATTTAATAACTCATATTGCACAAGCGTTTCTTCAGTTCCAGTGCTGAAAGATAGGGATCCTTAGGAGATCTGCCCTGGAATAGGGCTAAAACTATTACCATAAATCTGGGCTATGACAATGTTGCAGCTTTTTCCTTTAGGTCTCAGTGTTGAACACTGAACATGCTGACAGTCTTTTTTTTACCCTTTGTGTTTGATGAAACAAAGTAAGTGCTAAAAATAATTCAGAATTCTAAAACTAATGAACGAAGTGCTTTACAAATAGAAATTAATCCTTAGGATTATTGTTATCTATATTTGTATAACAGTAGAGCTTTGTAGCACCTTCACACACACACTGCATGGGAATATAATTATCCCCTTTACCTGTGGAGAAGTGAAGCTGAGAAACTGAATTGTGAAAGAGCACACAGGAGGTTTGTAGCAAAACCAGGAATCAAACAGAGGCCTTTCAAGTCTCAGAGCAGTGCCTTAGCTACAAGATCATCCTTTTTATCATCCTTATATTTGTGAGGTAAACAAAATTACACCCACTTTACTGATAAGGCAACATTTATGGAAAGGTTAAGTGACTGGCCCAAGGCTGTACTGTAAAATAAGGGTGGAGCCAGGATTAGCACTCTAGACTAGTCCTTATTTTACAGTCCTAATTACCCATGCATCCACTTTCTCCTTCTTCAAGTCTATTTTTATAACATTTCTGTCAAATGGCCTATAAACCCCAGACTTTCCCCTGTCCCCTACAGAAATGATAACTGAATAGATAATATGGCAAACCATACATCAATATAAAATGAAAAATGAAATAAAAGCTATTGAAATACAGGTCAAACTTCATCACTAAGCACTCTGCTTTTGTGGTGTCACATTTCTGCCTGCCTTCATCTACAAGGCCTAAACCCACAGATCAAGTTAGTGGAAAGTTGGGCTTTTTTATCAGGCATACAAGCCTCTACACTGGCCTAAAATGGATTGGCATATGTTTATCTCAAACTACGAACTCCATTTTTTGTTTTGTGAATGCCATTTTGAGCATAAACTTCACAGTACATTCACTGCTGTCCATTAAATTTCATGGATTGGGATTAAGAACATAAGAATAGCCCTACTGGGTTAAACCGAAGGTCCACCTATCCCAGTATCCCATCTTCCAGCAGTGGCCAATGCCAAGTGCTCCAGAGGGAATGAACAGAACAGGTAATCAGCAAGTGATCCATCCCCTGTCACCCATTCCCAGCTTCTGACAAACAGAGGCTAGGGATACCATCCCTTCCCATCCTGGCTAATAGCCATTGATGGACCTATCCTCCATAAATTTATCTAGTTCTTTTTTGAACCCTATTACAGTCTTGGCCTTCGCAATATCCTCTGGCAAGGAGTTGCACAGACTGACTGCGTGTTGTGTGAAAAAATACTATTTTTTGTTTGTTTTAAACCTATTGCATATTAATTTCATTTGGTAACCCATAGTTTTTGTGTTATGAGAAGGATTAAATAACACTGCCTTAGTTAGTTTCTCCACACTGGTCATTATTTTATAGACCTCAGTCATATCCCCCCTTAGTCCTCTCTTTTCCAAGCTGAAAAGTCCAGGGCTCATTAATCAACTCTCATATGGGAGCCATTCAATACCCCTAATTGTTTTTGTTGCCCTTTAAAGAACTTTTTCCAATTCCAATATATCTTTTTTTTTTTTTTTGAGATGGGAGACCATATCTGCATGCAGTGTTCAAGATGTGGGCATACCATCGATTTATATAGAGGCAATATGATATTTTCTTTCTTATTGTCTATCCCTTTCTTAATGATTCTCAACATTCTGTTCACTTTTTGAACTGTTGCTGCACATTGAGGGGATGATTTCAGAGAATCATCAACATTGACTCCAAGATCTCTTTCTTGAGTGGTAGCAGCTAATTTAGACCCCCTCGTTTTATATGTATAGTTGGGATTATATTTTCCAATGTGCATTACTTTGCATTTATCCACATTGAATTTCATCTGCCATTTTGTTGCTCAGTCACCCAGTTTTGAGATATCCTTTTGTACTCTTCGCAGTCTGCTTGGGACCCATCTTGAGTAGTTTTGTATCATCTGCAAATTTGGCCACCTCCCTGTTTACCCCTTTTTCCAGATAATTTATGAATATGTTAAATAGGACTGGGCCCAGTGCAGATGTCCCCTGGGGGACACCACTACTTACCTCTCTCCATTCTGAAAACTAACCATTTATTCCTACCCTTTGTTTCTTATCTTTTAACCAGTTACCAGTCCATGAGAGGACCTTCCGTCTTATTCTATGACAGTTTACTTTGCTTAAGAGCCTTTGGTGAGAGACCTTGTCAAAGGCTTTTTGAAAATCTAAGTAACAAAGCGTCCTGTGGCACCTTAAAGACTAACCAAAGTATTAGAGCATAATACTTTAGTTAGTCTTTAAGGTGCCATGGGACTCTTTGTTACTTCTGCAATCCCAGACTAACACGGCTACCCCTCTGATTCTTGAAAATCTAAATACACTACATCCACTGGATCCCCCTTGTCCACGTGCTTGTTGCCCCCAAAGAGAATTCTAGTAGATTTGCAAGGCATGATTTCCCTTTACAAAACCCATGTTGACTCTTCCCCAGCACATTTTTTCATCTCTATATCTTACAATTTTGTTCTTTATGATCGTTTCAACCAGTTTGCCTGGTACTGAAGTGAGGCTTACTGGCCTGTAGTTGCCAGGGTCACCTCTGGAGTCCTTTTTAAAAATTGGTGTCATATTAGTTATTCTCCAGTCATTTGGTACAGAATCTGTTTTAAATGATACGTTACAGACTACAGTTAGTAGTCCTGCCATTTCATATTTGAGTTCCTTCAGAACTCTTGGGTGAATACCATCTGGTCCTGGTCACTTATTACTGTTTAAGTTATCAGTTTGTTCCAAACACCTCCTGAGTGCAGGAGGTGTTAGTAGCCAGCTAACAATGGAAATCAATCAGTTGTCATTAACCTGAATGATCTTCCATTCAAATGGAAGCACCTTATATCAATGAACTGGCTACTGCCCAGAGGAATCAGTTCTCAAAGTGGGCTTGTAACCAAGCAACAGATCACCTGATGAGAGACTTGAAGCCACACAGTAGAGTCACCTGACAGAGAGGACTGAATCTTTACAGAGAAGACTCCCTTCAACATGAGAGAGAAGATCAGACCTAGAAGGAATCAAAAACTGTGGATTCCATGGAACACTCACTAAAACCAAAAGGGTTCTCTGAGTGATCAAGGATTTGTGTGCAGGTTTTATTTTTTGTTTGTTTGTTTTGTTTTTACAGATTTGCACATTTCTTGTGCTTTGTCTAAGAGTAAAGGGTGATTGGTTTAAAAAGTCCATGTTACTTGATTTAAGGATCACAGAGCCTCAGAAGAGGAAAAACAGTAATCCAGAGGGTCTACAGCTTTAGTGGAACTCTTGGTGGTGTGTTGTGGCTACTGGTGAGGCTTGGAAGACCTGGCATTGGTTTCAGGGACTAGAAAGTTGGACTGCCCATCTCTTTAGAAGGGGAGCTGGACACAGGATCCATGCCCCTAGTCCATGCCTGCAGGCTCAAAGACAGTGCTGAGACTGTGTACAGACATACAAGCTTAAGAGCATGTGCTTGAATCCAATGGCTAGAGCAAAAAACAGCAATTGGGCTACAGTCTGCCAGGGGGAGCTCACACGGAGTTATGATAGCCTTATCTACAGCAGAGAGATTTACTATGCTAATAAATGGATGCATGTGTAGAACATACTATGCATACACCGAAATGCTCGCAGTGGTGTATCTACAGGTGTGGCACTCCTTTTAGACTTGCTTCCAGCAAAGCTAACCACCGTGTACACTGAGGACAGAGATCACTAACATAATTTCAATAGCACAAATATTCTCCCCTTTAATAGTCCACCCGCAGCTATCCCACTGGAGTGCACCAGGCAGCACTGCTTGCTGTGCCTGCCCACACAACATGCTGACACACATGCTTGGTGTGTCACACAACATGCTGACCAGAAATTGCTTGCTTGTGTTGTGACTGCAGTGGTGTAGAACAGTGATAACCTGCACAGGGAAACTGCCCGAATCCTTAACCTGCATCAGCAAGCTACTAGCAGCATATACATGCACACTTGGAGTTTAATCCCATGCAGTCCCAGTGGTTCAACTGGGAATGGTTAATTTCCTTAGTGCAGGCCCAGCTGCTGGTTCACTTGCCCTTTCTTGCATTACTAGGTCAGGTTATCCTTGAAAAGTGGGCATTACATTTTGTAGTGGCATCACTATCCACATGTTCAGAATATTTGTAGGCCGTCAGCAATTGCTTGCATTAATGCTGTCCAGTGTGCACTAGAGTGTAGTGCATTAACTGGCCTGTGTGGACCCTGCTCACATGCACTACAAGTTTCCTAGTGCACATTAATGAAGTCCCCTTTCAAACACACTATATTAACACACCCAAGGGAATTTCTAGTGTTCAGGGGCCACATGGGCCAGCTAGAGCACACTAGAATCTATAACACTCTGGTGCAAATTAATGCACCAGGTTGACAAACCACAACTGTCAAGGTTTTCAGTGTTCTTGCTTTCCCTCCACTTTACATTAAAGCAGCAAACCTTGGGGGCCACTGAGGCAAACTTCATGTGAATAATGACTGCAGAGGAAAGGCCTTCAGGCTGTGATCTGCACACGTTTACACATGTGCATAGTCCTACTGAAGACAATAGGATTAATCATGTGCACAGAGTGACTCATGGCAGAACCAGGGGTCCTTAGGTGGTCCTTGAATTATGTAGTGAATGGCTTTATGAGAGAGAAAATTCAGATTAATATAAGATTTTTTTTTGCAGGCGGGGGCCGGGTTAAAGTGAGTTTTTAGTAGGAAGCTGTGAATTTGCTGGCAAGAAAGACAAATCAATCTTAAATCTCACTCAGTGCAAAGCAAACCAAACCCACAGTTTGACTTGTAGAAATGGCTAACTTTTTCCTTTGTTTTTCTGCACATCTGCATTTCCTGGTTTGTGCCAGAGACGAAAATGCCAAAATACCTCGACAGAGAATATCCTTGTGACATATCCAGGTCAGGTGAAAGCAAAAATCCTGGCCTTATGCCACACAGTTATGGCTAAACATCAATCAACACGCCAGCAGATTCATACCATTCAGCACATAAGTGTTTTACATTAGAGGCAACTATAAAAAACAGGTTGTGTGTGTCTGAAAAGATCATTTAAACACTGATTTAAGTTTTAAGAGCCTATAGTGGGAAGCCTGTTAGATATTTATTTTTGCTCAAATTATGCAATAGGGAAATTAATTTCTCTGTGTAATTTTTTCCTTCATTCCAGTCACGGGCTAATACATAAAGCTACACACAGGAAAATCAAAGACAAAGGACTAAAACTAAGAACATTTTTTGGAAAGAGACTGAGAGTTACTAATGGTTTTATACGCAAATGGATTATTTATAAATGGAGAACCATAAAGAATATTCAGTTATTTCTTCCACATCAGATATACACCTGCAAGCTCATTAACTAATATAAAAACACTTATATATAGATCCAGCCACTTCAATGGAGCTGTGCTGATGATTTGGCCCTTCAAAATATATATTTTAAAATGTTTTTCTCCTCAGAGAAGAACAGTGCCAAAGAGCAGCATTTTAAACATAACCGAAGCCTCTTCTTTCTACGGCCTCACATTTCTGTATCTATGGCATGGCTACATACTCCCAACTTTCCTTACTTTCTGGGAAAGATTTCTTTACATTTGGTTCTATTGTCAGCAACTGAATCAGCATTTGCTAGTACAGACACCAGCCAGCCTGACATCTCAGGAATAGTTATGTTGCCAGCATAATAGTGAGTTTGCTTCTGCCCCTTTTGTAAACCTACAGAGCTAAGAAGAGATGGAAAACCCATTGCAGGCCCATACAATTTGCATTCATATGTGTGCTGCCTTCAGTATCTAACTAACTTCTGTGGTGAGGACTCCCCAAAGTGGTAGCCAGTTCCCAACTCTAACCATGTGCTTTGGGGTACAGACCCCCTCCTCCAGCCTTTGGGGAGGCAGAAATTCATCCGAAAATCAATCCAATGACATTGTTAGTAGCAAACACTGGGCTTGATCAGCAACAAACTGCCCCACTGTCCACATGGACAAGGAGGCAGTAACAGCTCTGCAGAGCCTTCTCATACCCTTTTGCCTGGAGCTGTACTCTGGGGAGCTTATACAAGGGAGTATGTGCGCATAGGGCAGGAGGAAGCTAACTTTCCCCTATCTTCCAGCATAGACAATTAAGGGTGAGGAACCACAAACTAACCTTAAACCAAGATTTTATTTTTTTTCTTATGCAAAACAAGCTATATTAAAGTTACTCCTCCATCTAATGAAGAAATGTAGGCCCAACCCACACAAATCATTATGCACATCGGTAACCTGACTCACAGAAACAGTTCCACTTTCACTGAATTCAAGACAACTCACATGAGTAATTCATGTGCCTATGTTTGCAGGCCATAAACAATCCCCTCCCCAACCACCACAACCCTTCTACATTTATTTTTGAAAATAATGCTGCAGTATTTTTTCTTCCATCTAATATAATCAATACATTTTACAGGACTAGTATATAAAAAAAGATACATTTAACAGAACAATGAGTATAATCTTTCATCGCGAACCAAAGTATTCACATCACATAGCACATATTCTTTCGGTACAAGATCGCATTTTGCATCTTGTATTGAGTAACTAAGGCTTTGGTGTTAGAGATCACACATGCAGAGGCAACAGAATTTGGCTTGCAGACGGCCATGGTAAGCTATGCTCTTTCAGCTTCCTCAACTTTCACAACAGCAGCACTCTCCTTTCCCACTTCTCTCTCTTCCCCCTCCCCCCACCGCACGGCTGGTATCAGGGAAAATCCCTGGTAGCTGAACGCAAACAGCTCACCATGAGTGTCCCCCCAACCCCTCACCGCTTGGGTAACTGGGGGGAGGGTTTCTTTTCAGCTGCAGAAAAACAGCCCAGTAGGAACTTCAACTTTCATAACTTTCAAAACAGAAACTCTTTCCTTTCGCATACCAAGCAAAGCACGTTGAGTTGGCCGTTTAAAAGGAGGTGCTTCAGCAAACCCAACTAACATCCCCTGCCCCCACTATCTCTGGGATGATTGCCTCTGCCTTCCCCCCACCACATGGCTGGTATCATGGAAGATCCCTGCTAGCCAAACGCGAGCATAAGGACCCCCCCCACACACACACCTGCCACTTGGGTGACTGTGGGGAGGATTTCTTTTCAGCCACAGCCGAACAGCCCAGTAGGAACAGCCACGTACGAATGTCTCCTACTTATGAATGTCCCCGTATTTCAAACAGGTCACCATGAATGATATTACTCTGCTGAGGATAACACAGAGAGATAAAGAACGGATGTTGCTGGAATGCCAGCAAACCCTGGGGCCATATGCTGCCATGCTTTGTCATGCTATGATACCCGACTATCATGGAGGATGGAATAAGGCTGCTCTCCCCAGAAACCTTCTGCAAAGGCTTTTAAAGTACCTCCAGGAGAGCTTCATGGAGGATTGTCCCTGGAGGATTGCCGGTCCATCCCCAGACACGTTAACAGACTTTTCCAGTAGCTGTACTGACCACAAATGCATCCTAAGTCCTCAGGGCAAATTAATCAATAAAAAACAGGTGCTTTAAAACCATGTCTTATATTTACCAAGGGACACTCACCAGAGGTGCCTTCACCGGCTTCGCCATCCAGGATTCCGCCTTGGAAGGCTATTGGCTCCAGGGTGATAAAGAGATACTGGCTGTCGGGGAAAAGGGTCTCTCTGCTTGCCTGCTGTGTGCTATCCTCCTCCTCCTCATCATCTTCCTCATCCTCCAGATCATCAGGTACGTTGACGAGTACCCCATCGGTGGAGTCTACAGATACCAGTGGGGTAGTGATGGAGGCCCTCCCCCCCCATAGAATTGCATGCAGCTCAACATAGAAGCAGCAAGTCTGGGGCTGTGCCCCAGAGTGTCCGTTTGCCTCTTTGGTTTTCTGGTATGTTTACCTAAGGGTCTTAATTTTCATGCAGCATTGTTGTGCATCCCTGTTGTAGCCTCTCTCCATCATGGCCTTGGAGACTTTGGCATACGTATTGGCATTTCATTTGTTTAAACAGAGTTCTGCTAGCACAGAATCCTCTCCCCATATAGCAATCAGAACCATCACCTCCCATGTGGTCCATACTGGAGCTCTTTTGTGATTCTGGGACTGCATGGGTGCCTATGCTGATGAGCTCTGCATGGCGACCTGTGCAGGTGAGCTCGTCACGCTGGCCAAACAGGAAATGAAATTCAAAAGTTCCCAAGGCTTTTCCTGTCTACTTGGCCAGTGCATCCGAGTTGAGAGTGCTGTCCAGAGCAGTCACAATGGAGCATTGTGGGATAGCTCCCGGAGGCCAATACCACCAAATTGCATCCTCAGTAACCCAAGGTCGACGCAGCGATGTCGCTATCAGTGCAATTCCCCTTGTCGGGGAGGAGTACAGAAATCGACTCTAAGAGTCCTTTAAGTCAACAAAAATGGCTTCATCATGAGGATGGGTGTAGGGTTATATCAATTTAACACCGCTACAGTCGACCTAAACGCGTACTATTGACCGGGCCTGAGACACTACAAGAGACTATGCCTGCACTTGGATGTGATTCCCAGCTGGACTAGATACACTTGAGCTGGATTAGGGTATCATGGGCAATGGTGAGTGGCAGAATGAGCTCGTTGCCCTGAGTACAAATCTCCCCAGACCACATGGGGTAGCTAGCTCATGCTACCTTTGCTACTGCTACACCACTACTTTTAGCACCCTATCTCAATGAGAGCTGGAGCAAGTATGTCTGCTGGAGCTAGGAATCACACCCCCAGCTCCCATTGTGGACATAGCCTAGGACAGCAAGTTCATGAAGCCACATTAAACGTACAGGTTCTCTCAGCCTACACAAAAGAATGCAATTTTAGTCAGTGTTGCCAGTCCCTCCACGTTTATAATAAATCTCTTGCTATTTAGGTTTTGCTAAAGCATGAGCTCCTGGAGCAAACAATTCCAGGGTGTTTTGTTTTGTTTTTTAATTTTTAAGTAAGTTTTTTATGCACGTGAAGACAATGGAAACAAGTACACCCTAAAGACCAGAAACCAAAAAGTCAAAACAAAGAATCCTGCCCCCACCACACATACTTTCATTTAAAAAAAAACAGACTCACTCATGACTGAAAACCTGGGGCGGGATGGGGCTGGGACCCTGACTCATTATTTTTGAAAGGTTGGGTTGGTTATGTGACAAAGAGTCCTGTGGCACCTTAAAGACTAACTAAAGTTTTAGAGCGTAAGCTTTCGTGGGCAAATATCCACTTCGTCGGATGTGCTTGCGTCCGACAAAGTGGGTATTAGCCCACGAAAGCTTATGCTCTAAAACTGTAGTTAGTCTTTAAGGTGCCACGGGACTCTTTGTCACTTCCGCAATTCCAGACTAACACGGCTACCTCTCTGATTCTTGGGTTGGTTATGTTGTTTGTTTAAAATCATGCACATATAGTTGAAAGCACTGAAAATAAAGTTGATCCTGAGGTACAACTGTGGCTAGATAAATGTACCAGGGCATTTGCAATTGTGTATAGACAAATAAGGACCCGACCAGGAGCACTAGTGCTTGCTTACTGTAGCAATACCTCTGTGCCCTGTACTGTGTGTGCATCCACTTGGGCCTCTAAGACGTGACACCATGAAATGTATTTCTTTGCTTATTGTGGGTGTATAGTTTATGATTACAGTCAGAGAGAGAGAGAAAAGCAGTGCTGCCATTGACGGCAAGATATGAATACAAAACTCCAGGGTTAACTAGCACGAACTGTGCTGTAAATCCCAAAGATGTAGGGTCAAGAATCATCTGTGGCAGAGACAGGAGAGGTCCTTGCTGCAACATGTTTGGTATCTGTCCTTACTGCTCCTCCTAACAGGAACAGTGTATTCCTCCTACACATAGAAGGAGGCTTGGGGGGTGGGGATCTGGTCATTCCTGCAAGTCAGTCAGCTGTGTCCCACTTTGGGTCCTGGTCAGACCTCCCAACTGTTCTGGATTTCATGGTCCATTATGCATTTTGGAGATTTGGGTTCCTCATGTATGAGCCAGAGAGAAAACGCTGCCTCACATAATCTTCTTTGCTTTAGGGTTGGTGGCCAGAAAGCCACAGTTCACCTCTTCCCCATGACTACTTCCATACTTCACCTCTTCCACCATGACTGCTATTTAAATTTCTGTGCACCTCACAACCTTTACTCTCAAGCACTGTTGCATGAGATGAAATTTCTGATTTTGCCAGGTTTCTTTTTTAATTAACTGGTTTATTTAATTCACACAGTGAGAAAATATCCTTAAAAACAGACTTTCTAGTTAAACCATTAAAATCTGCCAGTGAGGTTGAATGTGCAACACAACCGAGGTGATTCCATGTTTCACTCATTTGTCTCCCATTTCAGTTGTTTCTGTCACACATCAGCAGGTCTGAAGATGAAGGGACATAGACCTGGCAGATGCATTACCCAAGTCCTACTCTTAATGCCAAAGAGAGCACTCAGAGTGGAACCTGCCTCACTGCTGCTAGGATGCTCATAAAGGAAAGAAACTGGAACATCTAATCCCCCACTTTGTGCAACCACACAATTTGGGATAGTGTTTTTCCCCCGGGATTTAGGGTCCGTTCATCACATCCAAATGTGTTTAAAAATAACTCAGTTGTTGTTATGTTTCTATTCCACTGCTAACATTCCCACTTACTCTTGAAAGATACTGTAAATAGTGTGTGTTGCTGCCTACTCTTTCTTACATCTAGATGGTAACTTATATGAATGACCCCCAAGTGAGAGAGACTGAATCGACAAGTGACTGGATGTGTCCAATACCAGCGACTTGCAATGTCTCTTTAATTTCAGGAATCATTCTTCAGCTTTCTTCCAGGGACCAGAGCCAACATCTGTGCTTCCTAAAAACTGAAATATATTATTCCTTAGTGGACATTATAGATTGATGATTTGTTTTGGACAGAGTGGGAATTAACTAGAGGGTTTTCTTTGTGCTAATATGAATAGGGGTGTGGCTCAGGTATAAAAGACTACTTTGTAAACTGTTTGTAGGATTTTACTACACTTTAGTATCCACTTCATTTGCATTTCGCTGTAAAGGTCTGATTTAACTAACATGTATCATCAAGTGTCACATCAGGTTGGGGGTATCTTAACATTTTAAATAGCAGTTTACTCATGGATTTGCCACATGTTGAAATAAAAAACCATAAATTGCCAGAAAGATTTTTTTTCCCCATGGAACAAAGCTGCTGTTTTCATTTCACTGCTTGAAATATTGACTCAGAATAATGCAGTGTGTGTGTGTGTATCTGTATATATATATTTATGGGGACGGAGTCAGACCAGAAGGATATAAGAGAATGCTAGAAGGCAGGTATATTAGCCTCAGGATGCGCAGGTCCCTGTTTCCTGGACAGTCAAACAAAGGTTACTCCAGGCCAATCAAGACTCCTGGGGCCAATCAAGAACCTTCTAGAAAGGAGTAGAAAAAGCTAGCCTGATTGGGACACCTGAAGCCAATCAGGGGCTGGCTGAGACCAGTAAAAAATTTCCCAGTTAGTCAGGTGGGGGAGCCAAGGAGAAAGGAGCTGGAAGAGAGAAGCTTTGCTGCAACCTGACGTAAGGGAGAAGCTAGAAGGAGGGAACCTTGGGGAAGTGGCCCAGGAAATCAAAGCACCATTAGTGGTGAAGGGAAAGCCATGAACTGTTGCTACCATTAGGGTCCCTGGGCTGGAACCCGGAGTAGAGGGCAGGCCCGGGTTCCCCCCATCTCCCTCCATACTCTGTAGAAATCCTCTTGAGAGGAGAAGTGAGATTTAATTCATTCAGGAGGCTGAACTGTACATACTGGCCTGTGATGAAGGTAACTTACTAGGTGGTGACTCTTGCCAAAGATGCTGAGAAAGGGAGGTCACTCTGGGGCCTAGATGAGTTTCTGGGGCCCCTAAATCTGCCAGGAAGCACAGGACCCACAAGTACAGACTTGGAGCTTTGTCACTATATATATATATATGTGTTTTTAAAACCCATGAATGCATTTAATGTAAGTGCTAAATAAGCCAAGTTAATTGTGAATTTAAGAAGTAGAGAGTAGTTTGAATAAAGCACTGAAAGCGCTAAGTAATATAACCCACAATACAGACAATAGAATATTAACTAATAATATAGTTAGTCAATATAACTGACTCAACCGAGTGCTAAGCAAATGCTCAAGTTCATCCCTATAAATACAACAAAACCCTTAAGCAAATGCATAACTATGTGCCCAGCTTCTAGAGTCTTTAGATTGTCAACCAACTGACTTCCTGCTAGATAAATACTTTTGAACATGCCATATATTATAAACCTCAGAATGTTTTGTCATAAATAATGTTACAGTTTTAAGGGTCAATATCGCTGGACCATCTGAGCTAGAGCAAGCTAGAAAGATGGGAATAATCATCCCTTTGCCTTTGTATAATGCTCCTGTTTCCAGCCCTAAAAAGGTAGTGCTATCAGACTATAAAACTATCATGGGTAGAAGACCTATTGCCCATTCTGCACTTCATCTCAATACAATTTTGGGGATAAGAAACAAAGGAGGGCAGGATGTTTTTTCTTAATGGCAGCTGTTCAAAGTTGTTCTTGGGTTTAAAATATCATAAGTCATTCTGGAGTGATAGGTTTGTGGGCAGCGTGCAAATGATGAGGCTAAAGGTCCATGATAACTGCAATTAACACACACAAATCTTCTCAGAGATATGTGTAAGTATATCCGCCCCCCCCCACCCTGCCCGCCACCAACCTTAGGCAACATATAGTGACTTTGGCCCAGATCCTCAAAGGTATTTAGCTATCTATCTCTCTTTCAACAGGAGATAGGCACCAGAATACCTTTGAGGATCTGGCCCTTAGCTAACGTATCCGGAAGTACATAAATACAAGCAACAAAGTGTAATGATCATTTGAAAGGGACATAGGCCAAGTTCTGTGCATGTCCTCTGACCCGTTTTTCTCTGCAACACTACTGAGGGTGCCAGGTCTGGTTTCAAGATATTTGCATACAAGCCAAATAGTAAATAAATGGGAAATTTAGCTTTTGAACAATGTATCTGTTTTCATATTTGGTTGTAAAATGAAATCTAGTGTCCAGAAGCAGAAACAGTTCAAGGGTTTAAGAATTTGGTAAAAATGTGCATAGACACATTAGCCAGCAATGTGTGCTCTATTCCAGTCAGTCACAGTGTTTGAGATGAGAGGGGAATCAATTATTATGTAACTGGATCAATAAAAGGTTGACATAGCCCAGCCCAGCCCAGCCCAGGCAATTAAAAAAAGAACACTTTTCAATGTTCAACAATTTTGCTCCTCTGAGAAAAGAATGGAGAATTTTACTCACCAATATCTAGAGTTTAGAGCTGTATTTATTTTTATATTTTTATTAACTGGAATATATAAATTCATGTTTCAGCCAATTTTTCTGTCTTTTAAAGAGCTATCGTGTTTTCTTTAGACTGGGTCTAAAGGGGAAACAAAGATGAATCACCTTCAAAACACTCATCAGGCATCTTAAAACCATGAGACATAACATCAGTGAAATCACTTTAAAGATATTCAGAGGACTACAGTCTTTTTCCAGCAGCTGCATTTCCCTCAATTCCATAGTATTGTACGTTAGATGGCTATAACCTCTCTGTCTCTAAGGGTTCTTTTCAAAGGTGGTCATGAATTTAACATTTTTTAAATAACTCATTGAAGCAGCAAAGTTAACCAAAAAAAAAAAAAAATCAGACCATCCTGTGTTTCCAAAAGGCCATCTGCCTACATTGCCAAAGATTATATTACTCTCAGCATAACTATAACCAGACACCCTAGACATATATTTCATTTGTGGGTCTTCGCTTTGGCCAATAGTAATTCTGTCAAATACGGAGGATCAGGCTGGTTCTGACCCTTGCTTGCATGTACAAGGGGATAGGTGAACACAGGGGATTGGGATTAATCCCTGCTATCAGCCAAACGGGGTGGGAAGGAGGCAGAGGTATAAGAGGTGGACGTGTGTAGCAGACAGCATGTTGCATCCTCCTGATAGATGACACAGGGGGCATGCGCCCCTCTGCATGCGAACACAAAGCTAAGTGCCCTGCCTGACTCACTGCATTCCAGTGGCATAATATGGCCTCGGATAGTTGAATGCAATACTATTCTATATCGTCAAGCTTCAAGTAGACCCCACTACCCAGTGTTACTGACTGACACTTTCAGTTGATTCAGCCAAAGTTTTCTAATTTGGCTCCCTGAAGTTAGGCACCTAAATCAAACTTGCCTCTTTTTCAGAAGCATTGAACAGTTTCTGTTCCCATTCCAGTCATGGGACCTAATGTGAGCTACAGGGATTGACACATCTGACAATGAAGGCTGGAGGCATGCATATATGAGCTTTGCTAGATTGGAGCCAGAATATTCAACATCTCATGGGATCAAGTCTCAGGTGCTTAAATATCGATGAAGGTGCCTAACTTTAGGGACCAAACTTAGAAAACTTTGGCCGAGTCAACTGATAGTCATTCAGTAACTCTCCTTACTGGTGCCCACTGCAAGCTTAACGTAGAACCACATTATGGAGATTTCATCCTTCACTAACCCCATCGTGGCTAGACAATGAATCCTGAACCTGGATTTCACATGGGTGAAACACAAGGCCACCAAAATGTCGCTGCCATTGGGCCAATTTTGCTTTTGACTTTTGGGTTTATTCAAATTTGAAATGGAAAGTGTAATTCAGGAGCTATTAATCCCATTTTACCTGGAACCAAAATATAATTGCCAAATCCCCTGCAAACTAAAACTGCAAATTCTTCAGAGCGCCAATAATAATATGGAGCATAAGAGAATAGGCCATGTATGTGAATTCACCACAGTATTCATTCCATATTATGAACTTGTAGAAAAATATAGTTAGCCAAGTATGTGACCTTTTTTTTTCTAATAGGGATTCATGGCACAAATAGGGCATCTGAAAGTCACCAGGCCTTAGATCTCATCTTGGAGTTCTAGGTACATGTCAAGACACATCTTTTATGACAATGAAGGATCTATCTGGCCTTTGGGATGCACCTTGTACATACCCTGGCATTATGTACAAATACTGTAATCCTTCATCTTAACTGTAGATGGGCAGGATGGAGTGAGGGTGAGATCAATTTACAAATCTGTAAAACACAAGTATCCATAGGCGTGAGCAGCACATTTCACTATGGTGTGCACCCAGGGAATTTTATTTATGTGAAAGGTGCCGCACTTTGCATTGAAAGCCACTTTTTTTTTTTGAGACATTAGGGTGTGCCTGGGCACACCCGGCACGCCCTGTGCGCACACCTATGCAAGTATCATAAATATATACCTTCCTAGACTGAGCCTATCTGTGCAAAGCTTTAACTGCCTGCACTTTCTTTTAATAGCTATTATAAAAAACACATGATGAAATTACAAGAAATTATATTGGAAATTCTGACTCTGGTGAATGAACTATTGCTCAAACTACGAAACAATTCAAATAATGTATGTTAACCACACATACCATACCGTAGTGCTAACTATTAGTCAGCACCCTGAAAAACAATGTTACTTCCTTCCCCAGACAAAATATAGATATAAAATTATACTCAAGGGCATTTGATTTTCAATAGTTAAACCACAAAATGTGGGTTGAGACCAAAAGAACAGTCCGATTTAAATCCATACAAATTAAGGCTGGAACTCTGCCATTCTACTGCTCGCACTGTATATTGTGTGTGAACTAACCAATCCAGTGTATGGAAACTGCTTGAAAGATTGTCAACAGGGAGAGGAGAAAAGCAACTCTCAGGCCCTGTACTTCACATTTGCTCTGCAAAACTGCTGCCAGAGGAAGCCATGACCAGTATCAAGAAAATGTAAAAGAATATGTCATGAAAGCAATGGTAAAAGCAGCAAATGCAGCATATTCATGAGATTACAGGCCTCTCATTTACCACACAGTAAACTGAAGCAGCAATAGCAGCATCACTCTTCAAAATCCACTATAGGTTGAAGTATCTGTGATTCAAACTAGGTTCTTACCTCTCAAGAATAAAAGTGTTGGTCTACATTAAGACTCCTCAAGTTGCAGTCAAGGAAATGAAATCACTATCCGTTCACACACAAACATCACTATCTAGCATCATAGAGCCAGAACACGCAACAAATACAACCAACCAGAAGACACAGCTATGACATGCCTGCCATTTTTTGTGTAGGAGGGACCTAAACAATGTTCCTTAACATGTTTAAGGTTTCAGTTGTCTTACAGAATACAGCTAAGGGCCTTCCAACCTTGCAAGTCACTATCCTTTGACAATTAAGACTCAATCAGTTGAGCTAGTTGCATAGATGAAAGGAGTATGGAAGCTATTTATTCACATTAAATTGACTGGTCTTATTTATCAGCTTATTTACTAAATATTGATCAGTAAAGGAAACTTTTTTTAAGAATGAATTTATTTATGTTAAAATAATTTCAAATTATCTCCAAATGAAGGACTTCAGCATTACGATAAGAGAAGTCTTCTCCCAAAGTCACAAGCAGGACATAAAATGACCACATTCCCTCTGAACCATGAGAAAGGGCAGTGTGAATGATTCAGCCAAAAATGAATTAGAACTTAAACAAACTAGCTTCTCCCAAAGCCCAGTGGGGCCTAATGAAAAGACTCCAATTTACTTCAGTGGGTTTGGGATCAGGCCCCTGACTTCTTAAATTGATCAGGTGGAGCAAGTGGATTACCAATTACAGGAGTGCTTCTTGCTTAGTCAAGCATAGCGAGGATCACTGAGCAAATATGGCACTGTGGGATTTTTATATACAGCTACCACGTAACTGATTTTCTCAGATTTTTGTTTATAGCTTTGCTACTAAATGGAGTCAAGTCATCTCTCAAAATAATATGGTGGAACAGATATAGTGTACTATCCCAACCTTGATTTACACTGGTGACCAGTATAAAATGTCTCACTGTGACACAGCCATTATCACACTAGACACCAGAAGACAGATTTGTGTTCAGAACCTGGAAACAGAATATTCTGTAGTTAATGTTCGATAGATGTACAATATTTCAGAAAGATTGCAGGAGGTAACACTACCATCGAAAGTAAAAACTTGTGTCAGGAGCTCTGTGAAATTTGGGAACAGAATTTTGTTTTTCACTTGTACCTCATCCTCATGGCATTCAGCATACAGCACAATACAACAAAGTTATTATACTAGCACTACAATGACAATAGCACAGTCACACTAAAATGTTTGGAAGATTGATGCTTGTGACTACGGATGCTAATGTGCAATATCAGGTGCTGCCCAGCAATCTTACATGCAGGCGGCCTGATACTCTGTAGGGTTATATGGGCTAGAGGACCTGTGTTTGAGTTCTTCCCAATTTCTCTTACTCACAGTTCAAATATACAATGACAATCTGCAACTGCAATTCTCTAAGATCTCATCAATGTAAGCCTGAGCAGAGTTAGTAGTAATCACAATTCTCAGCATGAGTGTTCCAGGCTTTTTGCAGACTCAGGCATAGAGCCTGCAATGTTACATTTGGTTTAACTTTGTAAAGGTTTTGCAGGCAGATACTTTTATTTTCATGAATGCATAAAGTTAAGAGGGTGATTTCTGAAGGTACAGTTGGTATTAGCAGAACATCTCCTATTGAATCTTCATAGGAGATGGGCTCCTAACCCTCCATTTCTGATTTTGAAAATCTCCTCCTAAGCTTCTGCAGAACAATTATGCAGCAAATTCAAAAAAATAGATAATTATTTAGAAATTTCTGGGGCTCTACTTACATGCTATTGTTCAAGACGACAACAAATCCAGACTTGTTCTTGATTTTAAATGATAAACTTTTATTCTGAATATACTGTTTTTGCACAAGAATTAACACAACATTATCTAGGATTATAAACTTTTTTATAACATTATTGTACAAATTTTTACAAAATTTTATTTTATTTTTTCCAGCTTGTCAAGTTCCACAAAAGTGTCAAGAGAACACAATAAAAGGGAGAAAAGGCCTGTTTGCCCAATCAGAGCAGTCAGGGGCCTTTTTCTGCAGGAACGCACAGTAAGCATCTCAATAAAAATATTCCAGAAAGCATGATCCAGACATTCCATACGACACAAGAAGAGAAGACAGCTTTGTCAGATCACAATCGCAAATTCATGGCATCTGAACAAGACAGTATCCCTTTAGCCTCAGTGAAATTATTTCTTCAAGATAATCTTTTTTTTAAAAAAAAACAAAACCAAAAACAACAGAAATGCTGGTAAGAGGGCAAAGCCAACTTTTTGAAACTCTGGAATTATTTTCAGACACTTTGTTGTCATTTTTTTTACAATAGTGTACATTGAATATTAACAATATTAACACGGTGGTATGGAAAAAGAAATAAAAAAGAAATGTGGCCTTTGCTAAAGGTCTGGATGTCAGATGAAGATTTAGGGTAAAGCGTTATACTCCAAAAAGGTTTACTGACATTTAGTCTTCAGTAGACATTCTAAAAATCTTCACAGAGCTTTTTGCAGTGACTTGCCAGCATTACTGGAATTCTGAATTACCAGCATGGTTAGCATCTTCATTTACAGGACTGGTGGGATTAATGAAGTGTTTTGAAATTAAGACATAAAAATAACTAAGCTTTCTAAGCTTTAATATAAAGGAGAACAAAGAGTCTCAATGTCCTTTAAAAGATATCAAAAACTGTCAAACACAGCAAGTAACACTTGGGTTGCAAAGGTCACTTAAAAGGGATACTGCCTATTTGAATCCAGTAAGGCCAGTATTTAAAGTTAGTAAAAGGAATATTATAGGAAAACTTACAAATGGCAGCAACACTGGTTTTTGTCAAGTTAAGCGATAAAGCCTCAAGCATTAGAAACATGAAAAAGATTATACTAAAGTGTTCAAGGTACAGGACCTAAAAAATTTCTTCACTCAAACTTGCTAACTATGTCATGTAAAAACCTGTTAGAAATATGGACCACAGTCAGTGTTTTGGCAGTAATGCTGGTTGTTCAAATGAAAACTAAGAAAGAAACCATTCATGTTAAGTCCTTATACCTTTTTGTTTGTTAGTACAGTGCTATAATGACTTAAACTGTGGTTAACTGTCAGATATACAATAGGCTGTGTGATTAGGGTGTGAACTAAAACAGTTCAAGCAGCTCATCTAGATCTCTTAGTGCTGTTTAAAGGCTTTAAAACAAATATCAACACAACTAAAAAAATGCAAACCGTTTTTACAAGATATTATAACTAACATCTCTCAATTTTAAAGGCTAGGATTGAGGGGTTTTTTTTTTCCTAACAAACAAGTATATTATATGAGAGTAGAATTTATGATGTAGATAATGTTGACAATGTCATGTTTGCTCTTCTGACAAAAAAAATCTATATAGTGCATTTCTGAACCTTAAATAATTGGATGTCATTTGCATACAATCAGAATTTACCTATTTCTCTGCAAACAGCAGCAAAAATTCATTTTTTAAATCTTAAAAATATTAAGCCTTATGAAAAACAATAGTTGGGCCAAATCCTGAGTTTTCAATCTGTCACCACATGGGCAAAACTTCTGTGGAAGAAAAATGACTTGTACAGAATAGGATTTTCTAAAGCATCCATGTGACTTACTAGCAAAAGTCCTATTGACTTTCAGTGGGACTTGTGCTGTTAAAGCATTCGGCATTTTTGATAATCCCATCCATTGCCAATCGGAGTTCCCTTGGAAAAGGCCTGTATGCAGACCTGGATTTGGAGGGCGGAACAAGTAATCTGGCCGTGAGAGGGGCAGGAAGAACTCTAGCCCCTTTGAGGTGCCAGTGCTACTCCCTGCCTACTTCCCTGGGTTGCATGGCAGCCCAAAGTGACAGGGATGAGACAGGGGCTGGTGGCACGCCTTCTGGGAGCAATGTGGTTCTGCACCATCCCTTTCTCTGGGCCAGGCCGACCAGGCACAATCAAGGTCTCAGTAATTTACATGTCATTTGACCCATTTTTGTTAGCAAACTTAGTATAGACACATATATTCCACACTATTCTGGAAGTGTAAGCATCACACTTTTCCATGAAGGCTTTTATTCTGGGAAACTAAGTGGAAATATTTAAACATATAGCACTTAATATTCTGATAACCTGTCAAGTAATTAAAAAAAGCAAAATACAAACTAATAGGTAGTCTTAGTAAGCTGAGTTTTAGAGCCATAAATGTAATAAATATTGCTCCCTTCCTTCCAAGAGCATTCTCACTGGCAGCATGTAGCGGAGTGTAGAATGGAGCTCCAGTAATCAACAAACTACAGCTGACATTTTTCATTTGGAGAGCAAGATGGAGAGAGGGAAAGGAACTCCAGCAACTAAGGCTGTCAATTAGTTACAGATAACTCACATGATTAACTCAAAAATAATCACAATTAAAATTATTAATCATGATTAATCACAATTTTAATCACCCTTTGTTTAATTAAACAATAGAATAGCAGTTGAAATTTATTAAATATTTTGGATGTTTTTCTACATTTTCATATATATTGTATTCTGTGTTATAATTGAAATCAAAGTGTATATTATTTTGTATTATAAATATTTCCGCTGTAAGATTATAAACAAAAGAAACTCACCTCATACAAGCACTGTAGTGCCATCTCTTTGTTGTGAAAGTGCAATTTATAAATGTAGAATTTTTTTTGTTACGTAGGTGCACTCAAAACTAAAACAATGTAAAACTTCAGAGCCTACAAGTGCACTCAGTCCAACTTCTTGTTCTGTCAGTCGCTAAGACAAAAAAGTTTGTTTACATTTACAGGAGATAATGCTGCCCTCTTATTTACAGTGTCATCTGAAAGTGAGAACAGGCATTTGCATGGCACTTTTGAAGCCGGCATTGTAAGGTATTTACGTGCCAGATATGCTAAACATTTGTATGCCCATTCATGCTTCGGCCACCATTCCAGAGGATATGCTTCCATGCTGATGACTCTTTTTTAAAAAAAGTGTTAATTAAATTTGTGATTGATCTCCTTGGGGGAGAACTGTATGTCTCTGCTCTGTTTTACCTGCATTCTGTCATATATTTCATTATATAGTTCATGATGATTAAGCACATGTTGTTAATTTTAAGAACACTTTCACAGCAGATTTGACAAAACACAAAGAAGGTACCAATGTGATATTTCTACAGATAGCTACAGCACTCAACCCAAGGTTTAAGAATCTGAAGTGCCTTCCAAAATCTGAGAGGCATGAGGTGTGGCGCATGCTCTCAGAAGTCTTAAAAGAACAACGCTCTGGTATGGAAACTGCAGTACTCAAACCACCGAAAAAGAAAGCTGCTTTGGATTGTTATTGAGCGGAAACTGTCATCAGCATGGACGTGTTCCCCTTGGAGTGGTGGCTGAAGAATGAAGGGACATATGAGTCTTTAGCACATCTGGCACATAAATATCTTGAGATGCCGGCTACAACAGTGCCATGAGAACGCCTGTTCACTTTCAGCTGACACTGTATATAAGAAGCAGGCAGCATTATCTCCTCTGAATGTAAACAAACTTGTTTGTCTTAGCGATTGTCTGAACAAGAAGTAGAACTGAGTGGACTTGCAGGCTCTAAAATTTGACACTGTTTTGAATTCAGGTCTTTTTTTGTACATAATTCTACATTTCTAAGTTCAACTTTCATGATAAAGCAATTGCACTACAGTACTTGTATTAGGTGATATGAAAAATTCTGTCTTTTGTTTTTTACAGTGCAAATATTTGTAATCAAAAATAAATATAAAGTGAGCACTATGCACTTCATAATCTGTGTTGTAATTGAAATCAATATATTTGAAAATGTAAAAAACATCCAAAATATTCAAATAAATCGTATTCTATTGTTTAACAGTGCGATTAATCACAATTCTTTTTTTAATCACGTGATTAATCATGATTAATTTTTTTAATCGTTTGACAACCCTACCAGCAACACTAATGGTGGAGAAAATTCCCTACTTATCCTCACCCCGTGCTGCTGAAATCAGCTTCTCTTCACTAGGGAAGAACTGGAGGCACCAAACCCATCAATTGTACTTTTAATCAGATGACTTTCCTAGAGATTTTAAACAGTTAATTGTGATAATTAAACAACAGGTTTTTTTAAATTTTCCCCAGCACTGTAATTCTAAACATGGGAACATACACAGCTGGAACCAAAGATAACGTGAACAAACAAACAACTAATCATAGGCATAGCTACACACAGTCATTTCATCTTGTAAGCCATGCCATAGGTTTGAGTGGCTTCTTCAATTTGCATGGCATATTAATGCATGCCTAATAATTTCTGTAAGCTTTTGACATGTTCAAGATTATTGTAGTCATTTGCCAGCATATACATACCAACGTTTTGTATTTTCATTTTTTTAAAGAACAAACATATTGTATCATGTAAATATTTGCATATTGCAGCTGTTAGCAGAATTGCACGTCAGCAGAGTTGCACATTCATTGGTTTAGCTGTCTTGCAATACGGTTTAGTTCTGAAAACTAGAAAAAAAGCACAAATCATATCTTGCATGTACACTATTCTACAATGTAATATAATTTACTGCACCAATTTGTATCACCAACAAGTTTGTATAAAACAATTTTTTTATTGTTATTCACAATCAAGTATCAATGTGCATACATATAGATTCAAGGCTCCCCATTTGTTCGGATTTCGTTCTAATTTCAGCAGCCAGGAAATCTTGCTCTATTAAGCTTGTTATAGTCAATATAAAATGGTAATAGTAGAAGTTTAAACACTGAAGGGTGATACCATGCCATGAAAACAAAAGGGGAACCTGTCATGAATCTCAGAACAACATATACTCTTCAAAAATAAATGTGTCAAATCTGATTTTTATATACTTAAAATATCTGTACATAGGTTTTCATGTGAGAGCACTAATCTGTATAAAATCCACCTCATCCCTTTTGTCCGGCCAACTAAATTTACGCTACTTTCTTAGCTTTTTCATTGCACAGTATATTCAGAGCTCTGTTTAACAATATACTTTAAGATTATTTAATTGCATTACATTGCAATGTTCAGTTTCTCACACAACAAAAGAATCACTCAGTTATCTTTTCAATGGACTATACTCTACCATTCAAGAAAACAAACTTAAAAACAATAAAGTAGCAGCAGCATCATGCAAAATACCCTTGGAAACCAACGTTCAATAATCACAAAGACATTTTGTATTCACAAGCTTTTTCATTTGAGCATTTTGAAGGATTTGGCTAGCGTTACGTAACTGCACTGAGAAGAGAGCACTGATCATTACATGGAAATTAACAGCTTTCTGAAGGGGATATGACACTGAGTTCAGGAGGAAAATAACTTGGTTAGATAAAATATCAAACTCTCAAACACCTTTATATTTCAAAATTCAGTAACTTCTTTCTTGCTCTTTTTGTTTTATTTTAAAACCAACAGTTTATGAACCTACCAAAACTTAGCTAGCCACCTGTTTTGATTAATTTTGGCAGAATAAACCACTCATTGTAAGGCATTTCAGTCATGGTGAACTTCTGAAGAAGACTAGCCAATATTTTCAATTCGCTAAGCTGTTTTGTACAAACTGAAGTCTGCCAACTATTTTATATCCTGGACACAACTGATGTTCAAAGCAGCTGTAATGATATTAATACAATAAAAGAGGAGGGTTTAATGTGATTTCACAAGTGTTCATGTAAAAGCATATTGGGTCTGCAACAAATCCAATGCTAAGATCAAAGTAAATGGAAATCATATAATACATAAGCTATTTTAAGGGGAGCCCTTTTACATGAAGTCATCAACGATACAACAATGAACACAAAAATCTTAGATTCCTCAATAAAGCACATATAGAAATCTGTTCTGATGGCAGAGATGATGCAGCATTCACACATGTTTAAGGATCTGAAATTCCAACATGCAGCCACTGTGGGTGCCTTTATGAATCTTTCACATAGACTGATACCAAGTTATGGGCTTTGCTGTTCTTCTGCTGTCTGAATAGCTGACCCTTTGACAATGAAACTGAGGGCTATCGTTTTGGCAGGATCTTGATTAGTTATGCAGGTTTTGGTTTCACAGGGTCATAACTGGCAATGTCTGCTGCCAGATAACAGCCAAAGCAGGACAAACTGGATTCCTATCATAGACCAGAGTGATGGGCTCAGTCCAGAGACCCCACCACAGTCTGACGAATCTTCCTGTTGGCAAGAAAATGAGATAGTTCAGCATTAATTGACATTAACTCTCCAATTAAATAATCTACGTTTTAGCCTGTCACTTGTTGAACTACATTGCAGGATGGATTTTGGTCTCAAATACATCGTTTTCCCTAGGTGCCATTTGAAATATTCTTGGAGGCAACAATCTGAATGTTTAAATAAAGTGTGATAGAAGTATACCTAGAATACCTCTGTAAAAACAAAGACAAATACTCACAGACTCACTGTGGTCACTCACCATAAAAAAGGCAGCATGCGTGCACATTCAGATGAGAAATAATTTGTGAAACTACTAGTGAGCCCTAAATCATTCTGTTGATCTGGCCTAAAATTAATGTATTTAATTATTTGCATTGACAATAGTGTTGGGTTTTTTTTCAAACATCACTTTACTGCAAGGAGAGATGGAAGAGCAGTGAAATCTTTGTGGTAAGAGAAGGGAGCCTATTTAAAAAAACAGCCATGCCCAGTACTCTCTCTGTGGACACGCATTCGGGAGTGTACTCTGCCAGACCAAATATCGCTTGTATTGACTTACTGAATACCCTGTGAAAACTCCAAAGTCTTGCTATTCAGGTCTGGCCAAGCTAGACACCACCGTTATGTTCTCCAGTTCTGGGGCTGGCTTTCGACCCTGCACAGCTCTAACTAGCACCAGTTGATAATGGCCTCCAAGGGCTTCTTATGCCAACCAGGGATCATAGCTCTTGGACTGCACCATCCCTCCAGGCCCTTCTTCTCCCACTGAAGATGCCCCTGAATTGCCTGTAATTTAACTGTCATGGATGAAACACTTAAAATGTTTGTGGATGTGTAATCCGCACCTCTGGGTGTGGTGTTCTATCCCATCTAGTGGTGACGAGTGTGCATGTGTGTGTTTGTGCATGCGCTCTATAGTCTTAGCTAACAGCCATGTGGTTATTGGCTCATGCACTAAGCTCCAGAGGTCCCAGGATCTGTCAGTGTTACAGATGTTCTTAGGCTCATAGCCCTAACTCTTGATTCAGCTGAGATGCACCTAATGCACTGGAGGCAGGGGGTAACTAAGATGTCTTTATGACACCCTTATGATTCCTCAAGCCCCCAGGCTGATGTAATTTATGCCTGGCTACCCAGGACCCAATAGGTGCTCCAGCTGTGCCCCCCAGTCAGTACCACCTGAGGATTTCCCCTTATCACTGAGATTTCTCAGGTAGCTGGGTAAGTCAGCTTTACAGCCATATGCACCACCCCAGCAGGCAAAGCTTTTAAATTTTGCAGTGGTTTTATTCTGTATCAAGGTGAGAAGCAGCCATGCTCTCTTTACACAGTCTCTCTCTACCTTCTGAAATATCTCATCACAGATGGAGAAAGTTACATCTGGCTCCTGAAAAATGAAATGCTCAAAGTACACCAGTTGGAAAGCTTATTATACAGTGTTGGAAATGCACTGAAAGCCTGATCTGTGCTGTAGAAGACAAAAGACACAGGCCCTGTCTCTAGATCTTAGAACTATGTTTGCTGCCAAATTCACAGCTGATGTAATCTGGTTGAGCTCCATTGAAGTAACTTTGATTTATACCACATGAAGATCTGGCCCACTGTACTATGTCCAGACTTACAGGGTTTTGGCAACTTCAGTAACACATAATTAAAATAAACTTCAACTGAAGCTTTCATCTTAAACTTGGCTCCTCCTAAGATTCCCTGCAAAGATTTCTCCATCCTAGACCCCAATTTTCTCTGTCCGAAGAGCCACTCGCTTATATCACGGTGGAGTTAATGAGCCATACCTTCTGCAGTCCACCTGTAGTCATCAGTCACCATTTCTCTGAAGGGTTCTATGTCCTCTTACCAATGTAGGTAAACATGAAACTAGCCACTTTTATTACAAGAACCATCACAAAGTCAGGCTTTGAAAAATCCTTAATCTGTATATGGAGTGTTTTTGCCATTATCTACCCAAGAAGTTGATTTGCAACAATACTTATCAGCCAGATTTTAAAACCTGTCTCTGGAAAATCAAGGAGTCATTTCAGAGGTCCTGTGGTTTTTTCACTGCTCTGAGAGGTTAAATTGCCAAGACCAGCCAGGCTAGTAGAAGAGGAAGGATTTTTTTTATATATATAAGTATTCAAATGCTTCTCAAATCTTTAGATCATTCTCTTGGAAAGAAAATGCCTCGGGCTCGCTTTTGTTCTTTACCAGTAGCAGCAGACTATTCCTTTCTTTTGCTAGCTTCAGTTCTAGTAGCTGGAGGCTTTGTTTGTTGATTGTACCCTAGAAGTTCAAAATTCCAAAGGTTGCTGGTCAACAAATAAGTCACGAGTGTGCTCTGTTGAACAAGTTTTTTCCTTAAAGTAAGCACCATTAGAATGGCCATTATCAGCGATGTTTTCTTCCGACGTGGGTTCATCAACAAACAATGTGCTATATCGTATTTTGGATACGTAGTCTCACATCACTGAAACGCTGCAAAGGACGTATCTCCCAATAAATGGTTTATGCTATTGATAAGTTTGAAAGTTTGAGATTTTCAAGTTCAGAATGAGGGTGTCTGCAGCTGGACATCGAAAGGAAGGGGCACAACTCGTTTCTTAGATAAAGCACGTAGGAAACCCAGGGGCTTAAAGCTAAACTGGGTATAATATGAAGGGGAATGTGTCAGATTAGTGAAAATAGCATCTGCTTAGGATACCGTTGAACTAGGTGGATGTTCGCCTATATGAGTTACTCAGCTTTTCCTTCATCGTTGTGTTAGAGCAGATGACTAGGAAGATCTCACTAATAACTAAACGCTTTTGTAGTTAGATAGCCTTGAAGTGTTGTACCTTTCCATTGTCTATATGAGAATTATGAATTACATGCACTATTCTGGTACATTATATTAACAGTGCTGCACCTGCCACATTGAAAAATACGATATTTTGACTGAATGCACTTCTGTTTCAAATAGTCTCACTGTGAGAGCAGTGAAAGATGGCTCAGAAAGTGTGGGGTAGAAGTGGCTTAACAAAATCTCAGACAGGAGAGAATATATAAGACACTATCACCATGCTTTGTTGAGTTTGGCAGTATAAGCCTAAAAACATATAAGATGTACCTATTTTTTAAAGATTAGTGAGATTTTAGTCTTTCGGGTTTGCAGGTTGTTTCTGACTTCAATCATTTGGAGTTGCTGAGGCCTATGAACCAATTCATAGTGGAGCACGTATCTTCACAGTTTTGCTCATGACAATTCCTGAAGACATCTTCTATGGGACTAAGATAGTATTTTTCTATTCTAACCAAAGATGCATTATCCATGATAAGAAATAAATCAGTCATACTGATTTAAAGTTGTTTTTTTCCCCAACAATGTGTATTGTAATGAGCAAAGTTCCTATGTGCTGTAACTGTGTAGATACAGGAAACAATCAAGGCTGAAGAAAGAGACATGGGAGGAGGAATGTGGGAGAGACTGATTTTATTCTGATTTACACCACTGAAACTAATGGAATCACACCAGTAAAAAAAAAATGGTGTGAGAAAGAATCAGCGTCAGTAAAGCTGTTTTCCCTCACTCACCAACTGTACTAAAGGAACTTAGTTGTTCTGGAATTTTTTGTGAACCTTCATCCCAAGATTCCTTGTATAAGCACATCTATAAGAGTAAAACATAGTGATGAAGAATTTCTGAGTCATGGCCATCTCTGTTGTTTTTCCCCAAGTATTAGTTTTAGATCAGTTGATAGCAAGCTGCTTCCATACTCTGTTTCCTGCTCCAGAACATGGCTGGATAACCTTTAAAAATAATTTAACTTCATGGAAGGCTGCCCAGAACGTCTCTTTCTTTCACAATCATTCTGTTATTTACATAATTTTCACTCACTTCTTCCCATCTGCCATCACTGTCAGACACTGGACCTGTTCTTTTCCAGTTCATAACACTACTCAGTCCTGAATTAGGATGTTTTAACTAGGACAGTTTTTCTCTGTTACTTTCTTATTAATCATTTTTAACATGGATTTTCCCTCACCACCAAGAATCTTTTTTTGCCACTTTTTTCCTGTGAGCTTTCCTGTAGTCAAAAATCACTTGCCAGTTCTCCTCAACATCAAGGGTTGAGAGGAAAGAGTGGGAAGAGAAACAAATCCAAACACTATTTCCCCCAGTTAGGCAGTCCTACCACAATAACTTTATATAGGCTTATTTTCTGACTATACAGTACCATCTTCATTTAGTATCTTCATGTTAGTACAGCAGACTCTCGATTATCCAGGATGATAGGGAAAAAATTAATTCTGGTTAATAAAATCCCGGATAATCACCATCCATAGGAAACATGGGGAGGGAGGTTTGGTTCACCAGCCACCCTGCACCGGAGGAAAGGAGTGCTGGTTCATTGGCTGCCCTCTGCTCTGGTGGATTCTTTTTTTTGTGCGTGCGCTTGGGGCCGCAACAAAGCCAGAGCCAGCCCTGCAAGTTACACATATTTTTTTTGACATCCTGGTTAATCCACATCCTGGTTAACCCAATCCTGGATAATCGAGAGTCTACTGTACTTACCATTTTTGCATAGCCACACATTGACATCAAAGCAAATGCATGAGAATCTACCAGGGGACAGCATGAGCTGTCAAAGAAACCTGTAAATACCTGATATCCCTTCAGACGCACACTATAACTAAATGTAATCACATTATAAAATATTAGTATTATTAATTAGTTGTATTGCAGTAGCACAGAGGACCCCAGTCATGGAGAAGGACTCCATTGTGTTAGGAACTATATAAACACTCAACAAAAAAAGAATTTCCCTGCTCCAAAGAGCTTACAAACTTGGCCTTTTAACATATATCGAAGATATTTTGAAAGCGGCATGTTGTAAGGAAAGCTCCTTCATTCAGCAAAGGACAACTGAGCTGGAGGTCGGTTCTTAGTCATACATAAACATTGGGCTATTTTTTGCCACTAGATGGAGCCATAATTCCTGTGTGTACTACTTTCAGATTGTCCTGATGAATAACTCCTGTAATAAAATGGGTAGGCTATATGCCTTCTTTGGAAAACAGTTGTGTCACCTTACTCACCCTATCTATCGAAAGATTTTTTGGTGCAATATTAGTGATCTTTCTTGTGATGCCTGACGTGTGATCATTTCACTGGCAGCCCATTTCACAAACGAAAATTCTATTTAGTCCAATCCTGCAACATGTTATGCGGTCTCACAGAATCCACTGACCTCAGTGGGAGCCGAGGGTGCTCAGTATTATAGGAGGTGCCCCTGTAAGAAATGGCTTGTATGCTGTTTTCCTCTTTTATTAGTTATTTTTGAAAGCAACCAGGTACAAGTACATAACAGGGATAACCCCTTTTGCTGTGTCTTCCCAAAAAGAAGACAAAAATAAAGCTGTAATTCATAAATCAGATTGTCAGCTGGTGTAAATCAGTTTTGGTTTCAGTGACTTCAACAGAGCTATATAGATTTACACCAGATGAGAGCCTGACCCAAAGTCACAGAATTATTAAGGGCTCGACTGAGGAACAAAAAGTTAACTTTGCATATTGCCTAGTTTCCATGTACTGCTGCTGCGAATCCATCTGTTGAAGTTGTGTGTAAGGTGTTTGCTTCCATGGGTGTCTTTGAATAACTTGCCGGACACTGGATTGGGCCCTTAGCAATTTAATTTATGGGCAGATTCTGCTAGTCTTATATATGATTAGTACCTTGATTTCAATAAAGCTACTTTTAGAGCAAGGCACTATTCAACATGAGTAAAGATGTCAGAATTTAGTCTTCACATTTTACCTGGGGCTGGTGTTGGAGAGGAACTTTAATTCTTCCTCCCAATCTTGAACTGCACCTATTCAACTTCTTATATTGCTAGTCATGAGACTGTTTAATACATTATGTGAAGCTCAGAAAAAAAACAGCTATCAGACTGAGTGTAAAGTTTTTTTAATTGACGTCCATGTGATTTAGCTTTTTCCAACACTAAAGGTAGTAAAGATTAACTCTTACAATTGAATTGTTTTAATTTTTTACATAGTTATAAGTATCACCCTCTCACCATAACTCTATGTACCTAACCTTTCAAAAATATCTAAAACATTGCTGAAAATATTTTAGAACATTTAGAAACAAATTTAATGTATCTAACGTATTTTAACATTGAAACTTAATTCCCATCATAATATAATGATTTTATTTGTTCTTTTCATTGTTAACTTTACAGTAATAGTCATGGTAGCATCTCCCTCTAGTGGTCTGCTAAGAAGTTATATCAATATTGATATCTATATTCTGACATTCTTCCACTGTATAAGGAACCTGCTTTATGATGTTACTCAGATCGTCGGTTCTTTGGTATATTAGCAATGATGGTAGCTCAGCGTTTCCGTATTAATAAACATAACATGGAGACAAAGACTGAGCTTTCTTTATGAACCCTGATGTCTCCGTACACTAGTGTTCTAGATTCATAGTGCTGAATCTTGTGTTCTGAAACATATATCAATATTTTATTAGATGCAAGAGTTCTCTTGTATCTTTATTAGCCATTGACACTCTGTTTTGCTAGATTTTAGATTTAAAAAGGTAAACTTTTTTTTATTCCTAATAACAAGCAATGAGTGTTATTATTTTAATCATCAACCTCTATATGGATTTGGCAACACTGTGAACGTCTCCTAATGTTCTCCACAGCATGATTTGGCAAGCTCTAAAGACAGCATTCAGTTATGCTGTGACATGTATAGTTTTAGATTTGCAGGAACTGTAATCTCTTCCAACCACTTTGTACCTCTGCTTATTTCTATGTAGAAAGTTTGTCTTAGATGTCTTCTTTTTCTTCTTCCTCATTTTCATCTTTACCAGGAGCATAGGAAGAAATAAAATGTTTTGAAGGGGTAGCATGGAAAGTAATGACAGTGATATGAACAGAAGCTCAAATATTGCAGCCCTACAAAGCTGGCAGGTTCCTAACTCTATGGGGAGATCCCCACCATTCTAGTCATTCTGATTTACAAGTCTCTGGGCAGGGCTTTTCAAATTTTCCCTTAAATTGCTACAGGAATTTGCTCCATATTGATGTTTTGGGGACCCGTTTCATTCCATTTTATTTCGTGGGGCTTAGTTAGTAAAATAGATTGTTAATCTTTTATGCAAAGAACAAAAACAAAACAAAACAAAAATTAGAGAAAGTAACTGACCATCCACACCATATGAAAACTTGCAGAAAAATGAAGATAGGAGCGGACATCATGGCAGAGGCACGACTCGTTGTGCATATAGGCTGATCCTATTAATAACGGGCAAAGTAGCAAGTAGAGGAAAGGAAAGAAAACACAGAAAAAAAGACATACAAGATGAGATTTCATGCAGTTTGCTGGCAGTTAGCAGAGTTAATGTGAAAGCATTCACTCAAGAGCAAGAGAATTATAGTGAGTATTGCAAATAAACTTAACCAAAATATTCCACTGTTAAAGAGAACACATGACTTACACACCAATTAGCACATCAAGCTAGTGAGCAAGAGTTGTACTTTCACACACAACACCACCTGGATTGACATTGGTTGTAAACATTCATACATTTAGAACTATATTTCAGTCCCCGTGGAAGCCAATTGTTTTGCATTTGCTGATCAAAAAGAAAGTTTTTTTAACATAATACTTTGTGAACACAAGTGGGTTTGAAATAAAATGCATTCACTCCTAAGCACCATGAACATCTGAGACATTAAGTCTCCTTGGATTTAGCTATATCAAGACTCGGCACACTGTAACAGCAGGATCAAACAGTGGTACTGGCAATTGCTTTTACAAAACCATTTGTCTGGTTCTCTTGGTCGAAAATAAGCCCTCTAGGTATCTGGCCAATAAATAGGAAAGAACAGGTTTAGGAATGTAGAAAGGTAATCAACATCAAACAATGAATACTTCCTAAGAAAGTAAACATTTACTACTAAATTGCCTTCTGCAAGTTCTACAAAGCCTTCATAGCTATTAAGTCATTTGGTGTAAAGTCAGCTTCTAAAAAAGTTAAAGCTACAGTCTTGGGATCAAATGCTTCCAAATGCTAAGTACCCTCAATCACGGTTCCCTCTAAGCTGTGCACGTGTGCACACACATGCAGATCCTAAACCCTGTGCACAAGGTGAAACACCACGTGCACAAAAATTTGCACAGAAACACAAAAAATTGCACAGAAGAATTTTTTTGCGCACACAGCATGTCAAAAATTAGAGGGAACACTGCCCTCAATACCCACTGTCTTCACTGAAGACTGGAGAGCTCTCTTCAGTTTGCATGACTGGGCCCTGAGAGAAGACAGCATTATGCATAAGAAGGAGTAGCCACTGAAATTTGCATTTTTAGATAAAACACAGTTCAACCTATCAGTTAAGATTTGACATAACATTTTCCATTGCTCTTCTCTGTTTCATACAGTATTTAAAAAGGCTAACAAATTATCCCTCTATTTTTAATTCCCTGCAGAATGGATTTGTATTCTTAAGAGGCATGGCATCCTGAAATAGAGTGCTTTAAGATCCAGATTTTTAAAGGCCTTTAGGTGCCTAGCTGCCCTTAAAAATCTGGACCCAAGTATCTTTTCAGTATTCAGTAATACCAATGATTAGAGAAATAACCAGGGTAACTATCTGAATGCTTCCCAGATCCACGGGGGAATTGTCTTTGGCACCATCATGTGCAGAGCACTAGGTTTCTTGACTTATTACTATTACCAGGAATCATGTGTGAAAGTGTGGTGTTCACAAGAAAGGCAGATAAGAAAGCAGCTGTTAATTTTATGTTAATCATGGAACATTTGAAATAAAGTGACTATGGTTCAGAGCAGACAGTATGTTTAATGAGAAATAGGTTATGTCATCAGATGTCAGGTACACTAAAACAGAGGTTTTATTGTTGTTCTGAAACATCTCCTATAACTGTGTTTACATGGAAAGACACTATCTGAGTCTTAATGCCTTAAGAGTTCAACCTTACCCTCTCATCTTTATCAAAGCAGACATCAGGCCCCTTTCTGTATCTGGGTTGCTTCACCATTTCACAAGGATTTGGTCCTTCATCTGATCTTTGGCTAAGGAATGTAACATTCTTTTCTCATGTACAACACATTAGCAGCAGCAGCAGCAGCAATATTTTGTTTTTATTTTTACTATGACAAGCAGTTTAAGTAGTGTCAAATAGTTATGGCCTCATCCATGACACATACTTTGCCAGCTATGTCTTTGTGATGATGTTGGTTGCATCACATTAACTGCCCACTGTTACTGTTCCTTATTAAAGAAAACAGCATTAATAAAAAACAAATATACTTTCTTTTGACTTTAGCAAGGCTTTTGTTATGGTCTCACATGACCCTCTCATAAACAAACTAGGGAAATACAGCCTAGATGGAGCTACTATAAGGTTGGCATATAACTGGCTAGAAAACCATTCTCAGAGAGTAGTTATCAGTGACTCACAGTCAATCTCTAAGGGCATAGTGAGTGGGGTCCCGCAGGGATTAATTCTGGGTCAGTTTCTGTTCAATATCTTGGTCAAAAATTTAGATAGTGGCACAGCAAGTACACTTATAAAGTTTGTGGATGATACCAAGATGGGAGGGATTGCAAGGAGGATTAGATTAAATTTCAAAATCAACTGGACAAACTGGAGAAATGGTCTGAAGTAACTAGAATGAAATTCAATAATTCAATAAGCAAAGTACTCCACTTAGGAAGGAACAATCAGTTGCATACATTCAAAATGGGAAATGACTACCTAGGAAGGAGTAGTATGGAATGGGATTTGTGGGTCATAGTGGATCACAACGTAAATATGTGTGAACAGTGTAACTGTTGCAAAAAAAGGAAACATTATTTGGGAATGTAATTAGCAGGAGTGTTGTAAGCAAGACACAAGAAGGAATTATTACATTCTACTCCATGCTAATTAGGCTGCAACAGTAGTATTGTATCCAGTTCTGGGCCCCACATTTCAAGAAAGATGTGGACAAACTGGAGAAAGTCCAGAGAAGAGCAACAAAAATGATTAAAGGTTTAGAAAACCTGACCTCTGAGGAAATATTGAAAAAATTGGTTTTTTTAGTCTGGAAAAGAGAAGACTGTCAGAGGACATGATTACAGTTTTCAAGTATATAAAAGGTTGTTATAAGGAGGAAGGAGAAAAATTGTTCTCCTGAACCTCTGAAAATAGGACAAGAAGCAATGGATTTAAATTGCAGCAAAAGAGGTTTAGGTTGGACATCAGGAAAATCTTTCAAACTGTTGAGGTTGTTAAGCACTGGAATAAATTGCCTAGGAGGATGTGGAATTTCCATCGTTGAGGTTTTAAGAGCAGGTTAGACAAACACCTATCAGGGGGGTCTACATCTAAGATCTCAAACTCAAATCACTGTGAGGGCCATGTGAGGACTAGTACATTGGCCTGAGGGCCACATCACTGAAACCTTTTCATACAATGACACAAATGAAAAAATGAAAAAAACCCAAGAAGAGTAATATAGTATTCTATTAAAAGTCAGTGTATTAACTTTTTAAAAACTGTAATGCGAAGAGGAGTTTTAATAAAATATAAACAACTTTAACTATTCCTTATGTGGTCAGTAACACTGATGATGATCTACACTAACAGTCTATCAACATCGCTGTAATGGCAGGAACTTTTTAAAGTAACTATTCATACAAAATGTATTGCCATTTCTAACAAACATTCTTTCCATCTACAAAGAATCATACATGCTGAACTTCATATCTCAGACTGCTATTGTAGTCCATGAGGCCCTTCCCACCACTCCCTGCCCCATCCAACCCCTCCCACAAACTACCTCCCTCCTCCCCTGAGCCCGCTGCATCCCCGCTCCTCCCCCAACCTCCTGGAAAGCTGTTTGGCAACGAGATGTGCTGGGAGGTAGGTGGAGGAGCGGAGAAACAGCACACCGGGGGGTGGGAGGAGGCGAGGAGGGGAGCTTCGCTATGGTGGAGTCGGTGCCTATGGTGGGCTGCAGGAAATAACTCAGCGGGCCACATGTTTGAAACCCCTGGTCTAGATAATACTTAGTCTTGCCATGAGTGCACGGGACTGGATTAGATCACCTCTTGAGGTCTCTTCGGGTCCTATGATTCTATGACTTAGAGGATAATCTTCCAGTGCTCCTAATCAAGATAATAAAGATATACACTGCAAGACTGTGTATGGGAAAAACAGCCAATCTAAAACCAGAATGCTTTACTACAGCAATAGGAAGGATTCTCTCATCACTATAGTTAATCTATCTCTCCAAAAGGTGGTAGCTAGGCCAATGGAAGAATTCTTGTAGCGGCTTTGGTTGGCTTAACTAAGTCTCTCAGAGGTGTGGACTTCAGGTCCCTGAGAGACGTAGCTATGGCAATGTAAATTTTCAGTACAGAACACCCCCACAGTAAGGGACAAATAAGGTTTCAGCTTTAGAGTGCAAAGGGAAACAGATAAAATGGCATACTCAGAGTCACTCATCAGATCATTGGCAGAAACAGGAATAGGACCCAGGTCTCCTGAAACCTGGGTAGTGCCCCAAACATGGAGTCATTCTGCCTCATACAGACGGGGACCATTCTATACCCTGATGCAAGCCCCCTGGACACACCATGCATGAACTGGATCTTGAGGTTAATATTTCATTTTGCAACTGTAACACCTGTGTATTACATTTCTCATAGCTTTCTACAGTCTCTATCTGAAATTTTCCATCTAATTTAGAGTTTTTTGAAAACAACTAATGCTTCACAACGTTTTAGGACCTTTACAGATTTTATCTGAGCTGACTTGCATTCAGGGCATTCCATTTACACAATTAAAACAAATGTTACTGTAGCCACACTCAAGTCAATAGTGCTGTCCCAATGCAAGACAAAGCAAAATCCAGTTTACTGTACTCAGGATGCAAAATGACATGGGATTTGGTCCTAAGCCTAAAAATGTTAAAAAATAAATAAATGAAAAGATAACACGTGGTCATTTTCTTCCCTAATTTACATATTAGCAGTATCCACCCACCCCATTGATGCCAGGGTGGTTTATATGTAATAAGATATATGTCATGAGAGAAAAGAAAGTCAGAAACAGGGATGATAACTTAGAAGGCCATCAACATCAGCATAACCCTACCAGACAGCAGGAAGCAGAACCCAATAAACACCTATAGATGAATAGCACTCAAAGGTCATCCTTCCCATTTGTGCGTTGTCATGCTACGTCTGCATTTCACAATGGGTCCCGGTTATGAAAAAGAAAGCTTAGCTTACTGCAGTTCAAGTGAAGAATATATATAGCAATTCATTTAGTGAAAAATTAGCCCAGCCAGCTAGTCAAGCTTTCATTGACTGCCCCTAGTCCTGTGAAGTAAAGTGCCCCATGGGAAAGTTACATCATTTCTTATTAAACTTGCTTTATTTTGTGCAGCAGGCCCTGTACCTAACCCGTAGGCAGTAGCCGTAGTTAATCAAACTGACTTGGAGTCAAGCCCGTCAGAGTAGCAGCCTACATTTACATGGTGCTACAGTGCCACAGATGCTGCTTCCACTGATGTAACCTCCCTTTCACCTGAAGTGCAGACGGAATTCCAGTGTCACAATTAATGTGAATCTTCATATATCGCTTTTGCCGAGGGAATTCCATCATCTCCACCATAAGCAGCTTTATCATGAGGTACAGAAGCAACAATGCTTTTATAAGGATTTGCAAATCTCTCCTCATAGACCTCCTTGCATGTCAGGAATATTTTTGGCTGCAATATTCTTCTGCTGTCTGGGTTAATCGGTCAGATTCTGGCCCCATTCCTCAACATGTGAATTCCACTTCAGTGTGCATAAGGGCCAAAAAAAGTATAAGGAGAATTCCCCTGGCACAGTATATACTGACCTATGCTGCTCTTGTCACTATGGCATAAGGGATGTGTTTCCCAGGGATGGAGATGAAAAGGAGTAGCTATAGTCCTGAGCAACCCACAGATAGCAGGGGGAAAGCTGCCACAGTTTAAAATAGTGTGCTGGAGGGAACTTTTGTGCAAAGTGCTCTATATTAGAGCCCTGCATGGGACTATTTTTTTAATTTCATTCCTATCCTATCCTGCAACACCCATTCCCAGCTGCTCCTGCATTGTTTCTTTCATTTTTATCCTGCTCCCACCTGGAAAAGGCCTTACATCCTGAAAATCCCACAAAAGAGACAGATTCCCCCTTGCTACTAAAAAACAAAACAAAACCAACAAAACAATAAGATGGTTGGTTAATATTTTATATATATTCCATTATATATTTAAAAATGGAATTCAGACATAACTTTTACCAATAAAATAAATATTGCTTAAACCATATACAATACTTTAACTCCTGTTATAATAGCTGTCAAATCTCTTTCTATCCCTCACTCAAATTTAAGTATTAAAACCGTTACTTAAAAAAAAAAGAAAAAATTGCTTTACATCGCTGAAATTCTATTTATGACACCCCAACCAGAGATTCTGTGTTTTTCACAAATTTCCACAGTCTAGTTTGTTTGCCCACTGAATCCTGAAACAAGGTACATTTTACCTGCTATTATGGCAGCCGATGGGTGCCATGGGGCCCCAGTCCTGTTGCAGGACTCTGCTCTATACTCTGCTTGTGTTCCCTGCTCTGTGCCTCCTACAGTCTACAAATAAGTCCCCTGGGTAGCAAACAGAGGTACTGCAGCTTCCATGGCCAGAACTGCTCCAGCCCCGCAGAATGACCTACTGGCAGCAAGTGCTCCTGCACCATGCAGTATGTCTGCCACACTAGACAGATGATACATATATTGCTGGGGCCTGGTCCCGTTACTCTTTTCTTGGGCTGTGCCATCTGACTTGTGCGTCTCAGCAGAGGCATTTCTCTTTACCCTGTCAGCTCTACTCAGAATGGCTGCAGACCCCACAGCACCCAATGCATGTGACTAGGGCTTTTCACTTCTTACTGTCTCCCGTAGTGAGGGGAGGGAAACTAGCATGTGATTCATACTTAATGGTCTTCAGCACCTCAGGCAGCACATAACTGTTAAGCTCCGACCTTTCCCCTTCTGTTTCTTCAGGTCAGCCACCAAGTTGTGTGACAAACTGAGGGGCTTGGGATGCACCTTCTGGTCCTCTGCAGAAGGGCCTGGTTCCTGCAAGTTCACCAATAGCAGGATACTATGACAACAGGCCATTATATATTTCAGTGATGGCTGCCCTGAGTTACTAACAAGTCATTCCAGTGCACGGTCTTCAGGAGATTTTGCCTAGTAAGACAGTCTGGGAACAGGTATTAAGATCAGCATATCAAGTACATGTACATAAAAATTGTTAACACTATGACATGCTATTTTTGTTATATACAAAATGGTATTTGATAGTCATCTGCTGACTCAGATACTACAGTGATGTGTGTCACAGAAATGTATACAAATAGGCCATATTTCTCCAAAACCTGTTCTAATATTTGGTCAACAAACATCAGATTATGCCACTAGAAGTTCTGACTTTAAAGGATACCCGGCTTTTCTGCTTGCAACAATGGCTTTGGGTCACAGGAGCGGCACATCCGTTGGCTGTCACTAATTATAAATACTAGATTGGTGTGTGAAACTTTTTCTGCATGATAAAGTCTGAAAAAGAAACACAACTCTAGTTAAACAAAGCAAACAGTATATCTTCTGGTGCTTTTCACATTCACTAATGAGATCACAGGTAACACAACTTTATAGATTGAACCAAACTGCTCTAAAAGGGACGGCTGGTCTTTTTTAAGAATAGCAAGGACCATTCAAGGGGAAATTTTGTAATCTTTATTGACAGGACTGTTGTTCTGCATTACAGCAAATTAAAAAATGGGAAAAGGGCACAGGGTGACCTTATACCACTAAGCAGCAAGTTGCATGCTGCTAAATCAGTAACTCCACTAAGAAATGAAACCAGTTTAGCTACAATTTCTCTACTGCCAATGTGATGTGAAAAGAAAAGCCACTCTAAACAGGATAGGAAATGAGGGTTTAATATGAGTAATGAGCATAGTGACATCTTTATAAATCCACAAAGAGCCTTTTCAGTTAGAATATAATGTATCTGAGTATATCACATCTCTATTCGATACAACGTATCTTAGGCCTGGTCTACACTAGCGGGGAGGGTCGACCTAAGATATGCAACTTCAGATAAGTGAATACCGTAGCTGAAGTCGGCGCATCTTGGGTCGACTTACCTGTTGTTACCTGTTGTCCTCACAGTGGCAGCGGTCAACTGATTTTGGTGAGCTGGAGTTCTGGAGTCAACCAGAGTGCCTCTGGGGATTGATTTATTGTGCCCGGACGAGATGCAATAAATCGATCCCCACTAGATCGATCTCTACATGTCAATCCAGCGGTAGTGTAGACAAGGCCTTAGACACTATAGTTAAGAATATTTATGCACTTTCACGGCTTATTTTCAAGTATTTATACTGTATATTTAGACAGTTAGAGAGATGGCATGATAGATGTAAATAACCATCCAAGTGAGCTGAGAAATAATGTAAAACTCAGCAACAAAGAGAATATTTTTTAATTGCTGAAGAAAAGCTTTTATGTTGTTCTGACTGTAGACAGTTTATTTGTAATGGCTTCCTGACATACTTTTGCGCACATCTAACAAAAACAAGCAAAATGTATCCTTTGTTGTAAGCGGACAAAACTTCATTGACCTCAGTGGAGTTTATCCCAATGGCTAAATTTGACCCAACAGTCCCTTCAGGTCATCTGAAACTTTACAAATGACTCATTCACACTAGTTAGCCATTTCAGGGGCCCAAACATCTTTTTTGATTAAATCCGTGAAAGAGAATCTCAGAGGATGGCTCTGTTTCTGCCCATAGCAGCACCATTCTACCCTTTATGGAATTCAGTATTTGACCCTGTGCTGTGATTGTGTCCAATTCCTTGAGTGTACTTTGCTGGACTGAAATCCCCTATGAAACATTTTCTAGGTGTTCTTCAAGGCATGGCTGTTTATAGCGGTTTTGTTGTCTCCAACACTTTTAGAAATTCATGTCAAGCCTTGTTCCTGTAGGCTCTGGCATGAGGCACTGTATTGTGTGTAAGGTTATTACACTCCAGGGGAAGGGAGAGCAGAGACTACATGTGGACAAATATAAAGAGAAGCGGTAAGCATAAAAGTATGCTTACTTTTTGGCATGGAGTGGAGGAACCAAGGCTTGAGACACTTGAACATCCACTCCAGTATTTTTAAGAGTGCCAGATTAAAAAAACAAAACAAAACAGAACAAAGTGACATGGAGGAGATAAGGATTTAAATACAATTCTCATCATGCTAATGAGGTGCTTACCTCTGTGTTTCCCCTCTGACTTCTCTCTTTTGCTATTGCAAAGAAGTAATCAGGCAGACACACTGCCAGTAACATTCTCTTTAATACAGGATCAGATACCCTGTGTTAGAAATCATTTCTTACCTTGAACACTTACAGCATTTGTGCCATATCTGTGCAGTGCTATAACACATTGTAAATGTTCTCTCTTTTATCCATTTGTAGCTTAATGTTTAAGGATTTTAAACTAAATTATCACAAATCTGTCTACACAGAGATCTTCAAATGGCTCCTATTTTTTAGAACATGTTAATTCTATGGTAATTTTTACACTATTTCACTTTGATAGATTTTCTAATCTAATAATTTAGGATGGAAGAAATTTTAAAGTCTCCCAAAACTATATTGAGACTGTAACATCTTTAATGAAAGCAGCAGCAGCACTATTGGAGAATCCAAGGTAAAATATGAAGAAGCTGATCAACACTTCAACATTATCTGCATTTAAATTGATAATGGGATGCACCAAAAGCCCCTCAGTTCTGAGTATCTGTGATAGAACTCAAGAATTTCAATTAATAAATTAGAAAAAAATATAGTGAAAAATAGGAATAAAATGCACTAAACACCAATTACCCTATTAAAATATATATGGAGACAGTCCCATAAAACAGAAATACACAACTTGGAGTAAAATAATTCCTTGAACTATTATTACTGTTTCAATCTATACCAATACACACATATACATTCTGTCATGTATGTACTACACTACACACATGTATATATTTATCTTTCTTACATACATGTGATAAGGTTATGACACAGTATAGTCTATCATTCATACAGTAATGTAATTACCTACTTCTAAGATTAATATGCACAAAAAAACTGCTCTTTACATTTTCTATTCAAAGTTGAAAATTTACCTGGAACAGTTTATACAGTCTACGATCCCACCAAAGGATTTATCATCATTTTCAAAGAAATACTGAGTTTGCTCAGTAATGCAGCTTTGTTTGGATAGGGCAGCAGTATAATCATCATCATCTGCTTCCACTGAGGAGAAAGGAAAAACAGAAACATTTTCAACTCATACAGTGGAGTGAGCAGAATTTGGCTGGTACCTGATTTCTTATCTTCTAGTTCATTCAAAGTTGACCCTTCAACAAACCTGAGTCTTGACCTACCTGCCTCAAGGAAATGTGGAAAAGTCAGACCCAAAAACAGCTGTTGCAAGATAGACCTAAGCAGAGAAAAAGTAATTTTGTTAATGAAATAGTTATTTACCTCTCCTTTAAACATAGCTTTGCTAATATGAGAGGCCTAATTGTTTACAGGAAACCCTAAATACCACTGGGATAAAAATAATTGTTAACAACAACAGCAACAAGATAGCTTAATTGCACTTATACCAACTAATATGAATGTGTTTCTTTAATATCATCCGTTTTGTCAGTCACCCTCTTCTTCCCCTTCAGTTACTGTCCCACATTATCTTTCTACTTGACAATCAATATTCAGTGCCCCTCCTTCCCATAATGCCACTAGCAGAGATGCTTAAGAGCAGTTTAATTGTCATCCTTTAAGATCTCCACAGAATGTGAAACAGGAACCGTGAGATTACTCTCACATTTAAACCAACTAGATGCTTTAAATGACAATAGTCATAAATAGCTCTAAGGGGCTTCCAGCACTTTCCACTGATTAAGCCTCACAGCCCTCCTGGGAGGCAGATAAATGCTGGAGTAGTCTAATTATTTCATACAAAAGTCTTCTCTGTGCCATCAATGTGTATTTCTATTTCCACTTCTGCACTTCCACCTATCCCTGTCACTTCTTCCTAAATGCTGCGAAAAAATTAAGCTTACCATGGATAACGCTAAGCTCTTATTTTTCTGCATTCATGCCCACATCACTCCTATTTCAATTATTGTAACCTCCTTCTCTCTGGTTCATCTGTCATCCACAATGCCCAACCCCTCCTACTGTAACCACTAGAGCCCTCCCTCATTACTCCCTCCCTTTGAATCTCTCCCCCAGCTTCTTCTTCATTAACTAAACTTCTTGTCCTCACCTTCCAAGCAGGGGTGGTGCAACCTCTAGGCGAACTAGGCAGCTGCCTAGGGAGCCAAGAATTGAGGGTGCCAAAAATCAGTGGCTAAAATCTGGGATGCTTGCCCAGCACTGACTAATGTGTAACCCTCTTATCGCTGCTGTGTGAGGGGGCCACCCCCCTGCCCAAAGCCAGCCAGCCAGCCCATGCCACACCCTGTCAGATTATTCATTTATTTTCATTTAATATGTAGACTAAATAATTAAATTAATAATTTTTCAAGCTGAACGTGTATTAATTGTAATGAACAATGCCACATTATGCAGTATTTATTTTTGAAAGTTTATAATAAGCGATGGTTGGGGTTGGGGGATGGGGTGCTGGAGTGGGAGTGCAAGGTAGAAGTTTTGCCTAGGGTGCAAAATATCCTTGCACCAGTCCTGCTTCTAGGCCCTACTTCTGCCATCAGGTCTGTCCTGGTCTATTATTGGGACACCCTACTCCCCTATATGTTCTACTACTCATAAATACCAATGTTGATGAAACTTTAACTGCTTCCTCCACAGCCTCATGTATTTTTTTCAGAAAATATATCTGCCAATTATTTTCGCGGCTAGGGCTCTGCAATACTGTATCAAACATCTGTTTGTTTATACAACATCAAGACTGGGATTGTTGCATGTGCTGTGTGCTTGTCTGAAGGGATGAAGAGAAACCTCATGTCATTGAACAGTGAGTCCACTAGCTGACTCAGAAGGGAAGTCCCCATCAAACCCTTTTTAGCTTGAAAGAAAGTGATCATGGAATTCACTGATGATGAGAGAGAGAGGAAGCCCGAAAATATGGGGAAGAGCCTCAAAGTTCCCAGAGTACAGATGGCAGAAGATATTTACTTAACTGATTCATCATGCTCCCCACATAAGCTTTGAAAATTGTTACTCACTATTCTATTCCATTTTTTTCCCAAAATGTAACAGTTATTCTTAACTCAGCTTCTCTTATTTCTCTGCATTTGCTTTCACTAGCTGCCTTGTTGAAATGTACTCTGCTGGGCCCTTTCTATTCCACTTCCCTAATGGCCTCTCAGCCTGCTTGTGGCCTAGATTCCATTTCAAAAATTTCCAATGAAAGCACTTTCTTGTGGCGCTTTTGACTGAAACTCTGTGGAAAACAAGACCTAAGTCTAAATTGAGTCCAGACCTCTGAGTTTGATTTGAACACTGATAACCCAAATTTTTCTGTTTGAGCAGAGCTTAGGTTTCATTCCTGGATCATTTCCCATCTCTGGTCTTTGTTCCATAAAACAAAGATCTTAACTGTTCCTGTTAATTAAATGTAACCAATAATAAAAACAAATATCTAAAGTCTTCATAATGCCATCTGTGAGATAACTGCTCTCTATATATTTGTTCAGCTGTGATATATTGCAACACTTACCTCTAAATAGTGTAAATTACCTACTATTGTGCTATAGAATATGCATCACACAACTTTATCATGAAGGACAGATATTCTCAGAGTGTAAAATTCACACCAGTGCAGAAGGCCCGCCTTGATGCCCACCATACCACTTAAGTCCCAATTAAATCTTTGCTGCATGGTTTTGGTATCACAGGGTCTTCAATCTGTCCGGGGCTGATTTTAGTTATATATGCATTATGAAACTACCAAAACAATTTTTGTGGCTATTGCTAATTACTGCATAGATTTAATTCCAAAATAAGACAACTCTGTGGTGTGGAGTTTTAGATTAGTGTCTAGATTTATTCGGTATTGTGTTTAGCTAAAGATAGTAACCATTAAAACAGTTAAGAGGTTAAATCCTGACTCTTCTGAAGTCAATCCCAAAATTCTCATTGAGTTCAATAGAACCAGGATTTCACCCAGTAGTTCTAAAAGTTAAAATTGACTGCCATTCCCTCTTCCCTGTTCTATGATAGTCTCTAAGGTGTATGTTGCTGGAACATTTCCTAAAGTTCTTTTTGTTCTTGCAGATGAAGTATAGTTTTGTTGTTTAAATTGAACAAAGGAAGAAACGGAAACAAGCTATTATACTATGTTGTTTTATATGTGGCTCTTCATTGAAACAGTATCACTAGTTTATAGTATCTTTGATAAAAAGATGAACAAAGCAATTTACTCTTTCAATGAGCAACTTTCAGTGAGTTACACTACCAAACAATGCATTTTAATGGCATCTGGTGTTCTGAAATAGAACTTGCTTATGTTTTCCAACAGATTCCCTTATGTGCCTAACAAAATGGTTCACTGACGCTTCAAAAACTGACTCTTTCTCAACCTACTAGCTTAATCATACACTTTAAAAATAACAATATAGTGAACTGAACTATGAATTGAACAAGTCCATTTGAAAGCTGCATGCCAGCAACCTAAACTAAAGATGATTCAACCCAAACCAATCCCTGCAGAAGTAGTACCCGCCCTTAAGACTCCAGAACAGCTCCCAGGAATTTGTCTGTTATTCATAGCCACTATAGAAACAAGAGACTAATTTTAACCAGATACATTTTCTTTTTACTGAATTGATAATTATGACTTTGGTATAAACATTACTAGAATATTTGAACTTACCAGGCGGCTGCAGAGGCCCACCATCCAACATGCAAAATATCCGCTATTGTAGGCTACAAAATGAAGTATAAAGATGCACCATTAGTATAAGCATCGGCACATAGAGAAGGGAAATGCTGATAACTTGGCAAGCGCATACTAACCACGTATGCAGAACGAAGACCAGCTCCTTGCTTTGGTTCTTCTTCAGGATCACACACAGACTGATAGTCGTAAGACTTGTTAAAGGCATATAAAGACATGTTAATGAGGTTCCGCATCAGGTCAGGGTCAATCTCACCAAAGAATCGTCCAATCTGGTTCAGATAATTGTAAAAAAGATGAGTTTAAACACTTCTAAGCTGATGTCACATGATAAATAATCTACATATAATTTGCATATATTGAATAATGCTGTTGAATTCAAAGAAAGTATAAATCCTACAATTCTTACTATGGGATATATGGTGATAAATTACAAAAGTCTTGTTTTATATTCATTTTACATTTACATTACATTCTCTAAAATAACAAATTGTTTTCCAGATCTACTCAAGCAAAACTCTAAGTGACATCAGGGAAAGTTTGGCCTGATTTACAGCTGCATGATTTGGTTCATTATTATTATTATAAAACCCTTAAGTGACTCATCAACCTGACTATTTCCATATCTACTCTGAGAGTTTACATTTTTTCCCTATAAATAAATGACTGCATGTGCAATATTTTAGGTGCAAATTCCAAGGCCATTTTTGAATGTTCGACTCTTGATGTGACTAGATGGTAGTTTCTGTTTCCCCCTAATGTTTGTACTCATTCTATCAACAGTTAGCCAAATCTGTTTACATGCTATCTCAGTATCTCCTATATGGTGCTTACCTCTTTTTTTTCTAGGTGGAAAAAGGTATAACCAACCAAAAGATGCTTCTGTGGCATATTTATGACTTTACTATATAATTCCTGAATTCTGCCTCTGAGAAGTAGGCTGCTGCACCCCAACACATGGGGAGCCACCATCTTCTCCAGACATCAAAATTTCCCATGCTCAGGCTTTCCAGCTGACCTGGGAGCTTACCTTCAATTACATAACTGACTATAGTTGTGTCATAGAATCATAGAATATCAGGGTTGGAAGGGACCTCAGGAGGTCATCTAGTCCAACCCCCTGCTCAAAGCAGGACCAATCCCCAACTAAATCATCCCAGCGAGGGCTTTGTCAAGCCTGACCTTAAAAACCTCTAAGGAAGGAGATTCCACCACCTCCTAAGATAACCATTCTAGTGCTGTCTCATCAAACAACAGCTAGTGTACTGCAATGTTGCACTGTGAGGTCATAACATCAAGACATGATGATGGTGATGATAATATGTTGCACTCTTATTAAATAGATTCTTTATGCAATAATTCTTCAGTGTAACAATTAGATTTGATAGAAAAAATTTCATAGAATTTTTTTTGATTAATAATGGCTTTTTGATTAAATGAACATTTTCAACAACTGAAAACCAAAACATTTTTGTTTTTTTGACAGCAGCTCTAAAAGATACTGGAAAAAAGTGAATTTTTTCATAGAAAAATATAACATCTTCATGTTCTCATACATTAACACAGAATAATTCTGTGCTCCAGGCACTTACACTACATTACCTCCATGTTTCAAGCAGTCTGTCTTAGGGAAACAGTGCAAATTCTTCTTCCCATTTCTTATTCACTCCCTTAAATCACTATAACCAGCGTCACATTAGCGCAGGCCTAGACATGTCAAGTCACTAGTAAGACAGTGATAAAAGCTAGCAAATTATATGAAATTTTGAGATTTGGCAAATTTTCTTTGTGGTTTGGACATGAGTCTGTGATTCGTCACCTCAAACTCTGATAACCGTGATTTAAATAAATGAAATGAGGTCAACGAACAGCTGCACTCAGTGTTTGTATAGTGAACTTAGGTTAACAGGTCATTTTTAATTATAAAACTCTGTCTGTCTTAATGGAGAAGTGAGTCCATCTCATCTTTAAATGCATGAATTTAAAAATACATATACCTGTTGGGTATATTCATCTTGATTTGACATCAAAAGAAATCCACCGTCATCAAGAACAACACAATCCAGGTGCTATTACAAGGAAAAAATAGTATATTTTTCAGGAAAGATACAGAGAACGGTTCTCTTTCCAAGCAGCCTGATACAATCCCTGAGAAAAGGTTGATGTTCAACATTTCAGATACATCTTAAAATCAATGTGACCTGGACTGGAGTGTCCCTTTTCTAAATAAATCAGCTTGGCAACAAAGAATCTGCATGTTTGACCTGGTTTCCAACTCTCAAGACGTAGAGGTTTCATGTAAAACATGAGTTTCTGGAGAACTTCACACACTCATTGTTCCCTTGCTCTAGTAACTTGACCCTATTGTTTCACCCATTAACACCTGGGGAAAGTGTTTTCTAACTTTACATCTGGCATTCAGAAAGTATAATAGGGGAGACTATGTTCAGGACTCTAGGCCATGAGGCCAATGGCCCTGAATCCATAACTGTTGTAAAATTTGAAGCAAGGGACCCACTTGTGGCTTAATTTTATGTAACTTGTTCTTATAAATTATTTGAACAGGATACATAACTAGCCCTAAGAGTGCTATGTCCTTACAAAACTTCTTCATACATGGATCAGTGCTCAGATAAAGGGATTGCAACTTTTGATTTGGTCTTAGCTCACGCTTAGAGACCTTTCTGATTTGTAGCTTTTAGTGGTAGGAGTCTTTTAAAACAGCAAACCTGGGCTTGCTGCCTATAATTATTTTCACATTATTTACTTTATTTTACTCTGTTTTTTTCACCCCCTTCAGATGATGAACCCCTTCTTCTACAACTAGGGCACTGGTTCCACACAGAGATAAGAGCCCATTTTCTTGTTGCTCTCCCAGTGCCATGGGTGGATTCCTGCAGATGCCAGGTGCAGGGGGCAGAAAGTCCATTGATTAACTATAGAGCAGCATTTCTCAAACTGGGGTCTGCAGAACCCCTGGGATCCTCAAGACTACTACGGGGGTTTGCAGGCCCTGCTGATCAACTCCTCCCCCTCTCTCCCTCAACTTCTACCCATCCCTCCCAGTGCCTCCTGCATGCTGGGGAACAGCTGTTCTGCGGTATGCAGAAGGTGCTGGGAGGGAGGGGGAGGAGCCAGAAAGAGGCGGGGGAAGAGGAGAGGTAAGGGTGGAGTGGTGGCAGGCAGAGGTGAGATGGAGGCGAGGCCTTGAGGAAAGGGGTGGAGTGGGGGCAAAGCCTGGGGCTGAGTTGGGGGGAGGGGTTGAGGTCCCCAAAATTTTTTAAATTCAGATGCGGGTCCTCAGGTTGCTAAAGTTTGAGAACCACTGCTATAGAGCATACAATGATCTTCCTCGGGCCTGAGGATGTGTTGCTGCTGCCTGGCCTGACAATTAGCCATCAGTCTCACACCCAACAGTCATTTTCCCAGCCCCACGAAAGAACTCACAGAGGCCCTGACTGAGGAAAGCGCTTAAGCACATAAGAGAATTAGGAGTTTCTGACAACATTAGGGCTCCTGAAGCTGTAAGACATCACCCATCAGTGCTTTTAGGGCCATGTGCCCCAAAATCTTGGCTCAGCAGGGGATGGAGGGAAGGGAGGCAGTGGAAAGCCTAGTATCCCCAGGCTGGAGGCTGTGTTCATTATGGTAGATTTAAGGTTATCGCCTGACTGGTGAACCGCGGCCACTGGGAGCTGCATCTGACTATTCGAGTGGATAGGCAATGTAAACAAACTGTCTCGTGGCCTGCCAGTGGATTAACAATGACTGGCTGCTTGTGGCCCACAGACTGCCCACCACTGCTCTACTAAATGAGCTAAAAGCCACATGGCTCGTAGCTAAGGCTATAGCAGTCTCAGTAATTTCTAAGAGGACAGAATACCGCACCCCAGAGGTGTGTTGGTTACACATGCTCAACATAAGGTTCCCTGCCTTCCCCCCACTAAAATGTACAGGATGTCTGTGAAAGAAATATAATAAAACAGAGCAGAAATGAATTATAATCTAATATTCACTATGTGAAACGTGCATCTTGCCACCTTTTCACATACTTTTTGTCTCTCTCCTCAATTTCTCTTATTTTCCCACTCTCTCCCTCTTTGCTTCCTCTCCTTTCCCTTCACCTTTCTTTGAAAAACTTCACCCTCTTTTATCTCCTCTTCTTCTTTCTCACAACTCTCTACTGCTCTCTCCCATATTATGTTCTTTCTTCTTCTTGGCTCCCCTTTAATTCTTATAGTCTCATTTCATTGACTGCCTTGCCCGTCACTTCATTTCATTCTCACACTAGCATCCCTCTCAGAATCCTCACCTCTATCTTCCTAGACACAAAATACTGTTAACTCTCTGCTAACACTGCTCTGTGCTAACACTGCTTCTGTTTTTAACCTTCAGAAATTAATTGGGTATAACAGCGGTCTCAAGTTTTGATGGACCCAAAGAACAAAGAAAGGGGACCCGTCCCATTCTGCCAGGTATTTATTATTAAGTTTATTCTTACCATACTGTTTCTTTCACAGCCACAGAGTTCACTGTTGCACTGGAAAACAGAAGGATAATGATCTTTAGGGAACAGTTTCTTAGAAAGTCTGTACTATTACATGATATTCATTAACTCATAACGATAAACAGTTGGATTCAAACTGTTGGAAACAAACCCAGGAGTTTTTTATGTCCATATTTGTCTGTGTGTCAGGCTAAGTACTGAAGAGTTTTATACTGCTACCCATTACCATGGTATCTGAGTGCATTGCACTTGCCTCTGGGGGTAAAAACTCTGCTCAAGGTAGATTTATTTATTTAGAGATTTCATTAATTCCCTCTTTGTTTCTTTTGATTGGTAGTGGTTCTCTCTCTATATATATTATATATATTAGGGCTGCTGATTAATCACAGTTATTCATGTGATTAACTCAAAAAAAAGTTATTGTGATTAATCATACTTTTAAAACAACAGAACACCAATTGAAATGTCTTAAATATTTTTGAATGTTTTTCTACATTTTCAAATATGTTGATTTCTGTTACAACACAGAATACAAAGTGTAAAGTGCTCACTTTATATTATTATTTTTATTACAAATTTGTACTGTAAAAATGATAAAAAGAAATAGTATTTTTCAGTTCACCTTATATAAATACTGTAGTGCAATCTCTTTATCATGAAAGTGTAACATACAAATGTAGATTTTTTTTTGTTATATAACTGCACTCAGAAAACAAAACAATGCAAAACTTTAGAGCTTACAAGTCCACTAAGTACTACTACTTTTTCAGCCAACTGCTAAGACAAACATGTTTGTTTACATTTACAGGAGAGACTGCTGACTGCTTCTTATTTACAATGTTATGTGAAAGTGAGAAGAGATGTTTACATGGCACTTTTGTAGCTGGCATTGCAAGGTATTTACATGCCAGATATGCTAAACATTCCTATGACCCTCCATGCCTCAGCCACCATTCCAGAGGACATGCTTCCATGCTGATAATGCTTGCTAAAAAAAATAATGCACTAATTAGTTTTGTGTCTGAACTCCTTGGGGGAGAATTGTATGTCTCCTGTTCTGTTTTACCCACATTCTGCCATATATTTCATGTTATAGCAGTCTTGGATGACGACTCAGCACATGATTGCTTTAAGAACACTTTCATGGCAGATTTGACAAAATGCGACAAAGGTAGCAATGTGAAATTTCTAAAAAAAGCTAAAGCACTTGACCCAAGGTTTAAGAATCTGAAGTGCCTTCCAAAATCAGAGAGGCATGAGGTGGGGAGCATGCTCTCAGAAGTCTTAAAAGAACAATACTCAGATGCAGAAACTACAGAACCTGAAACACAGGAAAAAAAAAGCAACCTTCTGCTGGTGACATCTGACTCAGACGCTGAAAATGAACATGAATTGGTCCACTTTGCTTTGGATCATTATCGAGCAGAACCCATCATCAGCATAGACGCACATCCTCTGGAATGGTGGTTGAAGCAAGAAGGGACATATGAATCCTTAGCGCATTTGGCATGTAAATATATTGCAACGCCGGTTACAACGGTGCCATACGAATGCCTGCTCTCACTTTCAGGTGACATTGTAAACAAGAAGCAGTCAGCATTATCTCCTGCAAATGTAAACACACTTGTTTATCTGATCGATTGGCTGAAGTAGAACTGAGTGGACTAGTAGGCTCTAAAGTTTTACATTGTTTTATTTTTGAATGCGGTTATTTTTGTACATAATTCTACATTTGGAAATTCAACTTTCATGATAAAGAGATTGCATAACAGTATTTATATTAGGTGAATTGAAAAATACTCTTTCTTTTGTTTTTTTACAGTGCAAATATTTATAACAAAAATAAAGTGAGGACTGTACACTTTGTATTCTCTGTTGTAATTGAAATAAATGTATTTAAAAATGTAGAAAGTGTCAAACATTAAAATGAATGGTATTCTATTATTTTTTAACAGTGTGACTAATCACAACTCATTTTTAATCACTTGACAGCCCCTTGTGTGTGTGTGTGTGTGTGTGTGTGTGTGTGTGTGTGTGTGTGTATATATATACTTCCCAGATATATACAAAATACATAGGAACACACCAGTTTTTCACTTTAACTCTGTTCAGAGATCAAGGAGGTTCAGCACTCTTCAGTTTTGTGCCCACCATCTCTCTCTCTCACAGACACTCCTTTCTTCCTTCTATTGTGTGTTGGGCTACTCTGCTCCCAGACAACACTACCGACTCTTTTGCACTCACTGACATCCACAAGTCCAACTTTCTCTCTTTTTCAGGCAAGCAGCTTCCTTCAGCTCATGGTGATGTGCTGGGACATGCAGCTGCTTCTCCACACTCAGCTGACCAGTAGAGCTGCAGCTCTAACAGGAGTAGCATGCCAGACATGAGTCTGAGTTCCCACCAGCTTTGGCTCATTGAGCCTGTTTCCTACTCAACTACTTCTTGTCTCTCCCTTTCCCTACCGTGCTGTCATTAATTTTCTCCCCTTCTCAGTCAACTCCTTTAAAAATTCCCATTCAACTCTTACCAGGTGGAAGGATCCCAGAGCTCGGGCTGTAGTCCAAGCCTGAACGTCTATGTCACGATTAAACAGCCCTGGAGCCGGAGTTCTGCAAGCCTGAGTCAGCTGGCAGGGGCCAGCCATGGGTGTCCCTGCTTTCCTGAGAGTTTTGACTCATTGTAAAAACACAATACTGTCTCTAGTGGCTGACATATGCCATTGTTATGCATTTTCTTTTCTCCATTGTTACTAGTGAATCTTGAGACATATTCTAACCTCCAATGCAAGACATGTGCAAGCGTGTAACTGAAAGAATACAGCTGCTTTTTAATAGATGCATTTGTGTTTTGAAATGCTTTAAACACCACCAGTCAGCAACTGTGGACCGTTGTGAGGTTCTAATCCAGAGCTGCCTGCACAGAAGGGGAAAGCACCAGTTTGTGCTCATAGCTTAGAGAAAAAGCAAATGAAGTTCAACAGAAGTCAATCAATTCCTTACCAGGCTCTTGATTGTGGTTTTAGTGAAATTTTCCATCCAGCTGATTGCATCAATTTTTATTCCAACAACTGAAACAAACAAACAAAACCCCCTGGAAATTCTATTTAGCAAATGAAAGGAAACAACAGCAACAATGAAAGGCAAGATCCCAAAACAGATGAAAAATTCACCATAAAAGTCTAACTTCTGAAACTGATAAACTAAAGGAAATCATATTTCTGATCAGTCATCTGTCCTCCAAGGGCCTTCATCACTCTAATCAACCAAATATCTTTACTAACACACTGTCAGATCTTTGGCTACATTTTCACCAGCAAAATTAAAAAAAGCCCCGTGAAGAAAAAATTTAGAAGACTCAGACTGTTCTGTGATTTCAGTTAGATTTCTTATGGATGTTCGTGATGGGCAACGACAAAAGAACTTGTGTATTTAGAGTGCCAGCACCATTCCATCTTACCTGCGGGTTTAAGAAGTTTTCCACCAATGGTTATTTCCACAGCTTTGCTCACCATAATGCCTGTTTCATAGCTACTGGCGTCACTGTCTGAGAGTAAGGGAAAAGAACAGAAGGTTAAAAAGAGTGATGTGATCTTTTCCTATTCCTGGCCGTAAATAAAGAAGTCCAACCCCTCAATTAAAGTTCAGTCAAGAAATGAACCATTATTTAACTGGAAACCATCATTCCCAAACCCAAATCTCTATATGAAAATGTTGTACTTATTAATTGTACTTAATAGCTACCCCCAGCTATGCCTAGGATCATGAATAATCAGAACAGTTGAGGAAAAATATATTTTGCTCTTCTTTATTTACCTTGTACATTTGACAGCTCTGTGTGCACAGTCAGTTTCACTGTTCTGTGTAGTTAGTGAGACTCTGATTCTGCAAACAGAGCCGTAATTAATTTTACACATGTGAGCAGCCCCATGAAATGCAGGATCAGCGTCACAGATTGTATGGTCATTAAAATAGAGCCCATGCAGTCTTCTAGTCATTGGACAATGTGCAGCCCACTAACAACACTCAGTAAATAGTGATTGGTACTGTGACAGGCTAATTTGCTGGCAGCACTGTTTAATATGGAAAATGAAGTAAAAAAAATTCCTGAGAGCTTTCAAAGGAACAGGATTTCTATAAAGGTTTTGAAGCAGGCCATTTTACTACCTGGCTAATTTTTTTTTAAAATTGCAATAATACATATGTATATGAAATAAATGCAATAAAATGCCCCCTCTAAGAGGGAAGAGTATCTCCTTCAGAGCAGCATCTGCTTTCAGAGAAACATTACAAGGTTACAAAGAGTCCTGGTTACAAGGTTACAAAGAGCATAAGCTTTCATGTACGAAAGCTTATGCTCCAACATGTCTGTTAGTCTATAAGGTTCCACAAGACTCTTTGTCACTTTTGCAGATCCAGACTAATACGGCTACCCCTTTGATACATTACAAGGTTAATGTGTCTCAGTGATGGACCTCGTCTCATCAGCCAGTTTATTATTGTGGATATTTAAGTGCTGAGTATTACAAAAGGTCCCAGAAACCATTTCAACAGAATAATATTCATCTGTAAAATAATTCAAACTCAAAGGTTTGAAGTGTTAAATAAATCAGTGGCACAGTCTGGGCAGAAGAAGAGCTCTCAGGACCACACAGTTCTGTGACTATACTTATGTGAGCTCAATTTTGGAAAAAATAGTGTTTTGCTAAAGCAGTCATGAAACTTCAGGCCTTCCTTGCCACCTTGCACCTCCCTCTGGGCCTGGTTCTCCCATGGATGGCTGATGAGATCTAGGGAACTCAGCTATATAAGATTGCTCTTGGATACCCTCTCTGATGTCAATATATGGAACTGAGGCTCTTGCAGACAGTATGATCCACTGTCACTACAGTTTCCTTCCCACAAAAAACTCTGCATTTGAGAAATCTACCAAAACCTCTCAAACTCAATTAATTAACAAAACATATAACCAACATGCATTTTAGCCTGCTAGTCATTGGGACAAACAACGCAGAGCACATAGGTTTACTGGGATGGATGACTGATTGCGATGACAGTTTCCAACCCTGAGTGGCATTTTTTTAGAGCTGCTTCCCCAGTGAACCGGCAAACTCTGTTGGAATGTCTGTTCTGAACTAGGCCACTTGAAATGGCGAACTCAACTGTTTAGAAGGAAAACATCCATGAATGTTTATATTGTGCCAGTCACCTCTGAAATTTCAAAGTAGTGATGACTTACTGTTGTAGTATGGAGCTGTGAAGATATAGTTGTCATTATCCAAGCTCCGTTTATAGAAACTGACCTCGTAAGTTTCAGGATTTTCCATCCAATCCTCTCCTGCCCTATACATGGGGAAAAAAAGGCCATAAAAAAAAAGTCTGCCAGATTTTCATTTTAAGCTGCAAGAAAGAGGGTTTTTTTTTTCTTAATATAAATGTCTTGATTGTGAAACTCATGAGCTGCTTTTATTACAGTGTTTCAAATACCGCATTTGTGCCTATCCTTCACAAAAATCTGAGTTTTCAGCAACTTAAATTGCAAACTGCAATGAGAAAAACAAAACCAAACAGAGATTAGAATGGAGAAAGGGTTCCCGAGAACAACATGGACTAGGTTCCAAATTTTTATATGGACATTTTTCCGACTATAAATCTATCACTGGGTTTGTTTAAAACATAAAAACATAGTGGTATTTTGCATGACATCCTTTATTCAAAATCACCCAAGCAGATTAACAGACTTAATTAATAAGAGAGAAAGAGAGAAACTGAGCACCACAGGCATGGGGGGAAAGTCCACTGGGGTGCATACTCCACGAATTTTTTAATGGGTAAAATATACAAGATAATCCCAGGAAAAGGATAAATTTGCCATGTAAATACATATTAATATACCCTGTCCCCTCCCCCCCAAATCACTGAAGGTATGAATTGCATGATATGGTATGAAATGTGATCACTTTCATGTGTCTTTTATACTATTTGTTAATGTTGCATCATTCCTCTTTACATCCTGGGAGTACTTGTGGTTAGTACTTTAGAGTAGTCATGATTTTCAAGCTTGCCAACCAAATGAATGTCGAGAAATTATGGGTTAAGAGGCCAGATGGCTTTTGGAATGACATCACTTTACTGCTAAACTGTGCTAAGAAGAATCTTGGATTACTATGACCTGCTCCTAATTCATGCTCAGAAGGAGTTCAATAACATTACAGACCAGTTTCAAGTGCAACCTAGCTAAAATCTGCAGATCAAAGAAAATCAAGGCATGCATACGAAATTTCACATGTAATGGTGCAGATTACTTCAGCAGCAAAAGTTGTTCTCAGATCAGCTGTCCATCAATCAGTGCATTGACAAACTGACTAAAAGAAAGATCAGCTGACTTTTTATTTTATTTTATTCACCCAAGCTTTGGGCATCCATTGTGGGCCATGTGTGCAAAAGCACTGTGCCCATGTTATTCTCCAGTTGCCACAAGTCTTCCATGGGAACATATCTCCTTCAGGAACTTTGCTCCCAAACTCACTTGAGCCTCAGGAAGCTGCGAACTCAAAACATTATTCCATTCAATACGGACAGGGTCAGCATTATCTTATTGCTTCATAAAACAGCACTTCCCTACACGGCATGAAACCCCTCCCTGCCACAAATCATAGTGATCCAAATACAGTGGGTGCACCTTGATGGGAAAAATGATGTTTCACTTGTGCTAGCTCAATTGAGTTAGCTTAACATGATTGAAAACACCCATTAAGATGCAGGCTAACAAATAAGAAGCACTGTTAGCAGCCCATGTTTTAGCCTAGCTGGGAGCCTTGGCTATAACACAGCCAGGTAGCATGGTCTGAGAAAGATAAGGGTTTCCACAGAGTTGAAAGTGGGGGCTGGAGAGGGAAGAAAGGTACGTTATGTTTGCTTACAAAATATGAACTATTTCAGTGGGTCTTTAATTGTTTTCATCCTCTTAGTGAGAAAAGTGGAGGTGATGACCTAACCCTATAACCATCATGGCAGAACCCGGAAGAAGACTGAAGATGAATGATAAATGTGATGGCCTCAATGCAGGCAACAACATTTACATGGATATCAAGAAGAATGTTGATTCATATTAACAAATTATAGTAAACTGCTTTTTCTTTGTTCTCTTTGTTACTCTGTGATCTACTATGAAAATTATGGCTGGAATTCTATCACCTAATGGATACTGCAAGATTATTTCAACTAGGTATAAGCTATCCATGTATATGCATACAGGCCCATATTATGAGAGAAATTTCTCAGTGTTTACTTCTAACAACAGTGTCTGGAGAGTAATTTTTAAGCACAAACATTGCAAACAGTAAATCGTGTCATAATCAGTTTGTTGAAAAGAAACAGAATTGTTGGGTTTTTTTAAAACTTTCCCTACCCTTTCATCTAATGAGGATAAATACAGTACATACCACCCTCATCATCTTAACTGACTTATGGCCACTTGGGACTTCACAGTTATTAGATTGTTCTCACCACACAGTGAACAGTGCTGGGACTTGATCTTACAAACTCCCTGTGTTCAGGTGGACTACTGCAATTATACAGAGACCTAATGAATTGGGACTACACATAGGCAAGAGATCCATTTGCACGGTCAGTTTGTTTGTGGAGAGGCTGGAGGGGGAATCAGAGATTTAGTGAGACAATAACTCCATAAGGATAATTTAAAGCAATGTCTCCCTTACAATGTCTCATTTACAGTGTCTATGACATACAATTACCTCACCTAAAATATACAGGAAAGTGCAACTTAAAGACAACCTTATTATGTAACAAAAGGGTACAAAAAATATCGGAAGGACAGAACAGGTCATGCTAGTGAGGGAGTGACACTATACGTGAAAGAAAATGTAGAATCAATTAAGTAATTTTCTTAAATGAACCAAACTGTGCATAAAATCTCTATGGATAGAAATTCCATGCTCTAATGATAAGAATATAGCAATAGGGATCTATTACTGAGCACCTGACCAGGATGGCGACAGTGACTGTAAAATACTCACGGAGATTAGAGAGGATATTAAAATACAAAACTCAATAATAATGGGGAATTTCAACTATCCCCATACTGACTGGGTACATGTCACCTCAGGAAGGGATGCAAAGATAAAGTTTCTTGACATCTTAAATGACTACTTCTTGGAGCAGCTAGCCCTGAAACCCACAAGAGAGGCAATTTTGATTTAGTCCTAAATGGAGCACAGGATCTGGTCCAAGAGGTGAATATAGCTGTACTGCTTGGTAATAGTGACCATAATATAATTAAATTTAACATCCCTGTGGCAGGGAAAACACCACTGCAGCCCAACACTGTAGCATTTAATTTCACAAAGGGGAACTACACAAAAATGAGGAAAAAAATAACTTAAAAGGTACAGTGCCAAAAGGGAAGTCCCTGCAAGCTGCATGAAAACTTTTTAAAGACACCATAATCGAGGCTCAACTTAAATGTATATCCCAAATTAAAAAAACATAATAAGAGAACCCAAAAGTGCCACTGTGGCTAAACAAAATGCAAAAGAAGCAGTGAGAGGCAAAAAAGCATCTTTTTAAAAATGGAAATTAAATCCTAGTGAGGAAAATAGAAAGGAGCATAAATTCTAGCAAATGAAGTGTAAAAATATAATTAGGAAGGCCAAAAAAGAATTTGAAGAACAGGTAGCCAAAGACTCAAAAGTAACAGCAAAAAAATTAAGTACATGTAGCAGGGTAGCCCCTGCTCAGCCAGCCCCAATCAGGGGAGACAGATTGGGGCTGGGGAAAGCCCGATGCCTGGCCTGTGGATTGGCTACACCTGCTGGCCTGAGGGCTATAAAGACGGGAAGGAGACAGAAGGAAGTGGGGAATGGCCAGAGCAAGGTCAACCTCCCGGCTGAGGGCTGCTGCCTTTGTGAGGAGCCAAACAAGCCTCTAAATTGTATATAGTTTAACACTGGTGGTGGGCACTGCATTGTAAGATAATAAAGACACAGGTGTTGCACAGTGAAAAACTCTCTGAGCTTTATGTGGGCAGCCAGTGGGCTGCAGGAAGAGGGGGCCAGCAGACCCTGTTACAGTACATCAGAAGCAGGAAGCCTGCTAAAAAACCAGTGGGCCTACTGGACAATTGAAATGCTAAAGGATCACTCAAGGATGATAACTGAATTCTTTGCATCGGTCTTCATGGCTGAGGATGTGAGAGAGATTCCCAACATGAACCATTCTTTTTAGGTGACAAATCTGAGGAACTGTCGCAGACTGAAGTGTCATTAGAGGAGGTTTTGGAACAAATAGATAAACTAAAGAGTAATAAGTCACCAGGACTAGAAGGAACTTAAATGTGAAATTGCAGAACTACTAACTGAAGTCTGTTCCATATCATTTAAGCCAGCTTCTGTACCAAATGACTGGTGATGCCAATTTTTAAAAAGGGTTCCACGGGTGATCCCGGCAATTACAGGTCAGTAAGCCTGACTTCAGTACCGGGTAAACTGGCCGAAACTATAGTAAAGAACAAAATTGTCAGACACATAGATGAACATAATTTGTTGAGGAAGAGTCAACATGGTTTTTGTAAAGGGAAACCATGCCTCACCAATCTACTAGAATTCTTTGAGGGGGATCCAGTGGAAATAGTGTACTTAGAAAGTCCCTCACCAAAGGCTCTTAAGCATAGTAAGCTGGCATGAGATAAGAGGGACAGTCCTCTCATGGATTCATAACCATTTAAAGATAGGAATCAAAGGGTAGGAATAAATGATCAGTTTTCAGAGTGGAGAGAGGTAAAGAGTGGTGTCTCCCAGAGATCTGTACTGAGCCCAGTCCTATTCAACATATTCATAAATGATCTGGAGAAAGAGGCAAACAGTGAGTTGGCCAAATTTGCAGACAATACAAAACTACTCAAGATAATTAAGTCCCACGCAGACTGTGAAGAGCTACAAAAGGACCTCTCAAAACTGGGTGACTGGACAACAAAATGGCAGATGAAAATCAGTGTTGATTAATGCACATTGGAAAACATAATTACAACTACACATATTAAATTAGCTGTTATCACTCAAGAAAGAGATTAGAGTCATTGTGGAGAGTTCTCTGAAAACATCCACTCACTGTGCAGTGGCAGTCAAAAAATCGAACAGAATGTTGGGAATCATTAAGAAAGGCATAGATAATAAGACAGAAAATATATTGTCTCTATATCCATGATACACCCATATTTTGAATACTGAGTGCAGATCTCAAAAAAGATATACTGGTATTGGAAAATGTTCAAGAAAGGGCAACAAAAATGATTAGGGATCTTTTCCGTATGAGGAAAGATTAATAAGACAGGGACTTTTCATCTGGGAAAAGAGACGACTAAGGGGGAATATGATTGAGGTCTATAAAATCATGACTGATGTGTAGAAAGTAAATAAGCAAGTGTTCTCATAACACAAGAACAATGGGTCACCAAAAGACATGTATAGGTGGCAGGTTTAAAGCAAACAAAAGGAACACAGTCAACCTGTGGAACTCTTTGCTAGAGAACTACAGTAGGGTTCAAAAAAGAACTAGATAGATTCATGGAGCATACGTCCATCAATGGCTATTCATCAGGATGGGCAAGGATGGTGTCCCTAGTCTCTGTTTGTCAGAAGCTGGGAATGAGCAACAGAGAACGGATCACTTGATGATTACATGCTCTGTTCAGTGCCTCTGGGGCACCTGGCATTGGCCACTGTTGGACGACAGGACACTGGGATGGATGGACCTATGGTCTGAACCAGTATGACCGTTCTTATGTTCTTATATATCCTTGGGGTTACCAAAGGAATTTCAGCGGTATGCGTAGCATCCATTACTTGGATATTCCACTGATATGGCTTATAGGAATTCTTTTTGCATTCTGATATTATTTGAAAATAAAATGACTCTTACCTTTTAGGGTAAACCCTAGTGATTCCACCATCCGTAACCACAAATTGTGCAACAACTCCATTGCTATGACAAAAAGCATAAGTTTAAATGAAAGCTAATTAGAACTATTATCAACTCCACCTTCACAAAAATTATGAGAAAAATACACACATTTTCTAATCAACATTAAATACTAATATATACATATCATACGTCTAGTCTTATTTTTGACTTTGATATTTAATCACAAACTTGAATTTATCAGGCATTGGGTCCTGACATTCAAAAAAATATTAACAAATACTCCAATGACTACATAGTTAATAAAAAGATATGAAAATGAAAACAATATGAAAATATATGAAAAAATAACACTCACAGAGATTGCTTACTCCAATAATTCTGGACTAGTTCATTTGTAAATCCTGCATCCAGCAAAACTCTAATGACCATATCAGCATTACCTAGCAAAAGAGACAACACGAGTCACCTGAAAACACGACTTTGAGATCTGTAAATCTGTTAAAGATGAAACTCTGAATTGCTTGATTCCTGCTACTTGTTAATACAGAAGTGTGATTTTTCAAAATGTTGATCGACGCTCAGATGAAAATATGTTAATTTAATCAAAACCTTTAAGCTAAAATTTTCAAACTCAAGTGGCTAAAGTTAGGGTTGGTCTCCATTATGGGGAGATCCACTCTGCTGCATTCGATGCAGCAGGGATCGATAGTGGGTCCAATGCAGACCTGCTAAAGTCTTCTCTTTGGTCAACCCTGGTATTTCAGCTCTCCGAGAAGAGTAAGGGAAACTGAATGGAGGGTATCTCCCATCGATACAGTGCAGTGAAGACACCAGGGTAAGTCAACCTAAGATACGTTGAATCCACCTACATTATTCACATAGCTGGAGTAGCATAACTTAGGTCGACTTACCTCCATAGTGAAGACAAGCCCTTATACTACCAATCAGAATACAGAAAACAACTTTTTCAAACTTGTCCTTTTAAAATTCGGCACCTAAATCTATTCTGAGGCAGCTTACTTGACATGGCCCAAATTTCAGAGGTATGAGTACTCACAGCTTCCACTGAATGCCCAGAAGTCCCACTGAGGGCAACACCACTGAAAATCAGACACCTAAATATTGTGGTGTTAAGTTTGAATGGTTAGAGCTACTATTCAGGGTGGCTACTTCAGGGAACTTAGTAGGGAGGTAAGACTCCATGTAAACAAGAAATAAATCCTGCGTTCACTGTGACCGGTGTCCTGGATCTCTGTATGCTCCACATATAAAGCTTTAGGTGGCTTGGGCTAACTTTAGCTTTACCTACATTGCATTCTATAAAGCCACCCAGGTACCAGAGTAATTATCTAGTCATTTACTGGGAAAAGATCCCAATTTTGTATCAAAGATGGAAGTTAATATACTGTGAAGAGCACATTTTCATTCAAATAGATGACATCTCATCCTCCAGATAGGCAATTAAGCAATTTTTTTTTGTTTTATTTTTACTCTTCTACATAGGAAACTACTGCAGTACCTTTCCCAGATTCAAAGAAGAGCTCTCTGAGGCTCAAAAGCTTGACTCTCTCACCAAGAGAAATTGGTTCAATAAAAGATATTGCCTCACACAACTTGTCTTGTATTACAAAGAAGAAATATAATTCAACTACAGTATAAATTGGACAGTTAAGAACTTTCTTTATTTTTATCTTTAAAATGCAACAAGCATTTTTTCTTCCCTTCCTGTAAAAACTACAGTGATAATCATGTTTTAAACAATTACATTAGATGGGCCATGTTTAAGGCTATACTATTGAAAAGCTTTTCAGAGGTCAGTGCTTCTCAAGCTTTTCTATTTTGGAGACCACTTTGGAACAGAAAGTTCTTTACAATACCCTAGTGATTTAGGTAAATATTATGGTACCTAATTTTACAGCTGTGGGAAATAAAATAATGGCTGAACCAAAGCCCAACAAAGTAAACAGAAAGACTCTCAGGCCACTCAGTGAGGCAGTGGTTGAACTGGGATTAGAACCAGGGCATTCTGACTCCCAATTTGAATTGCGCCTAATTCTGTGGTTTCACTGCAGAGGATATTGCAAACTTTTTCTGTGATACTGTTTCTTATGCCTTAAGTTTCATTCTTACCTTTGGACTCAAAATGAACTCATAATGACCCATGGTCAAAACCACCCAAGTATTTCTGCATTTCACATTGAATCTATTAATTCTCTACTACTCTTATGCAAAATCAGAAATCAGTCTGTGAACATTTGCAAAAAAGCCTTCAGTAAATCCACTTTAACATTTGAATTTGTAATGATCCCTTCTACAAACATATCGCACAATCCACGCCTAGGCTATGCTCTAACCAGTTGACAGCACTGCTTCAATGCCATTTTAACAAATTACTTTAATCCTAATTAGGACATATTTATATTATCCTGCTAAATCTAGCCCTCTTTAGTTGCAATCCTGCACAACATTATTTATGTAAGGGCTCCAATTATTTGGGACTCATGGAGTTAAATTTACAGAAGTGATTGTTTGCAAAATCAGGAACGGTAAAATCCAAGTAATTTGGATAGAGCCATACTAAGATACAAAATAAGGACAAGCTATTTGTTTAAAAGTAACCTGTCCAGCTGAAAATAATGAGAAGAGAACAGGGACTGTGCTGCATATTACCAGGTCTAGTTCCTGCAGACCATACTTGGTCCAAATTTCCACTGAAGTCAAATGGGAATTCTGAATATGACTCGATCTGTCCCTAAACATTTAGCTGTAAAAAGTAATGAAAATTAAAGCTATATTCTACATATGAATTAGATAACCTTATAGATGGCATTAGTTGTTCCCTTGTAAAGACATTTTTCTGTTAATTATAATCTCCAAGAAGGATTATTACACATTACTTTAGTCAACACTGTTATCTTAATAATTCAGGAGAGTACTTGTTTAAGTTACAGTTATGAAAAATATAAAAATTAGGAAAATAAATTCAAATATCCTTGTGAATTCAAATCTGAGAGCTGGCAGTAATTTGACAATTTGCTGTGTGGTTTAATTACTCTCTAAGCCCTAGTGTGTACCATGCTGACACTAATGCGTTCTCAATACTCGATTATAAACGAATGTAGGCTATTAGCTTAGCGTTTTCATTTATTAAAATTTCTTTCTGGGTTAAGTCATTTGAGATGAATAATCTCATTTCTAAGACTGACTCAGGGGACACACTCAAAGTTACCGTCATACATTATACAACCATAATATATCATCTGATAAGACAAATGTGTTGACAATTAAGAAAATAAATTAGCCTTAAAGATAGTTACATTATCAGAGGATTTCATATCTTGTTGCAGATTATTCCAGCTAGGTGGTCTAACAAAGTAAAGGTATTTTTTATTGCAGTTCCCTTTGGATGAAAACTACCCCATGATAGCGCTTAAAATCTGATATCTCCACGTCTTTCATGATAATTGATCCCAAATCGAGGCAGATCACAAGAGATATATTTTTTCTCTCCATGTCTCTTTAAAATCTCTAGCAATGCTAACAGGAGGTAGGCACTCAAATAAATGAATCTAGCCATTAAAATCTTCTGTGAAATTTTCTTGAACAGTAATGTTTAACTGATGTCTTTAATAACAGAAATATACAGTGGACACATTTAATAAGTTCATTCTAATTTCAGATTATCATTTCCAAGAATATTTCTATATTTACAATGAGGAACACCACTGGTAACACATCCCAAACAGAAATGAACTATTCAAGTGTACCTATTGCAAGACTAAGCTTCATATATAAAGCATTCTTCATTCCACTCTGAAAAATCAGAATGTAAAAATAACATGTTTTTACTCTTCAGAGATCTGTTTTCTTTTTATATTCAGAGTAACATCTGTGAAAAAGCAACTTTTGTGCATTTAGTTTAGTGACAAACATACATTTTTCCTGCTTTCCTAGTTGAGCAAACAAAGCTAAGGCTGAGTTCTGAATTCTATTACATCTTGTGCATCTAGACATCATTATTTTTTTGTATTAAATTCCAGTCAGCCAGCAAACCCATCAAAGGTAATGTTTTTGTATGGGTGAAACTTGGTGCACGACTTGAAAACAAAAGGATTTCCCAGGTATAACCCTAATTTATCCTATAGTATCTTTATTATTGGTGATTATTGGCGATTAATTGATTATTTATTATTATTATTGATTATTGATGATTATGCATGAGCTGGAAAGAATCAAGTTTGACTCCAAAAGTCCAGCTGAATTTGCAGAGGTGACAAAAAGAAAGATGTCTTTTTTACTTAAGAATTGGCATAGTTGATTTGGAAATCACCCACAGACAATAAACATGGGACCAGGCAATGCCAGTTGTACTTTCCAAAGAACTGCACTTAGGCCTAATCCAGTAATACACATAAGCATGAGAGTAGTCCACCTTGACTATCAGAACTACACGTCATTTAAGTTAAGCACACGCTTGTGGCGTTTGCTGGATTAGGGCCTTAAAGAAGAAGACCAAGTAAAAAATACTCATTCTGTGGTTGACTAAAGTATTGAAGCATAAGTTTTCGTGAGCTAATACCCACTTCGTCAGATCCGACGAAGCGGGTATTAGCCCACGAAAGCTTGTGCTTCAATACTTTAGTTAGTCTTTAAGGTGCCACAGGACTCTCTGTCATTTCTGCAATTCTAGACTAACACGGCTACCTTTCTGATTCTATGGTTGAACCTTCTTCAGGATTTTACAGCATGTTTGATCTATTAAGCATGTAAGCTTCTCTGTCCTTGTATAGTATCAAGCATACAATTGGTGCTTAACAAATAGTAAATAATAAATTATAATGGTAGATTGCATTCACGCAAGGAAAATGCTTAACAGACATTGACTAAAGAACCCACGTTGCAGGCAGTTATGTTTAAACAGAGGCACAATCCTCCACCACTGAAGTCCATGGGACTTTTGTGGCTGGCTCCATTGACAACAGGATCAGGTCTGAAGTGACCTGCCCAGTGAAAGTGACAGCAAACCAATGAAAGGGTCAATCACAGAAGCTAGGAGCTCATGCCCTCTCCTCTAATCAGTAGCCAATTTAATGGCAACTGTTTTGCCTCAATGTAGAAAGTGATCGAGCAACCTCATTCCTGTACAGTTAGGGCCAGATTTTGATCGGCTCTTTATGGGAGAACTAGACAGGAGAAGAGAAATAAAAAGCCTCTTCCTCCACCCTAGTGAATTTACAGAGGAGGCAGCTGAAACTGGGCTTCAGAGTGTTGTGGTCACATCAGAGTCAAGGCCAGCCAGTGCTGCCAGAAGTGATCCAAGCTCCGGAGGTGAATTATCCATGTAGGAGTGTAGCTAAGACTCTGTCATCTCCCTCCCAGCATACTGGCAGTCACTGGCTGGCAGTCATGGGCAAGGTGCATCGGCTGCACATTTTTTTTGTAAACAGATGTAGCATATGCCTCTACTTAGTGTGTTCTCTCCAGGGATCGGGATAATATGGCTTAAAGGTACGTTATGCCTCCATCCACAGCGCTTGAGCGCTGGAGGGACTGTTGTTCTGTGCTTGTGCTTCCCTTGTTCACAAAATCAAAGATTTAGGTCTTTGTAGCCAAATGACAATGTGCTGCACTGACACAAGAAGAGGTAATAATAGTGCTTTCGACCAATCACAAAGGACACTGCACTCATATTTTGGTTCATTTGTTTTGTTTTTCTTTAAGGATGGCTATGCAGGATGATGTAACAGGCATTGGAGATGGTGGATGAGGCTGGTATAAAAGCCCAGCAGGGAGGGATTGGAAGACAGAAGGATAAATGTTGAATGAGGGGGTAAAATATAACCAAGCGGAGCCCCTTACGGTACAAAAATGCAGTAGAAAGGATTGCAAGACAGAAGGATTAATGCTGAATGAAGGTGGCAGAATATAACCAAGCGGAGCCCCTTATGAAAGGCCTCAGTGCAGATGAGCAATTGCTCAATACTGCCTTCTCTCTGAATGACCTCCACCGCACATTGTCTGACTTGCTGGAAAACGTGTGTTCCCCTTTAAGAGTGAGCGCGCCAGGAAGTGATTTCTGCTGCTGCTCCAGACCAGATCAGCATGGGAACACTGACCTATTCATTCCCATCAGATGACCGTAAGAGATGGGAGGGACTATATAGGTCCATGCTAGTGCATGAACCTATCCTCTGTTACCTGGATGTGGCAGAGCAACACCTACCTCCTGACAAGGGAAGTGGTAACATTCTGGGTTATATCAAGCATTGTGCTATTTGCTCCTTTCTTGGGGGTCTGGAAAGGAATTTTTCCCTCACCGCCAGACTAGCCAAGGCGAAATGGGTTTTTTCCACCTTCCCCACAATGGGTTCTGGGGTGAGGATTATCTGGGAGAAACGTGAAATGGCAGTTAGGCCATGATGTTGCTATTCATTCTGTAAACATGGGCCAGATGTCCAGTGTAGGTACTCCATAAGGAATGCATGCAGGGATCAGATACAATAGATTTATAAAGAATTTAAAGGAAGTATTCTTTAAAGGAGTGGAAATGGGGGGTAATTTGGGGTTCCTACAACTGGTACAGTGGGGGGCCAGTCCCCATCCTCTATAGCCCCCTTTGGTGACATCCCAGCAGGGGGTTGGCTGGGGATGGGCTGACAGAAGCCCCCAGGTATATAGTGAAAGGATCTTGGAATTACTTGCACTGTATGCCAGGTATTTCCAAATATTTAAAAATAAAATTGTGATCTAATTAGACCACACCCAGCATCTCTTGTCCTTCTTCCAGCATAGCCACACAAAGAAAGGATTGGAGCAATGCAAGAGAGATGCCATCTGCTATTGGATCCGTCAGAAGGTTTGTTAATGGCACTAAAAACAGCCAATGGATCTTAATGAATATCACAGGCACCTGATATACATTTATCAGAAGGGAGACAACATTAAACAACATAATTAGTGTACTCTCTCCATTCCCTGATGAGGCCTAAAAACTTAGTGGCAGTGTCAAGTAGACCTGAGGACTCCAGCTGCTGCCAGAACTATTCTGCCACATCTTTCTCAACAACTTCCCCTAACAGAAGAAGATTTGCACTCAGGTGATAATCGGAGAGATCATTGATGTCATGGGATGGTTTCTTGAGCTCAGATTTAACAACATGACATCCTGTGTCTTATCTATTTTACAGGAATACTGCATGTTCCATTTGTAAGCGTCCTTTTTATGAACAGGTGTTGGAAATTAATTTAGTGATCACAAAAAATGGCCCTCTTAAACGTACAGTGAAAAGTCCTTTGCAGAGAAGCAGGTGCACTGGTTCCAGCACCCAGACTTTACAATTCAATGGAATCCATACACACGAAAGGAAATTATAAAGCAACACTATAAAAGGAATATGTCTTTGTAGTGAATAGGAATAGGTAATATCTCTTTAAATAGTCTGTGAGCCCTCTAGTGAACCTCCCTGTCTTCTCCTGTAGAAGCCACCAGACCCTAACAATAACTGTGTCTTTACTCTCTACGCAACATTCAGAATAGGAAGAATATGCACGGACAAAGCTGGGTTCCAAATAACCATGTTTACTAACGATAGCAAACATAGAATGCTCAGTGCGCATTAGTACACCTGCTCTGTTAGTTTCTGGTTCCTTCTGCAATAAAAAGCCCATTAGAGGGCTCACAAACTATTTGAAGGGATAAGCTACAATGTTCAGAACAGATCTATCTGAAAGGTCTTTATACCTTAAAACGGTGTTGAAACTGATGGTGGAAGTTGGTAAATATTAGATAGAAGACAAAGATTTTTTTTTCTTTTAAATTCTGCTTGTGGCATTGTGTTGGCTGACAAAAATGTGAACCAGAAACAGTGAGGGAGTATAGAAGGGAACTGACCACCATTTTGGATGCTGCTGGAAAACAATCCATGAGGGAAGTTTGTAAGTTGCTGAATACATTTTGCTTCATATTATTTAGGGGGATTTCTCAACGGTCCCAGCAATCTGCAAGCCAATCTTACAAGTGCTCTCTTGAACACAAATAAAATCTCTGATAAGTTCAATGCTCTGGCCTGTATGTAATTCCATTAAGCATATAAATACAGGGGAAAAAAATTAAAACACTGGCACAGTGAAAGCTCTCATCTTGCAACAGTTTTCATATATTTATATCTCCCTGTGAAAATAATTTTAGTGACTGGACTAGAATACTTACATGAAGGGCTGTTTGGGGTATTTCGATCAATAAACTCATTGAAATTTAAAAGAAATTCAGTGTTGTTGTCTGATACTTTTACATCATTACAGTATTCTCTGAAAAACAAGAAAACAACAATCTTGTTAGATTTCTTTCAGATGTGACTGGGGCCGATAAGAAATGACTCACATTTCCTGCAAGCCAGTCAGAGCTTTGCAGGCCCTCAGATCAGTGCCAGTGTATTATAACAGACAATGGAACAGGATTCTGCAAAATTCCTTTGACCCTCTTAGCAGAGTTCAATAGGAAGAAGCCAGTTTTCTAGCCATCTTCTAAAGTGACCCAGCAAAGGGAGCATTCTAAATTATTGGTTAAGTAGAGGCAATCTTTAGCCAAAATGTACTGGAAATCTTATTGTTTGTATGACCTCTTAAGATTGGGGGTCCTTGATTGGAGATTATACACTGCAAAAACTGAATTAGAGACTAACTATTCCCTCTCCCCACAAAATTCACTTGAGTAAAGTGGGTTTATTTACATAAATTTGGTATGACCACATACTTGTGTGATTCTCTGAAGCAGAGCCATAAGTATGTTAAAAATCACTGCACACTTTAAGGGGAAACATTAGCTAGCAAGTGGGATTAAATGCATTAATTTCAAATTAAAATATGCACTAGATTTTCCATAGCAGAGTAAACAATAAAGAGACGATAGGTGTTGAACAATTATCAATGGTATAGGGAAGCAGCTCATTTTCAAAATACAATTTATATGCTACGCAAAGGGAAAAGTTGGTTCAAACATTTCTTTAGAAAGAACCCACCTTCCTGTCATTCACTTATTACACCATGGACCGAAAAGAACCCAGGCAGAATTTAGACCCCAGTCCTATGGTCAGCAATTCAATGGGGCTTTGTGCCTGGTTCTGCCGACATAGATCAGTTGCAGGATCAAGTATCCTTTATCAATGCTACAATCCATTATCACTGCTTCAGATCCTCCAAGAAAATTAAATGCTCCTGATCAGTTTTAGATTGCTTTGAGTTTGGGGGAAGGGGAGGGGGAGACCAACAAAAAACCCACAACTACTTGCGTTACATGTGATTTCTTTCAGAATACGTCTAAAAAAAGCTTGAGGTTTTGAGCTAGAATGAGTTTGAATCATTCTAGGCTGATTATATATAGACGATTTCTCCACTGTCTTTTTAAGATACTCTCGCTTTAGTCAGTCTTTATATGTAGCATTTATACTAATATGTTTCAGTTGCACAAATACAATGGACTAGGAAAGCACAATTCCTTGGGAAAACTCAGGAAACTAATGCCCTTACTGGATCAGCTTCATCCCTGTTGTAAAGCCACTGAAGTTCATGGAGTTACACACAATAATTGTTATTATAGCTCTTATGGAAATACTCTTCATCCTCAAACCTCAAAAGCATTTACAAAAGAGATAAGTATTATGATACTGATTTTACAAGTGGGGAACCTGAGGCAGGTATAGGTTAAACCAGGTTGTCAAATACCATCCAGACTGAGGAACAAAATTAAGAACTCCTGATTCCCAATGCCGTATTCACTAGACTACTCTACCTTCAATAAATAAATAAATGAGGCTTAGCCGGAGGTAGCTATTTTTTTTATCTTTCCAAAAGTTGTAACACTGCAGAATATGGTGTGCTGTATGATAAACTATGAGATGAAGTAGCCTGAGAAGGTTTTATCCATATTCTTCCAATAAAAATATTATCTAAACTTGGAAATTGGAGTTTAACTATTGCTCTTATACTTAACAGTTTTCCCCAGCACATTTCTTGTGCAAAATTAAGTTTTATTGGGCAAGTCCATGCTTCATAAATGTCACTAACCTGATCAAGACTTCTTATTTACCGCTGTATATAATGCTAAGAACTGGGAAATTGACCAACCTTGGTGCTATAAAGGTATAGCCAGCTTCATCAAAGTGATCAATCTTTAGAGTTTCTGAATCTACAAAGATGAAGGTTGAATATCAGATAAGTAAACAGGATTTTGTAAAATTACTTGGATAATTTCTGCATGCATCTGTAAATTTTAAAAATGTGATCTCTAAAGAACATTTTTCTAACTAATGTACTATACCATCATCAGTATTCCACATTGAAGGAAGAAATGATCCCATTATTATACAGCAATACACTGCACAATAACAGAACAACTGAAGCAAGTCTGAGTCATTGTTTCATTATCATGACAATATGATAATCCAAAGTATATGTGACATTTCCATTAGCATTACAACGTGATAATTCAAAATACTCGGGCTGTTTAGGATTGAGAACATCAAGAGAACATTTATCTCTAATATTTTTATCAATAAAATTATAAAGCATCACTTTTACAATAAGCCCCTTTCAATGTTACTCAAAAGAGTGGTCTTAAAAAAAGTAATGATATATCTGGAATATCAGCATGAACCAACAGGTGATAGGATCAGACAAACAGGGATTAGAGATTAGCAACAAATTGAAATGTGCATGAAAACACAGAAGCATTTTATAGATTCCCCGCCCCTTGCTGTTGCTATGGTAGACAATGATCATGGGAGAGAAGTCCAGAAATGAAGAATACAAAGGAGAATGTCCAGTAGGAGTGGAAATATAAGTGGAAAATATCAACTGCAGTAAACAGAAGGAAATTGAGCAACAAGAATATACTTGCCCTCTTTGACTGTGAAAATCCATCAGAAAGAGAAAGCAGGGAAACAGAAAAAAACAGGGTAAAGCAAAAGGGGTCACAAACCAATATTTTATTCAACCACCCCTTGAATAAAAATATTGTGAATAGATCATAGGTTCAATTTCTGTACAGCTGTAGTCTGGGAAAAAGACAAACATCTTTGAAGATTGGAGTTTATGTCCTTGTCTATTATTTCTGAGATAACCTCTATATACTGTTGTTATTTCAAGGGTCTATTTTGCAGGGTATATTGATGCTGGTCCGACATCAATAGATCTAGTCCATAAACAGAACCATTTTTTCAGTCATTAAAACTTTAATTGCTAGTCCCTATCTGATAAAATTGGGAAATAAATCTTTCAAAATGACTGATTGGTAAAAACTTATCATGTTGTTATCTTCTACCCAGCATATGATGATAGATGACACGGTTGTCAATGAAACAACTTCTAACCATGTCCTCTCTGAGCTAAGACTGACAAGGAGACTTGTTACAGAGTGGAAAATGTTTTGTCCTTGTAAGTAAGTATTTATATACATATATTTCTAAATGCAAAAATGGAATTCATCCAGGTTTGGATTAACACTTGGATAAAGTTAAAAGGATATGATGGCTCATGCTTCGTTTACTGGCTCAGTTATGGTCAGACAAAATAAATTAAACTTTATAGCTGGAAATACATCACAGATATTATTTCCATTCAGTTTTCTAGAATCTGGAAGTGGCTTAAAATGAGTTTCATCCAAATAAGATTCTATAGACATCCACTGAAACTATTTACAAAGTGCAACATAAAAGCTTAACTGTAAGCCCAAACTAAATAGCCCCTTATCCAGAGGTGGGCAAACTGCGGCCCGCCGGCCATTTTAATCCGGCCTGCAAGCTTGGGCCAGGGGAGTGGTGCCAGTGGCCCTGCGCTCCTGTCCCGGGGTGCTGGGCCGAGCACGGCAAGCTGCTGGTCCCTGCACTCCCGGGCTGGAGCGCTGGTCTGAACATGGCGAACCACAGGGCCCCGCGCTCCCAGGCCGAGGCGCGGGGCTGAGTGCTGCAAGCCACGGGGCCTCTCTCAGGCTGAGCCAAGGGGCCCTGCGCTCGGGCTGGAGCACCTGGCTGAGCATGGTAAGTAAGGGGAGAGGGTTTTTTGGGGGGGCTTAGGTGGTGGGGTCTCGGGGAGTGGTAATTAGGGTGGGGGGGTCTCGGGAGGGGGCAGTCAGGAAACAAAGAGCAGGGGGGCTTAGATAGGGGATGGAGTCCTGGTGGTGGTGGTTAGGGTGGGAGGGTCTCGGGAGGGGGCAGTCAGGGAATAAAGAGCAGGGGGGCTTAGATAGCGGTTGGGGTCCTGGGGGGTGGTGGGGTCTTGGGAGGGTGCAGTCAGGGAACAAACAGCAGAGGGGCTTAGATAGGGGGTGGAGTCCTGGGAGCAGAGTGGGTGTGGTCTCCGGAAAGGGTGATCAGGAGACAAGGAGCGGGGGAGAGGGGTGTGGGATGGGTTGGGAGTTCTGAGGGGGGCAGTCGGGGGTGGGAAGCGGCAGGAGGGTCTGATGGCGGCGGAGCCAGGCTGTTTGGGGAGGCACAGCCTTCCCCACCCTGCCCTCCGCACAATTTTGAACCCCAATGTGGCCCTCGGGCCAAGAAGTTTGCCCATCCCTGCCCTAATCTTACGTTATTTATAAGAGCAGCATGAGAAATTGCTATATATAGCACTGAAATTACTGCAAACTATGAAAAGAAGCTTTACTCTATAGCCTATATATTAATATTTCACACGTGGAATATTTAAATGTCAGCTAGCAGACCCTTAAAACGACACCAACAGAGGATACACAAAGCAATGATTCTATAGGTACATAGCAAAAGGGAAGGAGCTGTATGTGAAGTTGGGGTACCTGCACATATTCTAGCTATGTAGAATATTTCTTGTACCTTGAATGTTTACAATGAGTTAGAATCATTGCTGTAGATTTTGGGTACATTATGATAACATTAGGGAACTCGACACACTTTATGAATTTCAAAATTAAATTTTTAAAATGTCTGTGTGTCAGAAGTAGGTCAGAACACAGAGAACCTTCAAAGTACTTACATCTGGCCTGTGTTATTGGTTCTTCTATTTTGGCTTTAATGTAGTAAAAACTGTAGGATGGCAATACCAAGGCTAAACTGCAACAGAAACAACAAAGGCATAAACAAAGAAATAAAGACACATTTAGCTCAGTGGAGAAAACTTAGAAGTTTTAAAGCAGTTTTCTCAAGTCAGCTTTGATGTGTCTTTGAAAACAATTAACAAGTTGGGGATGAAAATTATTGTGAGATGAAATGATTTGATTATTATATACAGTCCCTATACTGCCATAGTGCTAACTTTAGGAACCTCTATGCAGTTGAAATTACCTACATGTAAAAAGGGCCTGAAGTAAAGTGGGAGGCATTCCAGGATATGTACCTATCGTATCATTCATAGGCCAGTCACAATTATTATGGATATATATACTTAAAAGTTAAGCTTAAAGAACAACTGAAAAAATCACAAATAATTTTGAACTGCTATGAAAAGAGTATGATGCAAAAACTTGTAGTACTTGAATTTACACATTATCCCTGAAAGACAGAATAGCTTCTTAAAGTAATGCAGTCACTTCTGGAACAAAATAATTCTTTGAACTGGCCTATATAAGAGTGCTTTAGGATGTACAATATTTTTTATAATGAAACTCTTTTGATTTTAATATCCCTTGTTGTTTAGAAATGATTCTGCCTTTTAGTTTTACCACTAAAAATCAATACATGCATCTGAGAGCAAAACTTTTAAAAAAAGGATGTTAAAGGCAGTGGGTATAAATCCCCTCAAGAGATATATCTACTTTATCCACATCCTTAATGTTTGCACTCAATTTTCATTAAAATAAAAGTGCATTTTACACTGATTTCTAATGGATGGCTGCAGAAATTAACATTAAAACAAGTTGTACAACTCTGTCATAAGCAAAATGACCTTTCATAATGCATTTGCCATTTAAACATCACAGAAGTGAGACTGCTGATTATTTAGTGATAGCCTTCTACCAATTCCGCTCGAGGGAAATCAGGAGAGGTTTACCTGCCATTAACAGTTATTGCTAACAGAAACTACTAATTAAAATCTATAATTTTATGTTTAATGGGACTGCTTCAATGTGAACCCAGGAGATTAACTGCTGTCGCTCAGCCAATGAAAAACAACTAGGACAGGAATTTGGTAAGAACTGAGAACTCATATAAATCAAATGTGCATCTGTAGCGCAAGCTAGATAATATAATAGGATGAAAAATACCCTGCTTTCCTTCAGAAAATAAAAATGGGAGTAACAACAGAAAAGCAAGGTTCTGAAGTGCATAGATCAAGCCAGCTCTTTGTTTTAATTTTCAACCAGGTTTAGAGGGGTGGTATTTTTTTTTCTGGTTTGTTTTTTAAAATAGTTCGGTCAGAGACTGTCGTTCACTATATATTTGCACAGTACCTACTACTCCAACTTGGCTGATGTCTCGACACAGCATAGTAATGCAAACAATATTATTTTGAGTAAAACTCCCAAAATTACATATTTTTTTTAAAATAAAATAATTCTTTAAGGTTGTTTCCAGTTTCACACTATGCAGGCAAAACAATGCACTGACGGTGATTCTGCTGTGTGACAATTTGCCCAGTCCTGAAAGGTCCGGAGTGCCCTAACTTGGATATTCAGAACTTCAAATAATTTGGGCCCAGTTTTGGCAATCTTAAGACTATTAAGCTTTGAAATGAAAGAATGAAAACTTTCTTGGACCAACTGCAGCCCAAATACTTAAGGAAGGGAATATCAAGGTGCTGCATCCCTTCCAGTGTCACAGCAATGTGTAGCTATGGAGTCTGCAATCATGCATTTCAGGGCAAATTGTGTGAGAGTGAGGTACGTCTTTTCCAAAGAGTGTTATCTTTCACTGCTGATATCTATGGCCATGTGATTTTATATACAAAATAATATAATTATTACTTAACATTTATATATGGCATCTTAAATGCAACTGCACATTAGAGTGATAATACCACAGTACTTGACTGCCAAAATCTGACACGGTAGGTTAGATATGACATAACATGACAAGTAACAAACATAAGATTGAAAAGGAGGTTTACACAAAATAAGGCTGTGATACTGCTTGTTTTGTAAAGGCATGAAACATTAGCTCTTCCTTTATTATTTTACTTTTTAAAATTTTACTTGCAAAGGTTAGTGTGGGAATGGAAATTATTGTTGGAGAGACTGCAAGAAAAGGTGGGATTAGAGGAAGATTTGAGGGAGAGGACCACAACCAAAGACACAATTACAAATCATACACTACAAAGATTTTAAGAGTCTTGCAGAATTTATGAGATCCCTGAAAAGATAAGGTCCACTTAAAATTGATACCATGCACCACACAATCTTCTTAGTAAGTATGGTGAAACTTTGCTAGGAGATGAGTTTAGAAAGCTCCACAAAACCTTGAGAGCTTGACTCTGTACGCTTCCTTTGGCAAAACACTCATGGGCAATGGAATTTTTTTTATTTTTTTAAAGGCCTGCAGGACTGGGCCTTATCCCATTACATGGTGAGCAAAGGGAAATCCTGAAGGAAGATGTACTGCACCAGTGTTTCTCTCTCCATTCTTTTGAGCAGAGAGTCAGTTCCTAGGCTTTTTTTGTGTGATAGCTACTAAGAATAAAATTATTCATCAAAATAAATAAACCAACACTTTCCATTAAAGAAAACAGATTAATTACCTGTAATCAGTGCCATTCACAGCGGTCCATGTATACGTTCGGTTTCCTTTATCAATATATCTCTGGAAAGCAATTTTGATAAACAAGTATATCATTGCCACTGGAGGCTTGGTAAATACCAAGTTTTGGTTTATTATTGAGGTGAAAGGAATGTAAAACTCAATAACAAAACAAGCTGTTGGAATTCTGGTCCTTCACACACTTATGTATTTGCCCATTAAAGTGAATAGGACAATTCATTTGTGTAAAGTTAAGCATGAGCATGAGTGCTTTTGTGAAGTATGAGATTAAAGTTAGCTTTTCAATTCACTTGCTTCTGGAATGAAAGATGACATGACAGACAAGTTTAAAAGGTCCCCTGCCTTCCCGTAGAAGATTTAATAATCATTAATGCACCTCACAGGAGCAGTTTTACTCATTTTTCCACATTAAAAATTATAAGTATATGCCAGCTGTAGCATATTACTGCTTTATAGTCAGAGACAAAGATTTATGAGGATGTCTGCAATAAACTCTGTGCAGCTGCTGCATCACAACATTACTAATACTGTTCAAATGTGTTACATTAGATGTTATTTCTGTCCCTGTGCAAAAATAAAAACACAAAAATTAACATGATTATGAAAAAAGGTGTTTTTGATTCTGTTCTGACTTTTATAACTTGAATAAATCTCTTTTCTCTTGTTATTTCTCGGCACAGCAGGGCAGGTGGAAACAGTCTAAGATCCATTCTGCCACAAAGAAGATGCTTGGAATAATGTGCAATGCTCTGAGATCTTTTGACTTAAGACTTACAGACGGGCGAACTTATTCAGCACAGATCTTACCCATGTTTATAGCCCTAGTACTATTGATTGTCACCACTGCCCGTCCACTAAAAAAAGGGCAGTAAATGCACCTTATCTTTCTATTGCATTTGTGACTTCATGAAAGATTAAGGACACAAGGAATTTCCCTATGCCAAGATGACTATGAGTACAGGAACTCCTCATGTAATCTTGCAGTTATGTTCCTGGAAAATGTGACTTTAAGCAAAACGATGTTAAACGAATCCAATTTCCCCATAAGAATTAATGTCAATAGGGAGGGTTAGGTTCCAGGGAAAATTTTTCACCAGACAAAAGACTATATATATATAGAGAGAGAGAGAGACACACACACACACACAGTCTAAGTTTTAAACAAACAATTTAATACTGGTGCACAGTGATGATGATTGTGAAGCTTGGTTGAGGTGAAGAAGTCAGAGGGTAGGATATTTCCCAGGGAATGCCTTACTGTCACCAACACAAAAGTTTGATAACCACTGTGCTAAATGAACTAACAATTTGCTGAGCCCTCAAGGATTAACTCTCACACTCTAGAATGCAACAGGAAAGAAGGGAGGGCAGAAATACACATTCTAAGAGATAGAGATAGAGATGCACATTTCAATTAGGTAGCAAGAGTGGGGTCAAAAATACACTCACTGCCTGGTTAATTAGATCAGCAAACCAGCAGCTGCAGCTGCTCTCCATCGTGTGTCCCCTCGGCTCTATGGAAGATGGGGTAACCGGGGCGTAGGAGCAGGGGGGAGGGAGACATCCTGATATTAGCCCCCCTTTTCTTCCCCTTCCCCCACAGCAAGCAGGAGTCTCAGGGAGCAGCTCCAAGGCAGAGGGCAGGAGCAGCACGTTGTAGTGGAGGAAGGGACATATGAACTACCAGTTGAACTGCTGGCAACTGATAGCCTGCTGAGCAGCTGATGACGTTAGAAGGGAGCACTGCACAACTTTAAACGATCATGTTCCCTAATTGATTAGCAACATAACAATGAAACAATGTTAACCGGGACGACTTTAAACAAGGAATTACTCTATGTAAGATTCTCACCATGTCCCACACAGGACTCAGAGGATGGGTAATGTAAATCATTTACTACTGGGTCTCTAGCTGTAACCTGGCCAAGGGCAGTAGTATTTCCAAGTCACTGTCATAAAGGGGCTGTTCAATGAACTGTGTGAAATGGATTGCTTATTTCAGTCTACTTTCTAGGGGACAGGTGTCCAGATCACAAAAGTCATTATTATATACATTTGGCATCATATGAGCACCTTTTTTCAGGATATCAGCAGATAGCCAGGGATTAATTGGGCATGGAAACTGAACAACTTTCAACTACCTGAAGGGGGGTCCAAAGAGGCTCGATTTAGACTGTTCTCAATGGTACCAGATGACTGAACAAGGTCTCAAGTTGCAGTGGGGGAGGTCTAGTTTGTATATTAGGAAAAACTATTTCACTAGGAGGGTGGTGAAGCACTGGAATGAGCTACCTACGGAGGTGGTGGAATCTCCATCCTTAGAGGTTTTTTAAGGCCTGGCTTGACAAAGCCTTGGCTTGGATGATTTAGTTGGGGTTGGAAATAGAAGACATCCATTTCCAGGGATATAAATCCAATAGATGAAGAAATGTAGGGTGGGAAAGAACCTTGTGAGGTTCTGCCAACTTGAATACATTTATCGTAAAATTCTTTAACTTGTTCTTTCCCTATTTTGGCTTTCATTCCTCCTGCCTTGCTGCTAATATTATTTGTCTTAAGTATCTGTCCACAATTTATCTTCTAAGTAAAGACTGAAACTAAACAGACATTAAACACCTCAGCCTTCTTAATGTCATCCATTATTAGCTCTCCTTCCCCATTAAGTAGAAGTCATGCACTTTCCTTCACCTTTCTCTTGCTTCTTGTTTTTAAAAGACGTATATATGTATTTAAAGAAGGTTGTTGTATGGGTCTTTTATGTCCCTTATGTCCTTTGGCCCCCCTCACGCTCCCCATGTAATTAATTCTGTGCCTTAGCCTTTCTGGGTACCTCTAGACTGGAATAAAAGACCCATGACATAGCCGCAGCTGGGCCAGATCAGTAGGCTTGAGCTGTGGGGCTAAAAATTGCTGTCTAGACCAGGGGTCGGCAACCTTTCAGAAGTGGTGTGCCGAGTCTTCACTTATTCACTCTAATTTAAGGTTTTGTGTGCCAGTAATACATTTTAACATTTTTTAGAAGGTCTCTTTCTGTAAGTCTATATAATATAAACTAAACTATTGTTGTATGTAAGGTAAACAAGGTTTTCAGAATGTTTAAGAAGCTTAATTTAAAATTAAATTAAAATGATGATCTTATGCCGCCAGCCTGCTCAGCCTGCTGCCATGACCCCAGCTTTCAAGGGGCCAGCAGCCAGAACCCCAGACCAGCAGCAGGGTGAGCCGCTCAGCCCGCTGCCAGTCTGGGGTTCCATCCGTCGACTCCTGCCAGCTGGGATCCCGGCTGCCGGTCCTGCTCAGCCCGCTGCCGGTCTGAGGTCCTATCCCTGCCCACACAGAGTGGGTACCTACCTTCTCCCTGGTTCTGGCCCATTCTCTTCCTCTGCACTGCACTGAGGGTGCGAGTGCACTGAGCTCAGGGCTGGGGGTGAAGGAGCAGGCTAGGGACTGGGGTGTAGGGTCTGGCCAGGAGCTAGATTGAGGGAGGGGCCTCAAGGTTGGGCAGGAGGTTTGGGTGTGGAGCGCTTACCTGGGCAGCTCTCATCTGATGTGTGGGGTGCAGGTGGGAATGTGGGGGGGGGTCTGTAGGAGCTCCCGTTTGGTGCTCAGGTGGGAGTGGGGATGTGGGGGCTGCAAGAGTCAGGGCAGGGGCCTGGGAAGTGTGGGGGGGTGCTAAAGTTAGGGCAGAGGGCTAGGTGTGTGTGAGGGGGCTGCAGGGGTCAGGGCAGGGACCCGGGGGGCTGTGGGGGGTGCCAAAGTCAGGGCAGACGGCTGGGTGTGTGTGAGGGGACTGCAGGAGTCAGGGCAGGGCCTGGGGTGTGTGTAAGGGAGCTGCAGAGGGTCAGGGCAGGGGTCTGAGGGTTGGGCTGGGGTCCTGGGGGTGCTCACAGCAGAGAGATGGAAGAGATGTGCCCCAATTCCACCCCCTTCACAAATGCCCTGCCCCGCTCTTACCCAGAGCAGTGCTGCAGCTCTGTTGGTTTCTCCCTCTCCCCGCCTCCTCCTCCCTCGCAAGGGCCATCAGCTGATTGGCGGGCAGGGAGGAAGAGGAGGAGGGGCAGAACCCAGCACGCTCGAAGTCCTGGGAGCCTGCTGCAGCAGCGGCAGGACATGCTTCCTCCCCCGGGGGTGATGGCGGGGCGGAGAAGAGCAGAGCAGGATTTTTAAGAGCACACTGCCTGCCAGGCAGCCACCCATGCCATTGAAAATCGGCTCGCGTGCCGTGTTTGGCACATGTGCCATAGATTCCTGGTCTAGACACTCAGGCTCAGACTGAAGCCCAGTTGTGAGACCTTCTACACTAATGGGGTCGCAGAGTTCAGGCTCCACCCTGAATACAAACATCTACACAGTAATTTTACAGCCCCACAGCCCAAGTCAACTGACCCAGACCACCCGCAGGTGTTTAATTGTCATGTAGATGTACCTTCAGATTTTGTCCCTACATGCTTGTGCTATTCTCTTGTCCAGTTTCCATTTTTTTGTAGGGTTCCTTTTTGATTTTTAGTTCATTAAAGAGCTCCTGATGGATCAAATCAGACTAGAACAGAGTTCTGCACTCTGCCAGGACACTCACATGTTGTGGGATAGACAGTGGGTACCACAGACATTAATGGAGTGTGTGTGGGGATTTTATTATTATAGTTGCCATGGATATGTGTGCAGGTAAAAAAAGAAGCTTGGAAATATAAGATACATATGTTTAATGTTAAAGAAAAGTCTGGATTGTGCATAACATTAGAGATATTATTGCAGATTAATTCATCATGTGTAAACATGACCCTCGTATCATGCCAGACTAATAGTGAAGTAAGTGCTGGTCCTCAGGTTTTCCAGGACTTCATTTACGGAAGGAAAACAAACATAACACGCCCATTTGCATCATTTTCTGTTTTTCTTTCATTTTATCAAAGTATCATCCTCATGAAAAAGTCCTGAATCTGCTCATATTGCACTGTTATTGCAGATTCTTTTATTAAAAATAAAATAATCTAAATGCAATGAGGGTGAGACTGATATGATTATTATCGTAATTTTATAGTGCCATGGATACTTCACTGGCAAATGAAATAAACGGGATCTGCCTCTGACCTAACATCAGTTTAACTAGGGTTGTGAGGCATCCAGTTTTCAACCAGAATGACCCCAAAGAGCTGTTGTGGCAGGTAGCAATCAACAGAGTGCAGCCCATTCCAGTTGTTACTCCTCCCCCTGATATACACCCTGCCCTGGGGTCTCAAGGAATGTGGCACAGATATATGGCAGACCTACGCCATCTATGGATTCCCCTATTACTGGGGGCAGCCAGCTCATTCAGCTTTAAAGCAGCTTTATGTTACTGTAAAAGCTTGTCAGGGCTGAAGACCCAGATTTCTAGGTCTAATTTCTTAGGAAAATAAAATTTAACAACCAAGACAGGATGTTTAGAAACCCACTTTATCCCATAAGCACACCAAGATACAAAGAAAAATTTAATCTACACTATCACTATCACTGTCTGGATGATTTATTTGCTTATTGTAATGAATCTTAGTCTAGGAACTGTACATTATACAATCATTTTCCCTCCACCACTTTCTTCACATCCAGCCAGAATATAATGCCTTACAACACAACACATTCCTATACCATTTAAGACTTTGCTAAGGGATTTATGTAAAAAAGTATGACAACTCTCTGCTAAATCCTTGACAACAGAATTCAGGGCCTTATCATGATTATGAAGCACCAAGGAAAGAGAGAATCAAAACACCCTTGTTCTTAAGAAATATGTTCTTTTCCTTAGTACAGGCCAGGAAAGTTGGCAACTCTAGAGTGGGGGCAAGGAAAGGAAAATATTTGTACAGGAATAATCCACAAGATTATTATAGAACACTGGAAATGTAGAATGTTAGCTTTTAAATATAAAAGACAGTACAAAATAGTTTCTTGTCATCATTTTGCAGTGTTTTGTTCTGACACAAGGACAGCCTGTGTCCCAATCTTACCTCATCTTGAGACTTGACCAATGTTTTAAAAGTTCTTTCCCCACTTTCTCCATCTATCATTTTTTTCCGAATCTATATACAAGAAGGTGAAGAAAAACAAAAAAAACACAAACAAAAAATAAAAAAGGAAGAAGAGGGTAGGGGGAAGAGACATAAGGAAAATTAAAATCTAGGAGTGACATACAACATGATTAATGTTTTCCAAGATCCTTTGCATCTTATGAGCAATACTACCATATTGACACATTTGAAAATAATAGTCCATACAAGCCTACCTATCTTACTCCTAATAAAGAGAGCCCAGTCCCGTAATTCATACTCTTGTTGAGCAATCTTATTGACACTAGTAAGGCTCCCTCATGACAGTAAGGACTACTTGTATGAGTAATGGTTGCATGACTGGGCTGAGTGAGCATGAGTATTAATTCCTGCATCGTTTGCAAACCCAGAATTCCCAGTGAACTCAATAGGAATTTTCGATGCAGAACTAATGCAGATTGCCTAATAGCTGAAGTTATTCTCATGATAGCTATTTGAAAGTCAGCTGTAGTGTGTCTTAAAATGGGTGTATACAAACTTTTTGTTTCAGTCTGTATGGATTAACCCTCCCCAAATTCTACTTTGAGTTTTGGGTTCAATGCAGTATTTAACTGGAACCACCAACTTTCAGCTGGCATTATATTGAAACCTGAATTACGGAGGTTGTGAAACAATAATCTGGGCCAAGTTTGTCCGAAAGAAGTATGAATCATTAACAAACCTTGCCTGAGATTTGAGTTTATATTTATCATGATAACATACGATAGGCAAGTCTTATTTAGAGGTTTTTTTGGATGTTTTTTTGTTTTGTTTTGGGGAATTTGGATTTGTTATGAACACTTTGTATTTTTTAGTGCTTTAAACTTAACTGTTGTGTCATAATAATTTCGCATTAGTAAAATGGAGGGAAACCATTTTTATTTAAATATATTCTGCAGTTCATTAGCATCCTTTAAAAATGTAATAAACAGAGCTTATCTGCTCACATGATAAAGCAGGTCATGCGTTGTTCACACTGATTGACCCAATAAACATTTTGGTTTTACACTAGGTGCTCTTTAAAAAGTGTATTTTTGAATGATTTATACCATTGATGATGGCACTTCCCATTATATAGAGAGATTAATGGTGAATCTTAATCTTAAAACAATACTCTTTCAAATGACAGGGTTTTTTAAAAAATGTGCCAGGTGTATCAGAGAAGAAAATGCATAGGTTCAAAAAAAATTTCAGAAACTGTTTACTAAACCTGCATTTCTCTTCAGACAAAAATTATACTTTGTCAAAGCAATTAAAATCTGAAGTCCTCTGTCATTTAGAAGAGCAAGAGGTTAAGGAAACTGGAGGAATCTGCAGCAATTATTATATTTCAGCTATTACCCAGAACAGTGAAAAATATGTACTTCAAAGCAGGCACTACATTGCTAGTGCATCTTACCTCAACTTTAATATCGTTTTCTAGCTCGGCATCCAGAAAATCCAGTGTAACAGGCTCCTGAGATTTAGGATTCTGAAGCAGAAGAGATTACACAAATCCAATAATAAAGATATCTCCCTTGATGTTATGAATAGGTTACTGGAAATCATTTAAACCCTCCCTTACATCAAAAAAACTGTTTAAATAGGATGATTTATCATTCCATCTTTTAATCAGATATAGCATAGTGGATTGCTAGCAGTGCTATTCCACTTAAAATGGATTTTAAAAAGAGAGCAGTAATCAGGTGAGTGATAATGGAATTAACCCTAAAAATTAATGCCTGCCTACAGTCGATCACACACTCTGTTAATGGCTGAAGGCTGCTTCCTCTGTTATTGGTATGTCACAAACTGTAAGCATGATAATAGGGTGACCTGTCAGACAAGGAGTCATTCCTTAAGTTTCCTGCCCCCAGAAAGAAAGGGGAGACAGGTAATGAGAAAGCCTACAGCAGACTGGTGGCAATGGCACGAGTCGGTTGTGGGTGGAGATGAAAGGGACAGCAAGTACAAGAGAAAGGAATGACAAAAGGATAAGGTCAGATGAAAAGCACCATGTTCACAGAACATTTAGTTGCCTGAAACAAAAAGTCTGGTATCGTTTGTAATAAATGAAGCTTTGATAAAGCAAGGTAGTTTGCACATATATAACTTTAATAACGCGATTAGTCCTACTGACTTCAATGTACTTCAGTACCTTGCTGAACCAGAATCTAAACTATAATGGAAATGATTGTGACTTGAAAAAATACGTGTTCCATATTTCATGTTCTGTATGCCAGTGTTTTTCAAAATTTAGGTCACGACCCAGTACTGGGGCATGGCACATAAGTCACTGGGTCACTATGCTCAGTGACCCAGTGGCTCTGGTCAGCACCAGCGACTGGGACGTTAAAAGTCCCATTGGCCGGGATGTTAAAGTCCCGTCGACCATGCTGCCCGGCTAAGGCAGGTTATTGCCTACCTGCTCTGACACCGCGCTGCATCACGGAAGCAGCCAGCAGCACGTCTGGCTTCTAGGCACAAGGGCAATGTGGCTCTGCATGTTGCCGCCACCCTGAGCACCGGCTCTGCACTCCCATTGGCTGGGAACCGGCCAATAGGACCTAGGCAGGGAGGGTGTGCCTGCGTGAGAGAGCTGCACTGAGCCTCTTGCAAACTTCCACCTAGGAGCCAGATGTGCTTGCTGGGAGCTACCAGGGCACAGCATAGTCTGCAAGATGGGAAGCCTGCCTCTGCACCCTGGCTGTGCCACTGACCAGGAACCACCAGTGGTAAGTCTGCACCCCAACTCACTGCCCCAGCCCTGAGACCCTCCCTCCAAACACAGAGCCCCCTCCTGCATCCCAAACCCCTCCCCCCGGTCCCACCCCAGAGCCTGCACCCCCAGGACAGAGCTCTACTAACCCCCTCCCTCACTGCAACACCCAGCCCCATCTCTGAGCCCCAACCAAACCCAGAGCCCCTCATTCCCAGCCCCACCCTGCAGCCCTCACCCCCTACACCAAACCTCTGCTCCAGCCCTCAGCCCCTTTCATATCCCAAGCCCCTCATCCCCAGCTCCATTGTGTTGCAGGCATCAACAATTTTCTTCAACTGGGAAAAAAGTTTGAAAACCACTGCTGTATGCTACTTCAATAGTAGTGCATAAGTGCCCTTTAAAACAAAAGGTCATTGTGTTGCACTGAAACCCTTCGCTTCAGCAGCACTTAGCAAATTTTCCATTGGATTTTTTTTTTTTTTTTACACAGAGTTGACAGAATAAAGGGAATAGCTAAAGGGAGTTGTGTGTGCAGAGTGGGTTCTGACAGAAAATCAGTCACGCTGCAGCCAATGTGCTTCACAGATGTGATTCACAGATCACATAGGTGACTTCATTCTAAGCGAGGCTCAAGATATTCTTTTTGTGGCTCATAATCTTTAACGCATTTATCCTCAAGACACCTCTCTGAGGTAGGGAAGTACGATTATCCCCATTCCACAGATGGAGACTGAGACATGGAGAAGTCAAGTAACTTGCCCAAAGAGGAAGACTGGAAAAAGAGAGAATTAAAACCAGGTCTCCCAAGTCCCAGGCTACTATCCTAGCCACTGGACCATCCTTGATGCACATGTGTGAAGTTAAGTGTGACTGTATATGTTTGCTAGATTAAGGCTCTTTGTAGGATTGTTACTGTACAAAGCGGTATGGGGGGAGAGAGGGATTTGGCTGAATAAATCACAAGCCCTTAATATCTATAATTTTACAACCATCTGTTCCTAACTATCCCTAGTCCAAAAAGCTTCCAACAAAATCCTGGTTACTCAGTAGTTATATAAGTCACACATGTAGTTTAGACTTTTAAGAAAAAGGATTATGAGGCATATCTTTTAAATCCTGAAAACATGATACTATGGACTGATTAAGTACAGAAGAGGTCACCAATATATTTAGTTTTTATTTGCTGGAAAAAAATTGCTTTGTGTAAATGAGACATTACATATAAAATGGGGATTTAAGGCCAAGCTTTCACTGAGGTCCAAAGGAGGGGTGGTTAGGGGCTAGGGCTCCCAGGAGGGGGAGATCAGGTGACAAGGAGCAGTGGAGGTTGGATGGGTCAGAAGTTCTGAAGGGGGCAGTCAGGAGGTGGGAACTGGGAGGGGGCAGATAGGAGGTGGAGGTCAGGCTGTTTGGGGAGGCACAGCCTTCCTTACCCAGCCCTCCATACAGTTTTGCACCCTCAATGTGGCCCTCGGGCCAAAACGTTTGCCCACCCTGATTTAAATGATCTTGGAGTACTGGCGGCCAATAGCCCAGCTCTCTGTCATACGACTGCTGTAGTTCAAAGTAATTCATGTGGGAATAAAAGATTGTAAGATCAGTCCCTACCATTCTAGAGAAACAAAGGTGCAAATTATTGGATGGATGGCCTTTTCATTCTTTCAGTAAGTAAGAGTTATTCTCTTGTAAGAGAAGCAGAAGAAATTTTATATTTGAAATTAAAGTATATGTTGGGCAGATTTGAACAAAGGATTCTTGCCTAAATACAGGCAATTAATCACTAAATACGCATTTATAATTGCACGGGAATTGTCGCTCTTATTCATCTAGAGCATATACAATTAATCAACCGTAATACAACATCAATAAAATACATATCACAATTCATTACAAGTTTATCTTTTGCTATTTGACTTTTTTCCAATAAAAACACACTCAACAACAAATAGCAAAAGGCTAAAATGTAAAAGCAAATAATGAATATTTCCTTACATGCAATGGACAATGAATAGCACGATCAAACCCAAACAGCATGCATGAAGGCATTGCCATGGCAGAAGTGGCATTGTGAAGTTTGTATCCCATTCCAATACACAAAGGGACAGAGAAGAAAAGAAAATGGTTAAAAAAAACCCCAATACATTAAATTAACATCAACTTTTTCTCTCAAATGATAACCTGGGCTAGTCTTAGTTAAGGAGTCCCAGAGGTTAGATGACTGATTTAAAACACAAACAAACAGTGAAATTCATGCATTGGGGGCAGGGATAGCTCAGTGGGTTGAGCATTGGCTTGCTAAAACCACGCTTGTGAGCTCAATCCTTGAGGGGGGTATTTAGAGATCTGGGGCAAAAAATCTGTCAGGGGGACAGTACTTGGTCCTGCTAGTGTAGACAGGGGACTGGACTTGATGACCTTTCAAGGTCTTTCCAGCTCTATGAGATGGGTATATGTCCATATATATTTATGCAACAAAAATATACATTAAAGGCATCTTGCTATTTGGTTTAGAGTCTCAAAGTACTTGACTCATTTGTACTTTATCTATCCCAGCATCCTTATAAAGCACATACTATTGTCCACATCGTACAGATGAGGAAACTGAAGTGTGTGAAGACAGATCCTGAGACTTGCCAAAGGTCGCAAAGGAAATCTGTAGCAGAGATTGGAATAGAAATATTAACTCCTAGTCCAACAGCTTAACTGTGGGGAGGGGCGTTTTCTGAAAAATGTGTTTTATTTCCCAGGCTCCATAACTTTTCCCTTCCTCTAGGTTGTCATTTGCTTGGTTATTTATTTATTGTGTGAAAAAGAAACAAACTTTCTATTAAGTTTGTTCTTTTATTTACCCATTCGGACATGCACACAACCAGACTAAATAAGCACAACTACACTAACATGACCATACAAGAGCACAACTTAACAAAACAAAACAGAAGTACACCATCAGAAGTGAAGCATGCAAACAAGGTTAGTGAAAATCTACTTTCAGCCTGGGCAAAGGAGAGCAAGCATATGCTATTTTTATGGAAGAAAGAAAGAGAAAGAACTGGTGCAGCAACATAAAAATAAGTTCATTGAACTGTCATCATTTTGAGCTTTGAAATGATTTTGGGAACAGGCCTATATCATTACATATTCTTAGAATATGGCATCTCTCTTCCTTACTTTGAATTTCAAGAGTCTAGGTTTTACCTCAAAAAGGTAAAACCTGCAGATGTGAACTGTCAGTTTTTTTATAGATATCAAGCTAAATTTGGAATCGTGGGTAAAATCTTGGACCTAATGAAGTAAATGGGAGTTATGTCACTGGCTTGAATGAAGTCAGGATTTCACACTATTTCAGTGTTGGTTAATTAATTTGTGTCTTCTTTACATAAGCTACTAACTTCACACTCTAAATTATGTAACATCCTAAGATGGACTCCCATATGTGTAGGATATTAATATTTTATACTGTATTTATTTTTTTGGATTGCTATTTATATATACTTGAACCATTCTTTTTATATGTCACTGTTTTCAACAAGTGTTTGGTATGCAAGGTCTTTTATCATAATTCAAATTGCATGACTTGTCACTTATTTTCTTTCTGTGCTTAGTGAGATGGCTTCTAACCATAGATGTAGTTATGCTGGTTGATCATAGAAACTTGCTCTGAGTGACAGATTACATATGCACCACTTTTTGACTTCCACCTAGAAAGCTACACAAATCACCAAAATTCCATGAGGGTGTTATGATTCAGCACACACTGTACAATAAGACTTGCAACAATTTCACAAAGAACAATGCAGAATTTTCCCCTGGCTTTCAGGTTTATGAAAACAAATCTAGCACAAGTAGTCTCTTTATTTAAACTGCAAATTCATTTCCAAGTCTGAAGAATGTTTACAGCACAGCACTAATTAGCAGCTATTAGTAATGCATCATAATTTAAAGGAACTGCTTCAGGTACCATCATCAATAATCATTTAACAAAGAAAGATGCAATCCTCACGCTTTGGAAGCAGTTTGTCAAAAGAAACAGTTCCCTAGTTAGGTTCCTCCTAGTAAGCAGAGCAGAAGCTTTCTAAATCTAATCTCCAGCTCTATGCATTTTAATGCACTAATGATCACCTCCATCCACAATTACCTGGGCATTGGGTCTCCTTTTCCTCACATTAACTTTTGGTATGCCCACACCAATATGCTAAAGTAACAGAAAAGCAGTAATTTATACCTTCACACCATTAACATACAGTTAATTATTTATGGTCTATTCTCTACCCTCAAGATCTACTCTTCGCCAATGGGCATTCTCCTGGAATCACAAGACTAAACTCATTTTGACAAAGTAGTATCAGAGTTCTGAGTTCTGTTAGCATCGCATGTTTCAAACTGGGCAAACAAACGAAAAACAATGTTAAGGCAAGTGAATTATATTAATAGAGAGCTCTACATCTACATAACCAGCACATTCTGCCAGAGTTTTAATAGATCACAGAAAAGCACATTCCTTCTCACTCATCACAACATTTGCTCCTAAAACAAACCACCTACCCTTTTGTTTTTCTTTTAAACCAAAACAAACATATATGTACTATGAAGTGCATAAAATAAATAAGACCTTATTCATAGTCTTATTCATAGAAGGGCTTGGATCAGGACCTTAATGAATAGTGGGGGAAAGGACATTGATATCAACAGTAGAGCCAGAGGTTCAGACATTTTCTATTTCAGAATTTGCATCCTATTAAGACAGAACACGTTGAGAGAAGTTTATTCCAATGTAACTCCACTGATATCCCTGATTAGATCTATCCATTGGGATAACTGATTCTGGGTCATGATAATATACATAATTGACATCAAGTGCAAATAAATATTTATAAATTGATCATTCATTTAAAAGTTAATTTAAATGAGATTAGAATTGAAGTTATATTTTGTTAAAAATATGATTTTGTAGATTGTGTAACATAAACAATGGTGTTTTCTCAAGCAAGTTCAGAGTAACAACCTTACATGTTCATACTAAAGGTGGGGTTGTTGATTTGTGAGTTGTTACTGTCAGGCAACATTCCAAAATATTAATTATGTTGAACCAGTTTTGATTTCAGGTTACCGATTTTAGGAAGGAAAGCAAAAGACATTCAGAAGAAGGAACCAATGACACTCCAGCATATCCTCACCTCTTCAAAGGTAAATGTGGAGGTATGTTTTGATATACATCTATTGAACAATTTCTGGCAAAGAGGATTAAGATGTTGTTCATTAGTATATTAAGTGCAATCAGAAAATTCAACTAAAATTAATATAATGTGTTAAGAGAAGATCAGGAGTTCTATTCCTAGTTGTCTTTGTAGTGTACCTTAGTGTGAGAAGGTAGTTCTTGTATCAGTCTGAATTGCATGCACCGCCCCAAACAAGCTGGCAGTAATAAAGTCTAGACTGTATAACTGTTAATAATAATAATAATATGCAAATGAAAGCATGCTTAATACTCAGTTTGTGCATTCTGCAGAGAACATAAAAACACAATACATCATTTATGAAATAGTACATTTCTAAGAACATTCTGAAACAGCCATTGGAGAAGGACTTGGGGGACATCTCTACTCAGCTTCACTGGACTTCAGAACCCCCTTTAATTAAAAAAAAATCCATACTACTACTATGTGGTACTGAAGTAGATTTTGAAAATAAATCCACATTTGTAAATAAATGAGGGTTTCCAAGAAAACCAATCTTACAATAATGAGATTATGTGAGTTTTGGTGAATATGATATTATTTAAAAAGGCAGTTCAAGAAATTACTCTTAAAGTGCTGGAAAGGTAACAAAAATCTTGGTTATATAATACATCATGGTTCTTTGCTTTTTATACTTTTTTATTCCCTTCTTAAGAACAGTTTCTTTCATCCTATAATTTCACCATGTACAAGAGCCTAAACTCTGAGGGGAAAACCTGGAAGCCTGCACCCCAGCAAACAAATGGTCTAATCCTACTGAGTGTTGGCAGACATTAGTGGAATATGGCATGAGTGCTCAGCACCTAGCAAGACTGGTCCCCAAATCATAGTAATGCATTGCATCATTTTGTTTGCCTCTTTAACAAAGGGCTCGTATCAGTTGCAGAAAAAGCGAGGAACCACAACAGACACTTGCCTAACCATTTTGTTCTTAGGAGATATCTAAAAACCTTTAATGAAAACAAAATCACCCAGTAATGGAGCAATTAATATATGTCATCAGTGTAATTACTATTTCTCTGAAAACTATTCAACGTGTTAATTCATCAAGTGAAAGCTGACTAAGGGAATCCCTTACACTTCATCAAAAGCCTAATGCACTTATCCATTAAACTGAAATGCATGCAAATTATTAAACCAATAATATAACTTGTCCTTTTCTTTCTTTTTTAGAGAGGAACTTTTTCACTAATTCCAACTTGAAAATGAAGAAAACAGAGACAAAAAAGCAATAGCTTTATAAATCTCTTATTTTATCTGACAATATTTCTATTTCTTCCCCTTGCTATCATTAGAGATTATTATGTTTAAATTATGTTCTTTCCTTCCAAGATCAGTTTCCCTTTCTGTTAGACCTGGTAAGTACTTCAAAATTTTGTGTTTATTACATCACATGGAAATTTCTAAGAAAAAATTTAGAATGATGACTATCCTCCAGGATAAAATGCACCATTAAAAACCACGGATAGGATCACCATCCATCTTGCACTAGCCCCCAAACCCTAGCAGTCAATAATCTTTGGACAAATTCTCAATCAGATCTCAACTCTAGTAATTAGGAAATGTACAGGGAAAATATGAAAAAAGTAAGCATAATGATATTGCTATTTTTCTTTGATTTATATGTTTGAAAGTTTTCCTCAGTATGAAAGTTCTTCTTTAAACTAAATCTACAGTAGTTACAAAGAATAAATAACATAAAATGAACATTTTCAGAAATAAATTCTAAAGGATTCTATTCTTGAGGTCACCTTGTAACAATCTTTCCCTGCCCCCTCAAAAAAGATACACTTCAGAATCAGCTTTAGTTGCTGTTATCAAAAAGCTATTCATTATTATTAAAATTATTAGATTATTAAAGTAACAAATGATATGTTTGACAATAATGGTGTAAGAGTGAAATGTTTGATTTTCATTTTTCATCAAGGTCAAAATCCCACTAAAATCAGTGGGAGTCTATTGACTAAAGTGGGTTTTGGATCAAACCCCAAATCGGGATATTCACCATTGCTATATGGCACCTTATTCAGCACTTACAGTGTGCTTCTCTGATGTCTGATAATAATCTCAGAGCTACAGTGATATAAAATAGAAGATTTTTCATACCTTTGGTTGAAGATCTGGATGAAGTAACACATAACCATTAGGGTCAATTGCAAAATAATAACCATTTGGGCATAGCTGAAAGAAAAAAGAAATGATGTGCACTGTTATTAGACTTAGTCTAATGAAAAAAGTTTTAGTTATGGCCTTCTAATAATATTCAGAATGTGGAAAGTATACAGCTTAAGGCAAAGCTAAAATATATGGGGGAGAGCTTACCAGATATCAGTCCCACCTACCATATATGATTTTTTACAAAATCTTGTATTTCTATGTTTTATGTTTTCAGCGATGACAAAAATGTTATTAGAAATTAAGTACTAAAATATCTTGCCTTACAAATTGGATATAAATTATACCTGCAACACAGAAACTAATATGTGAGGTAAAGAAAAGGTCACTAACTTCATAATGAAGGTACACTGTATACAGTTTAATAAAAAGACTACATAGATCAAACATCTGGATGACAGCCCTCTCTGTGGTCTCCCCCAGGCGATCTAAGGTCTGCTACTTTCAATGCTTGTAGAAGACAGGCATATTGTGCAAGTAAGCTGCATCCTGATGACCATTTTGTGGAGCCACAGGATACTAGCTACAGAGGAAGCAATCACCCTCTAAAGTGATCAGAGGAAAAGAGAGCATAGGTTATAGGAGGTGTGGTGATCTTCTGACTCCCATCTAGGCCATAGTTAGATGTTCTGCGAGAGTGCATAAAAAGAATTCATGCATAAAGGGAAATAGCCATTACCAACAGAAGAGGACAACTTACTGTAAACCGTGGTGTCAGTTTTTTTATGTCCTCCAAAGAGACATCAACTCCCATAACTCCAAGAATCAGCTGGTTCTGGGGTAAGATTATAAAAAGTTAGTGGCAGTTTTAACATGTTGACAATACACATGTAAACATGTAGCAGCTGAATCTTAATTTTGCTTTCATCTTTTTTTCCATGATAGGTACTAGTTAAAACTTTTTTTGGGTGATGCATGCCTACAGAGAGTGTCAGCTGGTCTTTTAATGCAGAGCAGCACAGTTACGTAAAGGTGGAGATCAACTACTACACTCATATGAGCTTGATTAACTCACAGGAAGAAGAGAGCAGCTGCATGGATTTTTAGGACCTTATTCCACACCAGCCAATAAATGGAATAATATTAACACCAGCCTCAGAGTAAAATATTCCAGAAGGCTAATAAAAAGGGGATGTGGAGATTAAAGTGAAAACAGCAGGCTCCAATATAAAAAAATGTACTTTCATGGACAAATGGGTAACAATTTCAAGAAGCAACAGGAGTATACAAGGTATAATATATCTCCATTAAAGTCATTAACATGGTCCACAAAATTATGACTTACATGACATAGTAACAATGTATAAAGTCTTTATGAACTTTCATGTTTTCAAAATTTATAATATGTACTATTTATTAAATCTTATTTCAAGTTTCCCTTCTTTTTTAAAGAGGGTACAAGTAGAACATGCTCTTTGGTGTGTGGTTCATGTCTTCCTATGTGTTTATACCAGGGGTTCTGAAACTTGTTCTGTGGCTTGGCCGCAAGACGTTTTGTTTACTCGAGTGGCCGTAGGGTCGGCTGCTGGCAGCTCCCACTGGCCGAAGTTCTCCATTACCAGACAATGGGAGCTGAAGGAAGCAGCACGGGCCAGGTCACCGCTTCCTATAGCTCCCGCTGGCTGGGAATGGAGAATCGCAACAAAACAAAACATCTTGCGGCCAGCCAGGAGCTTACTCTGGAACAAGTTTGGGAATCCCTTGTCTATACAATATACAGCATAATGGGGTCCCAGTCCTGATGAGAGCATCTAGGTATTTTAGCCAAGATTTTGAAATCCTGCTTTTGATTTTGAGTACCCTGAAGTCCCATATAGAGATCTGATTTTCAAAAACTCCAGGCACAAACTACTGGGAGTCTCACTCTGGACACTCCAAATTTCAGGCATGCAAAATCAGTACATACTTTTGACTGTAAGGTAGTAATAAATCAAACAACACAAAAGCCACTGTTATTTAGCGGAGTAACATCAAAGCCTGAATATACTGTGTGCCACAGAGTTAGTGAACACAAGAGTTTCATGTGAAATTCCCCTCCCTGGAAAAAGGAGTCATGCATCTCCATAGTATCATTTCTACCCATTCTAATTCTCATAGATGTCATGGATGGCACTGCAGGGGTTCGGAATACATGTTGGTGAAGGTGGCAGAGACTGGGTGTCCTTATTTTTAGAATGTACATTGTCCTCAAAAACCCTAAGATTAGCTAGGAAATGTAACAGAGTTTTACTTTCCCCAAAGAGCCCCACTGAGTTCAGGAACCTTTACTGATGAGTAACACCTTACTTTACAAGCAGACCCACTGAATTCAATGGAATCAGTGTGAGGTTCAGCACTATTCTACTACTAAGAGTATAAGAACTTGACCCTGAATAGGAGAGGTTAAAGAGCTTGTCCATAAACTAGTTTGAGAAAGATTATGGATCTAATACTTCATTTTTTTCTGGGCCTATGTAGTCTCTGATAAATTTAAATCAAAAAGAGTATTTTGGCTAAAATAAGCTTTTGCATACTTCAATCTACAAATGGATAAATATAAGATGGAAACATGTCTGTTTTCTCATTTTTATCTCTGAATAAAATGCACATGATGACAGTTAACGTGGCCCAGATTAACACTGAGGCTATGTCAAATATATATAATTTTTACTTTCAACTTCAAAATAGACTCTAAGCCTGATTCAGAAAAAAACAAAGTAGTGTCATGCAGAAGCAAAAAAGATACATATTTTCAACACCAAAGATAGCCAAAGAATAGAATTATACATATCTAATAATTAGATTTCAACCAATCTATCTATCTATCTATAAAATGTGTGTAAATTAAAATCTAATCTCTCTTTCTATATGTTAAAGTTTAAATTGGGTCTCTTACAGTTTTGTTACATACTTCACAAAAATACATATAAATAGGCCTATGCCCTGAGGAATTTATGGTCTACATAACAACAGGTGAAGATATTCAAAGGTGAGAAAGGAATATATATATATATGTATACGGACAAGTTTGAATGTTCATTTTGCAGTGTAAATAGGGTTGCTTTGTTTTGTATATAATTTATTACACACTATCTGATGAGTCATCTCTGAGAAAAGCAGGAAGCACTCTATAAAATAAAATAGAATCATTTTCATCATGTAATGGAAGGGAAAAAAACAGATATTCCTTTTCCATTCTAGAAAACTCACCCAATTTTGCTGGCAATGGCCTAGGAAACTGATCGTTCATTTGAAGTCCAAACGTCATTATAATTATTGCCTATTATCGTGAAATTTCATAGCTTATATGCCTTTTATAAATGTCTCTAGGCTTCTTTCTTGGAAAAACCTATGAATTATCATCACCTTTTTCCCATGTAACTATTCATCCCCAAATGCATTCTCATTACCACCAGGTCACGCAGACAGATCAAGTAATATGGTATGTTGAAGCTCAGAACGAGTAATATGATTTGCATTTCCTTGTTCCCAGGTGGTTATCAGATAACTTGATATGACCATTTGTTTCTGGTTGTACAAAACAGTTATACTGTAGATAGTTCTTTATAGAAATACCTATTTCCACAAGGATTTCTACATCAAGTTTTATTAACGTAACTGAAACTTACTTTTCAGCTTTAAGTAATAGCTTACCTTCTTCCCTTGTTGGTCTTCTGTTAGATTAAAGACAGGCAGAGTCCCAGTAATGACAAGGCCCAGTTCCTAGAAAATAATCATAAGGGAAGAAAAAAATCCATAATTAATAACAAATATTAAACAAAAATAAATTAAGACAAAATCAGCAATTACCTTTTTTAAACCCATGATATAAATCTGGTCTTTCATTTTGCTAAAAAATCCCAGAAAGCTATTAACTGAATAATTAATTCCAACAGTATTAAAGATTAATTGTCAAATACCGTGTTTTATACATTGTGCAATACTTTTTGAATAAACTATTTGATGAACACTTTTCCAGCTCCTATTGCAGGGTAAAAAAGTGTATAAATATATTTACTGGTGTGTGTGTATGAAGGCTTCCCCATCCCCCTGGTAAAAACTCAATGTTTAAGATGAGTGGTGTTCTACAATTAGAATATAATATCTCAACTCAAGAGAACTGTAGGTTGATGAGAATGTGTGTTCTCTCTCACACATTTTCTAATTAGCAGTAGTTATGAAAAAAGAAATCCAACTTCTTAAATCAAGGGGGTAGGAAAAAGGAAAGTAAGAATTAAGCCAAATTAATACAGAAGTATCAAACAGCAGGTTAAACTACTTATGGCATCGCCATTGTTTCCTAATGTAAGCTCCAAAAGCAATACCTTTAAAAAGGGAGTATTTCTGTAATGATATACACTAATTGCACTATGAAAAAATTGCCCCATGTAACCTTCTGGAAGGTGAAAGTGCCAAGAATTTCGCCAGAGCACTTGTTACGTGAAGATATTTCAACTGTATCATCCAGGCATGAGCAGTCTGTGGGTATATCTGGATGGCCTAAATCTAATCACTGTAATGCAGGCAGATGACTGATGCTAGAGAACTATCTTGGAGAACAGTCTTATGATTTAACATACAGTGCAGAGAGCCATTAATATTGAAAATATATGGTAATGTGACACACTAACCTCTATGAAGAGTTTATTATATAAAAGCAAGTTTTTTGGGGTGATCCTGGAAGAAATGTGGTTTACAGAGGCATTTCAAGGAGGTGAGAGTGGATATTTAGTGGAGCAGAAGTTGTAAAAAATAAGTGAACAGAGGGCAAAGGAATGTGATAGGTACTGAGCAAAACGTGGAGTAGGAGGACATGAGAGCTGAGATCAAGGTAGGTACCAGAATATTTAGGGTAACAAGGCTCAGATAAGGAGCCTGAATAGGATAAGTGATGTGATAATGCTGTGTAGAGATTCAAGAATGAGAGATGATCTGGCCTGAGAAGTAATAGAAAATTTTACCCTGAACTGTTCCCCAGCTGCATTCAGTCAAAACCTGTTCCTCCTTAGATGTGCTCACCAAAAGCCCTTTATCAGTTGTCCTTCCCCCTGATCCATTTTTGTCCTGAGCTTAGTTTTGGACAGATTCGGAGGGATGGATAGTGAGGGGAGGAGATCAGAGAGGAAAATATAATAATGGTCAAAGGGATACATGACAAGTATTTTAGTAGTCTGGATACCTTAGCACTGGCAGACAGAGCTATGCCATATTAAAGAAGGAGAAGTGACAGTGACAGTCTTAGCAGGAGGCTAGATATGGGGAAAGGAGGAATACAAATCACACTGCGGGAACCCAGCTGAAGGGAAAGACAGTGGAATTGTCACAGAATATAGAGAGAGGAGGTTGTGGAGAAGGATCTGACAGAAAGATAAGGGGTTCTATTTGGAGAACACACACACAAAACCAAGCAGAAGGAGAAAAGTCAGGGACTAGAGAGGTTGATTTGCGAATTACCTCTATAAAGATGGTGCAGTATACGAAACTTTCAGTGTGGATGAAGTCATAAACAGACAGGGAGTATAAACTCTACAGTGAGGAAAGGCTGGAACCCAGAACAGCCCTTTGATGGATGCCAAATAATGGATGTTAAACGATAGGGATAAGAGGAGACAGAGGGCCACTGCCAGGAGCTATATAATGATAAACATATATAACAAGGGCCCTTATTATTAGAGATGGGCCTGAACTATACCCCAAAATGTGAACATCCCTAAATATTGGGAGTGGGGTTTCAAAATCTGATCCTGAACCCAGAACTAGCTTTCATGAACAGAGACCCTCTGCAAAGGGCTGAGCTAAGACCCTCCACTAGAACAGGCTCAAATCATTAGAAGGCTTGAGATCTGGGTCCACGTCCTCAACCCAGCACATCCATACTGATTAATCTTTGTGGGGATTTTCAGGGAGGCGATTAGGGGATTCCCCGTCACATAGTTTTCTGCCATGTTAGATCGCAATTCCTACAGAGGACAGCTCACTTACTTACCAGATGAGTGGGTTGAGGGTTACCGGTATGGTTAGATATCCAGCACTTTATTTTCTAAGCACTGAGCCACAGAGATTAGTCTTGATCTGAATTTGACAACTTGGGTCCATCTTTACTTAAGTGTATTTATACAGTAAATGTTTGGCTTGTTTTCATATATGGGCAAAGACATTAAGTAAAGACTAAGAATGAAGGCTTTCTGTAACCCACTGAAAACATAAACCAATGTAATGGTTATTTGCAGCTATCCCTGTTTAATTGTTTAACTAACCAGATCTCCCCCAGTACCCACATTACAAATTTCGCTTAGACTTTAGAACAGGATATGTACAGAACATATGAACTTTCCTCATAACATCCTCAATATTTCCAGTAAGTCCCTTGACAGCAACCAAGAGAATGTGGTCAATGAACTTCTGGCTATTGAAACTGCAATGACACAAAATTGTTTCCTCTATGTCACACACTGTTCCATGATGGACTGATAAAAAAAATAGAAATTTTAAGGTAATGTGGCCAGGAAGAAGTGGATTTTGACATGACTCTAGATGACCATGTGAACTTGGATAAACATGTGATTTTAGATGATCATTTTACAGTAATTTCTGCATGATTAGAAGCATGTACAGCAAGTTTATCTACTTCAGCAGTCCTGACTGCTGCTAATAATACTTAGCGTTTCATAGTTTCCTGCATATGTTTGTTTTAAAAGACTCAAATGATAAACTAGCAGCATGGACAGTGCTGGATTATGATGCCCTTTTGGTTGTTTCCTCCCTCACATACAATAGTCAATTAAACAAGTACTTGGCTCAGACAGTGGGCAATTGCAATAACTACATCCCTCTGGAGTCCAAATCCCGTTCACAAGTCATGTGAAAATGAGTTGGCTGGTTTTCTGCTTATTTTCCCAACTGTGCATTTTTTTTTTCACAGAACAAGGTCTCCAGACAATTCAGCACAAGTGATGGTCTCTGCTGAGCAGAGGCCCATAATTGGAAAACATTTTTTTTCATTTCTTTGTTTTATGTCAACAGTGAGCTGCATTTAGAGATCTGTGTGGGGGAGGTATTTCTGGAATAAATCACATCTCTATCCATGTCATTATTCTACAAGAAAATGATAAAGATAGCAAGGACATAAAATGTCTAGTGGTATACAGCAGTTCAGAAAGCTGCTTTGTGACAACTCAGAAATGTTACATTTTCGGATGTAGGAGTTTGAGTCTTTTGTAGGTGGTGGGTAGAAATGGAAGAACTTTTCATTTTATAAATGTTTTTCCATATATACAAAATACTCTGCTGTATTCATAATACATTTACTTAAGTAATGCTTTTCATCTGAGTATTGTAAGGTTCTTTCCTTAGGGTTTAAAAGCAATGGATATATTAAACTTATAAGCATGTATATGTCAAAATGCTCTATACTAAAAAGATATTTTTCTTTTTACTACATCAAAATAGCTCATACCAATGCATCCAAATACACATTAGTCCACTGGACTTGTTTTGCTTTATCTCCAGCTAAAACCATCGGTCTCCCCAAAACGTCCAAATATTCCTGTAAAAAGAGCAAGAAGCCCATCAGAGGCAAGACATTATCAAATAAACATTCAAAACTAGTGCCAGGAAGAAAACAAAACATATGACAAAAAAAAGTGAAGTCAGTATAAGGGCATGATATCAACACCAGAAATATAATAGGCAAATACTTATATTCATTGCTTTCTGAAGTTATACATCAAAGCAGATCATACTTGGGTTTGTGCTACACACCACATTAGATTCAACAAGGGGTATTCTGAGTCAGCAGCTCCATTGGAACATAAATCTATAAAAATAAATTTTAGGTGCAATAGTAATATGACGACAACATTGCAGAACCCTCAGGTGCATGAGGGAACAATGGGGTGTGTTATTTGTTATGATGTATATCATCAGAGCAATTACCAATAAGCACCCTTCTCCAAAGTTACTTATCAGAGGAGATCACCACTACTGAAAAGATCCAGTGCCTCTAAAATAAAGCATCTAAGATAATAAAAAACCAGTAATGACGATAGATTCAAAATGAGAAGAAAGTCAAACAATGTGAACAATAACAGTACAGATGAAGATGACACTGCAGTAGTTTGTGAGGAAATCAGCAAAAGGATCCACTTTCCCCTTTTCTCCTGAGCCCTGGAAATTTGCAAACACAGGAAATGGAAGAAAGATATACATGAGATAGAAAAGAAAAAATATATGTGAGCTTCTCTCACTACTCGCTAATGGACGTAGTAGACATTTTAGCACTTCCTATTGTATTGTGCAGAAAACCATTTTTTGTTGTTCAGACATGCTGCAAACAGAACTCTTTGAGAGAAATCTAATCCACTTTGTCTACTAAGAAACCACGGGAGATGGTGTATTGGCACTACTTATGATAGATAAATTAGACAGATATACTATATGTAGATCCAGACCTACTTCCTGTGGGTTCACAATGGAACACTATCAATAATTTTCCTTCCTAGCTTAATAAGTGACCACTGGGAACATCTTATAGGGCACTGTCTACAGTTCAAGCCTGCAGGGCTTCCTAACACAGGAGGCTTGGTCCTAGACTTTCTTTGTTAGTTGATGTAAAATATGGTAGCCTGATTGTCAATTTGAAACAGGCCATATTTTTAGAGATCAGATCTCTGAAGGTCCTCAGAGTATTCCAGGGTGTCTTTATATCCATATATTTTATGTGCAAATGATCTTCTTGGACAGACCAAGTGCTTTTAATGTAACTCTCTCCCCTCCTTCTGTGAGCTTCCTAATCCTACCTATGTCTACTACAATTTGAAGGCATTTGCAAATCCTTTCCTAATTAAGGACATTCACTGAACTGTCCCAAGTGAGCATGGCTTGGAGTCCATTCATTGTATAGGTGCAATGAGAAGTCTGCATGTAGTTTGACACCACTGGGATTTCAGGTCCACTGAAGTTGTGTGATATACAAATTATAAATACTGTGGTTGCCCTCAGACCCAATATCTACAGCATGATCTTTACTGGTTCCAGCTGGCTCCAGAAAATATTTTCCATCAATTCTACAATATGCAAACTACAATCCTGGGGTAGAACCTTTCAAGTCTAGCAGAGCATCCATGCATTCCAACAGCTTCTGAAGAAAAAGCTGGGACTCTGGATACTTTATTTTGAACCCTAGTGTCTCCAGTGACCTGATGGTTCCAGGGACTGGTGCTTGAATCTCTTCCAATGTTTTGTCTTTGATTAAATAATTGTTCACACAGAAGATAACATATACTCCCATTCTGTGAGGTTTGGGACTATGATTTCTAAGCACTTTGTAAACACATGTAGCATAGAGGCAAGCCCAAAAGGCAAGACCCAGAATGGTCCTTTGCTTTCTCTGCATCCAAGCAGCACTCTAGAATGTCTTCATCCATATTTATTCATATATACTAATGTCAGTACGGGGAAGGCAGGATTAAGGTCATCCAAAAATGGCCCGATACCCCATGGGATGTGATGGCATTAATGCTGATGACTGCACCTAGTGCACTGAAAAGCTACAATGTGAACCTCATCTCAGACATATTCGATGGTGCCGTGGAGCCAAGGATTCAAGTGTCTAGAGTCTGTATGGATAAAATACAGGAAACATGAATAAATAGTCAGATTGGTTGACATTTCCCACTGTCTTTGGGTGCTGAAGATATGATCTATTATTGTTCCTGGAATCATCAGTAGTCTTGACTGGATGCTGCTAGAAAACCAGGGTGAAATCATCGGCAGATAGTTAATGGAGTGTGCTACTCTTGATACAGGCCTGGTTAGGCTCCTAAGCATAGGAGACGCCGAGTATTGTTTCAAGAAGAATGGAGCTGAGCACTTCATTTTTCCTGAGGCATCAAAAGCAACAAAACTTTGACACACTGCAGTGAAACTGACACCAAGACTTCCAGAATCTTCAAAACTGCTGAGGTGCAGTTTTGTGGTATATCTTGATAAGACTGGGCAATGCAGATGATGCTGAGAATTTTGACCTGTAGGTGGTAATCCCAACCCTGAACTGTGTGAGACTAAAGCCTCTTATGCCTTGATGGGACTTAGGGGAAGTGTGTGAAGAGGGCAAGACAGTATTCAGGCACTTTATTCAGGACTTGACTGCTCACAGTAACACCCGTAAGTCTCCACAATGTTCTGTTAAGGATATAGCAGTCATGGGCCTGAGCATACATAGACCGTTTAACTGCATTTGTGTCAGTTTTCTGGAGCCACTGAACTGTCCTCTTTCCATAGCTACAACATAAAAAAGAATGTGGGAAGTGGAACAAGACAAATCCCACACATTTTTCCAGACCAAAGTTTGAGAATCATAAGATCTAAAGCTCTTAATACTAAAGAAACTATGGATGTGAGTCAATTGATCGAGATGCTGTTAACAACAGACAGAGCCAGTTCATAAGGATGTATGGCTGGAACTGTAAATATTGGGGTTGAAACATCAGGCTAGCAACTATGTATGTCTTTCTTCCACTGCAGGGTCTTGCTCAGGACACCATCTATTGGAAACAATTGCTTTAGAACTTAGAGCTGGCGTTTGTCTTCCTTGAGCTGAGATGGGGATCTGATGAAAGGTAAATTTTCTGTACTGGTTTATGAGTGGACACCTTCAAATCTGTTTCACTTCTGGACAACATAGCAATATTCTCTCACTATGGTTACTTTCAGGGATAGTTTAACATAGTTAGATAAAACAAGAGCCTTGCAATCAAAACTTACCTGCATGTTTATATATTTTGTGCCTAATACATCACGTTTGATCATGGAAGCTTAAGTGCCAAAATGGCTGCTATTTTGTTATTTCTTGCCAGACGACACGCAGGAATTACCAAAAATGCCACAAGAAAGACTCAGAGTCCTGTGGCACCTTATAGATTAACAGATGTATTAGAGCATAAG
>ML677341.1:14613290-14679081 GCA_007922305.1 Dermatemys mawii | reverse complement strand
CTTATGCTCTAATACATCTGTTAATCTATAAGGTGCCACAGGACTCTCTGTCACTTTTGCAGATCCAGACTAACCCAGCTACCCCTCTGATACTGAACAATAAAGACTGTTAAAGTGAGATTTTCTTCTGAATATCATGGAATTTCACACATATATCAAAAACTGAAAAGGATTTCAGTCTAGGATCTTTGTAGATTAATTTCTCCAATGTGAAAGAATGTCTTAACATTGTTAGAAATTACATGCATTTATACTGATATCAAGCTTTCCTCTATTTATCTTAAAAAGATGTATTTCATTTCACTTACATTACTTATAAAATTTCTTTGACTTATGACTGTACTTGCAGTTTGCAAGCACTATAGACTTACCTGTGTGTTTATTCTTATTGCTCCAATGGAAGGAATTTCATAATAGTAACCTAAAATACATAATAGAAACAATGACATGCTGCTACATTATAATGCCATGCTCTTCATCTGAGATCATTTGAAAGAAAAAAATCTATTTCTGTGTCTCTTTAACTTCCAGTTATTGTGGAAAGTATGTTAACATCACTTGCATGAAAGAATCTCTAAGCCATACTTATTTAAAAGACTTCACATCAATGAACAGACATGTTAAAGTTGTGCCATCACCATATGTGCTCCACGCTAGCTATTCCTGAGCAGTGACAAGCTGCTTTGTAACCTTTGTTTTTTTCTAGAGGAAGAAATGGAATTTTCACCCATTTCCCTCCTGCATTCACAGCTATTTTGAAGATCATATTATATAGGTATATTAACAGGCAGTGACAGCAATACAATTATATGCTCGATACATGTTTAAATCCATTTAAAATTTAGTTTGCTTCACAATGAAGTGAACTCATCCACAGCACAAAAACACTGCTTATTGTGTGGTAAAAACAAAAACATTCATTGATGTATCCTCTCTCAAAATATAAGTGGCATCCATTCATTTATCATTTGCACTGTTATTTATTTGCATTATAACCTTGCCAAAGGCCCCAGTCATGAGTGAGGGCCCACTGTACAGCTATAAGAAGCCACAACCCATGCAGACTACAGACTATCAATCACAAGTAATTGGAAGTGTGGGGGGTGGTGGAGAAAGGTAACAGTAATAAAGTTAAATGGTTACATGGTCTAACACTGTTCACCACTTGATTATTCCTAATGGTCTGATTTAACAATAAATATATAAAATCTCTGCCTATTTCTTTGCATGTGCACTTTGATAAATCACATTATAAACTGAATAGAGCTGTAACATGCTCACTCAGCACCTTAAGCTGGTTGGTCAATACTAGATAAATAGCAAAAGGAATTAGAATGTCATAATGTAGACATATACACACTACAATATGCAGAGAGGTTTACAAATACACCTACCCCAAGAGGTAAACATACACCTAGATCTCCTATAAAAATAACATATAATTATGTTATATTGATCTTCTGATCATTCATTGTCATAAACAGGTAATTAATTGAGTGGGAAACAACTTGGAAAACAAGGAGAAAATTTGATATTCTTTTGCTATTATGACTAAGTGCCGCCAATCTCTCTAAAAATCAATATTGGAAAAAAACTCTTAATCATCTTTTCCTTTTACTGATCATACATCCTCTGCCATTGAGGATACCTACTGCTCTTGACAATTTTTCCCAGCACATGATAGGTCAAATTCTGAGGGGTGTAGCGGGAGCACACTTTTAACTAAAGACAGTATAACGGATTCCTCCGCACCATCTCGCTCAGTAATCTCCTCCAAATCACAAATTCAACTATCAGCTTTATCCGGCTGATTCCCAGATCTACCCCTCTCTCTCTCTCTCTCTCTCTCTCTCTCTCTCCCTCCTTCTCCTCCAGAGCTGTCTCGTTGTATCCAAACTAAAATTTCCACCTTTCTGACAGTTCCCTGAAGATATTTAACTATCAACTGAAGCTCAACATGGCTAAAAGAGAGCTCCTAATCTTCCCACACAAATTCTCCCAACTGCCTCCTTTTTCAGTCACTATGGACCATACAATCAGCCTGCATATCACTCAAGCCTGTTTTACAGGCATCACTTCCAATTTGACCTCTCTTTAGGTCCCAGCATACAAGCTCTCTGTAAATCTTGCAGTTTCTTTCCGCATAAGCTCCCTAAAATAAGGCATCTCCTATCCATTCATCCAACTAAATCTCTCATTTGTCTCACATCTCGATTACTGCAATATCCTTTTTTCAGGCCGTAATAAATGTAATCCTGCCCCGCTCATATTCACTCAGAATGCTGCTATTAAGATCCTTCTGCTATCCCATCACTTTGCCCCTGTCACTGCTATTTTTGAATGTCTCCACTTTCTCTACCACATCAAATATTAACTGCCTTGTTTTCACTTTCAAGGCCCTTCACAACCTGTCCTCAACTGTCTATCATCTCTAACTTACTATCAAAATGTCAGCTCCAGCCTCTGATAGGCCCATGATGCCAGCATCTATCATTCACGGTTTAATTTTTTAAACAAGCATCTTCATGTCTGCTCCCACTCTGTCCCTTTGTGCTGGGACAAATTTCCCTTAAACATCTGCAAAACTAACTCACCCTCCTTCAAATCCCTCAAGTTCTCCTTGGCCATGATGTCTACAAAAAACTTAGGCCACTCATGTGCCGAAACCACAGCCTGTCATGCTGACCAATATTATTTCATTGCTTCATTGTACTGTCCCACCAGTTTCTCTATATCCATCTGTGGTCTCATCTTGTACTTAGATTATAAGTTCCTTGGGTGGGGACTTTTAGTTCTGTGTCTGTAACACACTTAGCACAATGGAGAATAATTAGGGCACTTGGAGTTATGATATTACAGATAATAATTGTGCTCATTACCTCTCAGCATTTGGATCTAACCTGGTATACAACAAGAGAAAAGTTGGGTGAGACTTTTACTTAAGTGGAAGAGTAGGAGCCAGTTGGATGACAATTAAATTACCAGCAACATAAAAATAACAAAGTATTTGGGGGAGGCAAAGGATAAGGGAGTCTACAAGTTCAAGGGTGTAAAGATTAATAGCTCTCTCACCAGGCAGAAGGTAACCTTATTTTTGATTCTAAGATCAGTTTATCCCAGTAGTTCTTGACTGTGTAATGTACTACATATAGTCTACTGTAAGATTGGAACTAGAAATTCATATCATTATATGATTTCCTTGTTATCTCATTATTTGGTTTATAATATATCAGCTTGGTATCTACAACTTCTTTCTTTCAATTAGCACTCACAATTGCCTATGGTGGTAAGATAATTAAAAGTAAAAGTTTTTGGAAAAAATGATGGATTTTGATCCCAACAATATTTTCAGCCAAAAAAATGGACTGTCATACAAAAATCATTGGCTGATAAAATTTTGATCAAATCTTTAAAAAATGATTTTTTTGTTCAAAATTTTTTTGTTCAAAATGGTGAACAAAAAAAATTTTAACCAAAAAATTTTTTGGTTCAAAATGGTGAACAAAAAAAATGATTTTTTTGTTCAAAATGGTGTTCAAAATCTCTCTCTCACTCCCAAAAAAAGAAAAGAAAAGAAAAGAAAAAAGCAACAATACTTTTTTCCACCACTTTTCTAAGGGAAAGGGTAAAAGAAAATGCCTCCTACCCCCCACCCAACTTTAAAAACAAACAAACAAACAAACAAAAATTCTTACTCCTTTTTTCTGAGAGAATGGGTAACCCTCTCTCCCATCAACACATGTTTAGAAATGATTTTTTTTTTGTTTTATTTCTTAAATCATTTTGATTTATTTGTGTGGAAACATGGAATATTTGATATTGAAACTTTTGTTCGTTTCATTGGACAGCAAACATTGACAAGCTCTATTCTTAGTAACATCTTTGCTTAATTTGCTAATCTGTCCTCAGTATCAGTGTCTCATCTTCCACCAAAAAAAAGAACTTTACAAAACATATACGATTTATGCTACACTATTAATAGAGAAAAGTAAAAATTGTTGATCATAACAATTTCCTGACACAATATGGAGTTTCAATATGTTCTGATTTTCAGAAAAATGTTTGAAATGAAACAATTTGTTTCAAATCAGCATTTCAGCATTTGATATAGTGAACAGAAATAATGAGAAATTTTGAAAATTTTTGCTCTCTCAAATCTGTCAAATTGTTCTTGATGTTTGTAAATCAAAAACTCTTTAATATTTTGACTTTTCTTCCTCTTGGGGATGAAAACAAATGTCACAATTTTTAATATGCTGTCAATCAATACTTTAACAGATTTCAAGAGAAGTTTAACCTTATTGTGCTTCAAATTTGGTTTCATTTTTCTAAGTATCTTAGTATTTCATACTCCTATGGATTTGGAAATCTCTTTTACAGAAATACAGCTAGTATTGTACTGGTGTCACTTCATTAAATGGTTTTACAGAGTGGATTGACCATGGTGGCTTTTGAAGATGTTTAATGTCAGTTTAGCTTCAAAAGTTATATTCACAGGTCATAAATTAAGGGTGAATCCAGTTACTATGCCTCACTTTTCACAGTATTACTGCTTAATTTAAAGTAGACCAATGAAAGAGAATAATAAGCCTCTAAACAAATTCACATTTACAACTGAAAAGTAAAGTCAAGTGCTCATACACTTCATTTAGAAGTCTTTTGCTAGTCCTAAAACTGAATTAATATTTCTCTCTCATTCAGATCTACAGGTCAAGGTAAAGATTCACAAAAGGACTTAGGCAGCTACCAGTGTCTCCTTTCCTCCCCTCCAAATGAAGAGGCTGGGACTAGATGGGACCTCCCACGCCCTCTTTCGTGCAGTGCCTTGTGCTGATAAGGAGGTCAGCATGGAGGGAGCAGGGATATTGTATCTGGGACAGGGCAGGGAATGCCACTGGGAATGGGGGAGAAGTTGGAGCCAGGTAGCAGTTAAAATTTCTGACAATTACATCAATATAAATGTACTTTCTGTGTCAACGAGATCGTTTAGGGCAAGTTTTAACCTTTAATACCACAGGCAGGAATTTATGATTAACTGGAATTGAAACATCTCTACCAGGTTTGACGACTCTGCTAACGACTAGCTAGACATTCTACCCATTTTCCGTGTGTCCTTGCTTGTTTAGAGGCTCAACTTGAGAAAATATCACAAGACAATCAGAAGATTGAGGTAACTGTACAAAGATTTTACCTCCAACTCAGATTACCACAGTAGGAGTCTGTACAAATTCATGTAGTATGCTACCAATTGCTATAATCAGTACCAAAAATCTATTCTCATTTTGTTGTCTATTATTAAGCTCATTTCTTCAAATCTGTTGAAGGAAGGTTGGACCTGCACACCTTCGGTTACCCTTTAATACCCTATTGGTAATTAACACTCCTCAGACCTGGATAAATGAGGGTGAGACTTATCCTAAGAAAACATTACCACAAAAATCTCAAATCATGGTGGAAAGAGGTCTCTTTTGTTCAGTACTCCCATTTTATTAATAATAAACACTGAGGCTATTAATAATAATTCTATAAAATAATATCCATACTAACATTAGAACTGAATGGTCTACTTAAAAAAAGAGAAAAAAAAATCACTATTTGGAGCCCTGATTCAAAACATCAAAATGAATTTGTAAATCATTGTAAACCTGTAGACCTGTGTAAAACCTACAGAATGGTTTAGATATTTTGGGGGGTAATCTAAGCTTTATATAGGTATGAACTCAGAGATATACACACTGTACCTTTATTATGGCAGGCCATCCATTGTATGGGTCCTTTATCGTAATTATGTTGACCAACAGAAAATGTGAACACACGTACCTAAGCAAATTGAAAAGAAGATACACATCATTTTTCTCTCTGTCATCAGATGCCAATTTCAGTGCTACTTGGATGTCTAATTCATTTAAACAGTGGGATAACATTCTAAAATTCCAGCATTGCATCCAATAACTTACAACAGCGGCACTGAGGTATGTTATATCTACACTTTGATATATTTGATATTTAAACAGTATAAAGACTAGTGGGAAGAACACTGATCCAGACTCTCACTGTTCTGAGTGCAATACACAAGGTTATTATTTACAAGACATCTAAATACTCTTGTTTTGTGGTGTGAAATTATCATTTCTGAGCATTTTAATAAATTACTTTATGTAACCATTCTTGAGTACTGTGTTGTCCCCGGGAAGATGTAGCATGCATATTTTAGACAGAAGTCAGTTCAATGTAAAATAAGATTTTCCAAGATATTACAGAATTTTGATGAGGACCTTTACTCTGAAAGTGAAACTTGCAAATACAGCAAACCCTCACTAAAACGCGCGCCTATACAGCGCAAATTCACGTATAGTGTGGTCACTGCCATGGATCCCAAACTTAGTTACTTTAATTGGAATCTATGGTAATGCAGTCCTGGCTATAATGCGGTCCCCGCATTAATGCGGTACCATATATGGACTCCAAATCCCACTTTCTAGCGAGGGTCCGGTGTAATATACAGAGTAAAGTTTAATTAGACCCAGCCTGCAAAACTCCCACTCACTTCAATGGGAGTTCCATGTGTAAGGACCTATTCAATTAAGTTCTTAAAAACTCTTCATTACAGCATACTCTTTCGAGGGTACAATTTTTTTTCTTATTTCATAGGTACAGCTCCACTGACTTCCATATCTGTGTACTTCAGAGCAAAAATAGCTACAGAGATGGTCAAAAATTTTCTATCCATTTCTTTTTAAACAGAAAAACCCTATCCTGTTTATAAGACAGAAATATTGGATAAGTAGATAAATTTGTTGTGCAATTATCTGCAGACTTTGAGACTGGTAATTCAGGCCAAGTCAGTAGTGTGGTGTGATCTCTGTAGCAGTTCCTTAAGGAATTTGGAATGAACTCATTTGACAATGAACAGAAGAGAAATATATCTGATCTACTGCTTCCCAGGGATTGTCTTCACTACCAGAGTCAGTCCACCTTAGTTATGCTACTCCAGCTACTTGAATAAGGTAGCTGGAGTTGATGTAGCTTAGACTGACTTACCGCAATGTCTTCACTGTGCTGCATTGATGGGAGATGCTCTCCGATCAACGTACCTTACTCTTCTTGGAGAGGTGGAGTACTGGGGTTGACCAGAGAGCGCTCTGCCATCGATTAAGCGGGTCTTCACTAGACCCACTAAATTGACATCTGCTGGGTGTTAATCTCCCCATTAGTGAAGACAGTATACTTCCTGGGGATCAATAATATCAAAGAACAACAATTAAAGCAATTGGGGGTTTGCTAATTATGGTTTAACTTGGCAAATTGCTGGGGCATTACAAAAATCATTCTCAGAATTTTTTATCTATTGATTCATCCAGAACCAAGGAAAAGAGTCACCTGAAAAAATGAGTTAGCAAGTCAAAGTAGAGGAGTAAGAGTCATAAATCTAAGCAAGACCCTGTTACCCTTGTTCATGCTGACAATGGGACTACTCACAGATTAAGGTAGTACTCAAAACCAAGACTGGCCCTTAAAGTAGAAAACTAGAGACATATACAATGTTCAGCTCTAGCAGACCAATCGGAAATACCCTCCAAATTTTGTTAAATGGAACAATCCCACTTTCAGGCAACTGAGTATACAGTTGTGTTGTATAGTGTTGCATACTTTGTTTTATTATATTTGAATCATCTGTTAGTAATAGCCAGCTAATTCTCAGTTTCTCAAACTCTCAGGACAATGTTTATTTATTTAATTAATTAGTTAATTTAGCTGTGCATAGCACTTTACTTACTAGCATGTGGGAAGACAGGTTCTTGCCTCAAAAAGTTTATAATCTACATTAGATGGAGCACACAAGATAAACTCCTAATCATAGTGGGGATAGCAAGAACAGAAGAAAGACAATGGAGAAAAAGGAGGAGAATTGTTGTTATAGAGAGAATGTGGTTTTCCAAGAATCAAAGTAATTTGTTTTGTTTTGCATTTCCCACCAATTGGGCAGGTGCATGCAGGTTAAGGTAGAATGAAGGGTTCTGGCTGCTACAGATATTAAAAATTTCAGGCACTCTAGAAGCTGTTATAAAGGCAGAGGTTAAGAGCCATTATTCAATGCAATAAAAGCAATGCTCTGTTTACAGATGTTAGTCTTTATCTATGTTTTTTTTCCAGTGTGCTATTGAAGTAAAGTAAAACAAGGAATAGTTATGTGCTTCCTCTAGTACACCATGTACTGTATGTATAATACAAAAGAAATGGGTTGATGTGGGTTATTCAGAAAAGCAGTTACATAACTGGAACACAAATTCAAATTCACTTTATTATAATAAACGAACAGGGCAAATTCTTTATTCATGGTTTATTTCAATGTGGTTGTATAGTTTGATGAGATCAAACTTTGGCTCAGTAGGTTTGCTTGCCTTAGTGTAGGTAGAAAACATTTACTCATACCGGCCACACGCCAAAGACCATGGAAGTCAGTAAGAATCATTCCACAGACTTCAACAGACTTTGTATCAGACCTGTGTCACTGAGGACAAAGAACCAAAGATGTAAGCCTATATAGTGTTATAGACCAAAAGATGGAAAATTAAATGGGAAATCAAGATCAGCGGGGTAAAGCATGTCCCAGGAAATTATTTTTCACTATTTAATGCGAACAAACAGACACCTTGTTCACTTTAATTTCTGTTTATGGTTGTAGTTCTTCTATTGAAAGAAGGGAACAATACACTAATTAAACCCACTTTTCTATATACAAATCTTACGGCTGCTTTTTTTCCATGCCATGATGCACAAGTGAAAGAAATGCTATACCCTTTTTAGGCTGCCCCAGTTAAAGTTTTGAACACATCTTTCCTTATTATTGTTTTATTCTGTGGGTATGCTTCATAACACACAAAACAGTACATTATTTTGAAAAGGAACATGAAGGACGTTTTGATTTTGTTATGAACCAAACAGCACTTATTTGAGGACATTCCCCAAAATATGTGCAAATTAGACTTATGTTGGGAAGAATGTTGGGAAGAAGAAAAAGGGATGAGGTTTTAATTCTTAGATTATAATGATCAGGGGTATAGAAATGTCAGAGACTGTCTTTCATTAAATCTCTACTTAGGTCAGGTAGGCGGCAATAGGGTGTGTATTGATAACTTACTTCCCAAGTACTGTCTTAATTCATCATTAGGGGCCTGATTCAGCAAGGTACTTAAGCATATGCCTGCATGCAAGTAGTCCCATTGAAGTAAATGGAAGTACATGTGCTTAAAATAAGGCACATGTTTACATGCATTGGGGACTTAATATTGCTCTTCTTCCAATTTCTTCAAAATGAGCTGTTCCTACCTGTCCTTCTCAGCCTTCCATATATTTTTGCAATCAATATCTATCTCTAACTCCTCACACTCACACCAATTTAACTTCCAGCTGCAACACTGGCTGATTAATTTACAATCTCACGCAGAAAAGAACAATGGTTTAGTAGGAGATATCTTTAAAACTCAGTTCACAACAAAGGACCAGATTCTCAGCTGATCTAAATTGCTGTTGCTCCAAACCATACACTTTGTGTCACGTGGCTCCAGCGGATCATTGCTGGTATACACCCGCTGAGGATTTGGCCCTAAATTATTCTGTTACCTGTTCAGACAATTTCATTCCAAAGCACTGGGAAACTGATCTAAGAACAACTTCTTTTCTACCTACATAATATTTCAGTTCCCACTGAAAACTCAGAACAAAATTAGAGCCATTAAAGACACTAACATCTGGACACTGAGGCAGGCAGTTTCTGTCCTGTAACTGGGGCCTGATATAATGTCAACTGAAGTCTTTCCAGTGACTTCAATAGGTTTTGGATCAGACCCTTGACAATACTTCAGTTGTGCCTAGACTTTTGTTTTAGATAAGACATAACTGGGTAAACTGACTGTTTTTTCCCCAAGACAACAATGAAGAAATAAAATAAAATAAAAATTATTCATGAACTTCTTTGCAAGTGAGTTAATTTTATATCAGTTTTGCGGATGGGAAATCTGAAACAGAGAATATCTGGCTTGCTTAGTGTTTCCCAGACAGTAAGATAGCATCTGAAAATTGAGGAGAGATACCGTGGAGATTTTTACACACGATTTGCTTTGGTGAGTATACTCAATCAGAATGATATATATTAAAATATAGTATTAAAATGGTAGTCTTGAATAAATTTTATGTATAAAAGGTGGCTGGAAGACTAGCATATTAACTTCCCTGAAGTGCACAATAAAGTGTAGCCGCAATGGACAGGTAAACTGACATCAGATTCCGATACTCTTAATTTCAATGAGACTATGGCAGAGTTAGGAACTACTCAACATGTGTAAAGCTATCAAAATCAGGCTCTTGATGTCTCACAGAGTGTAGTCGTAGTTGCACCAGTTAGCACTTCCTACTGTCAAATCCACAGATCAGTATGGGCAAAATGACATTGTGCAAAATGACATTGTGTTTGATGCTGATTATTAATTGTTATTTATATTACAATAGCACTAAGAGGTTCTGATTAAAATCAGAGTGTCATTGTCCTTCAGGCTCCACATACACGCAGCAAAAAACAGTCCCTGGCTTGAAAAGCTTTCAGCCTTTCAGTCTAAACAGGCAAAGGACATGGGAGAGACACTATCATCCCTATTTCACAGGTGGGGAGTTGAGCTGGAGAGAAATTAAGTAGCGTGTTCAAGGGCACACTGAGTTTGTAACACATCTAGGAATTGAACCCAAGTCTTCTGAGTCCCAGCCCAGTGCTTTGACCACAAGATTAATCGTAAAGGAGGCTGCTTGGGGATCAGCTCAGAAAAAAATCAAGACAGCTTTCCAATTATAAGTCCTGATAATTAATTTCCTCTGGCTTATTTCAGAATCTCAAAGCTTCTAAAGAGTAAAATTTTATTAATTAAGGTTTTTATTAGTAAAGAACAAAAATATTTTAACACATCCCTATTCAGTGAAGAGAAAATCAGCACAAGACCACTCAAATTTGTTTCTCATTAAGAGGCAACAAGAAATAATGTTGCTGCAATATTAATTGAAATGTGAAGGGGTTAATATTTGAAGTCTTCAACTTTATGCCAATTCACACATATCCCTAAACTATGTCTTCACTGACAAAATCCTTCAAGTGACTTGCACTTCTAACTTTTAAGTGAAAAAGTGTTTTTGTCTGCCTTTATCCTTCTGGACATTTAAAAATATCTGCATTCAATACGGAATATTTTATAGTGCCAAGGCAGAAAATACCATGACATTGTGACCTGAGGAGCAATCTCGATATTAACAATCCTTTACAAGTTTCAGTAAAACAGTTCCATATCTTATTACTGCCACCTTGTGGAACAACTGGGGAACTAACATGAGCAAGCAGCTACCCATTTTTGAACCTGTTAATGGAAAGTTTACGACGTTTCTCTCTGTTCTGAAGTTGGTAGTCCTTTTGTGCCACACATCTTTTATTATTATTATTTCAGAAGAGTATATAAGGACAGATTTTATTTTCAACTAAATATTTATTGTTATTAGCATGCTACTGGATTTCCAACTACAAAAAAGCCCTTCCACCAAAGCTTTAGAGGCTTTATTTTCAGTCCTTCCACTTGTTGAAATGTTTCACAATATTATTTATAAGCTCAGCCAAGTCCAGATCAGATGAACCTGGAAAGGCTGAACACAAACATGCTCAATGATGGTACTAAAAAGTGATATTCTCATACTCTATTATTCATCAAAATAGCTTGTAATAAAGGTGGCAGTGAGCAGTCTCAGTGGTTGGTCAGGGCATCAACCTGCACATCTGATCTATTTGAAGACCTTCACTAAAATACATCACATTAATACAACGGTTTATGATTTTTTCTTGCCATGTTTTCACAAAGTTCCCTTGCCATTTTTATGTATGCCTTATTAAACCTGGGCAAACTTTTTCAACCAAAACTTTTTTCAGTGAAAAATAGAGATTCGGCAACAAAAAGATTTTGCAAATTTGTGTTCATTTCACTGAATTAGTTCTGGTAAAAAAAATATATTGATTCAGAATATTTTCCCATTTAATATTTCCTTTATTTTTAAAACATTTAAAAATGCTCAAAATCAGAAAGAAATGTTTCATGCAATCCAAAATGAAGTTTGTTTAAAAAAACCCAACCTTTCTGATTCACTAAAAAATTTCAAAATGACTTTTTTCTGAACTGAAAAATCCATTATTAGCCTTGGTTATATTTGTGACAATTATTATTAATGGGCAAAATTCCCAGTTGATATAAATCAATATACCTACACTGACTTTAATGGCATTACACTGATACGTACAGGCTGAGGATTTAGCCCTACTCACTCAGTTTGGACTCCACCCCAGATAAGGCCAAACTGCTGCTGCAGATAAACAAACAAATCTAGATTTGTCTTGCTGATAATAATGTACTATAATATTATTGATAATAAGCACACCATATCCTCTGTAGGTCAGTCTCTCCTTGTATTTGATCCTTCAGTCAGCCGGATTTATCACCTCAAACATTTCTAACTGCAGATCTTAAATGAGGCTTTTCACTGGATGAAACTGAAGGGCAGCATGGAATAGCAGGAGTGGTCAATTATTTTTTTGTCAAGGTCCCAATTTCTTGGTCTAAGTATAGTCAAAGTTCAATCTCCAGAAAAAATACCTTCAACAACCCTAACAAAAACAATAATAGTAAGTACATAAAAAGATTTCAGGGTTCATTCAAAAGCATCTCGTGATCTGGATTTGGTCTGCAGTCTGTCTTTTGATACCCTGGGATAGGGGCAGGGTAAAAACTCTGTGTACAAGAGTAGGAATGGGAATTCCCAATGATATACTGGAGGGAATTCTTGAGGGCTCTTGAGACACTCATGTTTCTTCCACTAAAACTATAGGTTAGGATGATTTCCCTTCCTTTGAGAGAATATGGTCTCAACAGCACCATATTTAGCCAATCCTACCGGCCAACCACACAGTGGCAGTGATGGAATGACACAGTGTTAAACAAGCACCCTTGAGCTGCCCATGTGTTTCCCAAAGTGGAGCCGGAGCATTCCTCTGGAAAGGATGATCTTGTGGATAAGGAAATGAACTCAGCAGACCGCAATTCAATTCCTGGTTTTGCCATTACTCTCTAAATACAGCTAAATTGTCTCACTCAGAGATGGCTTACACCTGGATCTCTCAATATTTCTGAAGAGTAACGTATTGGCCTATAGATGGGATCAGTTTTCAGAAGCTGCTCGTATCTTCCCTACAAACCCATCTATATATCCTCATCCCCACTTCAAATTACAGAAGTGGAACACTGTTCCGTATTATTGGTATGGTTTTCCAGCAGACATTTTAAAAGTTAGCTAATCTAACCCAAGGCCTCTTTCCTTGGTTATAAATTATGATAAAACATTTCTTTGTTTAAAGCGGAAAACAAATTAACAGATTTCCCATGTCCCTCTCCACTATATGAGCACATGCTCTCTGATATTTGGGTTTGATCACAAACTAAAGGGGAATTTTTTGGGGAGCTCCTTGTTATAAAGTGGATGAGAATACACAAAATTACTGAAAAAGTAGATGAAATTTCACATCCTCTGTTTTATGTTCTTCTCACTGCAGCTGCCTATAACCATGCTCAAATAAAGCTTTCTCTGCATCTAGATGGAGATCTCCCCATAGAACAGTGGTTCCCAAACTGGGGTTTCTGAACCCCTGGAGGTTCGTGAAATGTTACAGTGGGTTCTTGGGAAAAAATCCCTAATGGCGGACAGAGCTGTCCCTAGGGACCTTGGGCAGCATGGGGCCAGCATCCCAGAAACTCCTGAACTTTCAAGAGGTAAGCAGATTAAAGCAAGCATATCTATCACATTGAGGAGAATTAAACTTCAAGACACTTTATAACAAATGGAAAGGGAGGTGGATATATTTTTCTAATTATATATATATATTTATAATTAAATAGACAGATAGTGTTGTTTTTACAATGATTGTAAAGAACAAGTTTAAGCTTTGTTGTAATGTGTGTTGTTTGCTTGGAGTGCTGCTTGTTTAGGAGAAACTCTGAGTTGGCTTCTTAAATACTTTCATGCTGTTTCACATCTGATACTCCTTGATGAAACATAGGAGCCTTGTTTTATAAACAGGTTTATTCAAAGTGATACAGGCTACAAAAGTGAGATCTTGGAAGAGTATTGTCATTTTCATAATGTAATAAAAATACTGTAATGATAAATAAATAAATAATAGTGTATAATAAACATGTCAAAAACCCCAAATTTTATATTTCCAAGATCACAGTTTTTATAATTTATACGCGGGTAAAGGAGAAAATCATTGGAAATATTCATTTTTAGGAGGGGGTTCATGAGACTTGACATTTTAGTGAAAGGGGTTCACAGGTTGTTAAAGTTTGGGAACCACTGCCATAGACTAAGATAAGGGACCACCATCCATGGCAATTCTGGAATAAAAATGGAAGGATCTTATGAAATGTTTTGATAGAACAGAATTTGATGACAATGACACTGGAAGTTGGCTAGCTTAGTTAAGGTGATTTTCACTGTTAATACTGCAACATTAAGTTTTTCCCCTTTTTTTGACCTCATTTTACACAGCTGAGGATAGTAGGATAATTTTAATATCCCATTGAATAATATTATTTTCTTGCTTGCTTCTATTGTGGTCCTTCTCCACCTATTGCACAATGATTCATTTATGAATGCATATAGACTGCTCTCTGGAAATACAGTACTGTTCTCTTTTGTATTGTTATTCTTTCAGCTTTCCACTCCCATTACTCTGGTTCTCGTGGCATGGAATGTTTGATTGCAATTAAATGTTTCAAATGCCAAAGGGCTGCATTAGAATAGGAGGGGGAAAAGGCCACAGGAAACTATCATTTCCCAGCAGAACCTATTTACAGGAAATCTTTGCCTCTGCAATTATCAGTTACACAAAGTTCAAGTCTAATTTCACAATGGTCAAACCTCCAAAGATTAATGAAAATGTGACTCTGAGAAAAGGAAAAGTAGTGAGAGAGATTTAAGTAGTAAATGGTTTGGTGATGTGGGTAAATGATTAAGATCTCACAAAATAGGCAAAAATCAGATTTAAAGCTTCTTTTCTTGCTGGTACCATATTGCCCAGGGATTGTAAAGGTTTCAGAACAGCATCCCATAGGTGAGCGTTCAGAATGAAATTGCAGTCTGAAGTTTGAATGTCCTTCCTTTGTTAGTTTACATGAAACCCTCTCCATTTTCTTTATAGTGTGTGGGATTAATGATGAAGCTCAATTGTTCCATTCACACACACAACAGTACTTCCTGCAATAACCCTACTCTTTTTTCCTCTACTTATCCAACAACCAACTATGCTGACATTACAACCCAACCCACCAACCCACTGTTCCCAATCTAGTTCCCAACATACTCCATTCTTGTTTCCTTTTTTTGACCCCAATGTGCTTTTACTTTACTCCTTTAAGATGTGGCATCAGGTGGTTGGCACTCTATTTAATGGGTTTTCTTTTACAGAGCCCTGATATGAATCCAAGAGCTCAATTAACATGGAAAATCCAGAATACCATCAAATTTCCAGCTTCTATTAGAATTTTAAAAATGGACACTTTGGGAGAGGGATTGAACAGATGGGTTTGTATTCAATTACCTGAACTGCTTTGCTTTTCCTTTCTATGTTCTATATTAAAACCTATGAGCTTTAATAGTATTTCAATGTCACCATTTTTTAGTTAGTTTTTTTTCATGAATATCAAAAGAGAAAATGGAAGTAACTACTATATATCAGAGAAGTCTCAAACATATTTTTTGAGACTGTGCTGAGCACAAATTGACTCTGTCTCCAATTAAAGTTAAAACATTTCCAGTCTTGATACAACTACATCCACTGCTGTTACTCACTGTCAGCAGTTGGTATATTTCCTAGTGTATCTGAAGGATCGAACTATAAATTCACACATGTAGTATGGCATGCTCTTCACAATTTAAAATAAAGATAATACTATGCAAGCTAGCTAAACTTGCTTGTAAAACTGTATTTTATTTGTCTAGATTAGGTCAAAGGACAGCAAAACTGCATCCAAAATCTCAAGATTCCTTTTATGCATCCACTACAAGAACTGTTAAAGTTGTGGCATCACCATTACAGATACAGAAATTTAGACCTCATCTGTAGTAGGAATGGTTTAGGATAATAAAATGAATCTTGCCACAGAGCTGATGGGGACCATGTAATTTTCACTGTGAAGTCCTTTCCATCCTAAATGATGCATATTTTCAATTACTTTATGAAAAAAATAGATATGTACATCTTTTCATTTTCTGGTAAAGAAGAAATTATACCTGATCCTGCAATCAAAACTCCAATTAACTTAATTATAAGTGTTGCCTGAGGCCCCAATTCTGCAAACACTTTTGTACATGATCAACTTTACAAGCATGAAAGCAAAGGTGCAGGGCCTGATTAATGACAGCAGGCTAGGGCTCTATATTTAAATCACATCTTAGCTGACAAAACATAAATCTTGTTTCAACATGATGTGATGTGAAGTAACAGATGTTTTATCCATCCCCCCAGTGATTCAGGGTTTTCCAATGAAAAAGCTGAAAATCCTATTCAATTTTAACTGCCTAGAAATTGTAACTGATAACATCTTATTTAGCTCAGCTTTGAACTTTAATGGAAGAATTGTGTCTACTACTTTCTCAAATGGTAATTAATGAAGACATTTGCTATGGGTCCAGCTATTTTATTTAAAACATTACAATAAATATTCTGCACAGTCTAAGATTGCAACACAAATAACTTATTTTTTTTAAAAAAATTGCAATATGCTTTTCACAAAGCAGGGGACATTCTCTGGGGAAATTGTGTTTGTTAACAAAATGAAGCATGGATATGAAGCCGGAAGCATGGCGAGCAAAGATGCAATTGCCACGAACACAGCAGTTAGCAAGCACAATGCTTTGCTGTTCACTGATGCTAAAAGAAAACTTTAAAAATAAAAAATGTAATTCTTGATCAAAGGTGTTTTCAGTACATATTATAGGTTAATTCTTTGTTCCAGGTGGGTGAAATTCATGTTTGTGCAGGGAACCAGTACAAGGACCATGAGACACACATCTCTCACTTAAGCCCTTGAAATAGGCTTGAAAATGTGGAAATAAAATATTATGTAAATTTAGATTCAAGGGTAATGTGAATATGAATTCAAGTAAATAACTTCAAAATGCAGAACAGAGAATTAGACATTATGGAGATACAGTGGGCCAGATCTATTGATTTCACAGAGCTCTCTGATGATATTTACCAGCTGAGGATATGGACAAGAAACTCCCCATACGTGTCCGTCCTTTCCAATTAATGCCAGCATTCTGTAGCTGATGCTAACCTTCATGAACAACAGATTTTCTGTTCATTGTAGTGGATTATTATTTGTTATATGCAGTGTTGTTGGAGCCGCGTTGGTCTCAGTATATTAGAGACACAAGATGGGTGAGGCAATATCTTTTATTGGACACTCATCTCCCTCACTAACAGAAATTGGTCCAGTAAAAAGACATTACCTCACCCACCTTGTCTCTCTATTATTTGTTAAACATAGAATGAAATTCTGGCTCCACTGAATTCAATGGGAATTTTGCCACTGACTTCAATGGGGTTAGGATTTCACCCATACAGCACACTTGGAGTTTATAACACTAAATTTGATATGCAGCTTGACCTTTCCTGCCATGTCTCCATTTCATCTACAGATTTCTTTAAAAAGAAGATTTCAGCTTGGCATAGCACTCCAGTGATGACTCACCAACATTAGTCTGCAGTGCAGGCAGCATTTCCTCTGAATTTTGAATATTATAAAATGTCCTCATGCATTCTACTCTTATGGATTGTGCTTTAAAAACTGCTGGTGAAAGGTTGTCATGGGTCAAACCTTAAATTATTTTCCTGGTCAGTGGTTTGTAGCACTACTGCCAATATATTCCTCATTTCTGATTGTTTTTCTAATTTACTTTTAATTACAACTTTGCTTATAAACCTCACATATGTGTCATCTGAATTGCATGTGTCTTATCTTTTCCTGTTCTATTCCCCAAAACTATTCAAATCAATTAGGATGAAATCCTGGCTTTACCAAAGTCAATGGCAAATACCATTTCAGTGGAATCAGGATTTCACCCTTAGAATTTTTAACACTTTCTAAAGTATGATTTTTTTTTAATAAAAATCAGGTAGCCATTTATCTGCATCACCCATTCTACATGCAAATTGGTTAGCCATCCATACATATGCTACCACCTGTGCCTGTAATTAATTGTGGATGCAAAAATGAACATTGAGTTGAGACCTTTTTAATCCTGTGTCTTTCTATGGCAATTGTCTCCATTCCTTTTTTTTTTTTTTTTAATGTTGAGGTAAACAATTTTTTTTCTTTTCAATACACAATCATCAAAATGTTTTAGGAGCCTCTTATTTTAGCATTTTACTCTCTTGCATAAGCTTCTCATTCGTCCCTTTGCTTTTCTTAACGTTTTGCATCATTTTAATATCATCTACATCTTTTCTTTATGCTCCCCATTTAATCACATTAGTGAGTGAAGAATTTATTTGTCTTGTTTTCTGATTTTTTTCATCATCCTTACTTTCTTTGACTTCATGTACTTACAATACCACACTTTAGTTCTGATATAAGTTTGCACTCTTCACATGTTTTAAGTTATGTTCCCTCCATCATATTGCTTCCTGTGATCAATCATTTTTTAGTAAAAGCCTTCAGAATTATTTTTTATTAATGATAATGACTCTCATTGTCAACTATAATTCTTACAGGACATAATGTTCTTGAACCAACCACCCGCTCTCCTTTTCCTAAAAAACCAACTCTCCCAAAACCCCTCCAAACAATCTAGGTCAGCGATTTTTTTCATTTCTGAACCCCTATAAATTTTCAAATGGAGGTACAGACTCCTTCGGAAAATTTAGACATAGTCTGCAGACGCCCATAAGTCTGCTAACCAGAGGTTGAAAACTACTAATCTAGGTTACCCAACTATTTAAGCCTTATTTTCTGCCTCCACCAGACTTAATTTAAGCCTCTAATGCACCTATGCTTATTGAACCTCTTATTTCCTTCCTCTTGCTTCCTGAATATATAAATACGAACTTCATATTAACTGAATGGAATTTAACTCTGTTTCCTGATGTTTTAAATTTTAACTTTATTTTAAAACCCTTTATTATGTCACCTGTTTATCATACTAAATATACCCCTCTTGTTTCATTGCTTGTTTGTTTCAGCTGTGCTTTCCTCCTCATGCTTGCTGCAGAGTCTCTTCTATTCCCTTATCCCCTTTGTCTCTACTATGAAGACCCCCACATGTGTCTACCTGGTCTCTCACCAGAACACTGGCAGCCCTTCAGTTCAAATATATCCATCCCACCTGCACTGATTCCATCTGTTCCAAAAAGAGGCTTAATGCCCAACACCTGCTTATCAGTTATTCTGACATGCATTTTTGTGCTTAAACTCCCTTCCCATAGTCATGTACTTTAGCTTGCTTTTTTTCATACCAGATCCTGTTATACCTGTTTTATCCCATATCCTCCTCAGTGGACTGAAATGAAAAACTTTATAGCTATTACCAGAAGCATTTCCACCAATAGTTAAATTCTCTTTTTTTGACATCCAAGACCTGGTCAATAATAAAAAACTTAGGACCATAGTTACATATATTATGAATATTTTAAAGAAAACATCTTCTCATCAGCATTACCACCACTTAGATGTTTTTGTTTTTTTTCCCTTAAGCCCAGTTCTGCTTCTCTTTACACAGGCATTGCTGCTTCACTTCTTTAAGTCCTTCCATTCTGCTTACTTTCTCATCCTAGGCTTCAGTGAAATGGAGGACTCAGTGGTATTCAAAAAATTCTCAGAATTTTTAGCCTGTTCTCTTTTGGACAACTAATTTTTCCCTCTCTTGGCCATAATGTCTGAGGAACTTCTAACCTTCCGTGTCCCCAGACTACACTGACTGGGTCTGACCATGACGGCTTCTCTGTTAACAGCATGAAAAGTCTCTCTCTTGAATGTAAGTGGACAGTCTTTTAGATGTCATTATTCAAGCAATAGAACATTTTGCATTGACAGCAAATCGTACGTTCATGTTATTTGAATGTAAATAATAGGATTTTATGTGATAGACCATCAATACTCCAACACTGTCCCCATACAATGTCTTTACAAAAATTAGAGCTAGATGGAGGCTATAATTTTCAAAAGCATACAAATCCTATTTTCAAAAAATTGACATAGGCCTTTCAAAAAATACATTTCACTGAAAGTCAGTAGGACTCACGCTCCTAAAAGCCCAGGACACTTTTGAAAATGGGACTTAGACTACTAAAAAAGGTAACTGCTTTTGAAACTTTTACCTCAAATAACTCACCCAATTAAAATAAACAGTACATAGATATTCACTGGATTGATTTGAAAATGAAAGCCTAGTTTTCTGGTCAGTTCCTAAAGTTTCATACACCAATAGCTGCAAAGGACACCTGGAACAAAAATAAAATGGGACTCACAGATTAGGACAGAACATAATCAACCACAAAGACGACTCTAAACACAAATTGACAAGAACTTGCAGTTGTGAGAAAAGTGACACAGAACCTACCTTAACACAACTAAACCACAGCAGCTCTGCTCTAAGGAGCAGTATGTTGGTTTAAATAAATGAAATATAATCTGACTTTCTTAATTTTATTCCAACAGAAACACAATGTACTCTGTGCATTAAATTGTTTCCTATCCCCACAGCCTTGATTAATCATTGTACACCATCTACACAGCATCAATCTGATTGCAATACCGTGACTCAGTTAGTATTAACATTGTAATCCGGACTGCAACATTCACAAAAATAAAAGCATCAAATAGCCCTGTCTGTGCCAAATGAAAGAAAAAAAATCTATGCTATTTGAGTTTTATGTAACAGATACACGTGATCCAAACATGACTGAGAAAATTACTTTTCAACAAAATTATATTAAAACCTTTATTAGCCATATCTGGTTCACAACATCACTATGCTGATTTTATCTAGCACATAAGAAAAATGTCACATGATATTCTAGATAAGTTTATATTGACAATGAAATAGTTGCCTAAAAAAAAAGACAGTAGCACATATTCTGCCTTGTAGCTCCATGCACGGAGAGGACCCACTGTGAGCAGATCTTCCTTATTTTACACAGACTGGGCCCTCAGCTGTCCCATGGCATTATCTGCCTCCCACCTGGATTCTGCATTGGTCTGTCCCAGCAGTCTGGGATCCACACGGCAGAAGGTGGGGTAGACAGTGCAGGCCAAAGCAAGACAGAGACAAGGAAGAGCTGGGGGACATCTCCTCCTTCTTTCAACCTCACAGAAATTAGTCAGAAGTGTTGACAGAGTCTGGTGTTATTCTTTCAGTAGAGTCCTATGTGATCCCTGGGGCAGACACCCTGGGAGTGGCCTTGTCAGAATGGTTCCAATGGCAATGTGTTGCCAAGGAGCCAGGCAGGTGGGGTGCAAATGTACAGCCCCCAGGCCTCTGCACAGAGGATCCCAGCTTCCCCGGGTTCTGCAGGCACCAATTTTGTGGACAGACACCATGACCTTTTGCATGAGAGGATGCTGTTACCTAATGGAACACCATGTGGGAATCTCTGTAAAAAGATCCTCATTGAGATCCCCTCCTTTTGATATGTTTTTGCCATGGGAAAGGATGATCTGGGCCAGTGCTAGCAGGGGCAGCTTTACGTGTTCTGCCCAAGCATGGCAGTCAGGCGGTATTCGGCGGCGTTTCTGCGGGAGGTCCATCAGTCCCGGAGCTTTGGCTTACCCGCCGCCAAATTACTGTCAAATCTGAGGGATTGGCGGACCTCCTGCAGAAATGCCGCCGAAGGCCGCCTGAACAGCTACCGGCTGGCCGCCCCAGGTACGCTCTTGGTGCACTGGTGCTTGAAGCCGCCCCTGAGTGTTAGGTAATTAAGGCTAAAAATTTAGATTTGTAAGAAAAATGTGCACAGAATTATTAACATAAACATTTTATTATTTTTTTGTTTCGATTTATGCACTCTGGACCCTGAACATTTTAGCTTTGTGCTAGTGGATCATGGGCTGGCTATTTTTGATTAATGGAGCACTGAAGGGTGGAGGTCTATTTGTGCGGAATGTTTAATTCAGTAAGTAGCTGCATTTAATCTATGTCACGTACCCAGATGCTATGACACTGAATACACAACAAGTAATTAATTTAAAAAAATTGTGCTCGAGAACCAGGTAAAAACCAGACATTTCTTCTTACCATAACTGTATTACTGCAGTGACAAGCTGAGCCTCAAAATAGAGGAGTTTTTGCTTATGTTCCACTTAAAAAGGTACAAACAATTAAACTTAAAAATTTCTGCAAGGCATCCCAACTTTTCTCCAAGTCCTTGCTAGCTCTTCCAGCTGTGAATGTCACAGCACTTACAGTAATTAAAATTAAAATGCGGGAAAGAACAAAAACGTTACTGAAGTAAAAATTGTTAGAGAAAGAAAAAAGTCTCTGTCTTAAATAAACAGAATAAATTTTATAGACAACATGCAAACTTCAAGAAATTAACAGTGAGGGACAATTTTTGAACACGATTGTCTAAGCATTAATTGGAGCTGACATTCATTTTCAGCCATTTCAATAACATTTACAAGGGTCTTATTCTCTCTCCATCTCTTCAAAATAAAGGAAGAAGCTATAGTCTTCTCAAAAACCTTTAAAGCAGAGCTTCATGACTCTTTGTTACATTTCTGAGCATTTCTCAGCTTCAATAGTTTGAGAAGGACAAAAGGCAGAGAGGACAGTCTCTGGGTTTTGATGGAAAACTGTAAGGCACTTTTGATTAAAAGAATACACAGTACCTAAAACAACTTTGAAAAAACTAAGACAGGAGGCAAGTCTTACTAGAAAATGCTGAAGAGTTAAAAACTTTAGAAAGGCGACCTCTCTAGAACCAACAATACTAGATTTGGTTTGCAAATGGAGCTGATCTTGTGAACAGAATTCTTAACTCAAAGAAGACTCTGCAAGAAACATCTGAAAAGGGGTTATTATACTATGGTAAATCCCCAATCAGGGGCAGCACTGTGGGGTGGCAGATTGTGGGGGCTATAGTCACCCCAAAATTTGCTGTAGCCATCCCTTGCAGAACTGAGCACCTGGCCAGCAGCCTCTGCTCTCTAACTACCCAGCTCCTGTCACCGCAGCTGTTTCCCTTTATTAGGGAAATGATCTATGGCTGGAGGGGCACTGGGGAAGCTTACCAGATGCAAAACGTGGTTGTGCCCAAGTGGGACTTGGCTGAGCTGGGCTGTGGGGACAGGGAGTCTGTTTGCAGTGGTGCCCCTGCTCAGGAGTGGGAGCTGCGGCTGCTGCTGAACTTCCGGCTCCTGAGTGCTCGGCTTAAAGAGACAACACACAGACATACTCAGGGACACACACACACTCTCACACACACACATCCCAACACTCACTCACTCTCTTGCTACTTCCTGTCGAAATGCACAATGCACATACATTCTCTGTAATTTTATCCTTTCAAAGTTCAATAAGGATTAAAGTACTGTTATAGTGGTTTTTTGACTAGTCTGTGCATTTCATATTTCTATTTCTCTCTTAAACTTAATTCTTTAAGTAGTGACTTCTAAAATGCCAAAGCTGTCCCGGCTGGAGTAATTATCATTATTACTTTTATTACTATATTGTGCTTTGTCATTAATTATTTAAAATGGTACAATCAAATAATATTAATCTTCTAGAATGTAAATTTAGCTTGTACTCAATTTTAGCAGTGTCAGATTAAAAAAAATAGCTAAACACATAACTTTAGAGACTGTGCAGATGAATTTTGCTTAGTTTCAAATTGTATTGTTAATTATATCTGTAAAATAACTTTACATTTGTATGAAAATAAATGTAATTCCAAGTCTGATACTAATAGCAATGATGGAGTCAAATGTTAGTGAATCACATACATGACTGATTAATAAACATAAATGCCAAAATAATTAGAAAAATAAATTTTACTTCTTATTAAAAGAGAAAAAACATCTTAACCACGTATGTTAAAATTAAGTAAATATGTCTTTAGTGGCATGAAAGACAATTGACTAAAATAGAGTAGATAATGCCAGTAACACAGAATGTGTATGTTACAGAAAGCAAGCAGATTTCATTTATTTTTATCTCTACTAAAGATAGTGTCAAAATTATCAAAGTTGTATTTCTGATATTTGTGTTAAGGCCCCAAACTGATATCTCACAATTTGGGATTGGGAATATCTCTCTCCTGAATCTTCTAAATTTACACATTCATTTAAAATATAGCTTTACTCAGTGTGTAAAGAGACGAGTCTCATAGTACGCTGGGGTTCCAGTCCGCAGTTAGCGCATAAAGTGAAAACCGCATATAGTCAAACTCTTTGAGTTGAATGGTGGGCAAAATTGCCCACACTACAGATGCAGTTTTAAAATTGTTATTTCTCTTTTTTTTCTGTTTTTGCCAACCATGCAAAGCTGAATTTGTGCATGTTAAATGCGCCTAAGATGCGACTCGCCTGTATATCTTTTCTATCTCTTTATAGGAAATAGATACAGTGCTCCTCTCAGATAATTTCTAAGTAATTATTTGCAAAAACACCTAGAGTTTTCAGGTGCCTTAGTAGTCCCTGGAATCATGGTTAAAGTTTCCTCTTACTTAAGAAAATCTGAAATTGCACCTCTGCTTCCTTCCCGCCTAGTTCCCAGCCCCACTGTGCGGCTCCCTGCCATGTGCCTGCTGGAGCTACACATGGCTCCTGCCCAGGCTTAGGTTTTCAGACTGGCTGGGGCTCAGGAGCCACACAGACCCAGCATCCATCCCCATTTCCACCGACTGCCCCCTCCAGCTTCTGCTAAGGATGGAAGACAGAGCAGAAGGTGTCCAGGTAACACCTCTTATAGCCCCTGTGTTCAGTTAACTTTCTTCAGCACTGAGGCCCCCTGCTCTGGAATGATTGCAGTGAGAGTTGTCATACAACGGCTCCCAGTCTCCAAATCTTGCAAATAGCCTACTTTGCCATGTGCAATTGGTTAATTTTACTACATAATCTCTGATTTAAAGTAATAAGCTATTAGTATTATTTAACTAGTATTTTTCCCCCAGAAGTTTGAATATTGTTATTATTTTTAATATTAGTTTATTTACTTATTTATTGACTTAGGTTTTTATCCTATTCATTTTCTGTGAAAAAACGTTGGACCAATGAGCTGCCACATAAGAAGTTTAATACTGATCTGTCTGTATATATTTTTATTCTCATTTTAAGGACAACATAGATAAAATACATGTTTAAGTGCTTATTGTAAAAAAAGTAAGTGTGTACGCTCACAAGATGTACACTGCAGCCCCTGCAATTTTCTATCTAGCTGATCTCAGCCTCACCATCAGGACAAGGCTGGAGCAGCCTCTGTCCCCAGGAGATCCCTTCAAATTGCTTCCCTTAGTAGTAGCCTGTTTAAGGGCCAGGTCCTCGAAGCCGTTCCATGATGGTGGGCACCTGCACCCATGCAGAGCCCCACTAAAGCCAATGGGGACTCCCCTATGCAAACTATCTTGGACAATCAGAGCTTTAGAAAGCTGGCTGGATCATCGGGCTCAAGGGGTAGTGATTAATGGCTCCATGTCTAGTGGGCAGACGGTGTCAAGCAGAGTGCCCCAAAGGTCGGTCCTGGGGCCAGTTTTCTTCAATATCTTTATCAATGATCTGGAGTATGGCGTGGACTGCACCCTCAGTAAGTCTGCAGATGACAATAAACTGGGAGGTGTGGCAGATACGTTGGAGGGTAGGGACAGGATACAGAGGGATGTAGACAAATTAGAGCATTGGGCCAAAAGAAAATTGATGAGGTTCAACAAGGACAAGTGCAAAGTTCTGCACTTAGGACGGAAGAATCCCATGCACTGCTACAGACTAGGGACTGAATGGCTAGGAAGCAGTTCTGCAGAAAAGGACCTAGGTGTTTCAGTGGACAAGAAGCTGGACATGAGTCAACAGTGTGCCCTTGTTGCCAAGAAGGCTAACGACATTTTGGTCTGTATGAGTACGGGCATTGCCAGCAGATCAAGGGACATGATCGTTCCCCTCTATTTGACATTGGTAAAGCCTCATCTGGAGTACTGTGTCCAGTTTTAGAGCCCCCACTACAAGAAAGATGTGGAAAAATTGGAAAGAGTCCAGAGGAGGGCAACAAAAATGATCAGGGGGCTGGAGCACATGACTTATGAGGAGAGGCTGAGGGAACTGGGATTCTTTAGTCTACAGAAGAGAAGACTGAGGAGGGATTTGATAGCTGCTTTCAACTACCTGAAAGGGGGTTCCAAAGAGGATAGGTCTAGTCTGTTCTCAGTGGTACCAGTTGACAGGACAAGGAGTAACTGTCTCAAGTTGCAGTGGGGGAGGTTTAGGTTGGATATTATGAAAATCTTTTTCACTAAGAAGGTGGTGAAGCACTGGAATGGGTTACCTAGGTAGGTGGTGGAATCTCCTTCCTTAGAGGTTTTTAAGGTCAGGCTTGACAAAGCCCTGGCTGGGATGATTTAGTTGGGGTTGGTTCTGCTTTGAGCAGGGGGTTGGACTAGATGACCTCCTGAGGTCCCTTCTAACCCTGATATTCTATGATTCTATGAAAGTATATTATTTTTTGTTGATAGTAATCAATATGAATCAATCGTTCAAAATTATAGAAAATTGATAAGGGAAGCAAAGGGACAGAAGAAGATATCTATGGCAAGCAGAATTAAGGACAACAAGGAGTTCTAAACTATATTAGGAACAATGGTATCGATCCATTACTAAATGGAAATGGTAGAATTATCAATAATAATGCAGAAAAGGCAGAAGTATTCACTAAATATTTCTGTTCTGTATTGGGGGAAAAACAAATGATGTAATCTTATCCATAAGTATTTCAGGAGGATGCAAAACAGAAGATACAAATGTAGACATTTTTAAATCATCATGTCAAGATAACTTGCATCCAAGAGCTTTAGAAGAGCTGACTGAGGAACTCATTGGACATGAATGTTGATTTGTAATAATTGTAGGAGCACTGGAACAGTTCTAGAAAACTAGAAGAAAGCTAATGTGCCAATTTTTTAAAAGGGTAACTGGGATGACCTAGGCAATTATAGGCCTGTCAGCATGACATCAATCCTGGGCATGATAACTGAGCAGCTGATATGGTACTTGGCTAATAAAGAACTAAAGTAGGGTGTGACAGGTCAGCTGCCCTTCACTGGCTGGCAAAAGGTGAAAGTAGTCCTTGGAGCAGCTCTTCAGAACCCAGCCAATCAGAGGAAGCTGAGAAGCAGCCACTTGGGGACAGGCTGGGCCCTATGAGAAGGGCTGCAGGGCAGAGAGCAGCTCAGTCTCTCCCTGGATCTTGAGGGAGGAGGACTGGCTGCCTATAGAGAGAAGTACCTAGGACAGAGCAGTGCTGAACAGGGTCAGGTGAGCAAGTGGAGTTCCAGCATAGCTGTCTCCCAGACTCAGGCCTTGAAACAGAGGCCAACTAGGATCCAGAGCTATGGGGAAGTGGCCCCGGGAAAGCAGGTATTCACAGAGAGGAAGGAGAGGCAGCGAGTGGCTGCCAGCTATAGTGTCCCTGGGTCGGGGCCCAGAGTAGCAGGTGGACATGCCTCCCCTTTGCCCCACTGGCTGCCAAGGGAAGTGCGCAACCAAAGGACTGCAGTTTGCCGTTGCACCGAGAGGCCAGGTGAAGGACTTCGGGTTCCCCCAGAAGTGGGAAGACAACGGAGTTGTGGCACAACCAGAGGGCCATGCCCTGAAGAGGATACCATGGTCCTGGTCCCTGAATGACGCAGGTCCCCACAGACAGCAGAGATGGTGGAGAATCAGCAACGGAGCATGAGACACCACATAAGGAGGGCACCCTGCTGATGGACAGAGTTAATTCCCCGAGCAACCGGCAGGAGACACCATAGTGGTGAGCACAACCCATTACACAAGGTAACGTAATTAATGCAAATCAACAAGTATTTATGGAAAATAGATCCCAACTTGATATCTATTTTTGATGAGATTACATGTCTGGTTGATAAAGATAATAGTGTTGATGTAATATACTTAGACTTCTGTAAGGCATTTGTCCTGGCACCATGTAACATTTTGACTGAAAAACTACAACAATACAAAGTTAACATGGCGCACACTAAATGAGTTAAATGGTTAACTGATAAGTATTCGTAAACATGGAATTATCATAAAGAGAGGGTGTTTCCAGTGTGGACCTACAGGGATCAGTAGTTGCCCTACACTGTTTAACATTTTTGTCAGTGGTCTGGAAGAAAACATAAAAATCATCCCTGAAAATATCTGCAGATGACAAAAGGAGGTAAGGGTAAATAATGAAGAGGACAAGTCACTGATTCAGAGCAATCTGGATTGCTTGGTAAAATGTGCACAAACAAACAACGTGTGTTTTCATATGGCCAAATATATACATGTATAGACCTAGGACAAATAATGCTGGCCATACTTATAGAACGGGGGACTTTATCCTGGGACCCAGTCATTGAGAAGAAGATATGGGGGATGTGGTGAAGTATCAGCTAAACACGAGCTCCCAGAGTGGTGTTGGTGTCAAAAAAGCTAATGCCATCCTCATATCCTTATGAGGATGAGTAGAACTAAGGCAACTAATAGGAGTCAAAAGACAGCTTGGGTTACCACTCAAACTTTTTGAAATTTCATTAGTCAGTTCTGTGTGCTCAAGTGTGACATAAGCAATACTCCATCGTGCTGAAAACTGACAAATGGCATAGTCAGAGTTGTGGTTTTCAGAATTCTCTTTAAAAGATACATGCCACTGTCTAAGCTTATGGAAAATAGCTCTTCCTTTAGTTATGCTGGCTTGTAATTTGTGCAATAATTACTGCTAATCGGTTCTTAACAGTAGTCCCCAAGGGTTCCCTCCTGAAGTAATGGTATCAGAGAAATGCCATCCTGTTAAGGGCCTTGCTTCGCTCAGCCATTATATGTAAATATAGCGCTGTCGCCAGGGAAGTTATCTGTAGTCTGGCTGCACACACAAAAGGAATATTTACCACTTTCATTCCTGCAATTTATGACTGCAAATGTGGTATTTCCCATGTTTAATGCGAGCACTGTGAATGCCACAATACAGGTAAACATGCCAATTGTCAACTAGCACCCTCTGAAGTTGTGTTCTGTTACACTACATACAGCTTTATAGAAGTGACAAGGCATGATAAGTCAAGATTCAATGAATGATTTAAATTTCAAAGGCATTACTATTATTTTTAGTGCTGTAACACCTCAGAGCCTTTGGCATAGCCCAGGACCCCTTGTGAAAACACAGAACAAACAGATAGTCCCTGGATGCAGAAAAGTTAGAATGTGTTCCCTCAAAATATTAATGGTTATGTTGGTTTTATAACAATCTCTTCATTCACACACTAAGAGATTTAAAGAGGCAGAAAGTGACTTGAAATGTAGCCATATGCCAGCAAAAACAGCTGAAAATCACAGTTACCAACTTTCATGCAGTAAATAAGCACCCTGACTTTCACAATAAACCAAAAATCAAGCTAATCCCATTTCAAAACTAGGCCAAAACAAGCCAATCCCTAAAAACCGCAACACTCTGTGAGACTAGATCCCCCTGGCATGAGTCTGGGACTGTGGTGGGCCTGCTGTCCACCCATGACTCTCTCCCTCTTTGCCTCTGCTTGCCAGGAGCCGATAAAAAACGACAAAAAAAGAAGCAATAAGCTACAAGCCAAAACCTAGCCCTATTTCTGCATTTTTTTTTTGTTTTTAGCATGTCTGCTGAAAATCAGTAATATCATGGGACATTTTTCCTACTTCTATTTTCAAGGGTTGCTGCTTTTGTTTTATAAAATTGTTTACTGTTTTCTTTGACTTGTCAATTTGAAGGCTGAGCTAAGCCTTCAGTAAGAACTAAACAATGCAAACAAGTGTAAATAGGCCATGTTGTGTGATTGGCAAAAAGGTGCTTAAGCTCCCTTACATGCCAAAGAATGACAAAGTGATTGCCACCAAGAAGGAAATACTATGAGAACTAAAGTAAGTTCAGCTTGGAGGGGAAGCAACAATATGGAGTAACAAGATTTGATCTGAATATAGGAAAAGATGCCATTTTTTGTACAATGCACAGGCAATGAATCTTCCACCATAAAGTGTATATTACAATAACGAATTCTACTCTATTCACATAGGCATTCTTATACGGCAGTCATTAATGTTGTATCTGAGGATCTTCCAGTAATGCATGAAGCAACATGATTAAAATCTATCATAGATTCTTTGTTCTCTCCTCCTCACCTCAGGGAGAGAAGTGTGCGCATTGCAGTATCTTCTTTGTATTTTTTTCAAATGTATATTTATGTTAGAGAAGATAAGGTTGAAGAAATGTGCCTTGCACTTGGAGTAGAAAGAGAAGAGGTTTGTGATGGCCCCTACTTCCTCAGGGAGTTTATTCCACAATCTCAGATTGGCAGCCAAAAAAGTTACATCTCCAAGGTAACAGTGATTCACTAGACTATGCTATAATACTGAACATAAAGATTTTTCTTTTACCCCTTTGCTAAGCATAGGAAAAATTCTCCAACATGAATGCATATCATTCAAGAGAAGATATCACCACTTGGTTCTGTCTTGTGTGCATTACATGGCTCAGCGGCATTTTGTTACCCTCTAATGCTATTACTGAAAAATACATAGAAGCAGATTCTGATAACCTAACTCATCCTGAATAGAATCCCTGTCTGTAACTTAGTCCCAATTAAATTCAATGACTACTTCTGTACTGGAGTAAAAGTACTAAAAACTGGGCCATAATCATAACCATCAAGGAGTTTTATCATTTATTGCATGAATACAGCTTACTATATAGTCTTTAAAAGGCTACAGTATTCTGGCTATTTTTTGCAGGATAAAAATATTAATTTTCTAATCTTGGATTGCATGTGGCAGTGGCTTTACTTTTATCCTCTGCCAGTCTGAACTTTAATTATAGATGTTGAGAAAAAGAGACAGAGATACACATACACATTTAACATTCCAGAAATAATACTTATCCTTGTCACCAGATAGACCCTGAACTATTGAATTAGTACTAATAACTTTTGCATTAAGATATTACTTTGATAAACAGCAGAACCTTGCTACATTAATGTGGTTATTTGTATTACGGGTTCACACAGATGAATTTGCCAGTACAAATCTCTTATTACCCTCATTCTATCTTTTGCTGTAATATGTTTTTAAATGTCTTTAATTATCTTTTGCAACCACAAATTCACCTTCAAGAATGTGAAAATGTTTACTTGATTGAAGTAGCATTTTCTTTTTCCTTGAATAAGCCTTGTGGCTTTTAAGTGCCACATGTCAAAAACTGTACTCCTTGTACTTTCAAAGTCATTTTGGAGTAAAGCATTTTTGCTAGTACATTATTAGATAAGGAAAAGGAATGTTGGCATTTACTGAAACTTAAACCAGCAGATTTATAAAATGAAGCAGATATGAATTGTTTGCATTACAATTAATTATATCAGAAAATGCGCATAATTATGGCGTATTTTCCAACAAAGTGGACATTATCATCCCCAAATTTTATTTAGTATGCAGTAACAAATTGTGTGACAGATAATACCCATCCATTTAATTTTCCATGCATGTCTGAGGAACGTGTTATCTTTTTTAAACTTGTTTTGTTGAACACAATGCAGGATAGTGTGAGATTCATTTCTTGGCATTAGAAAACTGCACTTGTCTTAGGACTGGATGTTTTACTCTACTTCCAATCCTAAAAACAACTGCAAATGGAAAACACTAAGAAATGAATCACACTCATTCATGCCTTTCATACAATGTCATCTAGTGTCTTTTCATTTGGTTCTGCTGTGTTATAATGAATGCTATCAGGGTGAGAAAAGAGGTAGAATAGCATGAAATTTCCATGTATAAAATGAGAAGGCTGCACGGTCAGTATGCCTTAGAATTGAGTGGCTGCATCTCCAGCTGTAAATGCAATATAGCTTATTGTTAATTACCAGTTTTTTAAAAAAACACTTGGTACTTATGGACTGCCTTTCATTCAAAAGTCTCAAAGTAATACGCAGAGATTAACTAAAGCCCATAAACCACTGTGAGGGGGGCTTTACATCCATCTTACAGATCAGAAGCTGGGTTGAAAACAAGTGAGGGAACTTTTTCAGGGTCACACAGTGAGTCACTGTCAGAGACAGAAACAGAAACAGAGCCCTAGATTCCTGGGCCGCAATTCAGAAAGTGTGTGTGTGCGGGGGGGGGGGGGCCGCGTAACAGACTGAGTGGGCACATGAGGCTGTTTTGGGGTCACATAGACAAATTCAGAAGGGCTACTGGGGGTGCAGAGACACATGGGGACTGGGGCAGATGAGTCTGATTGGGAGGGACTAGGGGTCAGCCAGGGTCTGCATGGGGGAGGCTCCCGAACAGTTCCTCCCCCCCACCGCCAAAAAAAACCTGTTCCAATCTTCTCTCATTCACACCCAACACCCTCCAGTTTCACTCCCAGGCTCCTTGCCAGCAATTACTTCCCTCTCCCTCAGCTCCTCTGTTACCCCAAGCCTGTGCATTGCTTCTGAGGGGTATGGGAAATATGTTTCTCTATTGTAGTTTAAATGAATTATTACACAAAGTTCTGTATGAACATGCCTAGTAAGGGAACTATTTGTCAAAAAACATTTCCTGAATCTTTTTTGTCTGTATTGTTACATCCTTGCTGACAAGTATTTTGAAATAAATTACAAAAATAATTGAAACTGATGTGCTTACATTGTGTTATTTTGACAAACAAAATATGCAGAATTTTGCAAAATTTTAAAATATTGTGTGCAGGATTTTTAATTTTTTTGGTGCAGAATTTTTAATGTGTTAGGGCAGAATTTCCCTCAGGAGTAAAAGCTTTGAGATCCGTGGGTGGTAGGCAGTGTAGAAATGAAAAATATTGTTTAATAATTCCATCATATTTTCATATCAATATTGTTCACTGGGAAAATTTCTGATGGTGCATTATTCAATACTTGCATCTCAAAGATACTAGTTATTTTGAACACTTAGAAAACACAAGCTTTTTTATTTTCCAGAAACCACCTAAATGTCCCCATTAGACATCTTCATACCTTCATACAAAAACCTTGTAAATGCCACTTACGTTTTTGTCACTGTTGTATTTGTCGAAAACCTCTCGTGCTTTTTCTTCACCACCATCAGTAAACAACATAATGATCTTATTGCAATTAGCTCTAGCACCAGTGCGCTGTAAGAGATTCAAAGAAAAGTATCCTTTTAGTTCTGGCTCTCAAAAAAAAAAAAAAAAAATTCAGAAGTGTAACATAGTTCAGCTCCAAATGGCAAGGAATGCTTCTCTTTTATGCCTTGTATAGAGGAAAGCACATTACTCAAGTACTAATGGGTTAAAACCTGACCTCACTGTGTATGTTTAAACTAAAGTAAAACAGACTCCCTGGTTGGCCTGATCAGCTGACTGGGGTTCATGAGGCTTGGGCTGCGGGGCTATAAAACAGCAGTGTAGACCCTTGGGCTTGCACTGGAGGCCGGGCTCTGGGACCCAGTAATGGAAAATGTCAAAGCCCCTTCTCACCTCAATGGAGCTAGAATTTCATCCAATACATCTGCCTCCAATATAGTATTTCTAAGTCTACATGAGGGGTGGCCAACATGAGCCTGAGAAGGAGCCAGAATTTACTAACATACATTGCCAAAGAGCCACAGTAATACATCAGCAGCACCCCATCAGTTCCACCCCCCGGCTCCCAGCTCCTCCTGCCCACCAGCAGCCCTGACGATCAGCACCTCCCCTCTCTCTGCACCTCACTATCAGCTGTTTTGTGGCATGTAGGAGACTTGGCGGGGAGGGAGGAGCGAGGGCTTGGCAGGCTCAGAGGAGTGGGTGGGAAGGGGTAAAGTGGGGGCAGACCCTGTGGCAGACCCAGGGGTTGAGCAGTGAGCACTTCCTGGCACGTTGGAAAGTTGGTGCCTGTAGCTCCAGCCCTGGATTCGGTGCCTATACAAGGAGCCGCATATTAACTTCTGAAGAGCAGCGTGAGTCTCCTGCTTTTTGTCACCAAGATAGTAGAATATTGGTGCATTTGTGCATCACTACTGAAAGAGCCTTCCTTCAGCCTTTAAGAGCCAAATTATGGTACACCACACACCTGACCAAAAGGAACATTGTGGTAATCAGGTATGTTCCACGAAAGAAGCATAAGGAAGCTGCATGAATGGAATTGTTTGGGATGCCGGTAAATTGTATACTTGTTAAAACAAAACATGCAGATCAAACCCTGCTCCCAAATTCTCTTCACTGGATGCCTGAATGTGACTCGCACAGTGGATATCTCGCAAACGCAATTCAAAAGAGAGGGCATTTTCACAATACCCTTCAGGTTTACTTGACCTGACTCCTTCCTTCCTTCCATGCTCCGGAAATTTGGAGCCAAATTTCCAGAAGTGGCCATTGATGCTTCAACTCATGGGAGTCCAATCTCAGACACCCTGAGTGTCTGAAGTTGGGATCCCAAGTGCTGAGCCAGTCAAACTCTGTAGCCACTAAACTGGTCCTTAACAAACTGAAGTTCTATGGTAAACAAACTACCTCTCAGCTCCCTGTGAACTTACTGTCTCATAGGTTTAAGGTTTACAAACTCAGAACCATGTTTTGTTTTTGTTACCTTTCTTCAGCACCTCAGAGCACATGATTTGGAGGCTTACACAAAGTGGGGTAGGTTTTCACCAAAGTTACCTGGCTACTGGGAGGAACAAGACAACTCCTGCTCCTCCGAGTCTCCTGATCGATTGCAACACCAGTGGACAGGAGGTGTTGCACACCCCAGATTCCCCTCTGTAAGCAAGCAGGTCGGGAGGTGATGGGACTGGGAGGAGCCCTGGCTCAGATCCCTAATTCACTAGCCAATGTCGCTGGCAGAACGACAGGGAGAAGCAAGCTGCTCATGAAAAAAGATGAAATAACTTTCTCTACAACGAAAACAAGGGAGAAGTGAGGAGAAATTCAGACCCTTTGCATCATAAGTCATCCAGCGATATGCTCCTGGGGTGATGAATCTATGCAATCTAACAGAGGAGACACCATAATGTAATGATCCAGTCTTCGCTGGTTAATTGATGAGCACTAATACAGCTACTTTATTATATACTTCAATAGTGCTCTCAGCAAATTCTGGTATTAAGAAAACAAATCAAAATTTTTACTGCTATTACTGCATTTTTACTAAAAACTAATTCTGAATGGACCTTTTGACATTAGAAGATCAGTTTTCAAGAGGCAACTCTGTCTGACGAAGGGCAGAACTGAGCCTTATGAATTTTCTTGCCAGTAATGATGAATAAAGAAATTTGAAATAATTGAACTCAGATTAATATCACTCCTGTCAACACTGTAAGTTTGATTTGGAAATAAAAAATGCAGGATCACTTTTGCTTGTAAAATACAGTACATTGCTTTGGGCTGCTGCTCTTTTATATTAAAAAAGTAATAAAACCAGAATAGGTACTATATAAATATTGAAAAACAGCTACCTGCTTAATGATTTAATAGACATTCCAAAATAAACTAATAACGGCATCACAAAAATAATTGACTGGAGGCCCAAATCCCAGCCACCTTACTCTCACAAGGTGTTCCACTGATTTAAAAGGACAACCTACACAAGTAAGGTAAAGCAGATTTGGTCCTTGTTCTACTGGACCAAACTGTATTGACTTACTTGGTGGTTTAAGTTAGACATGTAGTGTAAATCTATATAATATCATAAGAGTGCAAAGTATTTTGTCCCTACCCCAAAGAGCTTACAGAGGGATTATTAGCACATGTAGTATGGTGCTTAGATAGAATTGATAGATGTAATGGAAATTTAGATTTTTATTAGCCAATCAGGACTGGAGGCCCAACAATATACATACATAGATTAAAAGATGGTCCCCTGACATTGTCATTTGTAATCTCAGTAACAGAATTTTTTACCAGATCAGGCTGTAATGAGTGCTAAAAATCAAGGGGAGAAGGGGTGGGAAGGGAGGATGGTGATTATATTGAAATTGGGTGGTTGCTGTAGTTTGTCATGTATGCATCTTGATACATAGCTCTGTATATCTTCACGTACTTTCACTAGGGCAAAGGAGGTCTAACTTCATGCGCTTGCTGAAAGGGTGATGGAAAAGGGGGTTCTGACAGTAAAAGTACTGTCTCCGGACCTACGGTAAAGAAGTGATATGAAACTGCTACCTATGTGTATTATTTAAATACAATACATATATTGAAAATGTATGCTTCATTCCATAGCAAAAGTAAAGCACTGTATTTTACATCAGATTTGTATTTATATAATTGATATATAATAATGGGTTCACTTGTGTTGGGACAAAATTTTTCCTCACACTGCCATAAATGGAGTTTATTCTGCATTAATACTATTGTCACTTACAGTAGAATTTTCTCCAAAATACATAATTAACTGCATATTTTATCAAATATATTGCTATAAATACAAGAATCATGTTGTCAGTACATTGTTTAATTTAAATATAACTAAATGTTCTATTTTATATCTAACTATTCATTTTGCAATATTGGTGATATATTTTTCATATCTAAATCTAGGTAGCCAATACTGCAAAAGATAATGTATATTTGCTACGTATTAACAGTAGTTTCCTGCATTGTGATGTAGTGTTATTCTGTACTACCATACTTTTCCTAAAGTTCCTTTGTGTGGTGGCCTAAGTAATTCCAAGAGGAGCTTTTCGTCTTTCTTTCCTGTTCCCTCTGGATTTATCTTCATGAACACTGTGTTAGTGAGCAGGTATATGCAACATTCCTTACCTATCAATTACATCAGGCTATGTATAACAGCTAGGGTCACCAACTTTCTAATCACACAAAACTGGACACCCCTGCCTCTTCTCCAAGCCTCTGCCCATGCCGTCCCTTGCTCTGAGGCCCCACCATTGCTTGCTCCATCCCCCCTCCCTCTGTCGCTCACTCTTCCCTACTCTCACTCACTTCACCAGGCTAGGGCAGGGGTTCGGGGTGCAGGGAAGTATGGGCTCTGGGCTGGGGCAATGGATGAGGGGTTTGGGGGACAGGAGGGGGTTCCTGGCTGAGGCAGGGGAATGGGGTGGGTGAGGGCTCTGGCTGGGAGTGAGGCTGGGGGATTTGAGGTGCAGGAGGGGACTCGGCTGGGCCAGGGGGCTGGGGTGTAGGGTCCCAGCAGTGCTTACAGTGGCTCCGAGGAAGTGGCCACCAGGTCCCTGTGGCCTCTAGGTGCATGGGTGGCCAAGCAGTTCTGCATGCTGCCTTTGCGCCCGCAGGCGCCACACCCCGCAGCTCCCATTGGTCATGGTTCTTGGCCAATGTGACCTGTGGAGCCTGTAATCTGGGCAGGGGCAGTGTGTGGAGTCTCCTAGTCCCTGGCCGCCCCAGCGCCGGGGGCAGAGAGACCGGGCATCTGTTTCTGCCTTAGTCCCAGGATGACTGCACTTAACAAGCCACCAGAGTTACTTTTCGACCGGACACCTGGCAACCCGAAGCACAGCCCACTTAACATTCTAGCAGCATAGGGAAAAGGAAGACTCTCCTCCTCCCGTGTGCAGGCTCATGCACCTTGTGTCTGACAATACATGCAAGGAGTGCTATTTAATCTCTGCTCTCCTCCACCCCATAATCTCTGAGTGGGAGGCTCCATTCGCATAAATGCATGAGTCAGCACAAGGGGTGGGGGAATCTGTTATAGGTCAAGCGTATTTCCATTCCCACTTCTATCCCAAGGAGCCAGCAGGGAAGGCATAGATTCCCTTACATGGGCAGGGCTGACTGTAAAATTCACAGTCCAGCCCACTGTGAGAGTTTGGCCACCTACCTTGTCAGAGATTTATAACTAAGTTCAAACATCATTAACTTACACGTGAGTTTAATTTACACCTTTTCTGCATTTTCACTGTAGGATTTTATTCATCTTGTCAGAGATTCGTCTATTAAAGAATTCATGCTACCAGCTGACAAGACATAATATGTCTCAGATGAAGATGAAAATGTTCTAAAATACATCAGAAACCCTTATGATTTTCTTGATGCTACATAATGACAGGATGTCTGTCTGTTTTAAAAATCCTTTCTGACCCCCTTCTTACGATGCTAATTGTATCTACCATTCTTTATTTTATTTTATATTTTTAAACTTCAACTAAACAAGCAAGTTGTTAGCTATCTTTTTTTAAAACAATGAAGGTGCTACCACGTTCATTTTGTGGATAAAATCGTTTTACTTTGAAATAATTATCACACTTTTAAAAACTGAGTTCCCTTACCTGTATGTCTGGAATATAGTTTGGTGCATGAAACACTATGAATACATCCTGCACAATGAGTTTTCATGTACATGGGGAAGAAAAAAGTGAAACAATGCAAAACCCTGCTACTTGGAATCACAATAGGCCACTAAGTGATTTACGGAAATAATCCTTCTATAGTATTCATTACAATAGGGTAAAAATTAACTGATCCACCAAATCTAAAGAACATTGAGCAAAGATTCCTTTGCAAACATAATAAGAAATAGTAGGTAACACTGACTCACAAATCAGCCCATCCATGTTACTAGTGGAGTGCCTTAACTTATTTCAAAGATTATATTAAAATATTTATTTCCATCCAGCAATATTTCTAGAAAGGAATTTTCCTTTAGGCACAAAGGAGGCAACACTTGTTTAAGTGCGAGAGTGAGTTTGAGTGTTTGTCATCCACAGCCTATGTAATTATTATAAGACCTTGACCTTTTAAAATATTTAGCATCCTTGGAACTTATTACAAAGTTGACCTGTTTGAAATCATGAACATAAAATAAAAAAAAACATCTTCATAATTATAAATCACCACTGGACGATCAAGATGCTAAAGCTGCCCTACAAGATGATAAGTCCATTGCAGAGAAAGTAAATGAATTCTTTACATCAGTCTTCACTGTTGAGGATGTGAGGGAGGTTCCCAAACCTGAGCCATTCCTTTTGGGTAACAAATGTGATGAACTGTCCCAAATTGAGGTGTTATTTGAGGAGGTTTTCAAACAAATGGATAAACTAAACAGTAATAAGTTTCCAGGACCTTATTGTATTCACTCAAGAGTTCTGAAGGAACTCAAATGTGAAATTGCAGGACTATTAACGACCATCTGTAACCTATCATTTAAATCAGCTTCTGTACCAAATGACTGGAGGATAGCTAATGGAAGACCAATTTTTAAAAAGGGCTCCAAAGATGACACTGGCAACTACAGGCCAGTAAGCCTCACTTCAGTACCAGGCAAATTGGTTGAAACTATCTTAAAGAAGAAAATTGTCAGACACAGAGATGAACATAATTTGTTGGGAAATAGTCAATATGTTTTTTGTAAAGGGAAATCATGCCTCACCAATCTACTAGAATTCTCTGAGGGGGTCAACAAGCATGCAGACAAAGGAGGTCTAGTGGATATAATGTATTTAGATTTTCAGAAAGCCTTTGACATGTCCCTAACCAAAGGCTCTTAAGCAAAATAAGCAGTCATGGGATAAGAAAGAAATTTCTCTTATGGATTGGTAACTGGTTAAAAAATAGGAAATGAAGAGTAGGAATAAATGGTCAGTTTTGAGAATGGAGAGAGGTAAATAGTAGTGTCCCCCAGGGACCCAGTCCTATTTGACATATTCATAAACTATGGAAAAAGGGGTAAACAGTGAGGTGGCAAAATTTGCAGATGATACAAAACTACTCAAGAAAGTTAAGTCCTAGGCAGACTGCGAAGAGCTACAAAAGGATCTCTCAAAACTGGGTGACTGAGCAACAATTTAATGTTGATAAATACAAAGTAATGCACATTGGAAAACATAATCCTAACTATTACATATACAATGATGGGGTTTAAATAAACTGTTACCATTCAAGACAGAGATTTTGAAGTCATTGTAGATAGTTCTCTGAAATCATCCCCTCAATGTGCCACAGCATCAAAAAAGTGAACAGAATCATCAAGAAAGGAATAGATAATAAGACAGAAAATATCATATTACCTCTATATAAGTCCATTGTATGCCCACACCTTGAATACTGCATGCACATGTGGTCGCCCCATCTCATAAAAAGATATATTGGAATCGGAAACGGTTCAGAAAAGGGCAACAAAAATGATTAGGGGTATAGAAAAGCTTCCATATGAGGAGAGATTAATAAGACTAGAACTTTTCAGCATGGACAAGAGGTGACTATGGGGGGATATCATAGAGGTTTATAAAATCGTGAGCAGTATAGAGAAAGTAAATAAGGAAGTGTTATTTACTCCTCCTCATAATACAAGAACAATAGGCAACCAACTGAAATTAATAGGTAGCAGGTTTAAAACAAACATAAAAAAGTATTTTTTCACGCAATGCACTGTCAACCTCTGGAACTCCTTGCCAGAGGGTGTTATGAAGGCCAACACTATAACAGGGTTCAAATGGGAGCTAGATAGATTCATAGAAGATAGATCCATCAATGGCTATTAGCCAGGATGGGCAGGAATGGCGTACCCAGACTCTGTTTGCCAGAAACTGGAATTGGGTGACAGGACATGGATCACTTGATGATAACCTGCCTGTTCATTCCCTTTGAGGCACCTGCCATTGGTCACTATCATAGGATAGGATACTGGGCTTGATGGACCTTTGGTCTGACCCAGTATGACCGTTCTTATGTTATTTTTATAAATCTTCGTTATCTGATCCCATTTAATTTCATATGCTTGTCTCCAGAGTCTATAGCCGACTCCATCAACAGCTCCTTACTTCTCCATTCAATTAAATCAACCAGAATCTAGAGTGGACAACTGCAATTTTGTAACCTCACCAATCTCTTAAATTGCCCAGATATACATGTCTACCACATCCATCCATCATTCACATGCTCACAGAACAATCTCTTGACCTCAAGATACCTATAATCTTAGCAACATCTAATACATGTTCTTCCAATAACAACCATCGACCCACCTTCTTTTAGTATTTCATTTCTCTTTACCTTTGCATTTAGCTTTGAGTAGAAGTGCATCTTGTGACTTTGCTGTATTCATTGCTTTCGAATTAGAATTTATATTACTACTTCCTAGTGATTATTTGTTAAGTGCTAAGAATATACTTAGTTTCTACCAAATATAACCCCACAGAGTGTCTCTGCTCTGAGGAACTTACAGCTCTAAACAAAACTCCTTGTGTCCTTCTAGCTTTTTCCTGTTATTGCTCTAACATGCCCTGTCAGAGAGGGACAGAAGTGACATTGGTCTCAAGTTGGACTAAATTATTTAAATAGCCATTTTAACATTCTGCTTAAAAGTTTCATATAATCAGCAGCAGAGGGCTTCGAATCCTTTATTCTACACACACTGAGTTGTTCTGAAAATATTCTTGAAAATATTTTACTGATTTTTTTTCATCAAAATTTCAGTTAGATGGAAATTCAACTCTGTTCCCATGGCATGATACAGAGTGACAGAAGAGGTGCCTAGGTTCAGCAGGAAGCTGGTGAGGGGAGAAAGAGACTGAGGCCTCTGTTGAGGGAGATCATTAGAGTCAATAAAGTTTCACCAGGAATGAATTCAGCCCATTCTGTTTAGTAGGCCAGATAATAAGCTGGTGTTAACTGGCATAGCTCCATGTACATCAGCTGAAGAGATGACCCATAGTCGTTAATATTCTGAACTATACGAGTATTTTAAATACATTAAATATTTTTAAAAGAAACAGTAGTAAATATAATGAACATGGCAAGTTGGCAATATTATTTCACTATACTACTAATTAGACCGACACTATCTGGGTGTGCTATGAGAATAGCTAACATTAGCAAAAGATGGAGCCAATGCATTCCCCCCGGTGAAATTAATTCTTTTCTCCCTCCCTATGTTTAAAATAGTTTGGAACAGTCTCTTTCCACCACCTAATATCCCTCTGCTAGCTAATACCTCTTACAACCAGAATAGCATGCACTAGGTATAAAATAAATTAAATCAGGAAAGGTAGATACATTAACATGACTGAGGGACAGTCTAAATCAGGGTATAACTGAAATATTAATCTGAGATGTAATAACATAGTTTCTTCTTTGAAAACTGGCAGCAGCACAGCCAGTACTGAAGCCACGTGACAATGGGGAGAGAAGCCTGTTGGAAAAAGAAGTCCAAAGTGAAACAGAACATCACAGTGACAAACAAATTTCCCCTTCACAAATCTTAACAAATCAAGCTGAGTGGGCGCTACTAAGGGAAAGCATATTTATGGGATACATTTGCTTGCTGAGTAATTGCATCATAAAATATATCACACTGTTTAGTGCTTGTGGAGCATTCAAAGTGACCATTTGGACATTACAGTTCTATTACCACAGATCAATAGTATGATAGCACAAAGGGAAAACTTTGTAATACTTACATTTAGCAACTGTTCAAAAGCATAGCTAAAGCCTTTCTTGTAGTCAGTGATTCCTTTAGCTGAGATTTTGTAGACTGCCTCTTTCAGCTTCTTCTTGTTCCTCACATTAGCTTGGACAAGGTGATTAAAGCAACTGACATTCTGAGCGTTATTGTTAAACTGCAAAAAAAGTAAATAAAGAACATTAAAGCCAACAATGCTGGCTTAATTTCCTTTTTTGCTTCATATTTCTAAGTGCTGAGGGCCAGATGCTTCTTTCAGTCCACACATGCAACTCCCAGTGATCCTGAAAAGATTCAGTTGATGCAATAATGCACACAAACATTTGCATACTTATCACAATTTTATCCAAAACATCAAAGTCTCTTGAAACTTCAGATTTGGACAGCAAATGTTACGACTCTCTCCAATTTCTCCACATCTTTCATAAAGTGTAGTGTCCAGCTAAGCCTGTACTATTCTACTTGGCACTGGTGAGGCCTCGTCTGGAGTTACTGTGTCCAGTTCTGGCAACCATGCTTAAGGAAAGATGTAGACAAACTGGAGAGAGTCCAGAAGAGAGAGACAAAAATGATAAAAGTCTTAGAAAAACAGACCTATGAGGAAAAGTTAAAAAAGCTGAGGAAGTTTAGTCATCAAAAAAGAAGACTGTGAGTGGAGGGAACCTGATAACAGTCTTCAAATATGTTAAAGCTGTTTTAAAGAGGATACTGATGAATTGTTCTCCAAGTCCATTGGAGGTAGGACAAGAAGTAATGAGTTTAATCTGCAGCAAGAAATATTTTATGTTAGATATTAGAAAAACATTCTAACTATAATGGTAATTGAGCTCTGGAATCCCCATCACTGGAGTTTTTAATAACAGGCTGGACAAACACCTGTCATGGATGGTCTAGTTCCTTTGGCATTGCCACAGTGCAGAGGGCTGGACTTGATGACTGCCTGAGCTCTTTTCCAGACCTATATTTCTGTGATTTTATGAAAATGGGATAGTCAGTCCTTTACTTCTAAGACCAGATCCAAAGCTCACTGAAATAAGCGGAAAATTGTGACTGGAGTTTCAATGGCCTTTGGTGCAGGCCTTACCAGTCAAACAGAAGTAGGAAGTTCAGAGGTATAGAAAAAAATGCAATAATTTTTTAAAAAAATCATAATTGGGAAAAAAAGTTTGAAAGTTTCTTGAAACTTTTACTCCTTGTAAAAGTGAGCCCAATTTTAGGTTGCTTCTTATTTTATCCAAACCAGCTGGCCCATCCCGAAACCCATCATCACACAATGGGAGTTGCAAATAAAGATCAACTGCTATATATGGCCCAAAACCGCCCCCAAAACACTCTTGGCAAAAATAAGCACATCACAGAGTAGATATACATAACAAGGTAATTTTTAAACCAGGTTTCCATTTGTGCATTATGCATTAACTTTAATTACCCAACTTAACCTTGATTTTTGTTTGTGTTGTCAGCTCCGTTCAGTATAGCAATCTTTTTATGACTGAAAGTACTTTAACTGAAAATCAGATTCTAAAGTTTATCCTTGAACCATCAAGTCCTTTTCTTACACCAGACAATGGAAACTGATAAATAAAAGCAGAAAACTAAAGCAGAAAACTAAGGAGAAAGAACCTCTGCAAGAAAAATACAAACATCACTCAGGACTGTACATTGATGGATAGCATGTATCACTTTGTGTGTATCAGTGACCGCACACATTCACCTGTATTTGAAACAAGATAAATAGATATGGAGATAACCTAATAGCACAAACAGTTTGAATGCCACTCAGATGTTACTTCCGATGTGCTGGAGGAATATATCATAGCCAGTCAGCTATTTGTATAATTGTTCAAATACATACAACACAGTATATTTATTTGACATTTGTGTCCTACTATTTTTGAATACATATGTGTACACAGTGCAAGCAGGAGATGCACATTATTAATTATAGTTCTAAGCACAGAAGAAATATTGGCACATAATCACATTAGAATGCCAAGCTCTGTTATCATTCTCAAAAGTGAAAGTATTTTGTATTTTATACATTTTGTACGTGGTATAAAAAACCCATCCTTTGTGTTCTGATCAGAGCAACATTTTTTATGGTACATTTCAGGATTTAGTTGCATGAAAAATCCCAACATCACAATCAGAGGAGATAGCACTCTCTCTAATTATTTTATAGGTCTAATTACTTTAGCTGTCTGTAGTTACCATTTTCCTACCAACGATGAATGTAGGCAAATTTTAATTTATAATCAGGACAACGCTATTGTAGACATCTGTTCAGGGAGTGAGTCAGGTTATTAATATTTGCAAATATCGAATTCTTGCAAAATCTGTTCACTCATTTGCATTACATGGAAGACAAAAATACAATGTGCTTACATTTTGTGATCATACTGTACTATTAATTTGAGTACATTAAATATTGTAGAAACATGTTGATTCACAGTGTATTTAGGTAGCATGAGTGTGTGTGTGCAATGAAGAGGATGACATTTGCCTCCAGCTCAAAGTCTACACTTTACAACTATGGAACCATTTCATATTATTCTTGTTTGCATTTATTTATTTTTACTGTGCCTTAATAGTTTAACTCTGGATTTCATTTGCTATGAAGCAATTGTTTATACTATAGGTAAATTGGTAGCTACTACAGGCAAGGCTGGCGGCAATGCCACCTAGTATTATTACCCAACTCTTCACATTATAAACCCTGTTTTCAGTTACTTAGAACTTTGCCAAATTTTAACTGGTCAGGCTGAAATTTTATATGCTGGGTGTCAGCCATAAGCTGCTTTTTAAAAAAAGTTTCAGTCAAGAAATTTCAGTCATTTCTAAAATGAAGACTAGTGAAAAATATATCCCTTACCAGGGCCCTCATGCAAGGCTTTTAAGCAACCTAAGCAATCATGGGATTCGAGAGAAGATCCTCTCATGGTTCAATAACTAGTTTAAAATAGGAAAAAATGTTAGGAATAAACGGTCAGTTTTCACAACGTAGAGACGTAAGTAGCAGGGTCCCCCAATGATCTGTAATAGGACCAATGCTGTTCAACACCTTCAGAAATGATCTGGGAAAAGGGAGGAATAGTCAGGTGGCAAAATTTGCAGATCATATAATATTACTCAAGATAGTTAAGTCCAAAGCTTACTGAGAAGAGTTACAAAGGGATCTATCTCACTGAGCTGTGTGACTGGATGACAAAATGGCAGATAAAATTCAGTGCTGATAATTATAAAATTATGCACTTGGAAAAAATAATCCCAACTATACATATCAAATGGAGGGGTGTAAATTAACTATTACCACTCAACAGATCTTGGAGTCATTGTGGAGAGTTCCTTGAAGCCAACCATTCAATGTGTTACAGCAGTCAAAAAAGGGCTAAGAGAATGTGAGGAACCACTAGGAAAGGGATAGGTAAGAAGATAGAAAATATAATGCCACTATATATAAATCCATGGTATGCCCACACCTTGAATACTGTATGCAGTTCTTGTCACCTCATGTCAAAAAAGTTATATTAGAATTGGAAAATGTGCAGAGAAACAAAAATGATGAGGGATATGGAACAACTTCAATGCAAGGAGAAATTAAATGACTGGGACTGTTCTTCTTAGAAAAGAAACAGCTAAAGGGGAAATATGATAGAGGTCTATAAAATCATGAATGGGATAGAGAAAATGAATAAGGAAGTATTATTTATTCCTTCACATAATACAAGAACTAGTGGTCACCCGATTAAATTAATAGGCAGCAGGTTTAAAACAAGCAGAAAGAAGTACTTCACACAACACACTTGTTGCCACACCACATACACACATGTTGATGAATTTAAGTTGGACAGGCAACCTTAAGTGTGGCATTTCCTAACTTTCTTTTAATTCTTGGCTTTACAACCTTAATGTTCTTCTAACATGGTTTTTTTTGTGTGTCTAATGTGCACACACACAATTTTCCAGTAAATTAATTATTACCTCTGAATCTTAGATGTAGTTAAAAATGTGTGTTAATTATAGGGTTTGTTAAATTTACAATATATGTCAAAGTGATATGTCAACAGATAATTACAGACTAGGACCAATTTCTTCACTGGTATTTAAGAAAAATGTGCAGAACCCCCCTATGTTTAAAGCAAGCCTCTCAGTCCTGTGATACCATAAGCAGTTATGAAATGATACCAAAGGAAGCAATGCATAAGGACATTTCCACAAGGGAGAGCATAAGTGGATAAGGCAGGGGTGGGCAAACCATGGCCCAGGAGACCATCATGCCTGGCCCCTAAGCTCCCAACTGGGGAGGCTGCTTCTGGCCCCTTCCCATTTTCCCCCCTCCTCTGGAACTTTGAGCAGCGTGGTAAGGGGGCCAGGGGGTTGAATAAGGGGCAGGAGGTCCTGGGGGAAAGTCAGGGGACATGGAGAGGGGCGGAGGTTCAGGGTGGGGCGGTCAGGGAATGGGGAGGGGGAGAGGTTGGATAAGGGGTAGGGATTCCCAGGGGGCAGTCAGGGGGAGGGCATGTGGATAGGGGTCGGTGCAGTAAGGAGACCGGGAACAGAGGGGATTGGGTAGGGAGGTGGGGTGCTGGGAGGCAGTTAGCATGGGGTCTTGGGAGGGGGTGGTCAGGGAACAAAGGCCAGGGGGGTTCAATGGGTCGATGGTTCTGAGGCGGGCATTTGGGAGTGGGAAGTGGGAGGGGCTCAGATAGGGGGTGGGAGCCAGGTTGTTTGGGGAGGCACAGCCTTCCCTACCTGGCCCTCCATAAAATTTTGCAACCCCGATGTGGCCCTCGGGCCAAAATGTTTGCCCACCCCTGGGATAAGGTGATCTCTAATTAAAGAATTCTGTACCATACACGTATTTTCTGTATTGTTACTCAAGACATGCTCTTAGGTTAATTAGAAAGTACTTTACTTTTCAGTGCACTGATAGCAGGTATGTGTGAATGTAGGCTATGTGCTACTATGCACTGAAGAATTGGCAACTACTGTATCAGCACCAATAGTAGAAGACATATGAATTACTGGTAGGTATCATCAATGCTCTAATCATGCACCATTTTAAATCAATGGGAATTTTTCCATTGACTCAGTACCAACAGGTTCAAGGCCATAAAGAAATATATGATTTTGGATAATGAAAATAGACAAGTTCAAAGGAAAAACTCTTAAGGTATTATCACCACTTGCAACTGGTACTTCAGTTTTATTTTAGGCTTGGTATTTAAAAATACTGCTGATTTTATTGTTTTTCTATTGTTCTCGTACACAGTAAAGACTTTGGGAACTTGAATGGAGGATCAGGCCTTCAAATTGATTAAAAGATACTTCCAGCCCCGCACCTTGATTTTTAGTACAGAACCATTCCTCCAGACAAGGGCTGGAGCTGAAATTTTAACAAAAGACTAAGTAAAGTCAGAGAAGGTTTTAGCTTGGTAGGGATCCTGAATGACATCACTGGCGCTGATCACGATGATTCTGGTTATTAAATAATCTTTAATTTGGAAAACTTTACAATGGAGATGAGAGAATACAACTTAAAAAGTAAATAGTTGCTCGTCAGATTCCAAAATATAAGCATCAAAATATAATAAGCATCAATAAGTCATGCTATACCACACTAGACTGCCAAGCACAAATTGAAGGAAAAGTTGCTGGGTTGTTTTTGTTTGTTTGTTTGGGGGTTTTTTTTTGGGGGGGGGGGGAGAAGGAGGTTAGTATTGCTTCTTTTTAACATTTATTAAAGATACATTAAAATATGCATTTCAATTGGCAAATATGGCAATTTTTGAGAATTAGAGTCTTCCTCTTTCATCTGAGTTTAGAGTTCATTATTAGCCACACTTTGGGGCTTTTAGACATTCATTATATCGGTGTTATAATAATGCTGTTCTCCTCTAGTATACCATTCATTTCAGAGTAACTTTATGTTAGAGAACAGTCATTTTTCATCCACAACTCAATGATATCCAGTATACTTATCAATAAACCAAACAATAGCACGAGTTGTCTAATATACACATATTGATTTTTTTAGTGTTAATCAAAAGTGTTTGTCCAATAATTATTGATTAATTGGTTAAAGTTCAGTGGTTGATGGTTAGCAACAATGTGAGAATCGAGGAGACAGAGGGAGAAAGTAAAAGTGAGGACAGGGAGAAAGGCAAAAACAAGGAGAAGTGCAAGTGACTGATAACAGGGATCAACTGTTCCACAAACAAATAGCTGTCTCGTACTTTAATCCGCTCATACAGTGATATAGCCATATGCGGCCTGATTCTCCACTGCCATACAGCTAGTGCCAAGTAATTATAAAACACTATCCAATCAGAATGGCAGCATATTAACATTTACTTTGCATGAGTGTAAATGATGCAAAGTTGCAGTAGAAAATCAGGCCCACAGTGGGAAGAATCACACAACTGGTAGTATTGTAAGACATCATTTACAGGATTTTCCCTGCCTGAGTTGCATTTGGGGGAAAAGTATTTGCTTCATTGTCTGGGAATAGATTTTAATTAAATGAATAAAGAAGGCCTTTATTGTGAAGGGCATCTTATGAACTTCAGCAGATAGCCACTGAGTGCAATGCGGCTGAGAACTTTCACTAATAATGCTGAAGTTTCTGGGGCAGTAGCTCTGTGCTTGGGGACTATTTACTGAGCCTCATAACATGTTTTAACTCAGGACAGAAATTCTGGTGCAGGGTTAGGACTCAAGTAGAAAGAGACCTAGGATGAAATACTAGGTCTGTTGAAATAATTAGGAGTTTTGCCATTGACTTCAGTGGGGCCAGGATTTCACCCCAAGATATTCACCTTATCTCTTTCATTGCTCACTCTCAACACCTAAATATCATGGTGACTGGGTACATTCAAAAGATAAACAGATAAATCCTTTAAATAGCCAGTCTGTAGATTGGAAAGTATACTAAAACCCAAGAAAAATGCAGTCTGCCATTGATGATAGTAACAATGCCCAAATGTCCCGTCTACAGCTGCATCTTTCTGCTGCTGGCTGAGTTTCTGGGCCAGCTTCTACCTGCAGATTTTCTTCTTTGAGGTCACATGGCTTGGGGGGAGGGGGCGCAGATAGAGCCGAAGCCATATGTGCGATGGTGTCGGGAGAGAGTGGTTCTGGTCTACATGATTCTGGGTCCAGAGTGTTGAGATGGGAGGAGTGTCTCTTTTTGGGTCTCAGCTCCCTCACCTCCACCATGGTAAGGCTATAGCTGCTCAATGTATTGCAAAAGAATTTGGTTCTTAAATTTCTGTGAAACTTGATTAATCAGCTGGGGACTATTTAATGTTTCTAGGCAGATGACATCCAATCGGAAGGGTGTGTTTTTCATATGAGGTCTGATAGCTCAGAAAGCAAACTTTCACTCTTAATTTGGGTTAATTCTAAATTGGCTCCATAACATCAATTTTATTAAATCCAGAGTCTGAAGGGTTCACTTATTAATAGTACTTCAGAAGGTATCAAATATTTTTAAATGTATGTAATGCACCTAGCATCTGGGATAGTAACGTATACATTTAAAACTGATAAATTACCTTCTAAATTTATGGCAGTTATGGATCTAGCAGCAAAAATTGTATTGAGCAACACTGGCACAAAATGTTAATTGAACAAAGAAAAAGATGCAAGGTCAAAATATTCACTTTTACTGAGGGAAGAAAATTATAAAGAAGAGAGAAGTTGCACATTTGTAAGACAAGAGTGTTAGACCAGGAAAAGAAGAGTCTTCAGATGCTAGACTATAATTAGAGGCCAGCAGGCTGAAGTAAGGAAACAAAGTAGAGAAGAGTAGTTTTCTTTTAGATAAAACAATCAGTTTAGGTATAATCCTCCACAGTGGACATCCACCTCTTTGTCAGGAGAGCAGCTCAGGAGTCTGAAGGTCAAAGAATGATTGACAAAAATGGCTGTAGGGAGGGACAACATTCAGGGTTATATTTAATTAATCTGAGCTACAATAAACTAAAGAAGTGAACTAATTGAAGCACTTCATGTATAAAAGCCTCCAGACTGCCCTTAGAACTGGTTAGTCCTTCCTTTTGCACAATACTAAAATAGTTCAATGCTCTAGCCAGCTGACAATGTGACAAATACCAGACTCATCCAGGACCATTTGGAACCTCAGACATGGTAAAAAATATCCTATCTGGCCAGTTTTCTGTTACATTCATCTCAAATATGCCAGCACTAATTCAATCATTAATCTTTCAAACATGTAGCTATTATAAACAAAAATATCTGCATATCCATATTTGACAGCTGCCATCCATATCACTTATCTAAGAATAGAAACCATAAACAATTTGGTTCTCCTGTAGCATTTGGTGACATTATAAACAAGTAAAACAGTAATAGTGCAGGGAAGTACATTCCTTACACTGCCTTTAGATGTTTGTGAGAATATATACTTCACACTTACACAGTAGCTTTTACACACCATGAAACTGAAAAACTGACCTGCTCATCGTGATACTGGAAGTCTATGGCACAGCCTAGAATAGAGCCCAGTTCACTGGACCCTGAGTCCTATTACTAATCCTCACACCAAGCTTCCTCTCACTTTTCAACAGAGGAAAATCACCTGACCTTGTACTATGGTCTTTGTGACTAACTGGATAAAATAACTTTCACCTCATTTGTTTCAAAAACTATATGCCATTTTTTAAAAAGCTCATAGATATTAATCCTATTATACCAATTATGCCCTATTAATGATTTAAGATCTGAACAAATTTAATCCATATTTTATTCAAGGATCATCTTCAGTTCATCCATAATAATTGTATGTTGACTAGGCATTTGACACACTGATATTTTCCCCTCCCTGATCACATTAAAAGTTATCATACTGAAATTAAGATATTATTATGGTGAAAAGAAATAAAGATGGATTTTTGGCACTGTGCTATGGGCTGAAGGAGCCATCTTTAACAGAATAACTGACATTTGCAAGTAACACTCAATTGTTACAACTAGAAGATATGTGTTTACTACTACGCAAGTCACTTTACAAACATGAATGAAGTTTCCCAGTTCCCATATGAAATACTCATGTAATATTCTTGTTTAATTTGCATGGAAAGTGCAGCCAAAGGAGTCTTGTCCCGGTCACATGTGAGTGAGCATCCAAGAGACTAGAAGCTAAGAAGTTTGACTCTCCACTCCATGCTGTCTCTCTCTGCCACATGCACCCAATTCCCCAGTCCTCAAATTTGAACTTGATTCTTAATATCCTAGTCTATTCTATTTTAACCACACGGGCAAATAGGACACAAATCCTTAAAGCATAAATTCTTATGAGGCTCCTATAATCAAGATTTATTCAAAAAGTATACACTGCTAATGAAATTCATTCTGAATAATACAGCGCTGCCAGAGAAAAAATCTTTGGTTTCACAGATAATGTATAAATTGATGTACATTTCAAATTCTCTTTTTATATCTACAGATCCAGAGGGGTAAGGAGAATTTAAATCTGCAGTTCAATGTTAATCTTTCTTTCGGGCAGCTTGGGAGGTAATTTAAATACAAATGAAATATTTAAATTGACTTTCCTTCTTTTATTACATTGAGATCCAAAGTGTCCCCTTCATCCCATTGCCGGGAGTGAATGTTACTTGCATTGCTAGCAGAACACACAGGCAACATCTGCTCGGGCATCAGAAATGGCAGTATTAAGACCAGAGCATGCAAAGACCATCATCTTGGGACATTAAGGTAGTTTAACCATTCATTTATCATTACTACAAATGACTTATTATATTAATTTGCTGATCTTTATGGAAAAGTTCTGTATGTACATTGTATCCAATATGTTCATACATACGTTTTTAACAGCCAAATAGATGTTTCTCATTTATCACAAGGGACTCTTCCTTTTTTATATATATGTTCAGAACCAACCTCTCGGTCAGTATGTATCTATCTATGCTGTTTCTGGTGTAGGTGGAAGCAGAATATACTCATGTTGAGCCGTACTGAAAATCAGCCAGTAGGAGAGTGATTAGCACATATGAACACAAGTCATTATAAACAAAACCTTGGCCCAGTGATGCTATTCATCTCATTTTCACAAAAGATAAAATATTAGGAAAATCATCTCAATGGTGAAAACACAACATTATATATTAGATCTAAAACAAAGAAATGAGACATCTTGCAACATACTTTGCAAGATTCAACCAGTAGGTGGCACTATAGTAAAAAGCTTTGCCTGACGTGGACTTACACAGAACAGCATTTTACTTCTATACAGAAGGTTTTACACTTTGTCCCTTTTCCCCTCCCAGTATAGCAATCAAAATCACAACTTTTTTGTGAATGCCGTAAATTGCTTGTTAAACAGACTCATTATTACTTTCTGTTGTGCACCAGATGGGCTGAAAGAACAGGCCCATTAAAATATAAATAATACAGAAGCCTCCATGTCTTGAACACAGGACGTTCATTGCTATGGGGAGGGCAGAAAACCTCCTCTATTCAGCTGCGAAGTGCACACACATTACAAACACAAGTCTGTTCATTTCAAATGAATACTTCGGAAATGTTTGCAATACTTGCTGATTACAGCCATTGGCTGAAATTTTACACAGTTGATGTGCTGCCTAAATGTCTTCCTGACCTTCCAAGTACTGTATAACAGATATTTGTAGTGTTTGCCTCTCTAAATCATACTTAAATCTTAGCCCAAATTACACTCTCAGACCTCCTTTCTTGTCACTCCCTTAGTCATGTCCCCTGTTGGTTTACTAACAGTTACTGTAGAATGCAGCCTGTCTAATCAGAATCCCTTTAAATGACAATTCACTGATTAAAAGTCAATATTAAGCGAGAGTCAGATTTTTGAATTTCGAGTGTATTTTTAGATGTCCACTACCACTTGAGGTGTATGAAAAATTAGAAGCACTTGCACCAATAAGCAATTCTTATCTCTGGGTCTTCTACCAGGACAAATCTTATCTATTTAAAATACTACAATGAGGATATCTGAATAAATCAAAATATTACTGTGGGAATAGAGAAAATTAAAAACAATATAGTCAGCATGTTGCAGACCTAATATGATATTACTGCTGCTGAATTTACAATCTACTGAGGGTTGTTGCTATGCTACTCCTACCTCATGGCTAAAGCAGCTTGGTGACCCAGTTGTATCCATACATATTAAATGAGCAGGAGTGAAACAGATCTGATTCTAGAAGGCTTCCCCCTTGTAACTAACTCCACCTTTGCTGCTTTCCATTTTGTGTGTGTTTACATGCTGTGGGCTCTGTAACAGGATTTTAGGCTAATCCTGAGAATACCTGAACTGGATTAAGGGCAATTTTCTGAACTTTGACCTATATTTTAGTAGATATTACTAATATTTATCACAGGCCATTTAGAGAATAAGACGACACAACAGAGCACTTCCAAGTGTTAATCATCAGTAGAATTCAGAGCACTGGAAAAGTTGAGCAAATTCAAACATTCAAAAATTGAGTGGAGGTTTGCTTTGCAGTCCTGACATCACAGAGAATAACATTTTATGTTAAAGTTTAGGGTTCAGATCTTGTTATGGAAAAATAATGTTTTTCTGTTACGTTTGCATGCAATTCAAAATAAAGTCTTCAAGAGTCGCTTCGCATGCACAATACACATGCTGTATAGTGACCTATAAAAACCTCACTCTTTCAGAAGCATCATATTTAAAATAATTCTGCACATTCAGATATGCTTAAACAGGAATATATGTTGAATGTACTGTATGTAAATTTGTAATACTGTATATCCTGATATTTGACAATATAATACTTAGTTCTTCCTTTTCATGCTAAACATGCTTTGAAATGTTTTTTATGTAGAGAAAGCACATACATTACAGAGACATTTAATACTACATGGCATAAACATTTATTAAAGAAGATGCAGTTAAAGATATCTATTGTATAAGATATCAGTTACCATAATGAACTCTCTCTGTGTTACACAGTTATTCAAGCAAAGATTACATGAAATATTTAGGAATAATTCTGGGCCAAACTCAGTTTGAATTTATACTGGTCTGCTGTTAATCTCCAAGAGTACAAAATCTGGATTGCACAGAATCAATGCAAAACTACCACCTGCCAAAGGAACCAACAGTTGGAATATAGGGCATGCATTCTGTGCAATGCCTCTTGGAATTTCTGCACAGAACTTACATCCCAGGGCACAGAGGGATAATGTGGCTTTAAGTCATTTTTGTTCCTTTTTGATCCTCGGCTGTTTGGAAACCTGGTGTAGGTTAGACCGCTATGGGCACCCGTCTAAGTTATGGTAGACTCCTCCTCCCACGCACCAGCCTGCCTTCTACAGTCTGTCCTTCCTTTCCTAGTCCCTCTAGATTTGTACCAGAATACATAGCAGTACAACAATCTGGCCAACTGTTTCTTTGGTAGTTTCTTGATGTTTTTGAAATAATTTGTTCCTCTTTTAGAAAACCGTAACTAATAAGAGAACGGAGAACAATCAACCCCTTGCATCAAGGAGTGGTCCTTTCTCCACTGGGAATAATTATTAATGTTAAGACAAAATGAAGTAACAGTAATAAAACCTGGGAATTAAAAGTAGATGAACCTGGCAATGAACTTAAGGACTCCATACCAAATGCCCAGTCTCTTGTGATCTCCAAAACAAAGAATTTGTCAGTTGTTCCTGGAGCTTGCTAATCAGTGCACTCACAGCAAATGTGATGACAGTCACTTTCATACCCAGAACACAAATCGGACAAGCCTGTACTCATAGACAAGTTAACTTTGAAATGCAGTTTAGTTCCAGTATTCTACTGAGGAAAAAGATGTCCAAAAAGTGCATGAGATTGGCACTAAGATAATATGGATGACAGCTAACAGGCCTCTGTCTGGCAAGACTTCTCCATTTAAAGTAGTTATAGAAATGGAAACAGCAACTGGATTCACTAGGCAGTGGAAACAAAAGGCAGATACACAGTTCCATTTTATACACTACTAATTTACCAGAGAGATGGCAGTTAGTCTAGAAATCATTGTCATTTAAGCTACTTGCAAAGTTGTTGACAGTGACAGCTATAAGAAGGGACAATAGTAATCTGTGCTGAAGCCCAAACCTAGCAAGAGTGAATGTGGTCTAGCTAGTCAAACAGAGCTGGAAACAGTTTCATTCCAGTTACATTGCCTAGCAACAAATATGTAATTTTTAATAACATCTCTAATCAAGATCCTGATTTCTAGTCTTCAGTTTCTAATTTCATTTGATTTGGCTCTTTGTCTACTCAGATGTATACTAGCCTAGCCAGTCCAAAATTAGATTTTGTTTTGAGGCCTTCTCAACTACGTTTTTGCTGCCCTTTTCCTTCATAGTTTTTTTAAGAAAAATATGAAACATAAAACAACAGTAAATCTTAGCCAATATATTCAAAACTAAGAGCCCAAAGTTAGGCTTCTAAACCTACACTTAGGCATCTGCTCTGAGTTCCACTGAGTTCCATTAAACAGGCACTGAGGTCAGTGGAAGCTGTTGAATACTCAACGCTTGAAAAATCAGGCAGGTGCCTAAATGTACATGCCTTAAACTCTTTTTCTTTAAACAACATGGACCCTATCACTGCTCACAACTTGGAATTCCAGCTTTCAAGTGACATGAAAATTTATGGCTAAATCTTCAGAAAGGAACCTTCTCTTTTCATGGACCATTTTGATTTGTGCTCAGAATTCACTTTGTGGGCACAAAGTTAGGAGCAAACTTTCAAGTTTCCAATCATTCCTGTGAAAAAAGGGGGAGCTAGTGCTTAACCCAGACAATAAAGTAGCCCTTAATATCTAGCTCTAGGGTTTAAAGAGGCAGCTGCTAGAGTGTACAAGGAAAGGCAAGATGGGAAGTAGAGTTGCATGATTTTAAGCACCCCTCATATGTTAAAACTAAAACAAAATTGGTAGGCCTGTACTAATGCTTCAGGACTAGTAAACATTTCCAACCACTGGTCCTGGACCAGTGATCATTAATGAAAGAAACTGCAATCTCTGCACACAGTCTATGTGACTGTCATGTTCTGAGTTCTGGAAAAAAATTATATATTGTCCTGGGTCAACCAAAATTTTTAAACTTAGCAAGCTTTATTTGTTTTTTTAAAACACAACATGCAAGATGCACAACCAGCAATAACTTAATTCCCATATGCTTCATAATACTATTTCTAGTTATTCAGGGTTCAATTTAAATGGCATGCTTGGACTGAGCTGTTAAAACATACAATTATATTCACTGAGGTTTTTTCTTGGCTTTATGCAGTAGCACCTTAGTGGTGTGAAATCAACGTCTACAATATTTTTAAGGTACTTTCCTCTCTGTGCTGCACACAGTTCCCATTCACTTTAATTGGTATTATGTACATATATCAACAGGGAACATGAGTCCATGGTCTCATTCTTTCTTCCCAGATTGTATGTTCCAGGCAACAGTAAAAGTATTAAATAAACTTTTCCAAGGTATTTCTGCTTTATGCACAGGGAGACTATTTTAAGTTAAATACTGATACTGTCTGTCTATGAAATGCCCTCGTTCTCACAGCACAGTAATAGCCAAAGTTCAACTTTGTTTGCTGTCTGATTCAGTACACCTCTATGCCGATGGACTACTTTGTTAGTTTATGCTACAATACATGAGTGCACATTATAGTAAAGTATGGAACACAGAACTAAGGAAAATAAGGAATTTAAATACATATATTTGGACTAAAAGAAATCCTACCATTGGCTTAGATGGAAATGGTAAAATTGTTTTTAAAAAATGCTGCGGCAAATGTAGAAGCATTCAATAAACATTTCTGTTTTTTTATTGGGAAAGAAGCAAGATGATGTACTTGAATCCGATGAGGTACTTTCCAGTCCATGAATAACTAAGGAAGACATTAAACAAGATTTACTGGAGATAAGCATTTTTATATTAGCAGGCCCAGGTAACTTGCACTCAAATGTCCTAAAAAAGCTGACTGAGGAGATTTGTGGCTTTCTGATGTTAATTTTAAATTTGGAATAAAGGAAAAATGTGAGAAGATTGCTAATGTTATGCCTATTTTCAAAAAGGGCAAGCACGGTGAACAGGGTAACTATAATCTGGATTAGTTTGACAGTAGTCTCATGTGAAATAATGGGAAAGCTGATACGGGATTAAATTAATAAAGAATTCAAGTGTAGGAATATAATTAACAGCACTCAACATAGTTTTATGGAATATAGGTCTCCAATAAACCTGCTGTCGTTCACTGATGAGATTACAATTTTGCTTCATAAAGGTAATTGTGTAGATGCAAAAAGCATAGACTTTTGTAAGGCATTTGAATCAATACCGCACAACATTCTGATTACAAATTTTGCACTACACAATAGCAATAAAGCATGAGCTAAATGGATTAAAATTTGGAAAACTGTCAGGTATCAAAAGCAGTTGTCAATGGGGAATCATCATTGAAGGGGGTGTTATTTGTGGAATTTTGCAAGGATCAACACTGGGCCTTGACACTATTCAATATTTTAATCAGTGATAAGGAAGTAACAGCAAAATCACTGCCGATAAAATTTGTGCATTGCACAAAGATTGGCGGGGTGGTAAATTTTGATGAGAACAGGGCAATCATACAGAGAAATTCGGAACACTTGGTAAGCTGTGTCCTTTAAAACAAAATGCATTTTACTTTCTCCTAATCCCTAGTTTTACATCTAAGGAGGAGTAATGCAGACCATACCTACAGAATGGGAGATTATCCTGGAAAGCAGTGACTCTGAAAAAGATTCAAGGACAAGCAACTAAACATACTTTCCCAGTGTGGTCTGTGGAAAAAAGGGCCAGGGTGATCCTTGGATGTATAAAAAGGGAGTAGGAATATGGAGATTGTATTTCTGTATACTGGATCACAAACCTATCAAAATTATATTTAAAACTTTAGATGTTTGTTTAAACTTTTACAGCAATATTTTGAAAAACAAAATTTTTTTGCAAAGACAATCCCTCCCAATGCAAACAAAAATAGCTTATTTAATTAAGAACGGTGTATATCTTGTCTCAAACATAAGGGCTCCGATTCAGAAGCTATGAAAGTAAATGAGAGGAGTTTTCACTGATTTCAATAAACACTGGAAAAGTATTTTCCCAAGGAGCAGTCTTAGGGTTAAATCCACACCTAGAATCAGAGGGCTACAGCTCCATTGATATCATTAGAGTTCCATACATGTACTTATGGTCTCAATTTGACCCATTGACTTTCAAACTTCTTGCACAGATGGAGGCTCTTAGAATTATCTTTCCATGGACCAATTTAAACCTCTGCTTCCAGGACCTCCCTCATCCTCTCTCTTAAATAAATGAACAAACAAAATCACTGTTTCCTCACTCTCTGCTTCTCTCCAGTACTTCTTTCCTCTCTTCCCTTTTCACTCTGAGGACCATCTCTTTGCTTTTCCAAATCAGTGACTTCTGACTGCTTCTCCTACTTTCTTACTTATCAGACCTCTTCCATTCAGCTGCCCAGTCTTACCTCTCTGCTGCGAAGCCTCCCTCTCTCAGTCCCTTTCATGCTTCTCTCTCAACCACCTTCTGTTACTTCTTGACCTCAGTGATCCACCCTGATATTTTCAGCAACCCTTCAGCTCCTCTCAAACAGCCTTGCTATTTACAATGCTCCAACATCACTGAAACTTGGGTGCATCTCTAGTAGCTCTATGGGACCACTGCTGATAGCCATAGTTACTTAGGCTGCATAGCAGGCTAAGATTTTCCAAGAATCCTCAGAGAATTAGGAGTCAAACTCTTGTTAAAATTCAGCGGGAGGTAGATGTCTGTCTCCTTTGATGAGCCAAGCCCACAATTTGATTGACTCAGCAGGAGTGCTGGGAGGTGTATTGTTTCATAGAATCATAGAATATTAGAGTTGGAAGAGACTGCAGGAGGTCATCTAGTTCAATCCCCTGCTCAAAGCAGTACCAACACTAACTAAATCATCCCAGCCAGGACTTTGTCAAACTGAGTCTCAAAAACCTCTAAGGATGAAGATTCCACCACCTTTTTAGGTAACCCAGTCCAGTGCTTCACCACCTGCCTAGTGAAACAGTGTTTCCTAATATTCAACCTACACCTCCCCCACTGCAACTTCAGATTATTGCTTCTTGTTCTGTCCTCTGCCCCACTGAGAACAGCCTAGCTCCTTCCTCTTTGGAACCCCCCTTCAGGTAGTTGAAGGCTGCTATCAAATCCCCCTCACTCTTCTCTTCTGCAGACTAAATAACCACAGTTCCCTCAGCCTCTCCTCGTAAGTCACGTGCCCCAGTCCCCTAATCATTTCATTGCCCTCTGCTGAACTCTCTCCAATTTGTTCACATCCCTTCTGTAGTGGGGGGACACAATACTCGAGGTGTGGCCTCACCAGTGACAAATGGAGAGAAATGATCACTTCCCTCAGTCTCCTGGCAATGCTCCTACTAATACAGCCCAATATGCTGTTGGCCTTCTTGGCACACTGTTGACTCATATCCAGCTTCTCATCCACTGTAATCCCCAGGTCCTTTTCTGCAAAATCGCTGCTTAGCTAGTTAGTCCCCAGCCTGCAGCGGTGCCTGGGATTCTTCCATCCTAAGTGCAGAACTCTGTACTTGTCCTTGTTGAACCTCATCAGATTTCCTTTGGCCAAGTTCTCCAATTTGTCTAGGTCACTCTGAACCTTATCCCTATCCTCTAGTGTATCTGCTTCTCCCCCCATCCCATGTAGTGTCATCTGCAAACTTGCTGGGCATGCAATCCATCCCATCATCCAGATCATTCAAAACAATTCTGCCCCCCACTCCAACCTCCCTCTAACACATTTCTAAACCGCAGCATAACAAATAGAGATGAGCTTTCAGTTTTCACAAAGCATGATTCTATTATCCCAAGTATGCTCATAATAATCCGTTTCCAGTACCTAAACAGTAAATATTTGGTTGTAGATTTATAAAGGGTAAGTTCTAAGCAGCCCTACAGCTTCTGACCTTTAACATGTCTGTTGTTACGAGTTAATGTTTTCTTTGGTGCATTTTTTTAACCTCTGCAGGCTTGAAGTTGAAATACATTTCTCCAGAAACCACTTTCTACCCACAATCATAAACAAATTACACTCTCTGTGTCAACATTTGCAACCAAGTCTCTAAATCATAGCGTGCTGGGATTGAATTGCTACCCCTATCATCTACCACTTACTGCTATCAAAGCATATAACTGGATTAGTGGGAAAACAGCTGTATTACTCATACATTTAAGCTCTTTCTAACAGCAGGTTTCCTTTCTGCAACAAGGCACAGCTCTTCAGATAGCAGAAATGCAAATCCCAGAGGAAATTATGATATATTAACCCTTGACAGTCTTTACATGATTTAAGTAGTTCAGGCAGCCCTTTCTCCCTGGATATAAATGCAAGGACCACATTAAATATGTAGAACTAAAGTGTTTAGCACATGCAGTTTTAAGCTTGTTGTTCCCCAGGATGTCTACATAAACCCAGCATGACTGATTAAATCACACTGTGCCACTTCCTAGAGCTGATTGACATGACCCTAAATCCCAGTCTCTCAAGTGGGGGCATGAATAGCTACATGAGGGTTTTGTGGGTCAACCTCTTGGCATAGTTTAGCTGTAGAACAGAGATCTGGATAATTTAACATCTCATTGCTAAACACTGCTGTGATTATTACATTTATCAAGCTGCAGAATATTGTTACTTTTTTGGCCAAAAGATACAAAAGGGAAAAAGGGTAACTGCTGATAAAGGGAAATCACACTTTGTAACTATAATTCTTCAAGATGTGCAGTCCCTACTTCTATTTCACCATAGGTATGCATATACTCCATGCATCGGAGATCAGAGATTGAAGGTGGTCCCCAAGGCATTGGGTATCTTTGGTGCCAAATAAGGGATGGTATCCTTTGGATGGACAAGGCTGGAAGTAGGAGGCTCTCAAATCTCTGTGTAGACTGAACTCTCTGGTGAGGAAAACATGGTTCCACCAAAAAGTCCCAACTCTCCAGAAGATTTGATCCAGTTCTATTGGTAGTGCCATTGGTATCAGTGTCAGAAAGCAATAGTTAGTAGATGGAATGGGAGATGAGCTTCTCCCTGGTGCGGGTTGGCCACTCGGGGGAGGAAGTGGGGAACGCTAGTCCAGGAGAAGAAACTATCCTCTGCTGTGGTGTTGTACATTGGAGCCTTATAAAGGCTGAGTCTTGTTGCCCTGGACCACTGGGGACAGTGTGAAGGAACTCAGGGTTGTCGGTGGTTCCTCCTGAGGCTGTGGTGGTATTGCTAGTGATGGAGTCTCCAACTGCATGGTTAACATCAGTACTGATGGTTTGTGGGCCTTCAGCTTTCAGTGCTTTGCTTTAGTCAGTACCAAGGTTGGTGTTGATGATGATGCGGGGAGTGGTTCTGAAATAGCCTTGCTCCTGTGCCCTTTTAGATCATGATCTTGAGACTTAAGAAGATTTAAGTACTTATGTCCTGAGCAGAAATACATGCCCAACTTGGAAGGAAAAGAATCCTTTCTTTTACAAGGTGTAGGAGGAGATCTAGTTTTACGTTTATGAGTGACTCTTATTCTTGTGAGAAGGCTAAGATAAGGTTCCTTCACTCTAGTCGTTCCCATTGCTGAGTCAGACATCAAGCTAGGTTGAGCACACTTGATGTCTCAGGCCAATATACAGGGTCTGGATCTGACTGTGGTCTCGTGGCATGTTCCATTAGATGCTTCCGAAGCCAGTGTTCTTGTGCCTGCCACATTTAGCTGGGAAAGGAGAGGCAAACACTGTCTTTAACAAAGACATGAGCTTCTCTGAGGCAGTAAAGGCAGCGGTGGTGGCCATCACTGACTGAAAAGGGGTGGAAGACAATTCTTAAAGCCTGGGCACCTGGGCATAATCTAAATCTTGCACTGGGGAATAGGGGGATTCCCTGAGGTGGGGATTGTGACCTCGCATGAGGCCTGTGGGGCTTAAGGTGGTCAGCTGGGCCAATTAACTGCTCAGGATGCACCTGGAGGAGGAACCAGAGAGTAGGGATTAATTGGATGAGGCTCATTTGGATGGGAACAAGAGGGGCCTGTATAAAGTCCGGGAGCTGAGAGCAGTTGGGCTGCTTCAGGGAAGAAGTGTGGGAAGTAAACATGTTCTGGAAGAAGAGAAATGTGTTTGGGGCTATAGGGGCAAGTAGCCTACCCTGGGAGAAGGGAGTTTGGGGCTGGTGAACCCAGAGAAGGAGGGAGAGCCAGAAGGTAAGGAAAGGCTAAGGGGAAAGTCAGCAAGATCTGGCTGATGATTAGAAGGCCCAGATGGAACGCTGTGCAGAAGGTGGGCTCAGGTTCCTCCACCAGCCATTGGGCAAAGTGGCTCCATACAGGCAGTGAATGGGAAGACTGCAGGTAAGGAAAGACACTTATACCCAAGAAGGGGGAGGCATGCATAATGACCAAGCCAAAGAGCTGAATCATGAAAAGGGAACACCCTGAGTGACACACAGAGAGAAAGAGAGAAGCAGTAGGGCTCACAGCAAGCAACTGGAAAGAGCTGACTCCCCAGAGTGTCCAGATAGAGGTACCAGCTGCCGTGAGTGGACCCCGTGATAGGGGAACTATGAAAACCACTAACAATAACTACCAATATAAGCTTTCAAATATCAAGAGGAAAGAATGTCAAAGAAGATCAATTCCAGGAACTGAAGGATTTCAATTTACACAATGAGGCAACAGGAAAGAAGTGAAAAGGCTTTGGTCCACATTGCTGATTATACCTTCAGTATGAAGTATAAGCAGAGCAACTGTGTAAGCACAGACCAGCGGACACTACTTGCTAGAAATTGCCAATCTCAGATACATAAGAACATAAGAATGGCTGTACTGGGTCAGAACAAAGGTCCATCCAGTCCAGTATCCTGTCTACCAACAGTGGCCAATGCTAGGTGCCCCAGAGTGAGTGAACCTAACAGGAAATGATTAAGTGATCTCTCTTCTGACATCCATCACTCCCCTCTGACAAACAGAGACTAGGGACACCATTCCTTATCCATCCTGGCTAATAGCCATTAATGAACTTAACCACCATGAATTTATCCAGTTCTGTTTTAAACCCCGTTATATCCATGGAGCATATGTGTATCTGCAGTGAAATACAGATAGGGACCAGAACACAAAGAACAACCTACAATTCTTGCTAAGGTTAATATAAGACAACTGACTAATACTAGGGCCAATTACCACTCAGATTTTTATTTATTAGCTACAAACATTGTTAACCAGTAATATGGGCCACTGAATAAAGTTATAGTTCTTTCACATTAATAAAGAGCTTTGTTTAGTTTCAGGGGGAATCAATTTGGAATCGTTAACATGATTATTGCTATTATTATGAACATGAGCTTTCATGAACATAATACCATTCATCCAAATGATCCTTAGATCGTTGTATGACGTATAGATGGGAAGAATTAGATTACTTTAGGCTTAGAAAATAATCACTGACCCCACTACACTTTAATTGCATAAACCATCAGGTTTTTCTGTAAAAAGGAGAAAAGCAAACATATAGAAATGTTTAAAATGGAAGAATCCCATATTCAGCTGAAAGTGAAGCTGAGGCAGCACATCCTGCAGAGTTTGCTGTGTGCTGAATACATGTAATTTAAAACAATCTAGTTTTTATTTATCTTTATTTTGGTAGTTTGTTTACTTTTTGTGTTTCACTCTGGTAAGCTATTAGATAGTGGTAACCAGTTTAAGTGAAACACAAAAGGTAAAACAATTAAAATCAATAATCACCACAGCAATTAATGTCAATTTTGTGTTTGGTGAATGCCACCTACACTTAAGTTATATAACAAATTCCTTATAGTGGAATATTTTATTCTCATTATCATCATCATTTATATATATTTAGTGCCATGCTGTCAGTGTTTGACTTGGCTTTGAGATTTTGGCTGGCCTCTAGAAAAATCGAAGAAAGCAAAAACAATATAAAAATATAAAAACAACATTAAAAACAAAATATGACTGAACCAAAGTTGTTCTATGTTTACTTCCACTGCCTGAAGAAAACCTTGTGGCGGTAAAATCATTTTAAACTTGGTTTCCTATTTGTGGCATGCACATCCTGTTTTCTTGTCACAGAAAGGAAAAAATGTCATAATTGAAATCCAATCTTGTCTTAAGACTGCAATCCAAAATAGGGTTTTAAACACTTAACAATATAGGCTATAAAAACTGAATTGTGATACTGAAAGGATATAGCCTATTTTTAAGCAGTATATACACACAACACTACCACCACTTTCCAAACTGCAGTACATAAATATATTTAAAAGATGTCATATTCTGTTGTGCACAGATCCGTGGGCCTTGACTTCCCATGCGTATGAATGCTCTAAGACAAAAATATCCTTCACTTCCACAATGAAGTCTAAAAACTAGCACACATCACAAGAGCATCACAGATGTTCGCTGGATTAGAAAATGTATTGATATTCTGCAAGTTATAATTCAACTGCTGATCTTACTGTGAAAGCATTCAAATAGTATTTAACTCTTTTTGATGCAATCAGTCTTTATTTTCATAGAGTACCGGATCTTGCTTGCCCAGCTCACCTGAGTAAACTGAGGAGGATTTCCCAAATATTCAAAAGGATATATGAGCAACAGGAAAAAAAAACCCAATTGCTCCACCTTAAAAAATGTGGAAGAAAGAAAAAACAGAGCATAAATTTCCCTATGTACATGATTGTGCATGTATGTTCATGTACACATATTTCAGCAGGCACTCTGGTCATGCTAGATATAGTTAAAGTTTGGTCACGTCTAGGGCTGGGAATGGTATTCGTTGTGAACAGTGTTCGTCATTCCAAATTATTCAACTAATGTGTCATGAAAACAAAATGTCCATATATGACCTCATGAGATTCCTATGTGCATTTGCTATTCATTATTAGCTGTGCATGGTTGGAGTGCAGGCTACAGAGGTCCTGGATCAAGGCAGGACCTGAACTAAATTCTCCATTGTGGTCAGGTGGAAAGCCTGAGAAAAGGGCCAGAGGGGCTGAGC
>ML677341.1:14359079-14612890 GCA_007922305.1 Dermatemys mawii | reverse complement strand
AGGGACTGGCTGAAACCAGATAAAAACCTCCCAGTTAGTCAGGTGGGCTGTGGGTGTCAGGAGCTGTGGAAGGAAGTTATGCTGTTGGTGAGACTGAGTGGTGGACAACATATCATACAGAAGGAAGGAGGCCCTGAGGTAAGGGTGAAGTGGAGTTTGAAGAAGCGGAGACGGCTGTGGGGAAGTAGCCCAGGGAATTGTATTGTGTTTTGTGCCTAAAAGGTCAGCCATCTTAGCTGATACTATTAGGGTCCCTGGGCTGGAGTCCGGAGTAGAGGGCGGGCCCAGGCTCCCCTCTTTCTGTCTCCCCTAATTAGTTACTGAGAAAGGGAGGTCACTCCGGGGCCTGGATAAGTTTCTGAAGCCCCTAAATCTGCCAGGAAGCGCAGGACCCACAAATACAGACTCAGAACTTTGTCACTATATATATACATATATATGTGTGTGTGTGTGTCCCTTCCCTGACAATGACATGATAGATTGCAAAGACATGAGATAATGCAACCATCTCATTTTGTCCATTCATTTCCACATAAAACCACTCAGCCTAACACAAACTGAATAATTAAGGAAACTCAAACTTTCAAGTGTGCCCCACATAACCAACCAAGGATAACCTACAGGTACCATAACTGAGTAATATTGAACTCTTAGATCGGTAAGACTATAAAGTTCTTGTCTAAAGCAGCAGGAAAAAAAATAAACTTGGGACCAGATCCTCAGCTGCCCAAAACTGGCATAGCTTCATTGAATGCAATAAGCCATGTAATTTACACTGGCTGAGGGTTTGGCCCTTTTCTCTTAAGCTGGAGAAGTTGCAGAAGGACCAAACAATTAGATTTCAATTCATGTTGGCAGGCATCACTATTTTCATCGTAGAAAAGGTTTTTCTCCTTTAATAAACAGCTGAGCATGAGGTATTTTCCACTGCAGTTCAAACCAAAGAAAACCCTCTAATTCAATATTAAGAACTTTAAGGCAGAAGATGCTACTTCCATTAAAGCTTTCTTCTTTACAAGTAGAAGAGAGGTCTAACTAGACTGACAGCTAAAAGATGAAGCAGTAAATGGTCTTCAAAGAGATTTTTGGTAGTGTTATTTCAGGACTTTTTCTCTGCAGCCTGGTTATAATTTATCAATAGAAGTTGAAAATCATCTCCAAAATCATTATGTAGTTACTCACCACACATACTGTCTCTTGGCTTTAAAGGTCTGTCAGTGCTTCCATTCTAAATTCCTATATTTAAAGTTGTATAGTTCAGTCATAAAAAGATAAAAAATGCTCCAGGATAAGCCATGGCATTCTAGGATTCCTCACTTTTTAAAAACAAACTACAGCAAAATAATCTCACAGGTTTGCAGTTTAGGACTTCGCATATTGAATCCTAGGCAAGAGCTTGAAAAGCAAATGCTAGTCCAAGAGACTGTTCTAAACTGCAATATTTCTTGAATTTACAGGTTTAGGAATGAAAGTTAAAGAAAGGAACTCTAGTTTTTTGAGTCTACTGTCCACATAGGCATAAGTTTGGGAGATATATCTCCTCCCCTCTCAAGCCTGAGCTTTATTATCCTTCCAGAAAACTATATTCATACCAGTCCTCCAGTTACACATGGATGCCAGGAAACCAGAAGAAAAAGGCAATTACTATCATTACATGGCATATAATCCTGGTGTAGTACACAGGCTGAAGAGTAAGACTTTTCAAGGGTAGCAACTGTTGCCGACGAAGAAATAAAAGCCCTTCTGGTGTGCCAGTTTGATTGCAATGTGAAAATAAGCAATTTTCAAGCCAGAAGTCCAGAACAAGTCCTAAGAGGCAAGGGCAAGAATGATGGAATCCAGGGTCAGCATGTTGGACATCAACTTCCTGATGTAATAGGTCTATCTGTGAAGATTCGTAATGGAGCAAAAGTCATCTTTGTTTTTCAGCATGAAGAAATACCTTGAACAGAAGCCTCTCCCCTCTGTAGCACTGAGGCAATTTCACAGATTCTAAGGCCAGAAGGATCCACTGTGATCATCTGGTCTGACCTCCTGTCCTACAAAGGCCATATAACTTCTCTAGCCCCATTCTTGGGGCAAAATCCATCTTTGCATTGAGAGGCATCTCATGAGAGGGACACTTGCCAAGGAATTGGGAAGGACAATTCAGATACAGCAGGAGGTGGAATTTGATCAAGTAACTGAACTGAATAATCTTTAGCAGTCAATAATTCATAGCAATTCCGCTCCCTTCTGCTAGGAAACAGAGCAGATGGTCTGCAAAAGGAGGAAAAGAGGGTCAGGAGAGCCACATGCAAGCTGGTTCTAGGCTTTCAGGTAATACTTTAACCTTCAGGCTAGCAGGTGAAACAGGTGTATGGGAAGCTGACGTTGCAACTATCTCTGTCTAGCATGCTTCTCTGTACCTTGTCTTCTGTCATAAAGAGTGGAGTTTTTGGACATAAGAACAGAAACCATCAAGTGAAAGACGTGTCTGATAACCAAACAAAGATGATGTAATGCTTCCTTTGCTCAGGCTGTATGGACCCTCCCCCCACTGACCTTGCAATGGACCTGTTTTGCTTTATCTCTCATCTGCACAATGGTCCTCTTCACTATGCTAAAGAATGCCCCTCCCACACTCACTAATGAGAAAATGTGTAACTCAGCTCTTTGCCTCAATTAAGTGTGAGCATGGAGAATTTAATCCAAAAGTAAAGACAACAGATTATGTCTGTTGTAACTGCCCTAACAGAAGTGTCAGAGCACAATGCTTGCTTGACTCTATGTCCCCCTAAAACAACCTCTACTTATGCTCCAGACAAATGATCTAAGCAGTGGAAGTATCTGATACCAAAGCTGAAAGAGCTATCCTGGCCTGCTAACTGTCCATATAGATCTACAATTCCAGAAGAACAAACCTTTCTTCCTTAAAAAGCTCTTCTTCTTTGTCACTTTACCAGACAGAAAGGAACAACCTGGTTAGAAGCAACAACCTGGTTAGAAGCCCTTCATCATCTTTCTAGCTGCTAAGACTACCAACATGTAAAAGTGGTTGAAGAAATTCTGGAGTCCTTGCCAAGATATGGGAGACAGGCAATCAGCTTTCCTTGGTGCTGCAGGAGCTAATCCTAGCATCAGCCATATGTCAATCCGGTTCCTTAATCTGAAGAATATTTTCCCTTAATTATTCCTGGGGGAATTCTGAACCACTGTGCAAGTGCAAAATTCATGTCCCATTCAGATTTTTTTCTCTATGGAAAATACATTTAGCCAGAGAGGAGCTGCAGTTACATGTTTCTCCTACCCCAAGAACAGAGAGCAGCTGGTTGACTGGCAGTAAAAGTCAGCAGCCAGCTGTGATCCTCACAGTGCCCTGTGGGATATGGGGGAGAGAGAAACAAAGTGGGGCACATAGACATGGAGCTAACGGGGTGTGGCGGGAGATCATGGACTAGGATTCAGAAGGGCTACTAGGGGGCAACAAACTGGGGCAGGGATGGAATGGGGGTGCAAGGCCACATAGGAATAGGGAGCAAGGAGTGCAGGGCTACCTGGGGACAGGAGAGTGGGGTAGCTAAATGGGGGCAGAGGGTCCCATGGGGCCAGAGGTAGGGGGTCCTTGAGTGGGGGAGCAGGACCAAATGTTGATAGTCGGGGTGCAGGGAGACATGGGGATGGGAGAAGAGGGATGCATGGACACATGGGGACAGAGACAGAGGTTCTTGAATGAGAGACTAGGGGTCAGCCAGGATCTGCATGGGGAGACTCCCTAACAATCCCTCCCACCTCCCCCCAAAAATATTTTATACTTCTCCCACCAATCCCCAACAGCCCTCCAGATTAACTCCCAGGTGCATTCCCAGAAATTACTTCCTTCTCCCTCAGCTCCTCTGTTACTCGACTCCCCCAGTCTGGGATTTGATGTTACAACCCCACCTACGCCATTCACATGGAGATTGCTGGGTATCAGCTTCCAGCTTTTCAGTCCTGTCAGTACTGCCTAGGAAACTCATTCCAGGAGTCTTTTGGTGAAGGACTGGTGAATGATGATGGTGAGATACTAGGATGATGGAAACTGTTGATACCAGTAGATTGTCCAAACAAAAGAGTTTAATGTGTAACCTGCGGTGCACAGTAGCAGGATGCACACTCTGGAATGTCACAACCTTCACCCAACAGAGAGCTGAGGCGCGAAGGCCAGAGGATGCTTTGTCTGCCCTGCAGAGCCTGCTAATTCGGCTATGTGGTTCTTGCCATTGTACAAAGAGCATTTTCCACCAGGAACTTGAGGCTTGATAGTCATTATCCATATATGATTCTTTCAGCCATTTAAGCTCTGACCATTCACCCAGACCATTAATTTCTATATTAAACAACACACTCTTAACCATTTGTCATGATGTACCATGAGCTGCACTAAATTATACCAGCTGAGAATTTAGTCTGCTATACACAGTTATAAATGACTAAACAAGTTGAAAGTCAGTGGAGAATCTACTCCTTACTCTCATATTATTCTATCTCAGATAAGCAGCTATCATATTTTCCTCTACTAAGGCTGGGAAGCATGAGATGATCTCAGTAGAAATTGCACATGCAAAGCAGATGAATAATGTTCAATAGAGAGCAACAATGTGGATTAGAAAAGAAAATTTTGCTCTAATAAACCAAAATTTTCTTAAAATTAAGCTTTCTCACATCATGTTAAAAAAATCAAACTTTGCCTTGCACAGTCCTGGATCTCAGCCAATCACTTCTAAGTTCAAATCCTCATGTCTCCAAGTTCCAGTGCTTTTCATTATAACTAATACAATGTTTGCATGATATATTTCAGCTTGGCAGGACTGTGTGTCCAGTTTCAGACACAACCATGTACTCAACTGTGGCCCAGAAAAGAGCCTTCTTGTATCATTGCTGCCAGTACCAGTTACTGAAATAATTGATACTCACTGAAACTACATTCACGAAATCATCATCTGACAAGGTTTCTAGCATCTCAATGACAGAGGTTCGGATCAATTTCAGTGTCAGTCCACTAACGCTCCCACTCCTGCATAATAGAGAAAATAAATTAAAAAATTGATTGAATGAGTTCAGTTGAAAACATACAGTGGAACTAGATTTTATAAACTGGCTCCCATATTTCCATACTCAAGATTGCTCCAAAAGTGCTTACTCAGCCCCAAGTCTCCCCTTTAAGAGTTGTCTCAGAACATAACAAGAGCATTACCAGGATTCCCAACAAGTTCCTAGTACCAGTTTTGGTGTTTGCTAGATTTAGGTAGCCCTAGATAAGTGTTCAGACAGTATTTGCTATACAAAATAAAAGTTCCAGGGTTGGTCTACAAGCCATAACTTTGTGGCTCATAGGAACAGTTCTGTCATCTGACCCATACTGACACATCCTTTTCTCATGTTCAATTGATGACTGCCTTGAGAATTTATTACATGCAAATTGTGTGTTCCCTAAATATTCTTCTACGCTCTTATACTCAGTCAGCGTGTTACATTTTCAGGGGTCTAAGTTGCAGCATGTTTGTTTCAGGACAAAGCTCAAACCGGGGTGGTGGAGAGGTGGAATTGCAAATGCTGATAAAACATCCCCCTGCAAATAGAAGTATTTGACTGCATTTAAAAGCATCAAATACAATCTGTCCCACTGAGGCAGAGAACCAATGAATAGATTTCATAAAGCGATCTCTGAGACACTTCAAGTCTGATGGTTCTCCCAGACTCTTAACATTGGTTTAACAAAGGAAATCTTGTCGGGGTACAGAGAAATGTTTTTTTTTATCAATTTCTTCCCTTAGTCTTCATACAGCATGGAATAAACTCTGAGTATAAATATCAAACCAGAGGCAGACTTATTCACACAATGGGAAATAGCAACTGCAAATTTGTCATAGTATTTTATAACATAATCTTCATTAACATTATTGTAATGTAGAACAACTCCATTTGAATAATGGAGCAAATCAATACAGCTACAGTCCCTAAAATATGCCATTTTACCCTCAACATTCATTCCCCTGGTATTTAATTTTGGCTTTACATTCAGAACTGTTTTTTTAAATCAGAGTATTCACATATTAAAGTTTTTATTTTGAATGTTTGGAGATTAACGTTTTGACAGCTTTGAAGAGGTCGGACTTTAGGCTTTTGAACAGGTTAAGATAAACTGTGGAGAGCTAGAATACAAAACATTAAGCATACATGAGTTCTCATCTTTTTGGTCACCAAACCATGCTAATAAATTCTCAGACAAATCCAGCTCCTTGCTTTTCATAATTTCTTTTGGGTTTCATAACAAGCTCTGGCATTCACCTGAGATATTTTCAATTGGTTACTTCAGTAATTGAGATATTGACAATATAACAACATCAGATGGACATAAAGACATCCTAATATCAAGGCAGTTTTTTCCAACAATTCAAATGTCTTATTTTCAACCTCATCGCTCCTTCAACTTGCAAAAGTTTGTTAAAAAGGTGGCAAATAGCTTTTCATCTCTCCAGTATTAATATCCAGCCTTTAAACACTTACGCATCAACTAAAATAAGCATGTCTTTTGGAGATGCAGCTCCTTGGATGTACCTGAAACAAACAAATGAAAAGATATGAAACATAAAAACTTGAAAACACCACTCTAGCATTTGATCCACTGTAGCATCTGATCTCTAAACCCAAGTCTAGCTGAACCAAAGGATCGCCCCAGTTGCATCTCAGTAGGAGATTCATGAACTGTCACTTTATCATTGCTTCTCCTTCTAGGTAGACCAAGGTTTAAGTAACAATAGCAAGACCCAGAGGTAGGATGTAGGAATTCACTATTCTTGTATGTCAACAACAGAGACGGGTGAATAGGATTTTAGAGCTAAATATATCTTGATGACAAGTTACCAGGTGAATTATTTCAGCAGCCTGACTTGGGCAAAGATGTTTTTCTAATGAGAGTACAGTAAAATGTGGCAAGAGCAACCACTCATGGGAATTAGTAAATGTGCTAGCTTGTAAGATGTCATCTCTCTTCAAAGGAATGGCACTGCCACCTTTCCTTCTGAACTGCTGCTGGCAGCAGCACTGCCTTCAGAGCTGGGAGACCAGATAACAGTTTCTTCACAGTTAAATTATAAGGGGGAAATGTTCTGTGGCCGCTGCAAGTAGTTGCTCATGACAGTGGTCTCTCAGGTAGGTTTGACAGTATACTTAACCAATAAAAATAAAAATGAGCAAAAAAATAATGAGAAAATACAGTGAGAAAAATGGAATGGTACCCTGATGGAAAAAATGTTAAAAATCAGCACTGAAAAAGAGCATTTTAAGTGAATGTCCACTCTCTGGTGACCATAGATCTAGCCTAATTCTCTAGGACTGTGTTTGTAAATTATTCTGGAAAATAGAATGGTTCATTTTGATCAGCATAATTTGGTTTGGTTTGTTGCCTTCAACCCAAGTGTTTAATGGTCTGATCATCATGCCACCTGGATACTTGTCTTTATCATGAAAATTCCCTTTGTATAGCAATATGACATAGCGTATGTGTCATCTACCCAGAAAGCTGAACTGAGCTTACAAAGAAAGAGAAAATATTTTAACATTTGAACTTCAAGTCCTCAAAAATTATCAGAAGAGGGTTTAGTGTAGTGTTTAGCACACATTTACTACTGATTTTGTCTTTTATCAGAATATGTACTGTCTCGACAATTTCGTGTGCTTCATTACTCCAAAGAAAGCTTACCATGGTCTTCTGCGAACATCATATAGATCTATCTTGTTTGGAGTTCGGCTTTTATCTACCCATGGAGAGGCTATACATGAAAGAAAAGAAAATATACTGTACTCATTTCAGTATATTGCACATTATTTGGATAAAGTAACCATGCTAAAGACTTTCAGAGAACTTAAAAAACCCTTTAATATGTGATATATCAATATTTCACACTATTAGCACTATATAACTAATAATGTGGTAGGAAGGTAGAATTGTTTTTTATCTTCTTACACTTTACTAAAAATATTGTTTTTATTAAAACAGTTCAAAGGGAAGTATTGCCATTGTCTTCAATGGTTCCAGAATTTAACCCAAAATATTTTTGGGATGGGCAACAACCTTTTAGGAGAAGCAGATGCCCTATGAAACCAGCTTTTAAAAATATTCCAGTCTATGGAAATGCAAGCCTGATCCAAAGCTGATTGAAGTTTACAGGAGTCTTTCCAATTATTTAAATGGGCTTTGGCTGAAATCCTTAATTAGGAAAGATTTAGCATATAAGTATCCTGCAAATAACATGCAACTAACCTATGAATGTCTGCAAAACTGCAGAAGAGGGAAATTTGAATAAATCAAAAAGATTCTAAATTTTTGTAATACATCAGTCCCATTGTCCTCTACACAAACATATCAAGACAAGCTATTTCCAGAGGACAGAGATATTAATAATTTCTCTCTCTGCACTTTTGGAATCTGGAGAGCTTTCAGGTGATTAAGCAAAGCAATAAAGGTATCTGGGATAAATTCTGATGTCGGGTACGCTAATGTAAATCCAGAATAACTATTTACCAACAACCCATGACCATATGTACCATCAACATTATCATTATTTATTATTGAGTACCAATAATAGGATCAATCCCTGAGCAAAGTCGGGGATGATGAACTTCATGTGATGGACAAAGGAGTTCTGTCCCTCCTGATGATATTAGATTTTATGCTTGTGACAAGCTCCATTTCCAACATTTCAAACAGTCTTTCTATCTTTTTTCATATCTCTCAAGTCACACTGATTCCACTAAGTCTTTCTAAAATAACCATTATCATTTTTAACATAGGCCATATATTATTTTTGTCTGAACTAAAGTGTAAGCCTCTTGGGGCAGGGAACACATATTGTTATTTGTGCAACACCAATTGCATTGTTGATGTTCAATAAATAATTAGAGAGAACTTTAAAAGTATAAACACACACACAAGATTAGGTGAACCTGATTCAAAAATTCAGTTCCAAACTTCTCTGACCTTTACATAAATTGATATGCAATCTGAGCTTTGTAGGCTGGGTGCATCTCTACACAAAAGCTAAATATAACACAGTTATATACCAATGTATATAGAGAAACTGAATATGAATTACAGGGCATTCAATTCATAAAGGACTATAATGATTCTATATTGTTATTGACCATTGTCTGCATTGCCCTCTGACTACTCAAATACAAACACTTGCACAAGGTGCAACCCACAAAAGATAAAACCAAAAATATATAGCACTTTGATTCATAGAGAAAACATGGAGTACGGTCTTCTAAACCACAACAGCTACAAAGCACTTCATATTCTCTATGTGAAATTTCCAGGTCTGAGAGAATATCATTTTTAAGAATAACTGGACTTCAAATTTTTGAGCAAGTTTGGCAACATTTAATGAGATATACAAAGACTTAAAACACAGTATAACAGCAATTCATTAATTCAGATGCCCTGGATGGAACAAGAATTTGTGTTTCCTTAGTGCTGATTATATCTAGTTTCATATTTCATATTTTGTGATCTACACAGACAAATTCATTTATTAAATCTGATCTGAAGATTCTTGCTTGAAATATTCCCTCTGGGAGTTAAGAAATTTGTATTTAATTTATTAATTTAGGTTTATTTTAATTGTGTAATCTAGGCAAACATACAAAATGTAATTCAAAATACAAACAAAATCAAACTGTGCTGATGCCCACAATTACCGACCTTGCCCAGGGAATACAAAATAATCCTTTACCAAACCCTCCCACCCAATCAATGTCTCCTTGAGAAAGTCTGGGAGAGCAGACAGTTCAGGGAGGTCCATTAATATTAACCCAAAGCATCTTTTAAAATATCTTGGTTACATCATTAAAAATGATAATATATGATGATATAATGATAAAAATCATTATAAATGATTATAATAATCCTGAGCAATTTGTTGTGATAATTGAATTGGAAAAATGTTTGGATTTTCCGGTGTGGTCAGTTTTATTTCAGATTTTAAAAAATAGATCTGACTCCTTAATTGCTATCTGCAATCTTAAGTTACAATTAATAATTCAGATAGAAGAGGAAAGATTGTCCTACACAGGAGTGTTTCTAACCTCAGTCTTTTGGGCTACAAATGTAGAGATTTGGACTTTTATTTAAGCTGGAAACAATCTTTTGAAGGGATATATTAACAGACTTGCTCCTCAGATCATCAATTCATAGACTTTAAGGCCAGAAGGGACCATAACAATCATTTGGTCTGATTTCCTGCATATTGCAGGCCAGAGACCTTCATCCACTCCCTCCTGTAACAGACTCATTAGCCTTGGCTGAGTTACTGAAGTCCTCAAATCATGACTTCAGATTACAAAGAATCCATCATTTACTGTAGTTTAAACCTGCAAGTGACCCATGCCTCCAGGGTCTCTGCCAACCTGACCTGTGGAAAATTCCTGCCTGACCCCAAACATGGTGATCAGCAGAACCCTGAGTATGTTGGCAAGACCTAGCAGCCAGATACCTGGGAAAGATTTCTCTGTAGTAACTAATAGCCCTCCCCATCTCTTGTCCCATAGCAGTCATTGAAGATTTTTGCTACTAGCAGTCACAGATGGATGCCAGCCATTGTAGGCAGTCTCATTATATCATCCCCACCATAAACTTATCAAGCATAGTTTTTAAGCTAGTTAATTTTTTTGCCTGCACTGCTCCCCTTGGGAGGCTCTTACAGAATTTCACTCCTCTGATGATTAGAAATGTTTGTCTAATTTCAAGCCTAAACTTGTTGATGGCCAGTTTATATCCATTTGTTCTTGGGTCAACATTGATGCTAAAGTTAAATAACTCCTCTCCCTCCCTGGTATTTGTAAAGAGCAATCATATCTCCCCTCAGCCTTCATTTGGTTAGGTTAAACAAGCAAAGCTCCTTGAATCTCCTCTCATAAGGTATGTTTTCATTTTCTCTGATCATCTCAGTAGCCCTGCTCTGCACCTGTTCCAGTTTGAATTCATCTTACTTAAACATGAAAGACAAGAATTGTACACAGTATTCTAAAAGTGGTCTTGCCATGTATACTGGCAATAACATTTCCCTATCTCTACTGGAAATACCTTGATGCATCCTAGGATTGAGTTAGCCTTTTTCACAGCAGCATCACGTTGGTGACTCAGTCATTCTGTGATCAACCAGTACACCCAGGTCTTTCTTCTTCTCTGTCGCATCCAACTGATACGTCCCCAGTTTACAGCAAACTAAGTGCATGACCTTGCACTATTCACTATTAAATGTCATCCCATTTCTATTACTCCAGTTTTCAAGGTCCTCCAGATCTTCTTGTATGATGTTCCGGTCTTCCTGTATATTAGCAAGGCCTCCCAACTTTGTGTTAACTACAAATTTTATTAGCACACTCCCACTTTTTGTGCCAACATCATGAATAAAAATGTTAAATAAGATTTGCCCCACAACAGATTCCTAAAGAACTCCACTAGTAACCTTCCTCCACCCTGACAATTTACCTTTCAATATGACCCACTGTAGTTTCCCCAGCTGCTCATCTACCTTTCAAGTCTTATATTAATCCCCATCTTCCCTAATTTAATAAACAATTTCCTATGTGGAACTGTATCAAATGCCTTACTAAAATCAAAGTGTATTAGATCTGCTGCATTTGTTTTTTCTAAAAAAATCAGCTATCTTCTCAAAGAAAGAGATCAGGTTGATCTAGCACAACCTACCTTTTGTAAAACCATGTTGTATTTTAGTTATTGTGCTGTTTATCTCTGTCTTTAACTATTTTCTCTTTCAAAGTTTGTTCCAAGACTTTGAATACAGTTGAAGTCAAACCAATGATCCTATAATTTCCCGGATCACATTTTCCCCCTTTCTTAAAAATAGGTACTATTTTAGCAATTGTCCAGTCATAGGGTATGATCCCTGATTTTACAGATTCAGCTGGTGCAAACTGTCATAACTCTACTGAAGCCCATAACACTATACTGATTTAAACTACCCAAGGATCTCGCCCAGGTATAGCTAAATGTTTCATTTCATTAAAATGATAATATAATTTAAATGACAAATATTCTTTTTAAACCAAAAATTCTGGATGCTCCAGAGGAATAGACAATGAAATTTGTTGATGGCATTTCACTGCTTTAATCTGAATTTGAGTGCAATCTATAGTTTATCAATATTTAAAGCTTGGAAATGCTGTCTATGTCAAGATAAGTAATTATAGATCCATATTATATAGAAACTTCATTAGAAGGGACGTTCTTCTCTAAGGGCTGCATACTGCCTTGGATCTGCATGCAGAACACCTACTATTGTTAATAAGCACAACTAGAGTTTGACTAGTCACATCTATACTGCGATGAAAGACCTGTGGAATGGCCAAGGTCTGCACGGATCAGCAGACTCTGGCTTGTGGGGCTCAGGCTGAAGGGCTAAAAAATGTAGTGTACACCTTTGAGTTCCAACAAAAGTCCAAATGTCTACATTGTGGTTTTTAGCACCCCCAGCTTGAGTGTGGCAAGCCTCAGTTAATTGACCAGGGCTCAGAGACTCAGTGGTTTGGGGGTTTTACTGCAGTGCAGATGTACCCTATATAGCTCCAAGTCTGTTGAACATAAAAGTAAATTATGTGACAAGATATTAGATAATTATTCTACTAGCATTATTAACATTCAAGATTTCATTTACTTTCATTTCTAAAATCTATTGATTTAAATACCCATTTTAATCAGATACACTGGAACCTGACTTGTAGAGTGCATTAGAGACCCACACCATTATGTTTCATTATAGAATACTATTACCCTTGAACTATGTCAGCACTGCAGGGTTCTTTGTTGCACACAATATATTTTAGTCATGGTCTTGTCTATTCTTCTTCTTCTTCTTCGGCATATGGTTAGACTTTATACAATATTGATTTGATATCCCTTCTTTGTCTAATCTTTGCATTATGGAGATAAAGGTTTGCATAGATTTCATGCTAGATTTATGTTGTTTTGTTGTTTGATAAGCTATACTGTTTTTTAATGTATTTATTAGAGCTTTGATTGCACCAAGTCTATTTTGCCACAAGCTTCTTAATAATCATTACCCAAATTATCTTTATTCTTCAAATCATCTTTTCCCCAAAATGGAAAATTTTAGAATGGTTAATAATTAGTGAGAATGTTGGCATGCATAGATGATAACTGAACATGGATCAGACAGCTATTTCTTAAATGGAAACTGCATTTTATATTCTCTTAAGAAAATGTTCACATTGGGGCTGTGTAGCAGGGTGCTGGTGCAGAGGCACCTAATCAGCCCCTGCTCAGCCAGCCCCAATCAGGGGAGATTGGGGCTGGGGAAAGCCCAATGCCTGGCCTGTGGATTGACTACACCTGCTGGCCTGAGGGCTATAAAGGCTGGAAGGAGCAAAAAGGAATGGGGGGATGGCTAGAGCAAGGTCAGTCTCCAGGCTGAGGGCTGCTGCCTTTGTGAGGAGCCAAACAAAGCCTCTAAGTTGTATATAGTTTAACACTGGTGGTGGGCACTGCATTGCACTGTAAGAGAATAAAGACACAGGTGTTGCACAGCGAAAGCCTCTCTGAGCTTTATTTGGGCAGCCAGTGGGCTGCAGGAAGAGGGGGCCAGCAGACTCTGTTACAGGCTGACAGTCAAGGAAAATATGCATAGGTGACCCCAGTATCAGGCTAGATAAAACTGGCTTACCAAGACAGGACATTTGAGGTACAACTAGTAGCTGCCTGCACATTGCCACTATTCCCATTTTAACAGGAAGTTTTATACCAAGTGAAAACACTCAAACATATTCAAATATGGAATATTAGACTGCCTATTATTGATGGTGAACAACATTCAATAGCTATCTCCTAAGCTAATTATATTAAAATGAGTACTGACCTGGAGTCAGCTGGAGCAACAGAGGCTCAGCAGTATCCAGCTAGATTTCAGTAATACATGCAAAGTCAGGGGCCTTATCCATAATTAAAATAACAGACAACTGCCATTTTATTAGTGATTATCCTTGCATTAATCATCATGAACCAGAAGAGGTTCTCTGTACGATGATGTAGATTTTGCACAAGACCCAGAGAACACTAGTGTGACTATTGTGACCTTAATACCTTGCTACATCTTGAAAAATAGGCTCTTCCTACCCAGTTTTCCATGCCCATCACAGCAGAGATCAAAAAGCCCACACCATCATAACTGATTGCCCCCTCTCCCCAGCTCCCCAAATCTCCATGTCATGCAAGTGGTCAATCCTTTTGCAAAGTGGTTAAAGGGAGTGTGACGGAGTCAGACCAGAAGGGTATAGGAGAGTGCTGGAAGGCATGTATATTAGTCTCAGGATGTGCAGGTCCCTGTTCCCTGGATAGCCAAACAAAGGCTATTCCAGGCCAATCAAGACACCTGGGGCCAATTAAGAACCTTCTAGAAAGGAGTAGAAACAGCTAGCCTGATTGGGACACCTGAAGCCAATCAGGGACTGGCTGAAACCAGATAAAAACCTCCCAGTTAGTCAGGTGGGCTGTGGGTGTCAGGAGCTGTGGAAGGAAGTTATGCTGTTGGTGAGACTGAGTGGTGAACAACATATCATACGGAAGGAAGGAGGCCCTGAGGTAAGGGTGAAGTGGAGTTTGAAGAAGCGGGGACTGCTGTGGGGAAGTAGCCCAGGGAATTGTATTGTGTTTTGTGGATAAAAAGTCAGCCATCTTAGCTGATACTATTAGGGTCCCTGGGCTGGAGCCCGGAGTAGAGGGTGGGCCCGGGCTCCCCCACTTTTTCCACCTTCCATACTGGCCTGTGATGAAGGTAACTCACTAGGTGGTGACTCTTGCCAATTATACTGAGAAAGGGAGGTCACTCTGAGGCCTAGATGAGTTTCTGAGGCCCCTAAATCTGCCAGGAAGCGCAGGACCCACAAGTACAAACTTGAAGCTTTGTCACAGGAGATAATCTGCTGCTGCTGAGTGAATGACCTCCTGTCTGAGTAGGTTGTAACAACCAACTGCAGAGGCGGAAAACTCACAATGAAAGTTACAAGAGGAGGTTAAACACCAAGCAGTGAGGAGTCCATCCTGGCTGGACTGGGGAATGGAGTGGGAAATCTATGATTCCACAGTCTTCTTAACACCCCAAGGAGGGAGAGTGGGGTTTGTGGTTGTGGGCCCTGTGCTGCAGCCTTGCATCTTGCCTTGAGCTAGGGATGCATTTAGCCCACCACCTCCTGCCAAATCACAGGCATGGAACCCACTATATCTGTCTTTAAATGGGCAAAGTGAATTTCATCCTTCAGATGCACCTGTAGCTGAGGTTATTTGTATCTGTAGCGGGGTTACTACCTGCTCCTGCTCAGAAGGACTTAAAACAGCCCTGGGAGAAGCCTGAACCAGGGGAAGAGATTAAAGACAGCTGGGGGTAGCTGACTAGATAGCTGACCACAGCTGTGGCCAATGTAATTAGGGCCCAGCTGGCCCTTATAAGAGGGCAGAGGGCTGGAAGCAAGAAGTCTCTCTCTAGCCTTTAGAGAGGGAGGACCTGGCTGCTGGGGCTAAACAGGATACCAGGAACAGGGCAGGGCTGGAGGAAGGATAGAGGAGCTGTGGAGCTCTGACCTGGAAACCCCCCAGGCTGCAGGGCCTAGTCGATTGCCTACCCTTGGGGCTGCCCTCTGCACCCCCAGTACCTAGTTGGCCGAGGCAGCAGGTCCAACCCCTTTGCCAGTGATGACTAGCAATGATACTGCAGTCTGCCCCAGTGAATGGAGGTAGATGGTGACTGGCAGTTGCCTACACTGAGGCAAGGTGGGGATAGGGGGTGGGGGTTCCCCTGAGGAGGGGAGACCCAGAGATCTGTGGAGGTACTGCAGGGGTGCAGCACCCCTGAGGAGAGGGCACCGGGGTCCGGGAGGGACATGGGGCCGAGGGCAAGCGGCACTACAGGCTGCAGAGGGCGCTCTGGAGGCTGGTGAGCTGATTCCCAGGACGACCAGCAGGAGGCGCCAGCAGGGTGAGTCACTGCATGCTTACAGTATCTGCAAACTAAATACAATGCTGAATGGGGTAAGAATACCCAAAGGTTTAGAGGCTGTAAAGTAATTCAAGAATGAGCCTAACATTTCTGAATGTCATCAGTGAAGATGACATCTTCCTTGACATTTGTTTTTTCTTAAATATTAACTGCAGAAGTTTCTATTTAAATGATAAATGCACTGCGGCAGAGTTACCTTCCACATAATATATAGGGACTGGCCATGGTGTGAACATTTTGTTACCAGAACTAAAATGCTTGTTTGCATAACTGCAGGCATTCAACATGATAGCTATAGAAATATGAGACCCAGTTAACTGAATAGTTAAAGCATCTGTATCTTGAACATTGTAAGGGCAACAAACATTGCAGTCCTTGGCCTTTCTTTCCAGACATTAAAAAAATATAAAGTGAATAATGATCAGATGGAGACTCATCCTCGATGTGATGAAGCCATTCTGACTAGAATGTTAATTGCACTGATAATTTACAAGCTGAAACACTTGGAACATTCATGTTCTGCTCTCTCTCTAAGGTCTCCTTTATATTTCCAGTTGTAAAAGGGGAAATGTCAGCTACAAAAAGATGTATGAAAAGGTCCACAAAGTTCTCCCTTAAAGTTTCTTTTTGCAAGGCTTCAGAATCATTTTGTATGGATTTTTCACACTTTCCAGTCTCCTATTATCTGCTACAGTAATGACTTTCTTTGGAGAGTTCAATATCATGGCAAAACTATTACCCGGCATTAATGGTTAACATAAAAGCAGCTGTGCACAGCAAGTCCTTCATTTAGAGAGATACCATTTTATTTGATTAGAAATTGATTTTAAAGCTGTTCCATTATTAATTTGCCTTAGTGGGAAAAGCTTCAGTAATTGAGAAAGACAGGCTCCCATTGATATCTGGAGAGAGTTTCAAAATAATTTTTTTTCCTCGATATTTTAAAAAACTTAAGACTCGCTCTTATCTAGTTATCATTAAGCAGAGAGTTTCAGAGCACTTTACACACATTAAGGGAAACTTATCCTTCCAGATACTCATCTTCAGTGCTCTGTTTTCGTTACATATATGTTTCTTCCATTAAAAATCTATGGACCCTCTAGTTACATAAGGAGAGCCTAGTATCCCAAAGGAGTTATCATAAGGACTTGAGACAGAAGTTTAATCTATTTAATAAAATTTCTCATCATCATTGGAAGATGGGTAAATATTTATATCTGTTGTAAATAAGTAAACTCAGGCAATGATGCTAAAAATCTGTGTGGTTAGTGTGAACTAGTGGTAGAGATTAGAAGGGCCAGTCCTGATTCCCATTCCTCTGCCCTAAGGATACACAGATCCTGCAATGTCTTTTGCACATACGTACTTTTAAATATGTGAGCAGTCCCAGTAACTTGAGTACGACCTACTGAATAGAGCACTGGACTGAGATTCAAGAGACTTTGTTTCTATTCCTAGCTCTGTGACCTCAGGCAAGTCACTTTACTACTCTGTGCCTCAGTTTTCCCACCTGTAAAATGCAGATAATTATACTTCCCTCCGTTATACATCTACTAATGAAAATGCCATATAAGAGCCTGGTATTACTGAATGGGGCTACACCAGAAAGTAAAATTAAGCAAGGATGTCAGTCTTGGCAGGATGAGGAGGGCAGGGAGGGGGACAGCAAAATTATAACAAGGCAGCTGGTCAGCAAGGACTGGTGACATTTGTCTTTAAAAATACCCACTTCATACTAGCAAACTGGTATAATACTCATAAATTGCATCTAAGGAACACTCCTAGGACAGCTGATTCAGTTTTGCTGTCTATATTATTTCACATGGTTAATCACTTATCAGAAATGAGAGTTTGCTTTAATCTAGTATTTCTTCTTGCAACGCTGTGCAGCCAACCTTTCTTAAACTGTATTTCGTAACATGAACACAAACACCTGTATATCATTTTTAATTACAGAGAAATGCTTCCCTCTGGTTTGTTTGACTGAAGTCCAAAACATAACAAATTCCATTATTAAAGGTCTTATTTTTTGAGCGACAACATAAACAAAAGGAAAGGTGAGGGAATGACTAATAAGGCATTCAGCAAAGGCCATATAAAGAGACAATTCTTTAGTTTAATTACTAATTAGTAAAGCAGAAATAATGTGCTTCCCATAGCATCATTATACTGATCCACTGATTAACAATTATAATCCCAATTACATCTGTAATTAAGAAGGATTTCAAAGCCATTACAAGGGAAAATAGATGGTCTGCATCTACAGTTCCATTAAATCTACCAAGAATTCTAATGTTAATTGTTCTTTTGGGTAGTTGCTTTCTACAGCCCAGGCATGAAATTAGATAGCAGGACAGATGCAACACAAAATAGATCTGTCATCTAGTCTGTCAATGTGGACCTTTCTGTCTGCAAGAAATCCAGCTTAGGTCAGTGCAGCTCTGCATGAGTGCAAGGGTCAGTCCACATGGAACTAATTGCAGGATCAACTGAATAACTGAAACCCTCCCAAAATTCAATGGCAGGCAGTCCCTCTTTCCTCCCACCCAACATCTAATCCCTAGTTAGTAAAAACAATGCAAAATCTGGATAAAGGATCTCTATGAAGTCCAAGATCTAATTTTCCCATTCTAGATGTATTACTTTAGCAAAAACAGGAAAAATAAGGGACATTGAACATTTTAAAGCTTTCAGATGAAAGTGTAACTCTAATGAAAGGTAAAACAGTGTGTTTCTTGTTGACCAGTGTCAATACTGAAAGATAGTTATCCACACATATACCATTCCCATGAAGACTGCATTAGGCACAAACCTGAAAAAGGATCAGCCTTGCATCTTATTGGGAAAGTCAACAGGCTCCAGCGCTGGATAAATGGGGAAAGTGAATTTCCCATTCAGAAAGCTCAGATGTTCAAATCTAGGGATTGGTAGTAAAATTATGTCAGCTACCATAGTGGCACATGGGGAGAGAGTTGACTTCTCAGCTTACCCAGGGTGCTCATTATGTAGGTCTTTATATGTCAGAATAAAAATTGTGGAATGGCCCTGGAAGTAAATTGGAAACTTGTGCAGTCTTGGTATAATATATTTCCTGTTACTTAAACCTGTAAGGAAGCGGCTAACCGCCTTCTGGACTTTCTTTGGCTTTTGATTGCTGTTCAAGACACATCTCAGAAAGTGTGTTGCAATAATCCAATCTGGAGGCCACAAAGGTATGGATAACTGGGACAAAGCAGATAACAGAGAATAATAGGTGCAAGTGGCTTAGCAGGTACATGTGGGGGGAAAGATAACTTTTAGCCACTGTTTCTACAGGAAAATCTAAGAGCAATTTTCTGAGCTGAACTAATAATTCAGTAAGGAGACACAAAATACTCCCAAAGTAACCGTTAAGCCTCATCAGGGCCATTTTCTCTAAATGATGATTTCTGTAGTTAACTCTTTCAATTATGCACAAATGAATCCTAAACATTTAAGACAGTGTTGCCAACTTGCACAATTTTATCAAAAATCTTATAATATTTGGTGTTTTTCACCAAGCCCCACAACTTGGAATAAGCCAATTAGGTGAGGATATCAACCTCCATTAAAAAGAAAAAATGTAAATTTGCCAGACTTATGGCTGCTGAAAATGTAATGGAACCCCATTTAACCAAATTAACAGGGATGAGGGCCAGATCTAATAATCGAGAGACAGGACTCAGCTTGGGAGAAGCTTGGGTTGTGAGCCCTGGGTGGAGGGGCTGCACTCTGAGCCCCTCCACCCAGAATTGACAGCAGGAGCCCTGCACACTGGGGCTGTCAGTGGGAGCCTGCCACCTGGGGCTGACAGCTCAAGCCCCGCCACCCGTGGCTCCAGCATCAGCCCCAGTTCAGTTAATATGGAGAGCCAGATAATGGAGGCTCAGCTAAAAGGGGTTCTACTGTACATGAAAACACCACCTAAGTATACAATGAAGGCTCAAAAGCCAGAAGACAAAAAAACCCATACTATACCAAACCAAACAAGCCTCGTGATTTTTAAGCCAATCACATGATATTTTGGGACCTGACATGATTTTTGAACACCCAGAGTTGGTGATATTAAATGGGATACTGTTACTGAAGTGAACATAGATACCGTCACTCATCATGGGTTGTTTAATTATGGCAGCGAGAGAGCTCTCTTCTGCTAGCATAGAGCAACTACACAGGAGACCTTACAGCTGTGTCACTGTAAGGTCCACAGTGTAGACATAGCCTAAGATATTGAGAAGACTCCCCCACTGATTTCCCTCTTGTTCCAATGTTCCTATCGTCATTTTCCAACATCTAACCCTCTATTAAAGTTTCCTTTTTTATACTTGCCAGTGAGCTTTTGTTATCTCCACCCCCTTTACCCTGGTTTATGCTGTGTTTTCTTTCTACAGAAGCTAAAAATTGGTAACAAAGATTTTTTTTTGTTTGGTTGGCTGGGTTTTTTAGCTCCATGAAGTATGCTTCTATTTAATAGTACTCTCTTGACAAGGGATGTTGTATATACTAGGTTTGTAACATTAGGTCTATGAGCAAAAATGGTTTTGATAAAAATAAGTTTGTAACTAGGAGGCTGAGGAATTAAAATTGCCAGTGAAAAATGTCACTTAAAATGTTTTAGCCATCACACTTCACTAGCCTGAAACTTTTTCTAGCCAAAATTGTTAATTTCATGTCTTGGTTGCTGTTCCAAATTTTCTGACACAGGGAAATAATTGTAAGCAATGCTCTAGAAAAATATGTGCTAGCTAATACAAGACAATCTATGAGGTTAATATATTTAATAATATTTTACATTTTCAGTGCATTACATACAACTAGATACATCTTGGATCACTAGTAAAATGGTCAGCCATGGCTTGCAGCAAGCACCCCCAGTCATAAATAATCATAACAGGATTTTGAGGTCTCTGGATTCTTTACATCAAGTCCTACCATACTGCAAAGAACAGTCACTGCTGATACAAGTCTGTAGGGAGAGTAGGGACAGGGAGTGGATGGAGCCTCATTTTTTTTCCCCCATCCAATGTGTCAGCCAAAACAGTTTAGCTACCATGGAGGGGCAAGTTATATGCTACTAATTTAGACCAGTAGTAAATTTCTTCCCTGTTGGAGCTGAGTTAGAAGGTGAATTGTTCTCCTACCTCAGTTTGCTCCTTATTTAGTGGATAAAGTAGAATCACAATATAGCCTTTAAATATGAACTATTGAATCTATCTGGGCTTATAGCCATCAGCTCTGAGGAAACTCCAATTTCTTCAACCTTGCCTTCTATAATATAAACCCATCAGCATGTAGAAAGTTAAAAACAACCCAGCACAACCATATCAAACCAAAAAGCTTTATATTCTTTCCTCCTGCCCACCCTGAAAGGAGGATGAGAGAGAGAATTATCCCTTCATAATACCAGATACCATAGTGATGAGAATAGCATAAGAATATAGCAGGTCTCTTAACATATTTGAAGACTGTTATCAGGTCCCTTCTCAATCTTCTTTTCTCAAGACTAAACATTAAATGTGCCCCCATTTTCTTTTAACCTTACATCATAGGTCAGTTTTTCAAAACCTTTCATCCTTTTTCTTTGCTTTCCTCTATACTCTCTCCAATTTATCCACATCTTTCCTTAAGCGCGGCACCCAGAACTGGACACAGTACTCCAGCTGAGGCCTCAACAATGCAGAGTAGACTGGGACAATTACCTCCCATGTCTTACATATGATAGTCCTGCTAATATACCCTAGAATGATATTAGACTTTTTCATAGCTGTTTCACATTAACTTATCTTTAATTTGTGGTCCATTATAAACTCCACATCATTTTGAGCAATATTACCACCTCGCAAGTTATTCCACAGCTTTGTAGTTGTCTGTTTGATTTTTCCTGTGAGAGTAGTACTTTGCACTTGTGTTTATTGAATTTCATCTCATTGAATTCAGACCAATTCTCCAATTTGTCAAGATTGTTTTGAATACTAATCCTGTCCTCCAAAGTGCTTGCAACTCCTTCCAGCTTGGTGTTATCTGCAAATTTTACAACCATTCTCTCCACTCTATTATCCAAGTCATTAATGAAAATATTCAATAGTTTTGGACTTAGAAATCACCCCTGCAAGACCTTGTTAGTTATTTGACTACAAACTATTGATAACTGTACTTTGAGTATGGTCTTTCAACCACTTGTGCAACCACTGTATAGTAATTTCTTCTAGACCATGTTTCTCTGGTTTGCTTAGGTCTGTGTCATGTGGGACTGTGTCAAAACCCTTACTAAAATCAAGATATTACATCTATTACTTCTCTAGCCACTAGGCCAGTAACCTAGAATAGAATGCAACTGCCATCTCATCTCTCAAAGGAGGAGGACATCATCATTTGAAAACAGCAACTGAATACCCCATCAGGCCTGTGATTCAAGATATCGCCTACGTGTCAGATCTTTTTCAGGTTATTCCCTTCATTTCATCCTCTCCAGTTCATAGTGCTCAAAGACTGGCTCTATGGAAGATATTTACAGCTTGGGTTGAGTAGACAAATTGCAGCTAATAATTTGTTAGACAATTTTCACATTTTTCTCTTTTTACAATTACAGTTAGCTTGGTACCTTTCCAAAGATATTAATTACAGGTTAAATTCACCCCTTTGCATAAGTCCTACCTATAGCAGTTTTGGAAAGGCTGAACAACCAGAGGATGAGAACCACGGCAGCAGTTCATTTCACCTGAAGACTTTAAAGTGCTTTACATAAATTAAGCTTCATAACATCCATAGAAGGCCGATAGATGATATTATGCCCATTTTACAGGCTGATAAACTGAGACACTGAATTTAGGGCACACATGTGAAAAGGTGAGAAAATGGACAAAAACATCTGGGCTCAAATTTCCAAATCCCAAAGTGCTCATCAACTTAAACTGTACAGTGAAGGGTAAAGAATGTGCACACAATGTTTACACCAGTGATAGTCTACTAGCGCCATGTGCAGGACTCGGAGTCAGGGAATTTTCCAGTTACGGAAATACCAGTCAGTCATATTTCCAACTTGCAGGGCACAGGGTTAAGCAGAAGTAGTTTATTAGAGTATAATAGCTAGACATAGACAGTCAGCATCATCCCAGCTGTTAACACCAGTAGTGTTGCCGGTTGCTCTCTAGAAGAAATCCTAAGGCAGTAGTGACTTTGCTCACTACAAGTATTGTGTGATTTGGCTGTATCTGACTCTGCAGGTCCCATTTCAGCACCTCACAGAAATGATGGATTTTTGTTGTCAAACATTTTTCTGGAAAATTTGCTTCTCTGTCAGCTCTGGGAAGCTGATGTGTTGCCTGTAAACTTTATGCTCCATGTACTTGGAACTCTTGCATATCTTCTCCTCTCTCATTTTCCTCTTTATTAAAAGACTAAGCACTTTCCTCTTTGGTTGAGGGTATTGTACGCTCATTTCCAAATTGCTCTGTGTCTCTTGTCTCAGGAACATCCCTTTTCTGTCTAAGGCAATAAAGAACTTTTAGAAACATATCGGGTGAAATCCTGGCTGCACTGAAGTCAATGGCAAAACTTCAGTTGTCTTCAATGCGGCCAGGACTCAAGGTGACCAGATGTCCTGATTTTCTAGGCACAGTCCTAATATTTGGGGCTTTGTTTATATAGGCGCCTATTACTCCCCACCTCAGTCTTGATTTTTCATACTTACTCTCTGGTCACCCTACCAGGATTTTACACATAAACATTATGTTTTTCAATATGATATGGGGTTCTGATGAAAGCAATATATAAGATATTTTGAATTGACTTGATTTTACTAAATGCATATCCTATTATAGCTCTTCATGGCCCGAGTCTTGCTTCCATTGTAGTCAATGGATGTTTTATCATTATTTAGTGGAAGTAAGCTCAAGCCTACCGAAAATACATTAATATACAAATTATGTTGACTGCATCTGCTTTACATAGATATAAAAGATTATTGTTATATTTTATCATACATAGGGCTATGCATCTACAAAACACTTACATTCAGAATCTCCAGTCTATTATTCATATGAATAGTCAAATGACAGTAATTTATATACCAGTTAAACTGTAAGGGTCGTTTAATGGGGTGTGTGTGCTAATTTTAGACTGGGGAGACAAAAGTTCGATTCCCTGCTCTGCTTACAGACTCCCTGTGTGACCTTTGCCAACTCACTTAGTCACACTGTGACTCAGTTCCCACCTGTACAACAGAATTAACAGCACTTTCCCACAACACAGGGGTGCTGGGAAGATAAACACCTTATTAAAGATGTTACATGTGGCACTCAGATGTTATGGATGTAAGCACCTAAAATAGATACCTAAACCACATTTAACTGGTGGAAATGTATTTTCAATACATATTTAAGGATATATTACAAATATGATTACCATTTAAGAGTACCAGCTGTTACCAACAGTCACACAACAGAGGAATGTAAGACATCACAGATATTTTCCTCTACTTGGAATACACTACGGCACAGTAACTATAGATTTATTATGATTTTTTAATGGTGACCCCAAGGCACAGCACTAATTTACCACAGAGTATAGTGACAGAGAACATTGTAACAAGGGAAATGTGAAAGTAGCCTTTTCATTATTATTTACTCATTACCTCTCACTGTAGTTATTTCATCAACAAAGAGCATGGTGACATCCACTGGACTGAGGTACTATATAATATCTTTTTTCGCAACTAGCCCAAGGGAGCTTAACAGCCAATGCCAGTGCTTGCGCTAATCATACAACAGTATTAATATAAACCTCTGCACCCTCAGAAATGCCAGTAATCCACCCTGAGTGGAAGAGGAAACACCCGAACATTTTTTCTTAACCAACTCCAGATAAAGCAGATACAAGATAATGTACATAAACTTTATGCTGTTGCTGGTTATTGTGTAATTTAAAATGGACAAACTTCAATAATAAAAGCACCAGTGTAGAGAACATGCCTAATATAAAACAAATCTTTGTAATAGGTGATCCTTATGGAATATATTCACTCAGAGTGTACTGATAGCTAAAAACCATTAAAATATACATCTTCTTACATTAAATTACAGTGATACAATAAGCTGACTATTTGACAGGTGTAATATATGCAGGTTAAAAGAACTCCAGTTGCATTAATTAGTTTTAGCTTTAGTGGCAAGCCATGATTGTTAGAGGTCCTGAATCTGGTGAATAAACACATCACCATACAATTGTGCTTAACCTACAAGATTATCTGTGAAGCTATTGAGTCAAGCATTCGTGGAGCATGTAGGGTACAAACCTCACCAGCAAGTGTTCCAGCACTGCTGTCATACAGGGCATATTTACATTCTGAGCTGGGTGTGATTCTCAACTGAAGGACACATACTTGAGCAAGTTCTGATCAAGGTAACATACTAAGTCTAGAGGGTAGCCATGGTGGTGTGAGTCATGAGACCCGGGGCTAGCTGCCCTGAGTACTTGCTTATGGTCTTGGATGTTTTTGATTTATAGCAAACAAGCCGTCCCACCATTCACTTTACCACCCCTACACTGTATTTTTAGTCCTGTAGCTGGATGAATGCTAGCAGGAGTATGTCTCCTAGAGCTGGGAATCACACTCTCAGCTTGAAGTGTAGATATACTTTTAAAGAGCTACCTACAGAAACAATGCAACTGCATAATATTCCAAGCAACATTCTACTCCTGAAATCCATTCCTTAGTGCAGAGTTACAGCTGATGAAATATTCTAAACCCAGTTTCCCCTCTCACATCAGTTTTAAACCGAGACAGTTTTAATGAGTTAATAGAGTTGCTTCTAATTTGCGGTTGGATAACTAAGAAGAGGACCAGGCCATCTATAATTTTGTTCTGAGGAAATTAAAGTTACCTTTAATTGTCACAGGATTGCTTGGATAAATAAAGAGGAATGCCTTGCTGGGATTTCTGGGAGACATGCTATCTAGTTATAAGCTTGCAATTACCTGGATAATACCTGGCGAGGCCAGTCGCACTACCAAAAACCTGCCACAACAAAGTTGGGTCTTCATCTCTGTTCTTTTTGAATACTTCATCCAGTGCTCCAGTCCAGTTGAGTTCATTTAACACTATTGTAGCTGTAAAAGAGGAAACATGTTTGGTATTACAAAGCTAAGTATTTACATAATTAGCAGCTAATACTGCTTCAAGGAATTTTAAAAATTATGAAAGGTTTAACATGACAAATATGGTGCAGGAGCTGAGCAAACTATTCTAACTATTCTAGAGAATATGTAATTTAAGTAATTAGAGTAAATTAGAGGAAATACAGTCCTACTCCTTGAAAGTATTAATATTCTTTAATTTTCCTGTACCGCTTTTTTCCCAGTGATTCATCTGTATGCAACAATTATTCTTTTTTTTTTATTTTTTGGATACTGAATTTCTTCTGTGAAATATGTCGTCTCTGATGAGTCATTCTATTCTTGATTCCAGGCTATGGACAAGTGAATTAGAGGGTGTAACCCCCCAAGAGGAGCTGGGAGGACAGAAATATGGAGGTGTGGGGGTGAACACTGAGCAGGAGGGCTGGGCTGACCCCCAAGAGAGACAAGGAGATCCCAAGGGAGCACACATGGGGGGCACAGAGTGGAGTGACCCCCCCACACCTACCCATAATCTATTTGATCACGAGACAATGCAAGGTGATACCAACAAAAGATGTATAAGTCATTTGAAAATGTAACAGAGGTCCCTCTTTCAAGTTAAATTCTATTATTTAAGATGGATTCCATGGAAAAGAGAAAATTAATTAAACAACATTTGAATTGTAAAACGGAGCTGGGAATAGCAACCAAGACCATGCTCATTATTGCAAGTTAACAGGGTTTCATGTTTATGGATGTGAACACTTGCAGAAAGATCAGTTCTGTGGACATTAATATTCATGAGCAGGGTCAGCTCCACAGTGAACTTGAGATACAAGGAAATTCATATGCTTAAGCATGAACAGCTATAAACACTAAGTGGCCAGTGACATGGAAATTCATATTCATAAAGCTGCCCTGGACTGATGTTTGTGTTACTTTTGCAAATATTTATATTAGCATGTTCTGTGCCTTAGTGGGAAAACGATAGTAGGGGCTTTCTGAACAATGCTCTGCTACAGCACTAATTAACTGAACAAATAATGAAGTTGAATTATGGTACCATGTTTTAATCAGTTGTAAATCCATTTAATTTGCAAAGATATCTCAATCACATTAGGCACCAGCTTGGCATTCAGATTCTTAGAACAGAGCAAGGTTTTAGTTGGTGGTTGAGTCACTAATGCTTTCCTTTGTCTTGTCTGATGGCATTATAAATAATGCTTCAAGACTGAAATACATAGGTTATAAAGATGACAGTGGCACACATTACCAACAGTAAATTCAAAAGAGGTGTGGGAGGGGGAGAAATATGGCTGAAGTGGCAAAATACATGTAGAATATTGCTTTTCATCAGAATTCTCAGTTGTATTTCTACAGAATTGTCATTAGGAAATTCAAGCTAGACTAAAAAAAAGTAGGTCCAGCTTTCAGACAAAAATATGGATCATTCTGCATAGGTCAGGTGGAGGAAGGATCAAGAATAAAACTTTGGTACAATATTTGACGTTAATATCGGCTTCTAAACTAAGTTTTTTGTAATTAGAGTATTAAAATGCTAACATTAAATTTCACAGGTTTGGTTTTTAAGGCTAACGGGACATTTGGTACAATGTATGTGAAAGATTTTTTTTTTTTTTTAGATAAGTTTTAAAAGTGCTCTCTGTTCTCCTGAGATGCAGACTTTTGGAGAAATATAAAATTAAACGTCCTATTCTCCCGACCTCTTGTAACCAATAAATCTTGACTATATACCCAGTCTCTTTGTCAAATATCCAATTCAATATATATTTACTTGCGAGAGAGGAGCAATTCCCTCAGGTACAGTAAGTACTTAACTATCATTTTAAAAATGTTTATTGTACAGTTATGTTCTTTAGAGCAAGTTTGCTCTATTGTATAATTATGTAAAGAAGCAATGCAATCTTTGTACAGTCCTTGTAACATTCTTTTTAATTTGTGCAGTGATTCTCTCCTGGACCTTATTTAATGACTACCTAAAGTGGAATCCTGGCCGCAGTTAAGTCAGTTTTGGCTTGGAGTGCCTCTAAACTAAGGACATGGGGAAGCTAACAGGAGGGATTTTGCATTAAGACCCTGAATAGAGCCTCAGAAGATAGAAGTGCTATCCTCACCTCCATCCTCCTCTATCTAGCACAAACTACTGTTATAACTTTGTATAAGTCACTTAGACCAGGTCTACACTGGGGCAGAAGTTGACCTAAGATACGCAACTTCAGCTATGCGAGTAGCGTAGCTGAAGTTGATGTATTTAGGTCAACATACCTTGGTGTCCTCATGGCAGCAAGTCGATTGCTGCCACTCCCCCGTCAACTCCGCTTCCACCTCTCACAGCAGTGGAGTTCTGCAGCTGAAGGGGAGAGCACTCAGGGATCGATTTATTGCATCTACGCTACACACGATAAATCGATCTCTGATAGATCACTAACTGCCATGGGGAACTGAAGTCAATGGGATTTAGCATATGCTTAAGTACTTTGCTAAATAAGGATGAACTTGAGCATAAGTGTAAAGCTAGACATGTGCTTAAGTGCCTTGCTGAATTAGGAAGGACTTATTTCTCCACGATTCAGTTTCCCATTTTTCAAATAGGGACAACAATGAATCTATTAAAGTATATGAGGTGCTCAAAAACTACAATGATGAGTATCCCAGAAAAGCCTATGAATAAATAATAATAATGGTTAACAGGGAGAAAAAAAAAGAGTGAGCCTACATACATATTATTGAAATACCTAGACACTACAGTGACAAGGTTCTTACTGATATAATAGAGTAATTCACTTATTAATAAATCCTCTGATTTTTCTCCGTGGTTTTATACGGCAAAACATCTTCCCTACTTCTGATATTTGTGGAAAACAGGTGGTAACAGTTAACTTAAAGCCTCTTCTTTAATTATAGGTTGATTCCACAACACACCACATCCTACCCCAGAATTTTAGAATACATACTGTATTTTGCCTTAAAGTAATATTTTTGCACATGTGAAAGAGACTTTTTTCTTTATTTACGCATTTTAAGAATGATTTGTTAAAATGAGGGGAAAAAAACTGCTTCCTGTCAAGTCTGAGTGCCTGAAAATAGGAGTTTATGAGTGGAGTTTAACTGGACCAGAAAAAGCAGCTCACTCCAACACCAGTTATAGTAGTAAAAAAAGCAAGAGAAAGCTGCTAATGATGCAAGTAGCATCTCTACTGTCACATCTTCAAAAGCAAACCTTCCAGCACTCCAGAAATTAATATAGTGAATTTGCCGGGTTTAAATTGCAGAAATGGCTCTCACAATTCTACACTTCAATTTGCATCAACTTTCTTTTAATTCACTCTCTCACTGTGACCGCAGTAACATGTAATGTGCTTGGAAGCACACATGTAAAGTGCAATGGGGGAAGGCTATTATTCAGATACCACAACATAAGGTCATTAAAACAACCGTTCCTGGAGGAGGTTTGGTATTTGTGCGTGTGCTATAAAACAACAAGCTTCTACTACAAACAATATCCATCCAAAGGGGCAGGGAGTGAAGAAATAATTGTAAGGAATTATAGCATTCACTATCACGGCTACCCCTCTGATACTCACAACATTTGTATTTATTCGAGAAGCTTGATACTGCTTTGCAGTTGCTGATGGATGTACCCACTCTTTAAATATGCAAGCCTGCCAAAAGTTTGCTGATAATGCCATCTACCACTTTTCTGGCTGCTAATAGGCAATTTCAAACCAGCACCTCTGATGAATAGTTGATTCTGGTTAAGCTTCTAACAGCAATGCCACTGAAGCTTTCCATCTTAAGAAAAGCCAAACAAATAAGAGAGAGCTATTCCTCAAACTACTCCCCACCTTAAAATATCAACTCATTTTGTACATAACTAAATCAGTCCAGAGTTACTGAATTCCACTGACCATGATCTAAACTGTAAGGTTTGGATTTCTATTGGCTTCCCAAATGTAAATGTTTCTTAGAATAGCTATAGTATATTTTAATTTATTTTTGTTGTTTTGAAAAACTGGACCTTCCTAAAATGGACTTTTGATAAGTTGTAGTGGCCAGGTCAATTGAGAAATGACATTGGCTAGAATCACTTACCTTATCTTTTGAAACACACTATTGTAAGAGGATGGAGCTTTTGATGACAATGGAAGAACATCAAGATTTAGATAACTGGCTTACTCCTAAATCCTCTTAAAAAACAGGCCTTGGTCTTTGGAGATTGACTCTTCAATGTACTCCTATAGCTACCTCCCACTTGACATGGGCAGGAAAGACATACTAAATTCACCATGATACAATAGGCAACATCATTCTTTCCTGCTAATTCCATTAAAATACATCTGTCTTTTGTCCCGCCAGCCCCAACACCCTCTTTTGTTTATGACATGGGATTCAGGAGCCTTGACAAGCCCTGGATTCAATCTGCCTCTGCAAAGGCAATCAATAAAACATGACACTATTGCTCTCTTTTAAACAGAGCTGGAAGAACATAGTTTTGATGATTTATTTAATGTATAGGCCCTGGCCTGAACAGAAGGCAATGTATGACTTTATTTGAAAAGCCTAGGAGCTATTTACTATCTCTGGAAAGATGTCAGCTGCTGTTCTCTAATGATGCAGCTATGGAGGGGGGAGAAAGCACCTCCTCAGCAATTCATTTATAACCTAAAAGTGATTGTCTTTTAGTGTGATAGTGGGGGGCCCTAGGTTTCCATCTCCTATTTTAATGAAGTTGACTCATTGATTTAAAAAAACCCAAACACATACACACAACTTAGGCACAATTATTATGGTAAATGTTATATATTATTCCAGTCAAATACTGGGATATTGAAGGGATGATATATTTACGTGTGTGTATTTATTCACATCTTCACAGTTGTGCTCAAACCACCTTCCACTCCCACCCCAGTCAACAACATCCACACATTGAAGAAATTCCACTGAAAATGTATTCTATTTTTCTGCCTCATGTTTTATTACAAAAAATAATACACTTTAGCTACATTTTCAGAGTTTAGACATTTAAATAAAGGAAATAGTGCTAAATAAAGGAAATAATGCTAAATATGCTCACCAATCACAGAAAGCTTTTACTATTATCACATTTTATGTGGGCCTGAGAATGAAAGTGTAATTTCGTGTAAGTTTTTAAACTAACCTAGATAATGAGAGAATTTTTATTAAGTGCTTGGGTGGCTCATACATATAAATCTGTGGATGTATCCACTAATACTAAAGTCCTCAAAAGGCCATTTAAAAAAAAATACAGCTTGGTGATTTTTAGAGCTTCATATGAAGATACTGGAATAATTCACTTCACAAGGTATGACCTGGTGAGGTACAATTTCTCCCATGATATAAAGCCCAACAGAAGCAAAAAGTCTACCAGACATTTAAGTAAGTCTTTCCCATGTGTGCTCTTTTTTTTTTTAAGGCTGTAGTTATGCAAGTAGGAAGTTCTCTGAAGAACCCGTGGCCTTTATAGCAACTTTTTCCTCTGCTTTGAGACCATCTGTCTCATATCATTCAATCTGCAGCTATAAGGTCCTCTTGTTTTTAGATGCACAAATAGCCATGCTAGGAAAAACAAAAACAAACAAACAAAAAAATACAACTTCCACCTGTGACTAGCCAGAAGAACGAACTCTGCCATAGTGGTCACAGACCTCACCAAAGTGATGACCTCCACATAACTGATACAAATTATGTCAAAAGTGAAACTATAAACCCTGAAAGAAACTCCAACTGAAGCTAAAAAGCAACCTTTCAGCTTAACCACAGAGTAAACACCTCACCAAAGTGCAACACTTTCTATGCTTGCTCATCACTCAATACAAGTTCAAGGTTTCCATCCTGTTATTCAAAGTGTTCTATGGGAATGGCCCTAGCTACCTAAGAGATCTTCAATCCCTCTGTAAACATGACCTCCACAGCAGCTGTGTTCCACAAGAATGATGATGCTGTCAATCAGAAGGGAAAGCTCATGGATGCGAGAGACAGAAATTATAGAAGATAAGAGTTATCATGGAACTAACCATTTTCAGAACTTAACATAGAATTTGTTTCTTAGATATGGCTTCTCCTCCACTAATGTGTTCTCTGTCACATACTGACAAGAAAAATAAACACAAATATTTATAAAACAATTAAGATATTCTTCTACGAGAAGTGAGTGTGTGTAAGAGAGAAAATGAGAACAAGCACTATTACAATTAATTTTTTAAAATAGATAGGAAGAATTAAAATATTAGGGTGTTGGGGTCAAATAAGTACCGACACAGATACTGGAACCCTGAAATTAACCCTAGAATTCTGTTAAAATAAAAGGCAGATAAGCAACGATTATTAATGTCATATTGAATAATTCTGAAAATATTTACTCTTCACTCCTCTGTGTTGTGTGGATAAATGAATTCTAAGATATTGCAAGAGTCTTACTTAATTTTGATATTCTGTTGAGCCAAAACATATTTGTAGCTAATGGTAAGCTTATACATACACAGAGATAAGAATAATTGTGCAATCGAACTACAATATGCTAAATTTTTCAAGATTACTGCAAACATTAGTAATTAACTGCATTTTCAGTTATTTAGATTCAAATCATGATCCTGCTGATTTAATCCTAAATCACTAACAATCTCTAGAGCAGCTACCTCACTGAAAAAATATATATGAAAAAAACACGTATAAATGTATTGTGGACAAATTGGAGAGAGTCCAGCAGAGTGCATCGAAAATTATTAGGGGGCTGGGACATGGCTTATGAGGAGAGGCTAAGGGAACTGGATTTACTTACTCTGCAGAAGAGAAAAGTGAGGGAGGATTCCATAGCAGCCTTCAATTACCTTAAGGAGTGTTCCAAGGAGAATGGAGCTAGGCTATTCTCAGTGGTGGCAGATGATAGAACAAGGTGCAATGGTCTCAAGTTGCAGAGACTGAGGTCTAGGTTGGATATTAGGAAACGCTATTTCACTAGGAGGGTGGTGAAGCACTGGAATAGGGAGGTGGTGGAATCTCCATCTTTAGAGGTTTTTAAGGCCCGGCTTGACAAAGCCCTGACTCAGATGATTTAGTTAGGGGTGGTCCTGCTTTAAGCAGAAGGTTGGATGATTACTCTTATTTTTTAAATTGGTGAATGCAAAGAAATACAAACATCTGCAACAGAAATTATCATCATCAGAATCCTATATTCAAGCTATATACATTTGGTTTGTCTGCTTTAACAAAAACTAAACAGGCATTTCTGAAGAAGCACAAAGTAACACAATCCCCTTTATTATTTTGTCCAAGTACCAACATGGTATTTAAAGGACAGAAGGAACTAAAAAAAATATGGTTCTAAAATTGTTCTCTCTAATAGTTTCAAAAATAGTTCAGTAAGAAGGGAAGAAATTTTCAATAGGATATTTTAGTGCATGTAACAGTTATTTTGGTCTTTTAACTACAAATCAAATGCAAAACCTTGGTTTGGAATTATCCTTAATCAGTAGTTTGCAGATGACACTAAACTGGGAGGAGTGGTAGATATGCTGGAGGGCAGGGATAGGAGATAGAGGGACCTAGACAAATTAGAGGATTGGGCCAAAAGAAATTTTATGAGGTTCAACAAGGACAAGTGCAGAGTCCTGCACTTAGGACAGAAGAATCCCATCCACTGCTACAGACTAGGGACTGAATGGCTAGGAAGCAGTTCTGCAGAAGAGGACCTAGGGGTTACAGTGGATGAGAAGCTGGGTATGAGTCAACAGTGTGCCCTTGTTGCCAAGAATGCTAACAGCATTTTGGGCTGTATAAGTAGGGACATTGCCAGCAGATAGAGGGACGTGATTGTTCCCCCCTCTATTCAACGTTGGTTAGGCCTCATCTAGAGTACTGTGTCCAGTTCTGGGGCCCACACTACAAGAAGGATGTGGAAAAAATGGAAAGAGCCCAGAGGAGGGCAACAAAAATGATTAGGGGCCTGGAGCACATGAATTATGAGGAGAGGCTGAGAGAACTGGGATTGTTTAGTCTACAGAAGAGAAGACTGAGGGTAGATTTGATAGCTGCTTTCAACTACCTGAAAGGGGGTTCCAAAGAGGATGGATCTAGATTATTCTCAGTGGTACCAGATGACGGAGCAAGGAGTAATGGTCTCAAGTTGCAGTGAAGAAGATTTAGGTTGGATATTAGGAAAAACTTTTTCACTAAGAGGGTAGTGAAGCACTGGAATGGGTTACCTAGGGAGGTGGTAGAATCTCCTTCCTTAGAGGTTTTTAAGGTCAGGCTTGACAAAGCCCTGGCTGGGATGATTTAGTTGAGGATTGGTCCTGCTTTGAGCAGGGGATTGGACTAGATGACCTCCTGAGGTCCCTTCCAACCCTGATATTCTAGGATAGTTCATCCCACAGTAAGATCCAGTTTTGCAGGACAATAAGAATTTTTGAGGCAATATGCATACAACTCAGCATTGGAAATACAGACAAAGTTACAAAAAGAATTGCAAGTTTATGAAAAAAACAATCAAATTGAATAATTTCAAGTATCAGAAATTGCTGAAGAATAATTTTATGATATACATGTAACACTCTTACTTAGAAGTCCAAATGGTAAAACACCCTGTCCTTTAAAAAAAAAAAAAATATGAGTTCTCTATTCCCCATTACACAGCTGACATTATGGATTAGATACTTCTATTAATGAGTCATCAGAGAAGACACTGAAATCTAGCATTCAATTGTTTCTCATGTCTAATCAAGAAAATTAATTGGCAATGCCATACGATGAAAGCTGACAGGTTTAGCTGCCACATGCTGATAGCAAGAATGGCACACTAAAAGCTCATAAAAAAGAGAAATGCCTCGGAGAAGGAAGTGAGAATAAAAATGTCAAGAACAGAGCATGGAATTAGGCTTCTGTTACATCTCAACAAGAGCAATTAATAAAATGTAAAGTAGGTACCAAAAGCTTCACCAGAACGAACTCAGTGTTTAAATGAGTTATTCACCACTCTATATAAAACAAAAGAGAAACATTTTAAAATGTACCCTGGCCTATTGTCAATTGCAGTGTACGTTTCTATCCCAACTAGGGATGGATGAATCTTCTGATTATAGAGGTTTTACTATTTTGTGAAGTCATTTTTTAATTCATAGTGGTTTCAGAACTAAGTCAGTTGGCAAAACTTTTTCCTTTGTAATTTAAACACTTCTTTTTTCAAAAACGGCTTCAACTTCAAAATAAAAGCTTTTTTATTTGTAATTTAATGAATAAACCATCTATTAAGGATAAAAAATTCTGAAACAGGGATTGACCACCTTTGGCACGCGGCCCGTCAGGGAAATCTGCTGGTGGGCCAGGATCATTTGTTTAACCGCAGTGTCCACAGGTTTGGCTGATCACAGCTCCCACTGGCCATGGTTTGCCATTCCAGGCCAATGGGGGCTGCGAGAAACGGTGTGGGCTGAGGGATGTGCAACTGATGGCATTAATCAAGGTGTTCCAACATAACCACCAACGTAGACTCTGCTAGGCTGATGGAAGAACTCTTCTATCGACCGAACTATTGCCTCCTGGGGAGGTGGAGCACTGACACCGATGGGAGAACCCTTCTCGTGGGCATAGGAGGTGTCTACGACAAAGCGCTACAGTGGTACAGCTGAGCTGCTGCAGCGTTTTAAGTGCGGACACAAGAGTGCTTCCCCTACTCTGAATAACCATGAGTCATCATGCCAGGAGAAAGAGAGGGGGAGAAAAAGAAAAAAAAACCTTAAAAACAGACTTGGATTTGAAGGGTTCTAGATGCTGTCCCTACATTTCTGGCAAAGTGGGGTGCTGTCTGTTAAGCACTGGATCCCCTCTAGAACAGAGGGCACACTGGGAAACTGGTCCAAGACAATAGGTAACTTGTGTTAGAAAAGGAAATTTAGCTAATACAGAAGCGTAAAGCCTGAAATTGTGTCTTTATGTTTATTTTCTGTGTAATCTCCATCCAATGACTTTTCCTCACTATTTCATCTTTGAATCTACAATTTTGCCATTAAGTAAACTTTTGGTTTATTTTTACTCCAGGCAGGTAGGTTTCTGTTGCACAAACTGTATGGAGTTTGTGCACCGAAGTGAGCTGATACTTGGGGGCAGGTTTCATTCCTTTGGGGGTGACAACCAGAGAGGGAAAAGTCCAAGTGTCTAGTAGGTAAGAACTAAGGGATTTGCGGATCTGAGGACAGGAAGAGGCTGTTCAGGTCTTCCTGCAAGGAGCAACTAGGCTGGTGGAAACCAGGGTGAACATTACACGTATAAGCTGGCTACTGGTGTCAGAACTCTGAGTTAACAGCACAGCACCCAGTCACCTACAATTACAAGGGAGTGGTGACAGATTCCCTTACTGGCCTGGGTGATCCCCCAAATGTCAGAACAATGCTCTGAATTATGCTACTGGAATTTGGCCAACCCAAATCATAACTAAATACAAACACAGCTGCTTTGTTTGACCACTGAAAGGGGACCAGTGGCTCAACACAAAACAAACAAAGGTCTAGATTTCATTAAAATCACATTAAGAATTATTGCCTTTCTAACCTTCTTTCCCCACTGTCTAGTATTGCATTCATTCTGAAGTCTGATTTTATCAAGGGTGTTTTTCTCCAATTTGCCAATAGATGGTGATTATATAAACTGTAAGTAATGCCTACTGGCATATAAGCAACAGTGAACTAGCATGAACCAGCTACCAAGCTCACAGAGGTATTGTAGTATCTGGCTATATAATTTATAAAACATTTTGCAAATGTATTATTAAGGGGACTGTCTGGCAAAGGCTGAAACAGAATTCAGGAGGTCGGGCTTCTAAACCTGTCATCACTTATTTTGGATCTTCTCCACCATTACAGTAATTTAGACTTCAAAAGCTCTTTTAAAAACTAGCACACTTAAAATCTGCTTTTGGCTTTGTCCATATAGGAAATCTGACCTGATTACACTTAGCTATTGATGTAACAACATTGTATGGGGGGATGTGAGCAAACCAGTAAAGTGTCTGAAACCACTATACTTCTTGCTAAAAGCAGCCAACTCAGGAAGCTGTAAATTGGCCAAATCACAGCCTCAGCTTGACCAAGACAGGAGGAGAAGGGGTTTTGGTGCCATAGAGAAGGCAGCTTGACCCCACATCCTTCCAGATAACAATTGTGCTGAAGTCGCTGATACATGCATTTTAGAAGAGCCGGGTGTACCCCAGGAATGTCTACTGCGGGGGCCTCAAGGCTGCAAATTCTGGAAAAACCCACACCTGGTTAATCAACAACCAGAACAAACCTCTTGCTGGACCATTGAAACTGCTTATAGCAAGTTTTCTTTAAGGGACATGTCATTCTATTACTAATATATAAACAAGGGGGAAAAGTTTGAGGTGGTTGGACTCTTCTGGACTTTCCCTCTGGATACATCTTGCAGCCCCCAGCGGCAGATGGGCTGCTGCCGTGGCACTCGAGAACCACACTCAATTTTGGTAATTATCAAGGGTTGGGGGTGTTTTACTAACCTATTGCAGACATGTGTAAGTGTTTGAGACTAAGTAAAGTTTAGCTTTAAGTGAAAGCACTCCTGTGCTGTCCTGTTTGCGTCAGCCATCTATGGGTCGGATGTCCATGTCCCCCCTGATTTATTTCCACCTCGCACAGAGTAATAGTTACTAAGAGTTTTGAGTTGAAAGAACCCCGGGTAACAACATCACCACAAATCTCTCGTGTAGACAACTTCACTACTGGCACCGTTGCAGGTTACTTTACACAAAATTAAGGTAAAATGCACAAGTACAAGTTAGTGGTATAAGATTATAATGGCTCATTCTGTTTGATCTAGGGGTTTGCACTGGTGCAGTTATACTACTGGCTGGCCATTGATGGCTGAAATTGGGGAAAATTCAGGCTTTTAAATGAGCAAAATAAAATGAACAGAAAACTCGTCTGCATATGCACAAAGATTTAAAACACAAATTCAAAACTAATACGCCAATTTATTTGAAACATGGATTGTTCTTTGGATCTCAAATTCTTCCAGGCTAGATGAGACCTAAACTTCTAGTGTGGGGAAAGGGGGGTATTACAAGAGAAAAAATCCTTTAAAAGAAAAAAAAAAGCATTTCTCTCTACCTTTATACAGCATAAAGAAGCCAAAACAGCACAAGCTTTCTTCCCCCTTTGTAGTTTGCTGTAAACTGTTATGGTCACTCCCACTATAATTTATATTATTTGTAGTCTGAGAATTCCTTGAAAGCAGAGATGTTATTACAAATTAATTTCATACCATTCACAGAATACCAAATTGTCAAGACTTCCCTTATGACGAGTATACTGTATAACAGACTTCGTTCTTTTTATTCTTACTCCAGTGGCAGTGAAGCCAGACATATGTTTAATGTTTGTTACAAATAAATGAATGACAACTTTAACAGGCCAAGTTTGATAACCACAAACATTGCTGATTTTTTACAGTGGCTCTAATCAAGAGAGAGGTAAAGCAGTCACTAATAAACTTGTTCATTCAATTAAATATATGGAAATTTACTGTAAGGTATGCAACATTTTCATAAATATTAAAAAGATAGACCATTTCAGTGGAATTGACTAATGGAATCTAATTTAATCTCCATGTAAATGGAAGATTAATGAGCAATGGGGAGATGGGCATACTGGTTTATTTTATCTAATCATATCTCAGGCTATAGAAATCCAAGATATACTGAGTATGACAGGAATACAATGAACAAGCATACGTGAGAAACCTGATGACGAGATAAAGCCTGTTCCTTCAGTTTATAGTAGTACAGATATGAAAGACTCTTGGTCTTTGATGATATACTAATATTATCATGGATGAATTTACCAGCTTAAATAATTTTTGCCTGGCCAAAAGGTTGTACCGGGGTTCTTTTTCTTTGGACAAATTTGCTGATAAAAGGATTGGAGCATGGCTGCTCTGGAGAAATCCATTACCAAGAAATCTCCTCCCTCAAAGGAAATCACTTGGAGAGATACAGAAACAACAGCCCACCATGCAACTAAATATGCCTTCTAGAAAGCCAGTCAAATAATACAAACGAGGCAGGAAGTCCTCTGTTGAAAGCATGTTTGTGTCCAGAATGTTTATTTGAAGAATTAATAAAGCTGTTCCCTCTTCAGAGGGCTTTGGGATTTTGGAAGGGTTAGATTGAAGCTAGCAGTCTGTGCAGAGAGAGATGATGCTTATTTCCCCAAGGAGCTCTGCCAAGATTTTTTTTTTTTGGTATAAATACTCTTCCTGCACTTATACAAAAGGAGCAGCTTGTGTTTTATGAGTCTACAATACTATTCCAAGTGGAATAGGAGGCAGAACACACTCCTGTGCCTTGTTCTCCATGGTACCGAATTACATTCCACTCTCAGAGTGAAATCCTGATTGAAGTGAATGGCAAAACCCTCACTGACTTTCACGGGGCCAAGATTTTACTCCCCCTCCCCCACTGGTTTCATCAAAAAGCTTGTCCTGCATCTTTCATCTGTTGTGTTTATAGTCAATAGATTGGTAGCAAGGTCTAGAGAACTGAGCACAGGACTGGGAGTCAGGAAGTCCCAAGTCTTATCATTTCTTTAGATCTAAAAAGCAAACACAACTTTAAAAATCATGTTTCCAAATGTTCATGATGTCTTTGACACCAAAGATGCAAGCCACTTACATAATACAAGTGAAGTATTTGTTTTTTTCAATCCCATAAAATGGGAGGAAACCCTTCCGCCAACAACTAGGCCCCGCCACACAAAACAGCCCCAGCACCCATATTTTGGATTTATCATCTGTATGTCACATTGGGTGTTCTATAAACAACTATTCCAGCCAGTCATCTTACCTGAAACCCTATCATCATAGTGCCTGAGGGCCACACAATTTTTAATGGTTTTATCCTCAAAACACACCCGCAAGATGGGGATGTGCTATTATCTCCATTTTACAGATGGAGAACTGAGGCAGAGAGCATTTAAATGATTTCGCCAAGGTCATCCAGGAAGTCTGCAGCAGAGGCACTTAACCAAAGTTATCCCAAATTCTACGCTACTGTCTTAACCACTGGACCATACTACTCAGGTATTACAGGAAGTGGTAATTGTTAAGGGTTTGTTGGAGGTCTCCTATCCATGTATTGACTTACATTGACCTCATTTAGCTTTTGAGATCCTACAGATTCCCAGCACAGAAGATACAGCTGCAGGAAAAGTTTTAAGCAACTGAAACATTGGTAAGGAAGAGAGCAAATCATTTTTAAAACAAAGAAATAGCTATTTCTTTTAAAATTTTATAAAAATGTAGTTGCAATAGCTTCAGGTATTTTAATCTTAACAGCCATAACTCCACTCCTAATTAGTAACAACTATATAAAGAGATCTTTGGAATCCTTGAGACTGCTGAGAATGGATTCTTTTAAAGCTCACATGTAATTCACTCCATAAAAAAGAAAGGGGTCAGTGATTAATTGTCTTTAAGAAAATAAAAACATGTGTAGTAATTGCTGAACAGTGAAGAGAAGCATCTGGAACCAAAATGGTCAGGACTATTTTTTTTCCTAACACCTGTTAAATAGCTGAGAATAATTTAATTAGCTTTCTCAACACATGTCATAACCATAAGGGCAGCCTGGAATTCCTCCTTACCTGTAAGGGGCTAAGAAGCTCAGATAACCTGGTTGGCACCTGACCAAAGGAACCAACGGGGACAAAAGATGCTTTCAGATCTGAGGGAAGGGAGAGAGGCTTTGTTTTGGGTTCCTTATTTGTGTGTTTTCTGGGAAAGCAGACAAGCACCAAGTCAGCAACTCCTTCACCTACTAACCATTCTATAAGTCAAAATATTACAGAATTTGTAAGTATAGCCAGGCAAGATGTGTCAGTTTATCTTTGTTTTATTAGCTTGTGAATTTACTCTTTGCTAGAGGGAGGTTTATCCCTGTTTTTTTCTCTGTAACTTTGAACCTAAAGCTAGAGGGGATTCCTCTGTGGGTTTTTTTTTAAAAATCTTTTGTGTAAACCTTACAGAGTTAACCTAACTTCCATCCTGATTTTACAGAGGTGATTTTTTTTTTTATCTTTTCTGTAATTCAAATTCTTCTTTTAAAACTCTGACTGATTTTTCCATCGTTTTAAGGATCCAGGATTTGGATCTGGCTCACCTGTTATAATTGGTGAGGGTTTTATTCTCAAGCCTTTCCCAGGAAGGGGGTATAGGGCTCACGTGGAACTGGGGGAAATAACAACTCCAAGTGGTCCTTTCCCTGATTCTTTTTTTGAAATCACTTAGTGGTGGCAGTGATACTGTTTCCAGGGCAAGGAATCTGTGCCTGGGGAAGTTTTTAACCTAAAAGCTGATAAAAATAAACTGAGGGGGTTCTTTCATGCGGGTCCCCAGATCTGTATCCTAGAGTTCAGAGTGGGGAAGGGAACCCTAACCACATGTCTGGAAACAAGGACTTAGAGTATTACAATTTCATAAGACTATATTAAAATGGGAATCTGAGTTTAATGTAAAACACTTAACTTGGGGCCATGCTTCATAGTATAATATAACAAACAGTCCCCAGTCCTGCAAATATTTATGCACATTACATTTTACATATGGCACATGTAACAAATGATGATCAGATTCTCAGCAGGTGCATATTGTTCATAGCACCTTTGACTTCAGCAGAGAATATGATCTTAGGGCACTGTGATCCAAACATACAAGGCCCTCCTTGCAGGACTGGTTTAAAAAGGAAAAGAAAAGAACTGTTGTTCTTTAAATCAATTAAAATGAGTTTATAACAAAGCAACACTGGATTCATCATAGTGAAATTCCACTGCCTCCATTTGTGATTTCATTCACTGCATATAGCAATTAGGCAGCTCAGATATAATTCTGGTCTGGTGAACTAAGAGTGAAGGGTCAAATCAATTAAAGCAGATTAATAAAACATAGCTGAGAGGAGGGATAACTGGGCTTGCCAGTGATAGAAGATATGCTGTCAACAGGCAATACGCTGGTCTGTACTTAAATAAATGTTTCAGTCCATCTGTAATAAAACGTTACTCAGTGATTTTCAGCAGCAGATTTGAAATGCTCCAGCTATGGCATATTAATCTGTTATAATTGACAGCAGATGCCACACAGTTTCACTAGCGGAACAGAGCCATACAAAGATAAAAGTACAGAGCATGACAAAAGATATCATATCAAGTTGTTCAAAACAGATCACTGATATGTAGTATAAGAAATTCTATTTGCATCTGCGACAAAGGTCTTGTGGCACCTTATAGACTAACAGATGTAATTTGCATCTGGTTTCTTCAGGTACTCCATCTCTTGTCTAGAAACCAACTACTACCTATTCACTGTACATTGAGAGGCACATTCTTGGTGCAAATTGTTATAGTTCCATTGGCTTCAACAGAAGCTAAGCCAGTGGAGTTATGGCAATTTGCAACAGGTGAGGATCTTCCCTAGAATCGATGCACTTATCAAGAACATCTGTTCTTTTCCATTAAAATGAAAGACGCACTAAGTAAAGCTGAGCAACTGTGCCACTTAAAGGACGTGACAACACTCTAAACCAGTGTTTTCTCCTGTATGTCCTAGACAAAACACTAGTCCAGTAGGGAAACCAGCACCATATCCCCATTAATTTCCATTAATAGGGTCCTACCAAACTCAGGGTTCACTTTGGTCAATTTCACAGCCAAGGGTTCTTGAAATTGGGCAATTTCACGATTAACATCTGAAATTTCACGGTCTTGTAGCACCAGGGGTCCCTATCCAAAAGAGGATCATGGCGGGGAGGGTCTGAAACTGCTGTAGGAAAGTTGCAGTATTGCCAGTCTCACTTCTGTGCTGCCTTCAGAGCCTGGCTCTGAAGGCAGCAGATAAGGAGTTTCCTTGCAACTGGAGGAGGCTCAGTGCTGCTGGGAATGACCCTGCTTGGTGCATCCCAGCCAGGGACTTCTAGTTGCTTGTCAGGGCTAGTGATGGGTTAACACATGGGCCCAACGACCCCAGCCAATTTGAAAAGTGGGTGCCCCAGCCCTGCAGGAGCCATGGGGTGGAAGCCCCGAACCAGCAAGAGATGTGGGGGCTGAAACCCTGAGCCTGGGCAGTCCAGAGCTCAGATGGAAGCCATGGTGGGCAGCAGCCATGGGAGTGGGGAACGGAAACCTAGAGTCCTCATTGGAGCCATGAGGAGTGGCTGCCCTGACCCTGGGGCTACTATAGTGCAGAAGTGACGTATCACCCTCTCTTCTGCGTTGCCTGTGAGGGTGGGTCTGATCTCCCCATTACAGCTATGCACGAGAAGGACAAGTCCTGTCCCTCCCCAGCCTAGCTGATTTCAGGGATCATATTTCACGGGAATGGACCTATTTCACGGTGTGACACGTTTTCACGGCCATGAACTTGGTCGTGCCCTATCCATTAATGACAGCCAAGGCAACAATTTTTCAGTGGTCTGAAAGTTTGGACTGAATACAGACTTCCTGGGCAACCTTTGGCAGATCACAATTATATCAAGCCTCACTTACCTCATCTGGAGAATGGGGGCAATTGTACATAACTACTTCTCAGTGCTGTTGTTAGAATTTAATATTTAATTAGAACTCAGAGGATGATCATCTATTTTAATGTTTATGAAGACACTTTACATTGTTTCTTGATGTTGCACAGTGAGTCAAGCACCTTGAAGGAGGAGAAATTTTATATATTAATTATAATGTAATGTCCTTCTGGCAATGTTCCCTCTAATTTTTGACAGGCTATGTGTGCAAAAAATTTCTTCTGTGCAAATTTTTGAGACTGTACACAAAAAAATTCTTTTGTGCACATTTTTGACAGGCTGTGCGCACAAAAAAATCTGTGCAATTTTTTGTGCTTCTGTGCAAATTTTTGTGCATGCAGTGTTTTGCTGTATGCGTGGGGTTTAGGATAGGGATAGGCAAACTTTTTGGCCTGAGGGCCACACTGGGCTTCAAAATTGTGCAGAGGGCCGGGTACGGAAGTCCCCGTCCCCTATCCAACCCCCACCCATTTCCTACCCCCACCCCGACTATCCCTCCTCAGAACCCGGACCATCCAACCTCTCCCCCGCTTCCTTGTCCCCTGATCGCCTGCTCCAGAGACCCCCCCACTCTAATTGCCCCCCCAGGACCCACCCCCTATCTAGCCCCCGTGTTATCTGTTCCCTGACTGCCCCCTCCCAAGACCCCCCACACCCATCCTAATCACCACCACCCAACTGGCTTACCTGCTGAAACAGGCATGGAGCCCGTGCCTCGCAGTGCCTCTTGCCGCACTCGGCCTGGCACCTGAGCAGGAGGGACCCCGAGGCTTGCTGCGGTCATTCTGGCACCATGGGACAGGAGCGAGGGGCCCCGCGGCTTCCCGCGGTCAGCCCAGCATCCCGGACGGGGGCGCAGGGTCCCACAGAAAGGCTCGGCCAGGCCCCCTGGCTGGGAGCACAGGGCCGCGCGGCATTCAGCACTGGGCCGGCCCCACGGCCAGGAGCGCAGGGCCGTGTGGCTTGCCACGCTCGGTCCAGCTCCCCAGCCAGGAGCACAGGGCCGTGCAGCTTGCCGCGCTCGGCCTGGAGCCGGGAGGGCGGGGCCACTGGCCCAGCTCCCCCGGCCCAAGCTCATGGGCCGGATAAAAATGGCCGGCGGGCCACATGTGGCCCACGGGCCGTAGTTTGCCCACCTCTGGTTTAGGATCTGTGTGCATGCACACATATGCACAGTTTAGAGGAACAGTGCCTTCTGGTGCTCTGAGGGAAAAACAAAAACTAAATCCCCTGTGGACTTTTTTTAAAAACTTCTCCACACGGCTAGATGTTGATACCTAAAAGAGAAGGACAAAAGCATTCAGCAGATATTGTATCCCATTGAGCTGAATATTAAGAATACAAATAACTAATATATTATATTATAAAATTGCTATTTGTATTCTTATTGTTGTTTAGCTCCAGGATTCAAAATCTGCTGAGTGCTTTGCTCCTGCTACTTCAATTAACAACATATAACAGTACAGAAAAGTCTCATGTATGAAAAAAACCCAAATAATCGGTTGAGTTTTTTTTCCTTAGAGCATAAAATGGACCCATGAAGCCTATGTTTTCAGGGCTTATCGATCAAAGATCACTTTCTTTTTATGCCATTGAAGAGACGTAGTTTCCAGAGCATTGAACAGAATAAACCAAATCTTTCATTTTAGCTGCAGATAACTGATCTCCGACAATACTTTGAATATACTCTATTGTTCATGGTTATGCTATTAAAACAAGTTTCAAAAATAATCTTATTTTTTTTATTTGGTCAATCTATTATGTTTTGGCAGATATGAACACAGAAAAGTCTCTTATTCTTTTCTCTATCAGAGTATGTAACCAAAAAGTCAAACTTACAAATGTTATTGATATTTACAATGTTGTTGAAGCCATGTTGGTCCACGGATATTAGAGAGAGAAGATGGGTGAGTTAATATCTTTTATCAGACCACCTCTGTTGGTGAAAGAGACATGCTTTCAAGCTACACAGAGCTGTTCTTAAGGTCTTTTTTATTATTATTATGTTTTATTATTGATGTCAGGCTTCTCTCTGGGACCCAGAAAGCTGCCTGAGGTAAAAAAAGCATGGACATCATTTAAGGAAGCATTAGAGCCACAGCCAGGCCTATAATCTGATTTTCACAAAATTGGATTTCAGATGCTAGCAGTCAAAAATTCTCGTCAGCAATCCACAGGTGCCCCGTACATATTAGTAGACTTGTAAATAGAGGAAAACTGATTTTGCTTTTCCTTCAAAGCGCCTTACGCCATAACAAAGTACAAGCCTAGATATCCTGAGCACATGAAATAATCAGTATTCTTATGGTAACATAATATTGAAAACAAAAGAAAGAGAATGCACCAAGTGCATAATGTGCAACGGCATATGATAAAAAGAGGAAGCAGATGAATGACTGTATATTCAGAAGCCACTAACTACTGAGGCAGGAGAGTGAAAAGAGGTAGTGGTGTTAGAAATCATTTGTCATTATTACTCAATCTCTTATTATTAATGTATTCTTTGTAACAAGGCCCCATTCTGCTAAGTGCTATAGAAACACATAAGAAAGTACTTTGCATGGCCTGAAGATCTTAAAATCAAGATCTTAAAAACAAGTGAGTGAAACAAATAATAGCAGGGAATTGAGGGAGGAACCACAATCATTACCATGATAACAACACATAGTTTCATATAGTAGGTATGTGCACAAGGGACTCATTTAAAAGCCCCTCCACACCTTGCTTTAAATCATGGGTCTCAAACTCAAATGACCACGAGGGCCGCATGAGGACTAGTTCATTGGCCCGAGGGCCACATCACTGACACGCTCTCCTCACTATCCCTGGCCCTGCCCCCACACCTTCCATGAGGTCCCACCCCTGCCCAGCCTCCTCCCCTGAGTGTGCAGCTCCCCGCTCCTCCCCCATCCCTCCTGGAAAGTGCTAAGCGCCCGGAGGTAGGCATGGAGGAGACAGGAGGGGAGGGGGGCATGGGGAGCTAGGCGGCTGCAGGAAATTAAGTGTGGGGGAGAGAAGGGGCATGGGGAGCTTGGCTGGCCACAGAAAATAACCCAGCAGGTTACGTGTTTGAGACCTTGTCTTAGGTGAACTACTCCACCACCTACCAAATCTGAGCCTCATACTCAGCCTCAGTGTTACACACACTATACAAAAGTATAGTAAAAAATATTTTTCACAGTGCATCAAGTCGTAGTGCCGATGCACGTTATACTCCTTGGGAACAGTAATTGTTTGCTGACAAATAAGGCATCAAATCTGATCTTTTACCTCTGTGAAAAAATATAAATTCTCTCATTTGTCTTGGAAAATCTTTTCTTCCATGAATGTTCTTTTTGTTGATGAAGTCATTTCCAAGCAGTTTTAATAAAATATATTCACTTAATAATGCACCTCACTCAAAGGACCAAACAGGAATTTAGATTTACTTCTATTAAAGCACCCTCCTGGACTGGGCTGCACTCACACTCCACTCTTCCAAGCCCTTCCCTGTCCCCTTCAAACCCCTACATCAAAGTTCTCACTCCAACTCCGCCCCCTCTCCTCCCCTAATTCAACCCCTTCAAAGTTCTCACCCCAACTCCGCCCCCCCGCCCCAGTCCAATCCCTTCCCCAAATCCCCACCCCTTTCTCCCTCTCCTTCCCTGTGCACGAGGCTTCCCGCTCCTGGCCCCTCCCTCTCAGAAACCGCTAAGCCGCCAGAGAACTGCCTGGCAGTAAGCGGAGCAGCGGGAAGCAGCATGTCAGTGAGAAGTACGTGGGGGAGCTTGGCGGGGGAGCTTGGTGGAGGGGTGGTGGGGAGGGTGAGCATCGCGGGCCGCAGGGAAGGGCTTGGCGGGCCACATGCGGCCCGCAGACCGCAAGTTTGAGACCCCTGCTTTAAATGAATACCAGCAATTTTCCATCCCAATAATCCCTACGAGCCGTCTACCTCACCATTATTTATAGACATACTTGCTATAAATATTTTTGGAGAAGTAGAAATGATTTGAAGGTCGACAGAGAAGTGGCTATGCAAATGAGATTAAAGGACATTCTGTGCAAAGAAATACAAGAATATGCTTATGGGGGAAGTGGACATTCAAGGCTCACATTGTTGGCAGAGAAGAGAGAAAGAGACAGAGGTACCAAAATGCAACAAAATGCAGTAGCGGAAAAGTAGAAACAGACCAGATAGGATAAGATGGAAGGGGCAATTACTTTCAGTAAAGGGGAGGATGCTGACAACCCTCTACCAAGAAAAGTAAGGCAACATTAATTCCTGTGAGATGTACGGAGACAACGCAAGTGACAACAGCTCAACCAGGCATACTAACTACTCATGGGGAGAAAAAAAGTTAAAGTAAAATGTGACCCTACCTACCCAACCAAAGCAAAACCTGCGAAACAGCACAGTGAAAGACTGTGAACAAAGTGTGTCTCTTGTGTAATTTAATTAAGTATTTTGTAATTAACTATTTTATGAAAAAAACAAAAAGCAAAAAAAAATCCTTCACATGTGAGGTTTGCTTTGTTAGTAAATACATTACTGATCTTTGGCTTTCTCTGGCTCAAATACAAGCAGCAGTATGTTAAAGTTAAAGCAAAAACACATTAAAATATTTAAATCTCACAGTACCCCATATAGATTCATTGCTTAGAAAAAAAAACCTCAGCAGTTGTCTATTAAGAGACTTTTATTCAAGCTTGCAGCTTTCTGTCAAAATAACGTCTCATTTGGATTGGTAGTTAATTATTCTTGGCCACATCAGAATGTAAAGGGACTTGTCAAGTAGCTTATAAGACTATATAGACATATAATGTTATTGTAGCTGTGTTGGTCCCAGAATACTAGAGACAAGGTGGGGTAGGTAATATCTTTTATTAAACCAACTTCTGCTGGAGAGAGAGAGAGAGAGAGAAGCTTTCTAGATTACACAGAGCTTTGATCTGAAGATGAGTTCCATATAAGCTTGTTTCATCATCAGAAGTTGGTCCAATAAGAGATACTGCTTTGTCTCTCTCTCTCTCTCCCCACATACACATACACTCAAATACTTTTTAAAAAGCAGTAAGAATGTAAATCAAAACAAATAATATCCACTAATTTTAATATGTAATCTATGCAGAAATACTGTATGCCTTGTGCTTTCTTCCATATCTTCAGTAATAGCTAAGTCTATTCCTCTGCAGCTCAGTGCTGCTGTGACAAAATTATTAATAATCAACCTACTTTCATGTTATTTCTGACTAGATCAAGTGATGTGAGGGATAAGAACCCAAATGGTGACCATGTAATGTAGCCATGTTTCATGTCGTGTGGCGTAAAAGATGAAAGACCATATTCCGACTATGGGAATAGGCTCAAAGTCAATGACAGATGCAACAGTCAAACTTATGACAACAAATAATTTTCCACCACCACCAGCAATATGTCAAATAAAGGAGATTTAATATTTATCCAAGATCTAAATCATCCAGGTGTTCCTGGTCACCAGTGAACCTTGAAAGTAGTAACAATAACCACTGGGGTCAAATTTGATGATTCAAAAATCAGATTTATAGCCTTGCTATAGAATGTGAACCTGGAAATATAATGGGGAAGATAAGGACTTAGACAGGAACAGGATGAAAACTGAAAAATAACATTTTGTTCTCAAAAATTCATACAATCTATTTCTTATCATAGAGTAGACAGAAGCGAAGATGAATGGTTATTCTGTTTTCCCCTCTGGATGCACAGTACAGTAGCTCTACACTATGCTTCTATGAGCCGTTCCAGAGATTTGTAGTTTGCTGATGATCTTGCTCCATCCCATGCCTTAAGGAGTCCACACATATCCAGAAACACAGCATTACATCTATGAAAGAGCTCATTTCTCTGTAAAACTGGCCATTCAGGGTACTTCTACTCTGCAACAAAAGACCTGCAGGATGGCCATGGATAACCCAGGTCACCTGATTCAGGCTTACAGGGCTCAGGGTGTGGGGCTTTAAAACTGCAGGGTAGATCTTTGGGCTCGAGTTGGAGTCTGGGCTTTGGGACTTCATAGGCTCTCAGAACCAAGGCTCCAGTACATGTGTGAATACCTACTCTGCAGTTTTATAGCTCCACAGTCAGAACCCCACAAACCTAAGTCGCTGATCCAGGCTAGCCACAGATCTTTTATTGCAGTCTAGATATGCCTCATAGCTATTTTATTTCAAAATAATCCCCAAATAAAAATCCACTGCAGTGGCTACACCCCTTGGAACTATTTCTTGTTCTGCTTTGAAGAGTACCAAAGATTCTCTTGCAAGAGAAGAAATTGAATTATTTATAGCTAGGATCTCTTGAAGAGTATGGAGAAGACTAAAAGAGATTTTAGTCCTAAAGTAAAAGTGAAGGTTCTTTGTGTGCAGTTATCATCGCACTAGACAATGTTTTTCATTGCCAGAACATGACACACATATCCACACTCAAGCACTGTATATATCTGGTTAAACCTCACCAAGATTCAAAATATTCTTTTTTAAAAATAAATGGGCACAAGGGAAAGAATGGTCTGGTATTAATGTGTTTGCCGGGGATTCCAGTAGGCTTAGCAAACTGGTTTGTTGACCACTTAAATCATATAAATTGACTGCCTATTATTTGACCACTGTCAAATATTCCAGTACAAATGCACTGATGTAGGTAGCAGCCTACCTTTTTGATTGCATCATGGTTCCATCTGTTAGCAAGCTGTTATAAGTGTCAAGTAGCCTAAAATTAGTGTTTACCTGTAAGGGGTTAAGCTAAAGGTAACCTGAGAGGTGGACAACTAACCAATAAAAAATTTCTCAGAAAACAAAAAATTTTAAGTTTTAGTTTTTTGGGGGGTCTTTTTTTGTTCACCTGGGCTATGGGATGAACACAGCTATGTTTTTCACTGTCACTATAAAATTTTATTAAGTACTGTAGTCAGTAAGTTTACCTTTTTTATATTACTTGAAGGGTTTTTAGTGGTGAGTGTTGGCTGGGTGCTTTTTAAAATTGTAAGATTTAGCAAAAATATTAACAGTAAAAAAAAGTTGCCTCGGGGGAGAGGTTTGGTTTTTAAATCCTTTTGTTAACTATGGTAAATGCTGTTTCATTAATGGTTATAAGAAATTTTTTTCTTTCTTTCTTTCTCTCTTTTTTTTTATTAAAATCTTTTTTTAAAAAAGCTAACTGCTTGTTTTTAATTGTGTAAAATTCTGGTTTTAAATTGGGCACGTTTTGCAGAAGCAGGCAAGGTTTGTTTTTTTTCAGAACACAACTCTTTTTGTATTTGGGGTTAGTAAAAAAAAAAAAAAAAGGGGTCCCAAACTACCCTAAACCTAGTTTGGTGGTGGCAGTGTACCAGGTCCAAATACAAAAAAAGTTGTGTTCTGAAAAAAAACATTTTAACCCAAGCTGGTAAAATAAGCTTGGGGGGGTTATTTCTTTTTTCATGCGGGTCCCCACATCTGTACCCTAAAGTTCAAAGTGGGAAGGCAATCCTAACACAAGCCTACCTAAATGTTTTGATCACTCATTTTACGATATGTTAATGCCACCGGTTGTGGGGGAAATGAGCTAATTGTCACAGGGGCACCTTGATTAGCTGGAATCTTCTAAAACAAACATTGGATGTAGTCACATCTTTATTTGTATATCAGTGTACACGGTGGTTTATAAACCACACTAAACAAGTTAAAGGACACAGCCTCTGCCCTGTAATCCTTACAATCTAAACTGCCTAGATAAACATACAGAAATTAACTCAGGATGGAACAGGTGAGGGAAAAGAGGGTTCAATGTCATTGAAAAAACCTCCTTTCCTGACACTAAGGGTAGGTCTTCACCACCCACCGGATTGGCAGGTAGCGATTGATCTTCTAGCGATCGATTTCTCATGTCTCATTAAGACGCGAGAAATCGATCACTAGCGGCGCCCCCGTCAACTCCGTAACTCCAGCTTGCCGTGGGGCGCAAGCTGGAGTTGACGGGGGAGTGCACCGCCGACCGCCACCACCATGAGGACAGCAGGTAAGTCGGCTGAAGGTACACTGTCTTCAGCTATGTGATTCACATAGCTGAAGTTGCGTATCTTCAGTTGATTCCCCCCCCACCGCCCAGTGAAGACCAGCCCAAAGAGAATAGATGCACAGTCATTAAACTCACTGAAGACCTGGACTTCTGCCTAGTTAACATATTTAAACACATTTAAAATGAAATGCTCATGCTAACTCCTTATGCATAATCTGTCCTACCTTGTATTTAACTGTAGTACATTGGTTATCTTTTCCAGACCTGAGGAAGAGCTCAGTGAAGCTCGAAAGCTTGTCCCATCCAACAACAGAAGTTGGTCTGATAAAAGACATTGCCTGACACACTTTGTCTCTCTCTCAAATCCTGGGACCAACATGGCTACAACAACTCTACCTAGCATAAGTCCATTTTTTTTTCTTTTACAGTTACTGTATGTGTGTTTGTTTTCTGTTTAATTTCATTTTTCTTTTCTTTTGTAATTGGTCAATCTTGAATAACATTCACACTTAAATGCTACCTAATGTTGCTAAGAAAGTTAAGAATAATTCTTTTTTTAGAATGTCATGCCATTGAGTTTAACATTTTTCAGAGTTATTTTAACTCAATTAAGAAACTTTTTTTTTTTGGTAACTAAGCATACGTCTGTAAAGCTTACTTATCATAGTCTTACTATTTTTGGTACGGTTCTAATAAATTAGTGCTTTAAGTATTTGGGCAGTTTTGACGTTATTTGACTGATCAATTGACCAACCCTAGAATCAGGAGACCTGGATTCAATTCCCTTCTCTGGCACAGAATTCCTGCATGCGGCAAGACACTCAGTCCCTCTGTGCTTCAATTTCTTCTCTGTAAAATGGGTATAATAGCACTGCCCTATCTCATACAGGTATTGTGAGGATAAATACATTAAAAACTGTGAGGCACTCAGATGCTACAGTTATTTGGGCCATATAAATGCATAATCAAAAGAGCAATACATCTTCCTGTCATCAGTTAGTTATTTGTAAAAATAAATAGTGTACTTGTGTAGTTAACATATTGTTGAAAATGGATTAGAAATAACCAATAAACTTTTTTTTTTGTTTGGGGCTGTGACAATTTTTTGTAATATTTTTATGAGTCCTATGTGTGCCTCAGTTTCCCCCATACTTTGGACTGCTGACCAACAAGATAAAAAATATACATAATTTAGTTCACTCTCAAGGCAGACTAAGAAGTGCACAGGTCAGCCCATAGTCCAGATGGAATTAATAGAGTCGTTAAGAAACTGGTTAAAATCCGCAGTCCAGAGAAACAATGGAAGCTCCAGCGACTCGTGGATTGACATTCAACAGTGGGAGCCTCCAACAAGGGGGCTTGTGAACTCAGCGTGCCCCGGCCTGGAGAACACAGGACGACAGACATATCCAGCAGGAAATAAAATGTAGGTTTCTGGGTCTGCAGGGGCTAGCTCTCTACTGGGACTGAGCAAGGAAGCCAGAGAGAGAGAGAGAGAGAGAGAGAGAGAGAGATGAAAATGGAGTTCACTACAGTTTAGCTGTGAATTTAGGTTTGACCAAAATGTCTTAACTTTTATTTCTCTATTCCACCCTAAGGACTTCCAGTGTTGTGTTCCAGTTGACTAATAAATCCCTCTATGCTTGGAAAATGTTCTTTGGGGGCCTCTGCAAATACTCGCTGATGTGCATTAGTCCCTGAAGAGTACACATCTCTTCCAGGAGTTTCTCTCAGTTGGACTTGCTGAGCTGAGCTCATGGTGTAACACAAGTGTGCTGGAAGCCCAGTAGCCCAGCTTGGGAGGTGGTGAGGCTGAGTGACAGAAGAGTGGCACTCTTGGGGACCTGGCACAGTGAGACTATTTAAAACCTGGGGCATAGCACAGATCCTGTGGATCCGTGGCAGTGGACAAACTGAAATGTAAAAAGTTTTGTTTCAGGTCAACCCAAAGGTTGCGGTCAATCCAGCATGAAATGATTAGCTTTGATTTTGAGAGCTTTTAATAAACACTTCATTTCGTTTTTAAATTAAATTTAGGGAAATGCCAAAATGAATCGTCTTTCCAAAATGAAAAATTCTCACCAACAATCACTTTTCTTTAGCATTAAATAAAAAAGATGGGGGAGGAAAAGAAGACTGATGGCTTTCCTCTTTCAAGTCAGCCTGAATGGGGCCAAGTAGTTCTCCTTTCAAAGCAGATGAGATGGAGGACGAGGAAAAATGAATTATTTCCCCTTTTTCTTGCTTTGATATTTTCTGAGCAAGTCTTTTCTGGGTCTGTGTTGTGGAGTGCATACTTCTGGAATGATTTAATTTTAAAAAAATGATTTTGTGAAGGACTCTACCTGGGCTCCTGTGGAATTATAAATTGGGGGCCAACCACTTAATAGTAGACAAGAGGCGTAACAATCTCCTGAGGAGTGTCCACATGCGGTAGAGGAGCCTGAAGGCAGATGAGGTGCTAGAACATGCACACACACTAAATGAACACAATAGCCACTTCGTTACTTCCTGGGGAAATCCCGGTGGTGAAGGTGAAGTGCAGAGGGGAGTACCAGCTCAGACTGGTGGGGCTTTATTTCTCTTACCCCTGTGTCCGATGGGGGATCCCAGGGTTGTACACTGGGTCCCAGGACCCAGTCATGTACCTTTGCATGAACAACAATCCTCCCTCCTAGCAGGGTCAGAGCTAACACCTGGAACAAGTATCACACCTAACAGCACAACACTTATATCACTCAGTCAAAGCCAGGAGCAGACTCATCTCAGGACTTCTAGCAGGGGTTACACAGACTCTCTCGCCATGCCACTGCAAAACAGCTCTACCCCCTTTCCTCGCTAAACACACACACAGACACTCTGCCCCATAACACTGCAATCCCTTGCCTCCCTTTGGGTCAGCCCAACCTGTCCATGCACTCTGGTCTGGTGCTGGCATGTGGGGTGAGCTCAGGAGGATGTGCTGGTTATGTAAGCACAGCTCCGGTTAGCTCCAGGCTGTGGGTGTATAAGAATGCCTTTTGCCAGCAGCTGGCTCGCCTCCAAGCAACTCTCTCTCTTTCTGCCCTAGCTTAGGGCTCCAGCCTCCTGCACCTGGTGCTTCCTTTGTCTCCTCTTCCAGTCTTCCCAGGCTTATCCCCCGTCTGCCCATTGGCTCAAACCCTCCCCAGGCTCAGACCTAATTTTGTGTGTTTGAGTAGTACCTCCCCGCACACAGCCAATCATGTTTTTTCAGAGAATCAGAGATGGGGAGGATCTTCTCACCTCAGAATAGTGGCAGACAGAGACCACAAAGAAGTAAACAAAGGGGGGAAATACCTGTACCCTCCTCTCCCTCTTGCAAATAGGCCATTAAAAGTGAAGTGCCTAACATACTGCGGTACAAAAGAACAACAGATGATTGCCCTGAGGTATGGGTGAAGCAAGGTCCACAGTAACCAGGGAGAAGAACCACACTCGTTTATCAAAGTTGGCCCCATGTGCTAGACTGGATGCTGCAATGGGCAGTCAACACTGAACCCACTTGGCATCAAAGTACAATAGGGTGAGATGGCATCTTCTGCTGTTTCTGCTCCTGCTGAGTTGCCAGATTTCCACTGGTGGATTGGAAGGCACCACTACAACCAGATTACCATAGGCCTGCATGATGGTCAGGGGCTGATCATTCTTCTCCCTGGTTACTGTGGACCTTGCTTCACCCATACCTCAGGGCAATCATCTGTTGTTCCTTTGTACCGCAGTATGTTAGGCACTTCACTTTTAATGGCCTATTTGCAAGAGGGAGAAGAGGGTACAGATATTTCCCCCCTTTGTTTACTTCTTTGTGGTCTCTGTCTGCCATTATTCTGAGGTGAGAGGAGGAAGGGAATGGGGTGTCCCAAAAGAGAATATGGTGTCAACCCTGAAAGTGTGGGAGGGCAAAGGGAAAAGGATGTACTCCAGCCAAATTGGAAACTGGAAGGTTTAACTTTTGGAGGTCAAGTCCTGAAGAAAAAAAATGAGGGGAAAAAGGAATAAAAGGGTTATAGGAATACTCTGCTTCAAATGAAGAATGTAGTCTGCCATCTATACAGAAATGGATAAGAGAAAATTCTGGAGGTTCAGCTTGGGTGAAGATCTTAAACAACTGCCGGAAAGATACACCCCCAGGAGGTATGGAGAAGAGAATGCCCCAACCACTTTAAAGAATGACAGATATAGAAGGTGAAGATAGCTATATGAGATAAAATTGCTATGGCAGATAAACATAACAAAATATAAATATTCAATTGAACTTTTCCCCTCATGTGCAACAATTTTCAAAAGCTTAATTAAAAGTTAATAATCAGGGAAACACTACTGCCACAGAGTGGCAATTATTTCCAGAGTGACTAATTGAAAAGAAACACATTAGTAAGAGTAGTATGCGATCAGAGTAATATGCTTATTCTTTGCATATCATTATTGTGTGCCCTGATGTCTCTTATGAAGCAATATCCATCTTCCCAGTCTTTTCAGTATTGTATATATTTTCATATTAATCTTATTCACATAACAAACCCCCACTTCCTTGTCAGTTTGCATTGCATCTGTTTTTATATCGATCTCATGCAAGCAGCGATCTTTCACTTCACTTGTCAGTTTATATTGCTTTCCATTTTTCATTCATCTTATTCAAGCAAAGAGCGTTCACTTCCCTTGTCAGCTTCTATTGAATCTCTTTTTATATTGATCTTATTCAAGTAAGAGCTTGTACTCTCTTATCATTTTCATATATAGCATATTCATTTTTATATTGTCAAGTTTATATCATCATTACATTGCTTCATTGCCTTCTCCCAATTTTGTCTTTTCTACAGTTACAAGGATTTTTCATGGTCTGATATTATTTATTTATTATTATTATTTACTGTTCAGATGGATTTTGTTTTAAAGTTCTAGATTTATATCAATATGGGCCATATTTTGCCACCCATACTTGCACTGAATAGTGTCTTAGTCCTCAAGCTGTCCCCTTGATTTTAGTGGGACAGCTTGGGGAGTAAGGTGGTACCATTTGTCATAAGAAAGAACATCAGACTATGGCCCTAAACAAATTAAAATTCCACAGATCAAGAGTAAGTGCTTCTTTTTTTGATTACATCAGCAGGATATAACTGACTGTTAAACTTGAAACACTAATCAAACGCTGCTACCAATAATCTATCATTTCAGTCTACATGTATGGTCTGTTACTATGGTCTTTACCCAGGAAAGATTCCCATTCAGGTCAGGGATAGTTTTATCTCATGTAAGAACAGAAAAATTAATCTGTTTAGGCCCTGCATCCTGCAAACACTTATACATATGAGCAACTTTATACATGAACATTGAGCTCAACAGAACTTTCCCCCCTTGTATCCATCTGGAGGCTCATGTTTCCCATCAGTTTCAGATGAACTGACCAAAAAAACAGGCTCTTTGATCAGTTAATGTTGGTGGGCCCTGATGCAAGACCAAAGTTTGGAGTTACCAGAAGTGAGTGGAGCATCTTCAAAATCACCCTTCTGCAACTCAGACTTGTGCTGGGCAGAACTGACTAAGAAAAAGCTGCCAAACTATCATGTTGCAGGTATCATGGCAGGAGCGGGTAGTAAACTATTCAGCTTTGAACTGCTATTAAACCATTAAAAACTATTAAATACCAGAATTTTGGTGGAACTCTCATTAGTATGTACATTTTAGTAAAAGAAAATATCAGTTGAAGAACAATAATTATAGAACAAAGCCTATTTCAGTCCCAGGCTCAATGCATTTTGTTGCCTTTAAAAACTTGAGAGTACTGAAAATAATCCATGGCTTCTATAGACAAATCCTGTGTGGAAGACTGAGCAGTCGGCACTACATTTGTCACTGTTTAGACATTCCACCTTTTTCTGTTTTATCTTCCGATTATACAAGCACATATTTTAAAACAAGTCAAAGCCAGAACTTTAGATTTGAATGTGTTGTAAGGAAAGACGTCAGCCTTTCATTAAAAATTACAGAACAATTTCAGAGACAGATTGTCTCAGAAATTTACTTTTATTTTGCACAGTGTAGCTACGTGTATCAGACTTTAATAATGCTACCAGGCACCGGGACTTGAGTGAATTGGGTTTCTGTTATTTGTCTTTGTTTTATAACTGTACCAGTCTTGTAAGTAATGCCTGTCTGAGCTCAGCTTAAGACATCAATTGACAATAATATTTGAGGATTGAACTATGGGATGGAAAGACTTTGAGAACATTTGGAATATAAAAAGAACAGACAGCCATTGCTTTCACTCTCGTTGAATCCTAGAAACACAAAACAAATATTAGAGCATGCTTCTGCTTTTCTTCAGTACAGTACTTCAGTGAGGAGTAATGTGTAATACATTCCAAATGTTCTCAAAGCCTTTTCATCCCATAGTTGAAGCGTTATATTTAGCTGTGAGACTCAGAAGATATTTCCCAGGCCCGAAGAAGAGTTCTGTGTAGCTGAAAAGCTCGTCTCTCTCACCAACAGAAGTTGGTCCAATAACAGACAGCACCTCACCAACCTTCCCTCTGGAAGCTCATTTACTTCTCTATGCTCTGGTTCCCTATCTGCAAAGCAGGAGATAGTAATACTTCTGTACTGCACAGTGGCATTGGGAGGATGAATTAACTGAGGTTTGTCAGGTTCTCAGACACTGTGGTGATGAGCACCATAGAAAACCCCAAAAGTAATAAGTAATAAGCAAACATGACTCTGTCTCTCTTAATACCACTGGATGATCAAGTCTTACTGACACCTAACAGAACAACTTCTCCCATGAAAAAGTTATGCAATAAATAAAATTCAGCTTCTTTTATTCAAACAGAGCACTCTATTAATCTCGTTTGCAGGTATACTTCACAGATCTGACATATTAGTAAATGCTCTATATGGTTCATCAGAGCTATCTGCAATAGTAACTGAAAGTATTAATTTTTATACTGAAGCCAGCACCAAGAGGCTATTTGGCTGATTTTTCTGCTTAGTCTCAAATAGAATGCACACAAATTTTGTTAGCTTTTATTACTATTTGGCTGCTATTACCATTATATATGCAGTAAAGAATAGAAAGCCACTGCTCTGCTTCTTTGACTAGCCACAGTTCCAAATCACCACCTTCTCATGTTGTTTTATTAAATGGTATTTTACTTCCCTCTTCATAAACTATTAATGTACCTGAAATGCAAATAACAGCTTGGAACTAACACTTGAAACAGCTGCACACACTACACTGCCTAGCTGGCTGTTAATAGTTACAGAGAAAGAACACTCTGGAAGCCAGTAAAAGTTTTAAAAAGACAATAAATCATATCTCTGATCAAATCATTGCTGGATTTTTTAATAAAGAATATACCATATACCAACTTTAAGAACTTACCTTAAAAACTAAAGGAAGTCATCTGAAACCAAATACATACTAGATCACACCAGTGTCACTATGGCTTCCTCTCTCATCTTACTGTTGCCTATACAAAGCTGTTTATCAGTGAACAAATATCCAAATTGTGCTTTGCTTTATTCACTGTCCATGACCATCTTGTCAGATGACCATCCGTTTAGTAATGAAAATGTCAGTAAATTCCCAAAGATTGCATCAATTTTACCATCAATGTTTATTCATCTGACAATTCAAAGCACAAGTGTGTTATCCAATTCACAAACACCCTATTTTTTGAAATGTTGGAATTTCCTGCCAAACAGAAGTTCTGATTCCAACCAGCTTTAATATATGAATCTATGAAAATAAGACATACACACAGACGCACGATGTATAAACAAGAGCACTTACATTGCTACTAGAAGCCTGCAATTTCCTGACAAAACATATTTGCCATATGGAGAAAAAAATAAAAATATATTTCAATTTTTGTTTCCATTTTTGTTTCCATGTGTGTTTTCCTCCTATTTTGTGCTGTATTGATATTAACAGCAGCCATAAAAGCTTTTTGTACTTCTTCAATATCAGTTAAAAATAAAAGCAAAAAAAAAATACTGAAGTTATTAGCATAGGGGTGGGGTCCCATGTATTGACTTTTTCAGGCCTTGCCCATCTTCACACACCACTGTGGCTATACTGGATGTACATACTTGCTTCTGTTTGTCTTCCTAGAGTGCCAACTGAAATCAAAAGGCATAGGTCTTCATTAGCAGCTTCCTTTTTGTGTTGTTCAGAAAAGCCCTTTAGCAGAATGACTTAAGTGATCAATAATTATTGATTCAATCACAATGGAAAAATTAGATTGATTGTGATACAGAAACAGCTATTAGGAACAAATTTATCAATCCAAGTAGGTAGACATAGAAGGCTGTTTAAACATTCATTTCAAATGAGGCTGTTCTGCAACATAGTTAACTGCTTTATGAACCAAACCAATGACAATTACTATAAATGGAGAGTGAATTATGCTTCCCCCAGGGAATTTCAAGTATTTTTGCTTTTGTTTTAATTGTAGAAAAACTGCATTTTCCAAAGGGGAACATGAGAAATATTAATAAACTTCAACATCGAAACCTTTATAGCATATACCTTCATTTGAGAAAGCCATATCCCAAAGCCATATCCCAAAGCAAGAACTAGATGTTTACACATCACCGCCAGATGTGCATGCTAATGTAATTCATGAAAGACACTTCCACTGCTTGAGGGGAGAGAGAAACATATGCTGTCTCCTGAAGAGACTCAACAAGTGCAATCATAAGAAGATGTCCACCTTGGACAAGTAAACCTTTTGATTCATATGCTCCAGGAAGTGGCTCACAGCTTGGTCCCAGGTATTATTTTCTTGTAAAAAGCTTTCTACCAGACAGCTGATCCTGCAGCGACATCCACATGTTCAATCACATTTATAGAAATTTAATTTAAAAATCTGAAAAAACAGAATATCAGTGGTGGCTAAGGTACTGTGATTATGCTGTGTGCTAAGGTACAGGAAGCAACAAGAACAAAACCACGTGCAGAACTACTGGTGAAGTGATTTTGCTGGAATTTAAAGTAATACTCCAATTTTCATATACTCATATAAACCTAACCTGGTAAACCACGGTTGGGCAAATGATTTTATGATTTAAGACAGCACCTAATTCACAAATGCAAATCTAATTCTCTCATTTGCTCTTGCAGAGCACACATTTTAATATAGTTAGGGTGGGCACTAGAGAGATGATTCTGGTTTATGTGCATTACCTCAGAAGCTACAAATTAAACTTACAGTAGATATATTACATTTAAGGCTTTTCCTCCTTCCACTAATTTTCCAGGTCTATCAAAAACTGTTCTTTGTATATCCTGGAGGCATCATCATAATTTCATTGACTTCAATGGAGCTACGACAATTTATACCAGCTGATGTTTACTGTTCATGATTTCCTCATTTCAGGCTCATTCACACTGTGACTAGAGGCATATTAGCTCCCTGAAGCTATAAATTGCAATGGTCTTTTTGATTACCATTATTATATTGCAAAGTCATGTATAATTTTGGATCCACTATCACCCTGCAGTCTCTTTTTCATACGGCATTCTAGGTTAATAATTTACAAATATCTGAAGGGTTGAAACACCAAGGAAGGACAGGAATTATGAATTATTACTAATGGAATAAAAGAGCATTGCTAAAGGTGAGATTAAATTAAGAAAGGGAAAATAAAACCTCCTGACAGTGAGATTGCTTAAACTATAAAATAAAGATGGAGTGATAAGCCAATAGATAGTCTCTATTTCCGATCCATATGACAGGAAACAAAGAATACTGCATCCAACAGGATTTTCTTTTGGAGACAGGTAATTTATATAAGAAGACCATTCAATCACAAGATATTGGTACTTGGGCAGCATGAATAGTGCAATCTTTTAATAACCACATATAGCCATGACTTCAGCCCCCTCATACAATACTGGAGAATTGGAACAAGACTAACTCAGAGGGTAACAATCACCATAGATTCTAAGGCCAGAAGGCACAAGTGTGATCATGTATCCAAACTCATAAATATCAGACCACAGAAATAATTCTTGTTTGAACAAGTACACATCTTTTAGAAAAGCATCTAATCTTCATTTACAAATTATCCATGATGAGACTTTACCACATCCCTTGGTAAACTGTTCCAAATGTTTAATTAGCCTCATTGTTTAAAACAATTATACCTTATTTCTAGTATGAAGTTGTCTACCTTCAACTTCCACCCACTGGATCTTGTTAAACTCTTGTCTGGTAAATGACAAGCCTATTATTAAATATTTATTCCCCAGAAGGAAATGTATGGACTGAGATCAAGTAACCCCTTAATCTTTTCTTTGTTAAGCTAAATAGACTGGGCTCCTGAAGTCCATCACTATGAGGCATGCTTTCCTATCTTTTAATCATCCTCATGGTTCTTCTCTAAATCCTCTCTAATTTAGCAACATCTTTCCTGCATTGTGGACACCAGAACAAGACACAGAATTCTAGCAGCGGCGACACCAGTACCAAGTACAGAAATAATATATCTTCCATACTCCTGCTTAAGATTCCCATGTTTATTCATTTAAGGAACGCAATAACCCTTTTGGCCACAAAAATGCACTGGGAGCTCATGTTCAACTTATTAAACACCATGACCTTCCAGTATTTTTGATAGTTACTGCCTTCCAGGATAGAGTCTGCAAAAATGGCTTTTATTCTTTATCCCAGGATGTATATACTGTATTTATATTTGACTGTACTAAAATGCATATGATTTGCTTGCACCCAGTTTACCAGTTGTTCCAGATCACTCAGTGTCAGTGACCTGTCCTTTTCATTATTTAGCACTCCAATCTTCATCAGTGATTATTTTATGTTTTCATCCAGGTCATTGATAAAAATGTTAAATAGCATAGGACTAAGAATGGAGAAACTCACCTTCTTGATAATGATTCCTGTGTAGGATTACATTTGGAGATCTGCTAGTTAGCCAGTTTTAAAATCATTTCATGTGTGCCATGTTAATTGTCTTTGTAATATCCTGTGACAAACACTGCAAATAATGCTAATTTTATACTGTTTGATTTTTTAATCAAAATGTTGTGCAGTACCAAGTCAATGACTTACAGAATTTTAAGTGTATTGAATCAACACCTTTACCTTTATCAACCAAACATGTAATTTCACCAAAAAAAATATCAATTTAGTTGGAGAGGATCTATTTTCTATAAAATAGAAAATAGATCTATGTTAATTGGCATTAGTAGGAGCATTGCCAACAGAGTGAAGTGATTTTCCCCCTATTCGGCACTTGTGAGGCCTCATCGGGAGTACTGCGTTCAGTTTTGAGGCCCCCCACTACAGAAAGGAGCAGGACAAACTGGAGACAGTCCAGCGGAGGGCAACAAAAAAGATCAGAGGGCTGGAGAGGCTGAGGGAACTGGGCTTGTTTAATCTGCAGAAGAGAAGAGTGAGGAGGGATTTGAGAGCAGCCTTTGACTACATGAAGGGGGGTTGCAAAGATAATGGAGCTTGGCTGTTCTCAGTAGTGGCAGATGACAGAATAAGAAGCAATGGTCTCAAGTTGCAGTGGGGGTGGTATAGGTTGGCTATTAGGAAACACTGTTTCATTAGGAGATTGGTGAAACACTGGAATGAGTTACCTAGGGAGGTGATGGAATCTCCATTCTTTATTAACTGAGTGATTATTAGTCACTGCATACATCCTGCAGAACACTGAACCTTATTAGAACTCCTTTCAAATACTGCTATTGATTACCTTGCAATATCTGATGGTACAGCATGGCCACATGGCAAGTCACTCTTAGTCACCTGACTGTGTACCCATCATATGCAGCGATCTAGGATCTTCATGTCCAGAAGCCTATTGATATTTTCTTCTGCATAAATATTTTAAATACTGGTCTGATCAAACACTTAAAATGCAAAAAAAGAATGCATATTCAAAATGAAGAATCTTCATAAGAACATAAGTAAGGCCGTACTGGGTCAGACTAAAGGTCCATCCAGCCCAGTATACTGTCTACCGACAGTGGCCAATGCCAGGTGCCCCAGAGTGAGTGAAACCTAACGGGTGAGGATCAAGTGATCTCTCTTCTGCCATCCATCACTCCCCTCTGACAAACAGAGGCTAGGGACACCATTCCTTACCCAGCCTGGCTAATAGCCATTAATGGACTTAACCTCCATGAATTTATCCAGTTCTCTTTCAAACCCTGTTATAGTCCTAGCCTTCACAGTCTCCTCAGGCAAGAAGTTCCACAGGTTGACTGTGTGCTGTGTGAAGAAGAACTTCCTTTTATTTGTTTTAAACCTGCTGCCCACTAATTTCATTGGGTGGTCCCTAGTTCTTCTATTATGGGAACAAGTAAATAACTTTTCCTTATTCACTTCCTCCACACCACTCATAATTTTATATACCTCTATCATATCCCCCCTTTAGTCTCCTCTTTTCCAAGCTAAAAAGTCCTAGCCTCTTTAATCTCTCCTCATATGGGACCTGTTCCAAACCCCTAATCATTTTAGGTGCCCTTCTCTGAACCTTTTCCAATGCCAGTATATCCTTTTTGAGATGAGGAGACCACATTTGTACGCAGTATTCAAGATGTGGGCGGATCATGGATTTGTATAAGGGCAATAAGATATTCTCCACCTTATTTTCTATCCCTTTGTTAATGATTCCTAACATCCTGTTTGCTTTTTTGACTGCCGCTGCACACTGCATGGACTTCTTCAGAGAACTATCCACGATGACTCCAAGATCTTTTTCCTGAGTAGTTGTAGCTAAATTAGCCCCCATCATATTGTATGTATAGTTGGGGTTATTTTTTCCAATGTGCATTACTTTACATTTATCCACATTAAATTTCATTTGCCATTTTGTTGCCCAATCACTTAGTTTTGTGAGATCTTTTTGAAATTCTTCACAGTCTGCTTGGGTCTTAACTATTTTGAGCAGTTATCATCTGCAAACTTTGCCACCTCACTTGTTTACCCCTTCCTCCTAATCATTTATGAGTAAGTTGAACAGGATTGGTCCTAGGACTGACCTTTGGGGAACATAACTAGTTACCCCGCTCCATTCTGAAAATTTACCATTGTGTCCTACTCTTTGTTCCCTGTCTTTTAACCAGTTCTCAATCCATGAAAGGATCTTCCCTCTTATCCCATGGCAACTTAATTTACGTAAGAGCCTTTGGTGAGGGATCTTGTCAAAGGCTTTCTGGAAATCTGAGTACACTATGTCCACTGGCTCGCCCTTGTCCACGTGTTTCTTGATCCCTTCAAAGAACTCTAATAGATTAGTAAGACATGATTTCCCTTTACAGAAACCATGTTGACTTTTGCCCAACAATTTATGTTCTTCTATGAGCCTGACAATTTTATTCTTTACTATTGTTTCAACTAATTTGCCCGGTACGGACGTCAGACTTACCGGTCTGTAATTGCTGGGATCACCTCCAGAGCCCTTTTTAAATATTGGTGTTACATTAGCTATCTTCCAGACATTGGGTACAGAAGCCAATTTAAAGGACAGCTTACAAACCCTAGTTAATAGTTCCACAATTTCACATTTTAGTTCTTTCAGAACTCTTGGGTGAATGTCATCTGGTCCCGGTGACTTGTTACAGTTAAGTTTATCAATTAGTTCCAATACCTCCTCTAGTGATACTTCTATCTGTGACAATTCCTCAGATTTGTCACCTACAAAAGATGGCTCAGGTTTGGGAATCTCCCTAACGTCCTCAGCCGTGAAGACCGAAGCAAAGAATTCATTTAGTTTCTCTGCAATGACTTTATCGTCTTTAAGTGCTCCTTTTGTATCTCTATCATCCAGGGGCCCCACTGGTTGTTTAGCAGGCTTCCTGCTTCTGACGTATTTAAAAAACATTTTATTATTACCTTTTGAGTTTTTGGCTAGCTGTTCTTCAAACTCCATTTTGGCTTTCCTTATTACATTTTTACACTTGATTTGGCAGTGTTTACGCTCCTTTCTAGTTACCTCACTGGGATTTGACTTCCACTTTATAAAAGATGCCTTTTTATTTCTCACTGCTTCTTTTATGCGGTTGTTAAGCCACAGTGGTTCTTTTTTAGTTCTTTCACTTTGTTTTTTAATTTGGGGTATACATTTCAGTTGGGCCTCTATTATGGTGTCTTTGAAAAGTGTCCATGCAGCTTGCAGGGATTTCACTTTAGTCACTTTACCTATTACATTCCATTTAACTAACCCCCTCATTTTTGCATAGTTTCCCTTTCTGAAATTAAATGCCACAGTGGTGGGCTGCTGAAATGTTTTTCCCACCACAGGAATGTTAAATATTATTATATTACAATCACTATTTCCAAGTAGTCCTGTTATAGTTACCTCTTGGACCAGCTCCTGCACTCTACTCAGGACTAAATGAAGAGTTGCCTCTCCCCTTGTGGGTTCCTGTACCAGCTGCTGCAAGAAGCAGTCATTTAAAGTTTTGAGGAATTTTGTCTCTGCATTTCGTCCTGAGGTGACATGTACCCAGTCAATATGGGGATAATTGAAATCCCCCACTATTATTGAGTTCTTTATTTTGACAGCCTCTCTAATCTCCCTTAGCATTTCATCGTCACTATCACTGTCCTGTTCAGGTGGTCAACAATAGATCCCTATTGTTATATTCTTAATAGAGCATGGAATTACTATCTATAGAGATTCTATGGAATATGTGGATTCATTTAAGAATTTTACCTCATTTGATTCTACATTTTCTTTCACATATAGTGCCACTCCCCCACCCCCACGACCTGTTCTGTCCATCCGATATATTTTATACCCCGGAATGATTGTGTCCCATTAATTGTCCTCACTCCACCATGTTTCTGTGATGCCTGTTGTGTCAATAGCCTCTTTTAACAAGAGGCACTCTAGTTCACCCATCTTATTATTTAGACTTCTGGCATTTGTGTACAAGCACTTTAAAAACTGGTCACTGTTTATTTGTCTGCCCCTTTCTGATGTGTCAGATTTTTGAAAGAGGATATTGTGCTGTATATAACCCCAGAATCTGCTGCTAGTCTGAACTTACATAGTCCATTTTTGACTACTGACTATTGCTTCTGCCAATCAATAACCTTTCTGATCTCATGATTTCCACATAATTACGAGAATAAATCAGGCTACTTCTTGTACTGCCAACTGTGTTTTTTTGCTATATTATATTAAGATCTTGGACACAAATTTCCTTTGAAATGCTTGTACCCATAATTTAAACCATTTCATTCATTTTTACCTATTAATTACAGTTTAACTTGACAATATATTAAGCTATCCTTCAACAGATGCTGTCAGTTTCTGCAACTGACAGTTTCAGCTATTTGACACTGTAGCCCCACCAGCTCAATATGTGAACAGTTCCTGGACTTCCTTCCCACCCCTCAGTATCAATGGTAGGTGCCATTTCCCAAAACAAAGGGTAATATCATAAATCCTTGCTTATTGAACATGCACCCATGTACATATTTCTGAAGCAATTATTCCATGGTGGCCAGAAGACACACAAGAGACCTAGGGAAGCACCCCTCATTTTAAATCTCTTTCTCTATACTTGAACAGAAAAGGGATAAACACATCTAGTTATCACAAGTGGATATAACTATATTTTTCTTGAAACTGCGTATCAACAAAACATAATATCCTTAAGTCAGGAAAGACATAGCCCAATATATACATAACATTTCACTGTGAGACTAAAACATAGAGAAGATTATGTAATCTGAGTGAAATGTGCCTCCAAGGGGTAAGAAATAAAGAGTCAGAGAGAACACAAACCACCACCACCTTACTGGTCAGCTCTGCTTTTCACAGATATTAGCACTGCATAGCCAACACAGCTGAGAGAGTGAGAGATGGATTCTATTCTTTCTTGTGTATGATCAATACAATTGATTTTTAAGGCCATGATAAGGCAAAAAGAAGAATCAAACAAACAAACAAGATGTTGGGATACATAAGGAATGGGATGGAGAATAAAATGGCAAAAATTATAATTCCATATATCAGTCAATGCAGTGTTCTCATCTGAAATATTGTGCACACTATCAGTCACCAAAAATATATTGACGAATTAGAAGGGGAAGAGCAATGAGAATGATTAGGGACATGGGGAAAAAAAAACTTATGAAGAGATACTGAAAAGATTTGGGATTATTTACCTTTAAAGGTAAAAATAAGAGGTGATGATCACTGTTCCTCTAAACTGCGTGTGTGTGTGCACGCACAGATCCTAAACCCTGTGCACATGGCGAAACACCACACGCACAAAAATTTGCACAGAATACATTTGTTGCACACACAGCCTGTCAAAAATTTGCACAAAATAATTTTTTTGCGCACATGGCCTCTCAAAACTTAGAGAGAACACTGGTGATGATAAAAGTATATCAAATAATGAAATGAATGAAAGAGGTAGATTGGGAATGTTCATTCATGTTGTGTTCTAACACAGAACTGGGAAGCAAACCCAGATCTCCTGAGTTCCAGTCCAGTCCCTAACTACAAGGTAATCCTTCTGTCTCGGTAGCCTTAATAGGCTACAAGATGAATGAGATTACTACCTAGTTTCCAGCACAATTAATTACTCTTTCTTGCTTGTTTGTGCTAATGGTATAAGCTGCTTTTTGGCGGGGGGGAAGAGTTGTCTCAACAACAGATAGCAAATTATTAGATAAACAAGTACTGAAGGGCATTTACTAAATATACAACATGGCTTTGCTCACCCTGTTCTTAGTAACAGATTTTTATTTTTGTTTTTTTGGCTTGATCAGTCTAAAAATCTTCTCAAGAGGTCTGAGAATTAAGTGTTTGAGACCAATCTGGCTTTCACTGAAATTTACATTTTCATTCAGTATCTAGTAGATGAACTGGAAACATGGCAAAAACAACTAATTGTGATAATTAAGCTTTTCTAATAAGCTGAAACTGCGTCATTTGGCTCCAACATCTTACTTCACTTTATGAAACCACAGACCCAGTAGCACTTCATGTTAAAACTTGCTTTTTCACTAACAGAAGATGCTGGCCAGTAATTGACAAGAGAATGAAACTGAACAAACATATACTCTGTAATCACCACCCACAAGGGGAACAAGTGGTACACATGATTAAATTCACACAGCCACCCACCGGACACATACGCACACAAAAAGAACAAATCCACAAATCTCTATTAAATTGGGGGATGGAGAGAGGAAGTATGTGAATAAATTGGTCTGGTGAGACCTAAAGCTGTTCATAATTAACTATTTTGCATGAAGCAGTATTACATATTCATTATAACTATATGGGGCACAGCTTAGTTAGTTTAATTGGAAGTCAGGTCAAAGCAGATTTACTGGAGTTTGGCCTTAGATGAAATGCTGCTTTCTATCACAGCTTATTTTACTTTTTATTTTAATATGTATATTGCTTGGGGGAACTTACAGCTGCTTCCCATACGTTTGCTATCTTCTTAAAAAGATTGTTCAGGTTTTATTTCAATGTTTAATGACTGCTCTAAGGTATTTCAAAAGAATGCCTAGAAACAGCCCATTTTTAGAAGTACAATCCTTTTATGAATCACATGAAAGGGCTATGAATAGTTAAATAAACAGCTGATTAAGACTTCAGAGAGAATTTGACCAATGCATTTACCATTAACATTGCACACATGTTCCTACAAATCAAGAGAATTTATCTTTGTTTTTTAAAATATGATTTTGGTGAATTTTCAGTATTCATCAAAGCAAAAGGTTGATAGTATGGTTAGAGAGTCCATCATAACATGGGGAGAAACTGTGCATATTTCGTTCCATAATACTTGGAAGGCACAGCAATGCTAGGCTTTTTCTGAGAAGAAATTCCCCATTTGTACCAATTTAATTAAGTGGATTTTATGTTATTAACACATATATGCCAAGAACTACACTGAAATTTACCAAACAAATCAATTCAGTTATGGCCTAAAAATGATTCTTTTACAAGCATACAGAAGTGATAGGCTAATGCATTATGCCTCACTAGCGCAATCACCTGGCGAAGATACTTTTATACACAAAATCAAGTAAGCACTCTCTGTCTTCCCTCTTGTTCATTTCACAAATTACCCAGTTCTGGATCTCAGCTCTTGCCATGCCTTTCATAGGGTTCTCTATGAAACACAAACATCTCCTATACAGCTAAATATCTGAGTTAGATCAAGAGAGTTTTGCCAGGCTTGGCCTCAAAAAATCATTAAGAATTAAATCCTTCAGAATCTATCAGACACAGAAAATGAACAAGCTTCTAATACTTCAAATCACATTACTAGTTTACAAAGTGCAGACAAATCCATATTCTATGAAGTTTATTTGAAGAATGCTTTCTGATGCATTTCAAATTGATTGGGAGATCAATTTTGTAAGACACAATCACCACATTTCTTTTCATATAGATATATAAATGCACACACACACAAACACACTCTTCCAACTTCTCGGATATCAAGGTAGCTTTCAGCACTTCCTGTTTTCTTGAGAAGCACTTTGTTCAAAAGAAATGTGTACTTTATTCTGTTAAAATAAGATTCCAACTTATGTCATACACAGAGCACTCAGTATTTCCATTTTATTCATGAAAATACAGCTCACAAATAATTAAGAATTCCGTGCAGCTTAATTTAAATATACAACCTTGTAATGTAAAATCTGCTAGAAACCTCTACAGTGTAAATAAACTAGCTATTTATCAAGGATACTACCTAGACTCACCTATCACACCGTCTATAATTTAAATAAGAATTGCATGACTATCCCTGGAACTTCATGGAGCTTCAGAGAAGACAGGCTATTTGCCCATACAAATTTACAGTCTATGGTCCTGATCCTGCAACTGATTCTGCAGCAGTAGATCCCTGTGCCTGCACAGAGTCCCAGTTATCTCAAGAGAGCTTGGTCTGTCAGATAGGGTCTGGTGCATTGAGACCTAGAGAAGGCCCACTTGCAGAAATGAGGCCTAGAATAAAGCCATAAGAGACAAGGAGGAATGTGTAAAAGGTTGGACAAAAGTGAGATAATAAGATGATGTAGCTACGTGAAAGGCTAGTATGTTTATATTTGTGGTTACAGCACTCACATTTTATTTCTTTCAAATATTAATTAAATTAACATTATTAGAGAGAGAGTGTTTATGGAAGACCACAAAGACATAGGCTTTAAGGATTCCATTAATTCAACTTCAGAACAAAGTACAGTGCCTACCACATATTAACTGACAACTGAAGCATAATTAAATGTTATAAATAATATGCTTTAAAGTGGAAGAAGTGTAGCTGACTAAAGAAAGCAGAATATAAACAAATAATGGATATGGATCATCAAATATCAATAACACAGCAAGATGCAAAGCTGGACTGGATGTCACTCTCTCTCTCTCTCTCTATATACACACACATATACATATACACACATATACATATACACACACATATATATCACAAGAACATCCAGGGTTATAGTACAGTTAGTGCTAAAAAATAGTATTGGAAGGGATCTAAAACCTCATTCCTCAGGGTTTAAACAAATTTCTAATTAGTATCCATTAGAACAAGACTTTAAGGGGGAAATTATCATCTCACAGCTGCTTTCTGCAAGGTTTCTATGGAATCACCTGATGCCAGTCAAAGACAGGATATGGGACTAGAGAGACCATGAATCAGATCCAGTGTGGCAATTCTTACGTTTTTATGAAAATAACTTGTCATGGAACTGGTCAAACGACTCATTAAGAATATTTTTGTCACAAGTTTAGTCTATTTTTGACTGGCCAATCATTAGGAACCCAATCCTGACTCCTTCAAATGTATTGGGAATTTGTGGAATAGTTTTAACATGTTTTTCAGTCTTTTGGTAGTTTACAAAAGGTTTGCTTAAAACAGTCACTGTTATTATGTATTGTTGTTGTTTCTACTTCCTGGTTGGGTGACAGGATATTAATCAATGACAAATAAAGAATAACTGATATTTGGCCGAATAATTATTTATGCTTAAATTTTATGAAACTGTAGGGGTTAGTTGTTACCTGAATACTTGTGAATAATAAATACTGCATAATAAAGCATCGTGAACAAAACTCAGCATGGTTATTTGCAAAACTATGTTAATTAGTTTACACATGACAAACTTTGATATACAAATATATATAGACATATAGATGTATTGAACAAATTTGTTGAAAGATTTACTGTATCATCCTCCCTCAACTATTTATGCACAAATATAGAAAATTAAAGTAAAATGTTTACAAAGAAACAGAACAGTCACATTTTAAACTTACATCAAAACATTCTTTTAAAATCAATAGGAAGAGTTGCAGCAGATTTTCAACATTAAGGAAAGTGCTGCATGATAAGTGAAAGTTAACTGTGCCCAGCTACCAAACAGCAGAAACAATACAGTCTCCTCACTCATTCACTGTTAATCTGGGTAAGTGGAAATGCAACCTTCTTGAAGGGAGTCTAATATTTTTCTAAAATAGCCAGCTAAATATCACAGCCATGTTCATATTTTTCATGTGTCTTGTGGGGAGGGAGGGAGAAGAACTCTCCAATAGGGACAAAAATGACAAGTTAATGAAAATGCATAATTTCCTGTCAAGAAACCATTTTCTTTGTAGAATACTAAACAACTGTTTTATTACTCTTGCTATACAGAGCACAGGTCTGCCTCCACTAAAGTCAAGTCTACACTATGGTGTGGATTGATACCGTGAGACTGACCTATCAGGGGTCTATTCTAGACGCAATAAATCAATCCCCGAGCGCTCTCCTGTTGACTCCTGTACTCCACTGCCGCAAGAGGCGCAAGCGGAGTTGATGGGGGAGAGGCAGCAGTTGACTCAACACCATGAAGGTGACACAGTAAGTCGATCTAAGTCTGTCGAATTCAGCTACGCTATTCTCATAGCTGAAGTTGTCTGTCTTAGATCAATTCCTCTCCTTTCCTGCCACACTGTAGACCAGAGCTAAGAGTTAAACCAGATACTGGATGTCTATCAGCATATGGAAGTTAGAGTTAAGATGTCATGCCACACACAACCGCTGCAATTTATTTTACTTCAGCATGCTGTTGCCATCTCAGTCCCATTAATGGATCTTTTGGGCTCATATTTCCTGAGAGCTGATAATTTCAAACTCTTTGCTGTTTTGGACAAATCAAAATGCAATCAGTATTGAATTAAGATGAGAACAGTTCTAAGACTTGATGCTACTTCCACTGAAGTGAGTAACAAAACTCTTATTGACTTCTGTAGTGCAGGATCAGAACCTAAGGTCTGGCTACACTGGGGTGGGAGAATCGATCTAAGTTATACAACTTAAGCTACGTGAATAACGAAGCTGAAGTTGACATACTTAGATCTACTTACCACAGCATCTTCGCTGTGCTAAGTCAACAGCTGATTCTGCTTTCGCTGCCGACTTCGAGTACCAGAGTCGACGGGGGAGTGCTCTGCGATCCCTGCTAGATCAATCGCTGCCCGTGAATTGAGCAGGTAACGTAGACAAGCCCTAAGTGAAAGGAGGCCAGGAGCCACATTAAAAAAAATTGAGAAAAGGTGTCCTTTCATATAACCTAAAAATAAACAGCACAGATTAGCTACAAAACAAAATAATTACCGATACCAGACAGACATTCATTGCAAGCCAGAGTCAAGGTGTATTGGAAAAGATATAAAGAATGCTAACACACTGGCCCTTCCATCACTTCCTGAACACTGCATCCCAACATCTTAAAGAAAAACAAACAATAATAATTGTCCTTTTGTGGTTAACTTTGTTCTTGTTCACTTAAAACACTTAACAAGTCTGTTGTCTGTATCAAAAAGACTGCAGCTATATGGAAATGCTACAGCGAGTAACTGTATTTCTAACATGCACCAAAATCCACTGGGGGAAGGAAAACAACAACAGTTAGCTCTGTCATTTATGGGAACAGAATACGGTTACTGATTCAGTGCCTCCAGTTTAGAAAGTAAATGTTTCCATTTCATCTCAGCATTTAAGCTAGTGGCAGGAGATTTTCTATTATAGAGACATTATCTCTAGCATCTATATACAGCAATACCTGCCAACAAGACTAAATGTTGCATGCCAGTCTTACCCTTTGCAAACCAGAGGTAAAGGATTTTGTGTAGGAGATGAAGGAATCCTCCCCACCATCTCAAACTTAGTAATGCTATACACAAAGCATTTTGAGTAAAGGAGTGATACTTTCTGCATAGTACAAGTTTTGAAGGAAATAAAATGAATGTATGAAATACCAGATCTGGTAATGAATAGTATTTAGTTCTTATGACAAGGAAATTTCCTGCAGTATCCTTGAAAAACTTCATTGTATGAAGTCAAGTTTCTTTGGAGTCCATTATTTTAAATGCAAAGTTTGTGTATTATTGTGGGATGGTATGCAACTTCCCTAGGGGAAGATGTGGCCAATGTAAACCTTCGGAAATGTTATAATATTCAAAGGACTATTTTAAACCATGTGCCAGAGAAGGCGGCACTTTGGGGACAAAACCTAAAGTGGGTTTCCTAGGAAATGTCTGGTGGGAGGTGAATAAAAATTCTCACCTCTGGACCCAACCTTCTGAAATGACACCCTGAAAAAAGAACCATTGTCTGCTGATTACCTCTTCATGGCATTTGAAGATCCAAGTCCCAAGAAGTATAAAGAGGAATAACTTATTCGTGGGGGTGCTTGTTCTTAGCTAAAGCTGTTCTGAACATAGATAATTTTCTTGGTGGGGTTTGAAGGACTGACTCCTGTTACACTGCTCTACAGCCAAAATGCTTCTGAAATAAATGTAGTCAAACTTTACTAATTCTGGGTCACTGAGAACGAAAATGATGCTTAAAATTGTTGATTGGCTCTAGTTTTCAAGATAGGCCATTGGGTCAATATATACGACCCTTGACATGGGAATGGAGGAGGATAAGTGAGTTATAAAGGGAAGGGATCTCAATTTAAACCAGAAATGACTAAAATGCATCTTTGACTGGATCTATGAATAAATCTATGACTGGGTTTGGACAGTACTTGCTTTTTAGGCAAAACAATGAATGATGCAATCTGAAGCTGGTATTGCATCATACATGATATGAATTGCATCATGTTATTCCAAGAAGTCATGGATGATGCAATCATAACAAAGCTTACATCACTCTGCTGAACAAATTGCCCTATATCAGCTCTAGAAATCATACAGTGTCGTGGTCTCTTATTTGTCAGTGTTTGATTTTGCAAAGGGACACATTTCTGTTTAGCCAAAGTGAGCAGAGATGCCTCGTACTTGTGTGAACAGTGCAGATAACTTCTGCTGTGTTTGTGGTGAAGTGACTTTTGCATCACAAAAACACAGTATAACCACCATGGTTAAGAAAGCCTATCACCTTTATTTTGGCTGCAAAACTGGAGATCAGGACAAGAAGTGGGCCCCACACATATGCTGTAACACTTGTGCAACAAATCTTCGCCAGTGGTTGAACAGGAAAAGGAAATCTATGCCTTTTGCAGTGCCAATGATTTGGAGAGAGCCAACAGATCATACCAGCAATTGTTACTTCTGCATGGTGCCTCCCATTGGGAAAGGTGTGTCAAAGAATAAAAGTGGACTGTGCATTATCCAAACATTCCATCAGCTATATGCCCAATACCCCATGGAGAAGGACTGCCGGTTCGTGATGCACCAGAATCATTCTCACTTGAGTCAGATGAGGAAGAGGAAGAGGATGAAACTTCTGGTTCTGAACCATCAATGTCACGGGACCCACCTTTCCTCCCATCCTCCTCCTCTGAACCACACCTCATAACACAAGCTGAACTGAATGACCTTGTCAGGGATTTGGAACTACCCCAGAGTAAGGCAGAGCTGTTGGGCTCCAGACTACAGCAGTGGAATCTCCTGGCAGGTGATGTTAGGGTTTCCATGTTCCGTGACCGTCAAAAGGATCTTGTCCCATTCTTCTTCATGGAAGGTGATCTTGTAGCCTGCAACAACATCGATGGTGTGATGACAGCCCTCAACATCGTTCACGATCCAGATGAGTGGAGACTCTTCACTGATTCATCGAAAACGAGTCTTAAAGCTGTTTTGCTGCATAATGGCAATGTTTTGCCATCAATTCCAGTTGGTCATGCAGTCGATATGAAGGAAACCTATGACAACATGAAACAACTTTTGAGGTGCATAAACTATGATCAACATCAATGGCAGCTTTGTGGCGATTTGAAGGTTGTTGCTCTCTTGCTTGGTCTGCAGACTGGATACACAACGTACTGCTGTTTTCTCTGTGAATGGGATAGTCGTGCAAGAGATTCCCACTACATCAAGAAAGATTGGCCACTCCGACAGTCATTGGAGCCTGGGAGGAAAAGTGTTCAGCGTCCACCACTTGTTGAATCGAGGAAGATTTTGTTACCACCCTTACACATCAAGCTGGGTCTGATGAAGAACTTTGTCAAGGCCACTGACAAAACACAAGCAGCTTTCAAGTACCTCCGTGGAAAATTTCCAAGGTTAAGTGAAGCTGAGATAAAGGAAGGTGTCTTTGTTGGTCCTCAGATTCGTGAACTTCTCCGAGATGATGCATTTGACCATGCACTGCGTGGCAAGGAAAAGACGGCATGGAAAGCCTTCCAGTCAGTGGCAATACATTTTCTCGGAAACAACAAGGCAGACAACTACAGGTTGTTGGTGGAAAACCTCCTCAAGGCATACAAAAGCCTTGGTTGCAACATGTCACTAAAGATACATTTTTTGCACTCTCATCTAGATTTTTTTCCACCGAACTGCGGAGCAGTGAGCGACGAGCACGGCGAGCGATTTCACCAGGACATTGCAACAATGGAGAAACGCTATCAGGGCATATGGAGCCCATCAATGCTTTCAGACTATTGCTGGACAGTGACAAGAGATGCTCCATTTAATGAATACAAGAGACAAGCCAAGAAGCGCTGAGTAGACGCTGAATAGGACTAAACTATGTACATAATAGTTTTTTGCCTTTTGTTTCATAATACATTTTATTTATATAACCCTTTTGCTGATTTTTAAAGTGTTGCATAAACAGGACAGGTGAAATATTATCATGTAAAGCAACCATAAACACATGAAAAGACCTAGGTTTACAATTTATGATTAAAATTCTACTATCTACACAATATACATAGACATAAAATGTAAAAACTTAAATATCTTAGAAACAGTAGCCAATCAGTTGTTTTAATTGTCATATTTGAATTCAGTACATCAAAATACATAATAAATATCACACTGTATCTCTGAAGCAGACGACTTCTAAAAAAATTGTAGACCAGTGTTACAGCCCCTGCAGGATTTGTATGTGTAGTGCTGGGGAGGAGTGATCTCTGGTAAACTTATTAGCATGTGCATAGGTTCTTTTATTGTTTCAAATACATTTTCTCTGTAATGCTTTCACCATAAAAATACATCTGCTTACTGATGTGATAAAAATACATCTGCTTACTGTTGTGATAACATAACTTGGGGCAATTGCACTGTTTACAGCTTCTGGTGAGAAAGCAAAGTGAAGAAACTGGGCATGTGGGTCAGAGAACTGTGTAGCCTGGAAAAAACCCTGTACAGGAGAGATAGAGAGATGGGTCCCTTCCAAGAAAGGTGATGGGTGAGAAGCCAGATACCTAGAGTGGATGCATCTGAGGGACTTTGAAGGGGGAATACAGTTGCAGTTGCTGTGAACTGTCACAGTCATATAACACTTGTAACCTATAGCTCTTAAAGCAGCTTACAAAGGAAGGGACATGTCACTACCCTTATGAGAAAGAGCATAAGGAAATTAAGTGAGTTGTTCAAGGTTGTAAAGCAGGTTAGTGGCAGAGTTGAAAATGAAACTCAGATCTTCTGCTTCCAGGTCTAGTATCCTACCCAGTGAACCAAGCTGGCCTCTGTGTGGATAGGAGAAATATAAAAAAACCAAAACAATTATTTCTTGAAAACTATAAAAAACAATGGTAATAGAACTATTTAAATAAAGGATACTACAGAAATAATGCCAATTGCATTAAAAAAAAAAGCAAACAAACCCCTCCACACACACTCATTGCCCTTTTCCCCAGTCATCATTCAAAAAGCACACACAGCTACAGCACAGCTATAAAGCAGCATAGATCAGACTCTTGCAGTGGGTCAGTCTCTTACCAGCTGTATATCACAGCCCACTACTACCACCGATGTAAGAGTAAATTTGTGGGCAAATAAATATTTCAATTTTTCAGCTGTGCCATAATGTGCTAGTTAGTTGTCTGCAGGTTTGCTGTAAAAAGCCAAAATAACTTATTTTTTTTCTTTCTTTTCTATGTAATGTGTGTTAGCAGATTCCAGACTTTCAGGGGAAAATACATTGAAATCTTTAAATAAATTCAGACTATAGCTCATTGCCCTCTCAAAATAAATATTTGCCACATTCTTTGTGAATGGAGGCAAACACATATTTGAGGAATTGTTGGGCAGATAACCACATTATTCGGTGTACACACAAAGAGAAATTTAGTCTTGAGAGATTAGGAATACATGAGACCTGGGAAATATATTCCCAGCTCTGCTGCTGATTTATCTCTGGAATCTTGAGTAAGCCACTTAAACTTCTGTGTCTTGATTTATCATATAAATAAATTGAAACTTACATAGTTCATTTTATTCACTGATCTCAAAACACTTTAAAAATGTCTTCAATTTAATAGAGGTGGAAAAGTGGAAATGCAGGGAGATGAAGTGACTTCACAAAATCAGTAACAGCTGGGAATATAACACAGGTCTTCTGGCTCCCTTTCCTGTTCTCTTTCCACTGGATCACACAAAATCTCCTGTTTAAGATTAGCAGCCATGTTCGTCTGTATCCGCAAATAAGATGAGGAAGACTTTGTAGCACCTTAGAGACTAAATCTCAGTTTTAAAAATACGGAATTCTCAATCACAGGTTGTTTCTATTGTTTCACAAGATCACAACTTTGAGCAATGTCCTACCAACAGAATTCTACATCAGGGAAAAATCAGTATGTAAAGTATTCATTTTAAGAGGTATAGTAGCAGTTTGCCTGCTGAATGGCTGACAACCTTCATTTTACAGCAATAGGAAAAGTGACAAAGAGGAAAAGTGATGCTGACCATAGGCTAAGTCCGCCAGGTTGACTACCAGATAACAATGCCTTAAGGATTATTTTTAACTTTGGCATCCCATTGCAATCTAAAGGACAGATGGAACATGTCAGAAGGCAGAGAATAGCTATAAACCAGTTTCAGTTGTTTTAAAAACTTGTTACATTATGCCAAAAAAACTACATCTCCTTCTTTCGTAAAATTTTAACGAGTCTGTCAATCAATCCTTGGAGAAAAGAGCTATTGTGTAATGATGGGGCATTGTTTTTTAATGTAAAACATTCAATGTATTTGATAGGAATGTACTGTAATCTAGGTGAAACTGGTTTAAGTAAACTGGACAATGATTCCAAATATAAACATGATGATTTCACACAGACCACACTGCACTTTTAAGCGGAGGAAGGAGAGGTAGGTTTGGTCAAGACCTGCTGTGTGCATTAGGCTAGCTGCCCTTTATTGTGGGAGGAGGTCTAGGAAGGAATTTTTACCTTTCCACCATATTGGCTTGGGTGCGACTGGGTTTTTTTTTTTGCCTTCCCCCATGGTGGGTTCAGAAAGGGCTTTGTTTTTGCATGAGATGAAGGATGGTAGGTTTTCTGTTGCAACTCATTATTTAAGTGTAGGGCCCATGTCCAGGGCAGATACTCCATAGGAAAGGTATACAGTGACCGGACAAATGTCTTGGAAAAGTACTTAAGAAAAACAGGTGTTTATTAAAGGAATGAATGGGCGGTAGTTGGGGACTCCTATGAATGGTTCAGCAGGAAGCCAATCCCCCCATTCTTATAGCCCACCTTAACACTCCTTGAGGGGGGTGGGTGGTAAGATCCCGACAATGGATTTATTGGAGGAACATCAATGGAAAAATAGGGGGAGCTGATAAAAGCCCCCCAGATAATTACAGAATAAACATTGGGTTACCTGAGCTGTACACTTTTATCTGCCAGGTAGTCCAAGACATCTAATAATAAAGTTACGGCCTGATTAAACCTATATTAAATGTCTCCAGTGCTTCTTTTGGTAGGGGCAGACAATGACTTTATACCTGTTATGACATATCAGCATCTGATAAAAGGAAGAAATGGAAAGAAGAATTTCAAGAAATTTGAGTCGCCAAATTCTGTAGTTGTGCACAGTAGTTGCATTCTTGAATAATGCTGTATTTGGCCAAAGTTATACCAGATGAATCAGAAGATTTTTGGATAAACTTGATTAGGGTCATCTATTGAAGCAGCCTTCAAAAGTTCTATTTACATTAATATTTGGTTTTCAAGGAGTAGCGTTGCAGACTCTTGTGATTTCGTCTCCAGTCTCTTGATATTTGATGTTTTTACTAAAGCCCCAGCTGATGGATTCTTGTGATTATATGGGAATCTCAGCTTTCATTCAACAACAAAATCCAGAGAAAAAGTGTAAACACATGACAAGTGCAACAAAAAACTAATTAAATGTGCCCAATATGTATTAGTTTTTACACCTCTCACGACGTCTAGGCCAATCTCATGAATTTTTTATGTCTGGCTCATGCTTTTTGGATATTTGGGGTTGGCAAAAGACCAGTTTTCAAATCATCATCACCATGGAAAAGTAGCTTTTTGCCTATCCTGTTAAATTTTCACAGCTCTAAATAGAATAATATGTCCAGACTGTGTGCAACCTAAAAACAGCTTTGTCTCAGAAGTAATGAACACCTTTCTTGTGTGCCCTTTTTCTAATTAAATTTCCTTTATGGTTAAAGCAATAGAAGAATGCATTTTAGCTTGACATCATGTAGCATTGTGGAGTCCAGCTTCTTCACAACCTTCAGGCAAACCATACAGTTCCCCATGAACTCTTTAAGGGAAATTTTAGTTTAAACATAGGGGAATATACAAGTCTTGATCAATAATCCGAACTAATATGTTTGACCATACTGGGGGAAAAAAAGACAAATACAAACCAATCACCTGCACAATTAAATTTTACAGAATGCCACTACTAAGTTACAAATGGGAAAAACTAAAATGTTTAAAACCAGTACATTTTTTTAGAAGGTCAGGATTGTAGGTGGGGGAGAATCATTAGAATCATGATATTTGTCGATGTCAAATGTGAACATGAAACAAATTTTATGGTTAAATGGTGAAAAGATATACGTGGTTTGGGGTAAAAAAGTCTGAAATGTGATGCACAGAAACATTAGTACATTTTGACAATAGCATGGTAAACTGTACCTCTAAAATATTTTGGCATTAATTTGCTGTGCCAGTCTGGAGAGGTTACATGGAACTATCAGAATTTATTAACACTGCTCAGTCTATGATTGAGCATGGGCTGTCAGTCATCACTGTTAGTCGCTGCCAAAGGAATATTTAAAAGTAACTGTTTGATCTATTATGTACATATACAAAGAAATTTCAAATGCATTCCTTCTGGTCTTTTTGGATATCTGCAGGAGATAGTGGGTCACGGATTATAAAGCCTGCATGAAGTCACTCATGTCCCTATGACTGACATATTCTTACATTGACAGGGAGATAGATTGATAAAAGTCACCATTCTATATTTCCAGAGGGACTGAAGAAGGCAGGAAGCATAATGCAAGATATCTTCTTGTTGTAAAACCTGAGAGTTAGGGGATAGAAATGCTTTACTTCTGTAAGGAACACTTTTCTCTTTAATAGAGCCCCTCTACACTTGTTCATAATTACGCCAGCTGCAATCAGTACCACCCATACAAAATAACTTTCAATGTTCATATTATAGATATCTTGGGTTTATCTTTTCATAATGAAACAGAAAACCTTTCTTTGAACTAATTTAACCTCAAGTCTCCTTACTTTGCCATGCCTTTATATTACATTAGGATCCAGAGAATACATGTGTTTTGCTCACAAACAACACATTCTTTTCTCTATAACTAATTCATATAATTATATTAAACTTTCCCAGCCTAGATAAATATTTCCAGTAGATCTCTCTGTGAACTAAGACAAATAGTTAATTCCGGTCCATATCATTCTCCACAGATCCACATGCAGAATAGATCTATAAAAGGGCCAAATCCTACTTTCTGTAGGCAATTATTCCTAGTGATGACAAGTTTTATACAGGATCCTAAGTGGAAGATTATAGTCCAACAGTTTGTTGTGTGATTAAAATGGAGTTCATGCAGTACAGCTCACAGGTACTTTATCTTCCAAACCTCTACACTCTGGTTTATTATAAACTGCCAACATCTAATCCATGGGATCAGGACTCTTTCCTCCATTAGATGACCCCCTGACAAAAATCCAGAAGTTACATATCTCACTTCTTAGGTGATGATCCTGCAAAGACTTGCCCATGCTTAACTTGACACACTGCAAGCAGTCTCATTAGAGTTAATGGAACTACTCCTATATAGCTAAGCATGTTCGTAGAGTCACTGCAGGATCAAGGCCTTGGTCTCCATATACAGGCCAGAGACAAAATTGTTGCGCTATCCTCCTTAGAGACCAGAGACAACACTGTGGATCCTCTTGCTATATGGTAGAAGGCAAAGACACTAAACAGCAACCCAGAACTTTTCTGAACACTGAGGAAATATCTTCCAGACCTAAATGTACGCTATCTACCCTACACACGGATGTCTCATAATAGTTATTGCCTATAACAGAATTGATAACCATTCTCATAATGATATTCGAGAAAAGGAAGATTTGCTTTCCTTTTTTCTTTTCAAATTGGGACACATAAAATGACTGGTATAATTTGTGTACTCAATGGGGCAGATTAATTTCATGTGGCAAATAGTAATAATACTGAGGAAAACATGGAAGATGGAGAGGAAAACAATGAGTTAGTTTGATGAAGCTGCCTCAGTATACAATTTTCTTATATCTGACTGTTAAAGCATCTTTAACTGTTACATATTTTAAAGATATTCTGGGGCTCTCTTTTTGTTGTGTGTGTATTGTACCTAGCACAATGAGACCTTTATCTATTGTTAGGTGAACCACATAAATTATTACTTATTAAAAGTATTATGTATACAATTAAATTATTAGTTTTATTGTCTATGAACAAATTATTTTGTCTGGATTCTTGGGAACTGATTTCTTTTTTTTTTGGTGGGTACCAATTATAGCATTATATTTGCTCTTTCAGAAAAAACATCAATTTAAATAAACCAAAGATACAAACTATAGTTGATGAGCCAGTGGAGCGAGCCTGCCTGTCAAAACACAGTTTCTACTTTGCAAAGCAAGCAGAATTTTCATGGTTAGCAAATGTAAATTTCTCATGCTGGTGAGAGCGACAGGAAATGAAATTTAAAGATAATAAAGAAATAATTTAACAGCTACACTGTATACCTCTCAGCAGATCAACTCTAAATATAGAGCAGGTATCCTGTAATGAAGTTTCTCATTTATTCACTGACAAGCTATTACACTCAAGTTGGAACTAATGGACTTTTCAGGACACAATTCCACCTCATTTGTACATTGTCAAGAGGAAGTTATTTGGTTTCCCTATTATTTTGCTCGCATGCAAGAACCAATTGCAATATGGTGTTTTTAATATTACTGTAGGATTTTTGAATCCTTTCCCAGTTATATTTCAGTATTTGAGCCTTTCAGCTATTTGACAGTCCTAAAGTGAGTTCTAGAAAACATGTTCATAAGAAAAGTAGGAAACATATTTTAGGTTGAAAATGGCAATATCAATTTTTCTTGGAGTGAAATTCTGACCCCACTGAAGTAAATAGGAATATTAACGCTGACTTTAATGCAGCCAAGATTTTACCTGGTTCTTTATTTAAAGGGTGATGAATACCTCACATACTCCCATCAACTGCAATGGAAGTTCTGATGTGTGTAACCGAGGACAGAATTTGACTCAATGAATAATTCCATGCCTGGTCCTGAGCACCTAACTCCATTTGGTTCTTTTGCAGATCCAATCTTAGATTTATAACTATCAAATTGGAGACACAAGGCTGTCTATGTTCTATACAAACTCAGACCACCATTCATTCTGCCTGCAATTATTTTCAGGCACAATACTGCAAACATTAATTGGAGGCCACTTTTCAAAAACAGGTCCATTTATTCCCAACCTGCACATGAAGGACTGCTTCTGTAACCTGAAGCAACCAACACAATTCTGTGTCAGTTTCTGTAGTCAATTGTTCTAATGCTAAAATTGAACTAGAGTGCTATATAATTAACCAAAAGAAATCAATATTCAAATAATGCTGAAGAAAGTAACAAATTAAAACAAGGTTCAAGAATATTACAGTGATGGAAGCAAGACTGTGCCATTACACTGATGGAGGCAACACATAGATTTTGCCACATACATCTTTTGAAAGGAAGGTGAGGAGACACGTGACCCGAACAGGAGCACTGGGAAGCACTCTGCAGAAGCACGGTACCTTCCAGAGCTCCCAAATAGCAGACAGGCTTGTTTCTTCCTTAAACCGAAAATACTTAAATAATAATTATTGAGCAGGGTTTGTAGAACATTGACTCTAGTAGTGAACAAGGGGATAGACTCTGCTCCAGAGAAAAGTTTACAAGTTTTAAAAATAATTAATACATCCACATTTCCCATGATTTTCAGATATATTTGAATTTTAAATCTGTATCTGGACTATACGCTATTTGTGAACAGGCTAACAGAAGTCACATAGCTAGTGATTTTTTTCAGATATGCAGATTCTTAGCCAAAATCCATTTTTTTTCAAAATCCAAACTTGTTACTCATAATTTGTATCAGATGCAATTACGGCACTTAAAATAAGTAATAATTCATTATTTTTGAATCATGGAGACATAAAATAATGTATTTATATGCTTTGACACTACTTGACCAACAACTTAATCATCTCCCCTGAACAACTGTATCAATCTGCTCCAGCGGTAAGATAGAATGAATGAATATTTCAGCATTAGACAGTTTTAACTAAAACACAATCAGCGATAGATGCATAGAATTCCTCAAAACAATGTACAGTGAAGACTGCAAATGGTTGTATTGTTCTAAATCTGAAAGAGCGGGGGGAGGGAGAACAGTCAGTGGAATTATTCCGGAAAATTCCATCTACATCAGCAGAATTATTCTGGATCACACCAGCACAACTGAGATCAGAATCTTTCACCAAATACCACTGTATATTACAAACAGTTTTCCAGACTTTTTTTTTGTCATTTACCAACTCGCAATTTAATCATACATGAACTTCTTTCAGTACTTAATAACTCAATCACCTATAAGAATGTTGCTAGTCAGAGACAAAGCATATTTTCTAATTCAGTAGTGGAATTGTTATGTTGGATTTTGTTCAGTGGTTTACTGATTATTCGGAGCTCTAATCTACCTTCACGGTAATTGTACTGAATCTGTTCACACACTGAATCCCTACACCTTGAGACTTTTCCATTCATATTGAAGTCATTAACTATTCACAGACAAAGACAGGATCTGGCCCACATTTTTTAAAGCTTTTTGGGGTGCTTTAAATTGAAAGGCACTATATACATGCAAAGTGGTATTAATGCTAATCTCTATCAACAGAACAACGGCTAGTTATTCTTCACTTAAAAACAAAAACCCATCAGTTTTGCAATAAAATAGTAATTTATTGAAAAATCCTATATATTTTTCACCAAATCCAATCCACTTAAAATTACATATTTTAGGCCAAGAATTATGTGAGGGAGATTATGTGTTGTATTTTTTTCTTTAAAGATAGCAGAAGTAATCCATTCTTTCAAGGCACAGAAGCAGCTGGCTCTCTGTGTAGGAGTGTTGGATGTTCTGGGCCCTCAAAAATAAGCCCAGTTTGACCCTCAGTAAAGAAGGTATTACCCAACATAAAAAAGGGAGGCAGAATCTGTCTTCATATAGTAGTCAGCTGTGAAGACCTTGAGATTGAAATCCTGGCTCCCATTCACTTAACTAGAGCCAGGATTTCACCTTTTTGTGCTTGACAAAAGTTTAGGGGTTAAATTATGTTAACTAAGAAACAAAACAACTGAGTTCAGTGAACCAAAAATGGATTATCCATGCACGTTTTTGTGGCAAGTCAGTTAGCCGCATTCCTAGAGTCATCTTTCTGAGTTCAATTCCTGCCCTCACGTGTACACTTTGCACATACAAATGTGAGTGTTCAGTACTCATACCCATGGATGATGGACCCAAATTAAAAAGTACACCAAAGCAAAGGAACTAGCCTTTGAATTGTGCATGTGGCCTCTAAAGGGAAAAGGAAAGAAACTGCCACCACATTTAAACTAGATGAGAGCTGGATTTAATCTATCACACTCAACCTTTATTTTTAAATGAACACCCAAACAACTAAAAACATTTACACTTAGTGAACAATTATCTTTACTAAATCAAAATTCAATAATTTAAAAATAATACATTCCCACTGCAACCACAAAAAAAAGGTCTTAAAAGACAGTAAAATGCCACATCCACCAGTACCGGAGCATTTTGTAGGCTTGTAATGGTAAAGGCTGACCCCCCCAAAAGAGTCTAAATTTTGAACTAGGTGAAGTTTTTCAGATAGTTAATTTGATGAAAAATGCAGATTTGGGCTCTCCAAAAGTATTCATGAATTCGTGTCAAGCTCACCAAATAGTTCTGACTGAATCAAAACTCAAAATATCGTGGTAACATCAAAATAAAACGTTTTGATTCTACCTGAAACACTTGGTTTTGATTTCAGGTATTTTGACAAAAGCACGTGAAAGGGTTCATAGAGCAGGAGGAGATGGTGTCTCCTCCTTTATACACTTTAATCCAGTGGCTAGGGCTCTCATCTGAGAAGTGGAAGGCCTAAATTCATGACTGTAAGAATGCAAGGATGAGTGGCCCGGGCCATAGCACTGCAACCAACAAGCTGTGCAAAGCCACTACCAGAGAGCACTGTGGAGAATAAGCACTGCAGGAAGTATCAGTCAAGTGAGCCAGAGTGGCAGTACCCTGCAGCCCTCTGATTGGCTAGCCACCCTAGTTAACCCTAGGGTATCTCAGAGAGTTGTCTGTGCAACAAGACAGACTTTGGGCCTGCTGCAACTCCAGACCTCACCTCACCTCCTGATCTCTGGCTTCTGATTCCAGACTGACTCTGACCCTGACTCCTGTCTCCCAGTTTCAGCTTGGCACTACCTTTGATCTCCTGTCTCTGAACCCGGTTTGATTTTGATCCCATCTGTTGCTTATTGAACTCAGCTCTAGTGATTCCTCTAACCCCTGCTGACTGACCACCACCCCTGACATGTGGACTCCAGCCCAGCTGTGACCACTAGGCCAGACCACTTATGCCCTGGTCCCTTACAATGATGACAGTGGATAGCCATTAGGTTAGTAAAAGAGTCTGAGAATGACTCCACTACAGGCATGTAGTTAGGACACTCACCTAGGATATGGGAGACTGAAGTCCGTGCTCCAATGACTAATTGTTTGTAATTATTGTAATTCTTTCTATCAAGGAGAGGGAAGAACTGAGCCTGAAGTCTCCCACATCCCACAGGAGCTTACAAATGATTATAAGGGTGGCAGCAGCACCACCATCTCCTCCTGCTGCCGTTCTGCAAATCCTTTGCTGTTGTCAGAATGTCTAAAAATCTAAACAAAATGTTTCATCGTCACCAAAACGTTTTTGATTTGCTGAAAAATTCCAAAAAAGTGTCATTTTCAGTTTGACACAATACATTTGGTTTGGTTTTTCAGAACTGACAGTGAACAAAAACCACCCAGCTCTATCTATGGTACAGTTTGGATAAGATCCAATTATTTCACGCTTATCCAAACTGCTCTGTCTTTGAGTGCATGAACCTAGATTGGAAACCTAACTGTAGCAGGTTCAGTTACCAGATTTTTGGTATTTCCCACTTTCAAAAAAGTCAGAAGAAGAAAAGGCAAAAGGAAAGAAGGAAAGAAAGAAAGAAAGAAAATCAAACTTTTTTCATCTCCAGTCCCTCCAGCCCCCCCACCCTACCTCCAGAAAAATAAAAGTAAAAAGAAAAAGGTTGAAGTTCCAACAAAATATTTCTGGTCACGTCTTGTTTTATCTAAACCTATTCATCCATTTCTAAACCGTAATTTGAATATTATCCTCTCATAAAGAATCAAAGGAACATAAATAATTCCAAAACATCTGTGCCAAGTGCATAATTCAGTTAAAAAATCTGTTTTACATTGCAAAACAGAAACTACCAAATGATACTCTAGTCCCTTTGGATCTTTCACATAAACAGGAATTCTGGTGATTTTTCTTCAAAACTCACCTCCAAGTTTCCAAAAACAGATTTCTGCAAGAATTTATTACGAAATAAATTGGCAGGTTTTAGAAATTCACTTGTTTTCTTACATTCCCAATCCTTATTCCCTTCCCCACAGCCCCCGACTGCTGACCATTACATGACTTTTTTTAATTTGCTTTAAGCAGTTCTGTCAGCCTGTTTTGGAGGCTATTCTAATTTAAGATTTCATTATCTTATTTCCTTGAGTCTCTGAATGGTCTGTCACTTGCTATAGCCATCACACTGAGCTACCCAAGCGTGCCTTTGATTTCGAACCACAAACTGGGAGGAACAAGGTCTCAATTTTATATCTTTCGCCTTGCATGCTCTCTTTATGTGGTTAGCCACTATTTATTCTTTTCCCATTATTAACAGTGTACCAAAAAGTAAGGACCTGGCCCTATATGGTGCTGAGTGACTTCAAATCCTACTGAATTAAACAGGCTTTCAGCACTTAACATGTCTGGGCCTTAAAGCAGCAAATTTTATTAACTTGATCAATAAATAAAAATGTTTTATAGAATGTAACAGGAATAGAACCAAGAGAGTTGTGCCAAAAGATAACATTTTATAGACATTACTTTAAAATGCATAAAATAATACCCCTTAAATAAATATTTTGAACCACTCTGTATGTGTGCATCTATGTCTATATCACAATTCTAAAAGGTGACTTTCAGTGCTACTTAAGACTACAATGTGCTTAAGTCACTTTTGAATATGAAAATTAGACACCTTTCAAATTTTATCCTATAGAACTTTGGCATAAGGGTATTGTCGACACTCTTTTTTTATGCCAGTATTCTATTATTGACACCAGAGTCACCGTTGTGCCAAACCACAGCAGGATTCTGGGGCCTTGCAAGTCGGCTTCCTAGAATCAGTGACACAGAGTTTAGATATAATCTAAGTATAAATAGCTATATTTATACATATATTCCAGGCCTGGAAAAGAGGTGGTCACAAATAGCATGCAGACAATATCCTCTTTCAGAAATCTCAACTCATACACCAGTGTCTGGTTGCCACGAAGCTACTCTGTCCTGATAACTGGCTCTAATTAGAGAGATTAAGGCTGAGCGTGAGCTCTGCAGTAGCTCACTCCAGCTTCTTTCAAAAGATCCTCTCATAACAAAAATCAATACAGCCTTTCTTCAAAGATTAAAAAATTGCTTGCTCGCTAAGAAAAAAATGTGTACGATTATGTGTAACAATATCATTCAATGACTCATGCCATAATTATCATTTATTTGTATTGCAGACATTCCTAGGAACCCCAGTCATGGACCATGACTTCATTGTGCTAGCTGCTGTACAAATGCAGAACAAAAATATGGCTCCTGTCTGAGGAGCTTACTATAGAATTAAAAAAACAGGAGACAACAGATGCATACAGACACACATATGAGGAAGCATAAGGAGACAATGAGACAACACTGGGTGGTAGAACAGGCAGCAGTTACAGATTACCACAGGTAATAAACCATTGTCAAATTTGTTTAACATTAACTGCAAAAGAAGACTTTATTAAAGACAGATGAAAGGACAATAAGGATGCAGATGCTTTACAGATGTTTACAGGAAGCTCCTCCCAAGCATGAGGGGCAGCAAGGGACAGAGCACAAAGGCTCTTGTTTGATAATTTAACAAGTGGGTGATGAAGGCTAGCATCATTGGCAGAGTCAACATCTTTATAGTGTGGCAAATAGGATTTGGACAAAAAGAGAACAGTATTATAGATAGGAAAACAAAGGCAAAAAGGTTAAAGGTGAAATTTTCAAAAGCATTCAGTTCTGGTGTAACTCTGTTCACATTGAGGTCGATGAGATTTTTGCCATCAACTTCAGTAAGATCAAAATTAGTTGAACAAAATGATTTTGAAAATCCTATTCCAAGTGAATTGCTAAGAGCCACAAAGCAAATCAGTCTCAGATCCAGTATTAGAACTCTAGTTCTGGCTTTATACAGACAATAACTATTTTTATTATATTATATTAATAGAACAATTATACAAGTGTTCAATATTATTCTCTGAACATTTAGATGAAAAATATTAATAAAAAGAACAGAAACAAAATATTTTCACAAAAAATTCAATATGATCTACATTTTCCAGTTTTTCAACAAAAAAACAGAAAAACAATAGTTTCTATTCCCCACTCCCTATTCCCTTATCTTTTGAAATAGGAAAAGGTGTGAAAACAAGAGGAGCAAATCCTTCACATCCAATTTTTTTAAAAATTAATTAAAAAAATTTTGAAAATATATCACATATTTCAACTAGAGAAGAGAAGACACGGTAACAGTCTTTAAATATGTAAATTGTTGTTATACAGAGAACAGTGATCCACTATCCAGTGAAGGCCAGAAGAGAAGTAATTGGCTTAGTTTGCAGCAAAGGAGATTTAGGTTGGATATTAGGAAAAAAAAAACAACAACTTTCTAACTGTAAGGAGAGTTAGGCAGTAGATAGCTTATTTTGGGAAACTGCGGAAATCCTGTCATTGGAAGGGTTTACAGGCAGGTTAGACAAATATCTTTCAGGGACAATTTAGGACTACTTGGTCCTGCCTCACAGTGGGGGGCTGGGGTGGATTAGATGACCATTTGTGGTCTCTTCCAGCCCTACATTTCTATGATTCTACTACTAGATATAGTAATTATTTTTTCATACATTTGAGTAGATGTTACAACTTTGCATAGGAGCAAGAGTCATATGAGGTGAGGGACTTAGAAGAAGAAAAATAAATTTTGGCTTTTTTAGGGGAGGTGGCTGTTTTTAAGAAATATGCAAATGTCTTTACCATGTAAATGGTGGCATATAGCATTTAGTGAGGTGGTTTTTGGTAGTCACATTACGTTCTCCTTTAAAAAAAAAAGGTCTCCTTTAAAAAAATGATCCTCTAGAACAGCCATTTTCAAAATTTAACCACCCAGGGACCATTCTGCTTTAACATTTTTAGTAGATCCCCCAAACCATCTGCTTAGCCCCAGGACCCAACCCCACTCCATCTCTTCCCACAAGATCCTGCTCCCAACCCATCTCTTCCTGGTCCCACTCCACTCCTGCCCCTCCTCTTCCCTGCTTCTTTCTTCCCCCTATCTCAAGCATGCCCTGTCCCTGCTCATCCTCACCCTTCCCTCCTTCACACCCCTGAACAGCTGTTCCCTGCTGCACAGGAGGCACCACCAGGAGGGAGGGAGGGAGAGGGCGAGAAAGAGAAGCACTGTGGGAGGGAGCGGGAGGAGTTGGTCAGCAGGGCCCATGGACCCCCCAAGAGTCCGCAGATCCCAGTTTGAGAAATGCTGCTCTAGAATATTATAGAAAATGAAAACCTTCCCAGGCCATCCTATTAAATATGACAGAAAACGATATACCCATTAGATTATGTAAAATGGTTCAAAAACCTATAGAAGGATATCAATCTGTATTTTAGTACATAGGATTTTTAAGAGTAATTTATTTTGAATTCTACTGGTTTAAAATTTATCCAGATGGGTTCATTTTGGAATTTTGTGTTTAGGCCTAAATCAATAATCATTTAGGGTTACTCAATGTATTGGCTACCTAACCTGATACATTTTAAAGAAGATTAATTTTCAAAAGGCGGGGTCTTCATGCTTTCTGAAAATATTTTTGTCTCAGTGGACCCCCAAAACTGAGGCACCCACTAGTCATTTATAGAAATTTAGTCCTTTATTATTGCAATTAAACTCTCTGTTTTGGCAATATGCATTTGCAGACGGGCTGTCCAGTATTGCATTGCGTTTGTTGCAGTTTTTGTTTTAGGGTTGTTCAACAGAAAATTATATTACACAAACACACACACTTCAAAATAGCCTACATTTCATTAGGATGGGAACACAGCCCTCCATAAGCTGCTAGGTGCCTATCTAGAGAAACAAAAGTTCATCTGTTGACAACTATGTGAATGGCAATTAGTTCAATTATTCTCATACAGACAGTAAGTGTCACAAGAGTCTTCTCCCACACTACACTATACATTTATCTACATATATCATACTAGATCATTGGTTCTCAAACTGGGGGTCATGACCCCTCAGGGGGTCACGACCTGGTTATGTGGGGGTTGCGAGCCCCTGCTGCCCGCATCCGGCCCTGACCCCTGCCAGCGGCACCCCAGGCCCTGGCCCCTGCCATGGCGGGCTGCTGACACTCACCCCCTCTCCCTGCTGTGGCAGACTGCCAGTGGCGCCTCGGGCCCTGAGCCTCAGTCCCTGCTGCGGTGGGCTGCCAGCGCCCGGGCCCCGAGCCCCGGTCCCTACAGCGCCCCGGGCCCGGCCCCTGCCCGGGGCGGGAGGGCGGGCTGCCAGCACCCACCCCAGCCCTACCCTCCCCAGCCTGGCCCCTGCCCCGGGGAAGGGGGGACTGCTGACACCTACCCCCGCCCCCGCCAGCCTAGCCCCAACCCCTCCCCCCCCCGAGCCCGACCCCTAAAGAGGGTCGTGTTTAAAGTCCTGATGTCCAAAAGGGGTCACCAATACAAAAAGTTTGAGAACCACTGCACTAGTTTTATATCACCTAAAATATATATACAGATAGACTATAACTTGTGACACACACAAATGGTTAATACTTTGAGATGCATCTAGCTGCTTGGAGCTTGTCTATACTTGCTGTAACACTTAGTTAAGATACTCCCTACACCAACAGGAGAGTTTCTCCCATCAACATAGTGCTGTCTACACTGGCAGTTAGGTTGGTATAACTGCATCTCTCAGGGGTGTGGATTTTCCACACCCTGAGTGATGTAGTTATACCAACATAAGTTTGTAGTGTAGACAAAGACTTAGCATGCGAGAAATTCAGTTTCCTTTGATCATGATGAATATTATCTTACACAGCAGCTTCCATGGAACTACTCACAGAGTAAGCTATTACCAGTAAGAGTAAGAATGGCAAAAGCAGGTTCACCATATAGCTGTTGAATTCAGGACTAATTGATGCACTGTATCTACAGGATATTCAAAAAAGTACAATACATAACAAATATAGTTTATTTTCATGAATATTTTAATGCTGTTGTCATTACAAAATAACTACTGAATAAAATGATTTAACAGCTTTTTATTTAAATGTTTTTTTTTAAAAAAAAACAATCCTAAATTTCAAATTACTTTGTTCAGTGGGTCCCTATCTCACATAGTGTATTGAACAGCCAGAGAGGTTAGGTAGAAGAAATATGGAATTAATGGTTTGTCATGACAGTACCCTCATATTAAATTTAGATATAAGTGCTTTCTAATAGTCAGGAAATGACCACATATGATATGCAGGGTGAACTAGAGCCAGCTGATCTGTGAAACTGGTAATAATAAAGACTAATATTGTTAAAATAGTCTACACGGGGTTAAGAGCTCTGGGAACTGTGAATCTGAGGGGGACACACATAAAGCACAAATTTACACACAAACACACACTGTTTCTCTTGTTAATCTCTCCGCTCTTCCATCTACTTTCTTCCCCCTCTGCATGTCAAATCTTCCATATCATCACTTGCAAATATGACTAGGCATTTAAAAACTGCCCTACAAATATTGTGTGCTATCTCATCTACGATAAGATAGATGCTATCATTATAGTAGATATGATTTATTCTAACCAATTTTATACAGCCTTGATGATCCAGACAGCTTCCTAGTCATCTGGTATGTGCTTTTGGGATGTTTACTATCTCAATAGGGAAATTTGAAACAGTGCCCATAGGTATGATGTTTCCTTTTTAATATTTTATCCTACATATCTTTAGTCTTTTTCAGCATTAAACACACTGAATCCTAATTTTTATCTTCTGCACATCTATAATTTAACTAATTTCATTCAATTCACTCTGAAAGTCCAAATGAATGAATGTCCTTAGAGGACAGGATTATTAGGACATGCTGTAAATTTTTTAAATCCAATAACCCAAAGATATAATTTCTAATTAAGTATTGTGGGGAGAACAGGGAAGTCATACTGACGGCCATGTTGGTATCATGCACTACAATTTCTTAGCTATGAGATCATAGCATTGAAATAAGAGACTTGTGAAGCATGAGGACAAGTATTAATAATAGAATTTCCTGGTTTCAAGTACTTACCTCCCTCGACCAAGTATCTCAATAGCTCAAAAGCAGCTTTCCTTTTCAAAAGAAATCCTTTTAGGCATTTTGTTCACAATTTATGTACTTATTCCTTTTGATATTAAAAATAAATAAATAAACTGCCTAGACACTTTTGAAAACCCATCACTTTGCAGAGAGTAAATTTATAAGAGGTATTTCACATTATTAGGATGTAAAAGTAACTTATATGATTGTATTGACCATTTAAAGACACGTGCTTTGCTTATAGTTTCTGTGTTCCAAGTAAAAGACAGGAGTACATTCCTTCCCCTCCTCCCCTCTCTAAATCTTAGCAATCTATGGCAGTTATTTATAACTACTACATGTTGCCATGCTGCAAAAATGGAGGAAATGTCTTTTCCTCACCTTCTTAAAGCTTTGCACAATTCTATACCTTGTCCTGCTCTGCATCTAGGATTTTATTTTGGAGTGGGTCCACATTTTCCTGTGGTAGGCTAATATTCCATACCCTCTTCGTGTTCTTCACTCTATCCCATCTGTAGACTAGGTTGGACTATAAGGGGGAGCAGAGACTTATACAGCCATGTTAGCTCTTCCAGGACCATAACTTTGGGCAAGAGAAGGGGAGAGGTGTGGAAAGGCAGTGGCTCTATGTAGTTCCTCCTAATTGTTAGAAGTGAGTTAACAGCACAGAGAAGGATGGTGCCATGGCTCTGCCCTCTGTCTCAACACACTGGCCAACAGAGCTAGGTAGGTGGAAGCAGAGAGTATATTGCACCCTGAAAAGAGCCATAGCAGAGTACTTCATGTGTCAGAGCAAAAAGGGAGTAGGGAAGGAATAGTACCTGTCTGGGAGAAGTTTAATGGTACCATTAAGAAGTGCATACGGTGAACCGAATTAACCAAATAACATTATCTCATGTCTGAAGTTAGATAAGCTCCTTGTGACAGAAAGCGTCTTACTTCTTCCGTAAAGCGCTTTGTACAGATTTCTTATTGTATGAAACAAACGACAGAAATGTGGATACATCATTTCCCCTAATGACTCATTTGCACCATCATATCTGCTTTTGAAATAGAGAATAAAATACGTGCAAACAGCTGATCTAAGTTCCAACCTTGCAAAACGGACAAACATTCCCACATCCCACCCTAATATCCCTTCCCCACACCTCTCTGGACATCTCTAAGACTGAGTGGTTATAAAACCAGAAAAAAGAACGAGGAGTACTTGTGGCACCTTAGAGACTAACACATTTATTTGGGCATAAGGTTTCATGTGGGTTTTAGCCCACAAAAGCTTATGCCCAAATACATTTGTTAGTCTCTAAGGTGCCACAAGTACTCCTCGTTCTTTCTGCGGATACAGACTAACACGGCTACCACTCTGAAACCTATAAAACCAGAGATGCCCATTCATCCTATATACTGGACCCAATTTTGATCTAATTTACACTTGAGTAAATCTGGAGTAACTTCATTTAATTCAGTTGAGTTATGTTGGATTTTCACTGGTGCAACAACAGATTTTGGACTACTACCAGTACGTATAATGCCGACAGAAGCCCAACTGACTTGAAGAATCCAAATGATGCTATTGACTTAAAGGTAAAATAGGTAATATCGCCCATGTGCAGAGAGATGAATCATGAGACTTATGAATCACCTAAATCCTGCTTAAACTGATTTTAAAGATTTAAGTGGTGAATAGTGCGTCTGCTGGCTTCTGCACAGGACTTTCGCACAGTAAGGGCAGACAATATAAACTTGAGACACCATTAGCCATCTGGAATCTTATTAGAAATCAGTCATTTTCTCTTCAAGATTTTTGTTTAAACTGGTATGTCATTTCTCACAGCTCCTCCTGATTAAAGATGCATTAATGGTCACTGATATATTTTGCTGGTTTAAAATATAAATAGCACTATTAGATTATTTTATCAGAAGAGTCTGGCCTAATGGTCTTGCAAAACTAAATTTCATCCACTGATACATGAGGATTCAATACCCTTTGATAATTTAAAATCTATCAGTATAAGATAAACTGATAATATGGAAGTGTTAGAGAATAGCAAGGCCTTAAAACTAAAACAGAACCTCAAAATGCAAAATTACTGACAAGTTGTGGTGGATTAGCCACTGGGCCAATGGGGCCTGTGCCCAGGGGTCACGGCCAATTGGGAAGTCCCAGAAAAATTGATGCTCCTGTGTCCTGACCCGCTGTGCCTGCCAAGGAGCGGAATTGGGAGGAGAAGAGTAATAATAGGGTTTAGTTAGTTTAATACAACAGTTTGTAATTAAGGATAATGAATGAGTTTGGATAGCGTAATATTTAGCAAGGCTTTGGGCCAACTCTTCCCTGGCATGAGTATTGTCTTGCCAATCTCTTTCATTTACATAGACTTGTTTAGATAATGCTTATAGGACAAAGGTGATGGTGGGCTTTTGTTTGTTTGTTTGTTTTTGTATTGGAGGATTGAGATAACTGGATAATAATTAATATACAAAATACACAAAATGTCATGCTAAAAGTCCCTGTGTTGCAGACATGTCAAGTTTCACACATTTGAGGTGAGACTCACTCATTAGCATGCTCTCTCACTCTCACACACATTCCTAAGCTTATCTCACTTATTTTGAGTAAATATATAAAGATGTGAAATATTTTTGTTTGGGCACTGAAAGAGACAACAATATATCCGGGGCCTCAGGCATGAGGCTTAGAGCTGGAATGCCACTTTCTAAACTTATGTCCTGTAGTACCCATGGAGACTACAGGTCCATATTCTATATGCATGCAACAGGAGAGAGGAGGATATATGGGTCAGTGGGGGTGAATACTTGATGGTCAAAAAATATGAGTTCGCCCAAAAAATGAGCAGGACTTGACCAAAAGTTTGCAGGTTCTTCAAAATTTAAACCATATTGGACAAATTCATAGCCCTTCATTGTACTGGTAGCAGGCAAGACTTTTTTCATATGTGGTCTTCTCAAGTTCTCATTATTGTCCAGAGCTGCCAGGCTTGAGTGAGTTTTACCCCACTCAAATGCAGGAGAAGAGACAGCATCCAGTCTTGTTTGCCTAAACCAGAGGTTAACAACTCTGGTCCTCAGGGATCTCCAACCATGGAAGTTTTTGTTCATGCACATAATTTGTTTTTATTAAAATCCACTGTTTTATACTTCATATAGAATTCTCATACCCTAAGCTTTAGTATGAAGTAGGACATATAAGTGTTTCATATGCAATATCAAGCAATGCACATTTTAAAACAAACTGTTAAGTGCTGATTGGATTAAAAACCTGGACTACTGGATGGCATCAAAGCTCAAAGACGAGAGTCCCTGGTTTGAGCAATGATCTAATGCACCACGTGGAAAGTCTCACTCTTCAGCCTTGAATCTCATCATCTGGGGTTGCAAATCTCACTCTTATGGACACCCAACCCTTGGCATCTCTGGTGTTGGGAAAACAGGAGTAAATTGACTTGACAACATTACAACACGTGTATATTGTCTGAGTTACATAAAACACAATGCTTAAGGTTGATTGCTGGAAAGCTAATGAATATGTAACATTAAAATGTTTAAGAAACAGAGTGAATAAGGGCCCAAGGCAGAAAAGTACCAGACCGGAAACTGAAGAAATAATACTGAGGAATCAGACCAGAGGCCAGAGAATGAGGTGACCATCATGAAGTGCAGGTGAGCTTCCCAGTACCTCAGAATAAAGTGACTTGGACCCCTACCTGTTCTGTCTTGTCTGTTTATTGCCTGTCTGTCATAAATATATGCTCAGAAACCAAAGTGGCAATAATTCCATCTGAAAATTTATGAAAATGAAAATTGATTAAGCTTACATTGGGTGGAATTGTGACTCAGTTTCCCAACCTGACAGATGCAATAATTAAGAGATGTCTGAGGAGTTACTGTGAAAATTTCATCTCCAAAATACATTTTGGTATTGTCTACAGATTAAATATTAATTACTCAATCAATTTGGATACAGTATAGTAGCAACCCTAGAACCTCCAGGCTTTACTAAAATTTGTAAGAAATTTTGGGAGGCATGCCAGATCCAATGTGTCAATAAGTTCTCAATACAAAGAGGTCTCACTGGATCAAAATCCACATTTAATTCACCAGAAGATTATTTTTCATTTATATTTTACTGCATCCTTGGTATCTCAACCAGACATTTAAGCTACAGAAAAGGAGTTGAAATGTGCAGATACCCGCTTCCCATTCTGCCTAATCCATTGAGCTAACGAAAATGAGGAGCTTTTGCGAAGAATTACCTTACTATCAGGGACTTCTCTTTGGTTGAATAGAGAATTGTAATTTCTGTTCTTTTATGGTGTGTGTCTATCTGTCACTAGTATGTTTAAGTGATTCATTAAATAGCAGACCACATCCTTGAATGATTATGGGAAAATATGTCCTATCAGTGATCTACACATACTAATTCCTGGTTTTAAGAACAGGAGTGACAAAACACAGAAAGCTCAGAAGCTGATAGTTCCCAAAGAATTAATTGCTACAACTGCATGCCAGTCTCTCATGGGAAATTAGACCCTAATTACTCATGGTACAAGCATGTTGTTGTAATGAAGAAAAAAACCACCAAAGGTTTCAATCTGCCTTTTTCACAGCAACCTTATGAAAATAAAATCAAACAGCTTCCTTGATTTAACGGAACGAAAATTTCTCTCTCAACAGAAATTTAAAAAGTCAGGGTGAACATATGTTAGACTTTATAATGTCAAAATTATCAGAAATAATGATAGTTATTTGTTAGAACTTTTATTTTAAATTTAACCAAACCACAGATTCAGTGAAAGCCCCACTCTGTGAATGAAATAAAAGACAAAAGATGATGGAAGCAATCTTACCATTAGATCAAACAAAACAAGATATTTCTTGTACCAAGTACAGGGGAGATAGTACAGCCATACCATAAAGCAACGTAAAATATAGAACATAAAATATTACATATGAAAAAATCCCTAATCAACTGGAGATCTCTAAGTACTTTAAGAGGAAAAATGAGGAAAACTGCAGAGTTGAGTTAAAATGTCCGTGTTTAACTCAGGTCACTAGAGGTTTTCTGTTTTTTTGTCTGTTTGTTTTTGGTAAACATTACACTGCTTTATGATATGGCTCAACTACAGCTAGGTAGCTAGCAAAAAATAAAAATAAATGGGAAAAATTAAAATCTATAAGATTAACAAATTCTCCCAGTTCCTCTTTCTTCCTCCTTACAAAAACGAGAGATGCCAGTACACAAAGTTTAACAAAAGCTAAAGAGAGAAACATTTGTGGGATGCCTTTGTAAAAATACTGTCAACATATTGCTGATTAAAAGAGACAGAAATATATATTTAAATTTATTAAAAAATTTCAGATGATTTCATACTTGATTTTTTTCATATTCATATATATTATATATATGTACACACACAGTGTATAGACTCCTCCATCCCATGCACACAGTATATATGAAAAAAATCATATGTAACCTGAAAATCTCCAAATAATTTAATTATAGATATTTATCTGTTTGACCAGTGGTATGTTGCCAATATTTTCAGAAACGGTTTGTTAAACCTAATGTACTGGCATCCATGGTCTTTGTGAGGACGACGAACGAGGAACTGGGGGACTCTGTTAACCTCTTATAGATTTGAAATCCAACAGGGACTATTGTGATCATACAATTTGACCAACCGCTTGAAACAGTCCACAGAATTTAACTTAGTATTTTCTGCATTAACCCGATAACTTAAGATAGACCTAACAACATATCTTTTAGAGACCTCCTAATTTAATTTCAAGATTTCAAGTGACGGAGAGTCCATATGTCAAACAAGCATCCTGTCAATCATAATCAAAAGAGTAGGCAAGAGGTCTGGGCATAACCACCATATAACAAATGGTTTGCCAGAAAAAGCTGCAAGTTATATTGATAGTATAGCACAGTGTTCAGTACGTGTAAACTGAAGTGATGAACCAGAAGGCAATCCAGGAGCTTCCTTATTATTTTTCTTTTTAATACCTGCCATTCGATGCAGCCTATCCCTTCTATAAACAAAAATACATACTTTTCCAAATAGTTTTGATGAATCACAGAGGTTAGCCATTTTTGGCAGGGATGAATTAGAAATATTCATAGATGGGGGTAAACATCAGAGGCAAATAATAAAGTCAGAGCCTTCCCTTCGATTTGGTGAGTTATGACAAGTGAATCCTGTGAGCTCTCTCCAGTAAAACCATGCTTTGGACTCTTTCTTGGATTCAATACTTCTTTTTAAAAATTCTGCATAGTGCAGAGTTAAGTCTTTCATATTAAAACACAAAAGTTCTACTGACTTTCAAAAATCTTGTTATCTTTTTTACTGCATAGCTTCCCCCACCCCCTTAACCGGCTTGCCTTATGCTGGGTATTTTGTACAAATGCATGCATACATACAATGGTTATAATACTAAGTCACCCTACTTTTTAGGAAGTACTTCAAATTTAAACACGCAGATTATTTCACCTCTCTATACACCCAAATGTAGAAACTCATTATGATGTTGCCTGGGCCATCCATTTCATTCCTGGTGCTTCACCCAGGGCTTAACTTGCGCAGGGACTTTCTAGGGCTGAGCCCCAGCACCTCTAGGCTTGCTGCATCCGTTATGAAAGTAAATCACTGCTTGAGCCCCAGCACTTCTGTATTACAAATTAAGCACTGGCTTCACCCCAGTACTATCAATAGCAGAGGACAGGGGTCAGAGAGAGAGAGAGACAGAGAGCGCCTGAGATACTCATTCCCAAAGTGATTGGAGCCTGCCCTTTCAAAAGGATGGTTTTGTTTTTGTTGATTTCTTTTCTTTTCTTTTCTTTTGGCCACATGAGTGGCAAACACCAGGTGGGAGAGCAACCAAGAGGCAGTGAATTTTTTTTTGTCCTATGAAGAGGGAGACCAAACTAGGACAAATTGCTGTGCAATAACTCTGACCTCTTCCAGCGATGCAGCATAATTTCTTCATACATCAGGAGAGACAGCTATAAGAACATTTACAACCTATTTTGGTCTGAAATTGATATTTGGCTGTTTAAACCGACATTTGGAAGGAATGTCTGCGGACAATTATTGTGCTGGTCTGTCTACTGCATTTCTGTAACCAGCTATTCCCATAATTTTTAAGGCTTTCCTCATTTTTAATGCCTATCTGCTTTTGTGTACAACAGAAGCACAGTGACTACTGAACCATCCATTTAGCTTCTTGCAGATCTTCTATACTACTGTACCTACACTGACTCATCTGCCTCCCCTACTTCATCTGGTAGAATCATGATTCATGTCTTCTTCTTTCTAACTGTATGGGGGGAAAAAAATCAACAAAGGCTTTGAATCACACAATAATTATTTTTTAAATGCCCTTACTCATTGAATTCAAATGATCAGATTACCATAAGGAAAAATACAACCAAGATTATCTACACTATTTAACTAACAACTACACTTCAGAAACCATGTCAGTAGTTTCTTAAAGTATACATTTGTGCCACAGAAGTACTTGCAGCCTGAGCTAATGAATATGGGGTAATACATGATAGAAAAACAAAAATGCTTGATTTACTGCCTCCAAATTCAGGAAAATAACAAAAACTATTGGAAATAAAATCTATCCAAGATGTTTCATGCATAAGCTAGTATTAAAAAGAGTATATGCCTCTTCTATCCTTCTCTGCATTACCAAACATGACAATTTTGTTTAAAGTAATGTAATAAAAATAATGACTATTTGATGTTCCTTGAAAAAATACTGATGAGCCCTCTTAAGAAATCTCAAAGGATTTTGCCTCACCAAAAAACCCACTTTCCCAAAAAATAATTAAAAATTAGCAACAGGTGATCTTCAAAAGGTTTAGTTTGGCTTCATTTCTAGTAAATTTATCTCTGTTTTCTATTTTTCTTATTTTCTGGAGTTCAGCCTAAAACCTTATTGCTATATTTACAGCTGCTGTTTTTACTTGCTCTGCGCTGATGTGGAAAGATTCCCAGACAAGGAGACAGTACAGAGGCTTGAATGACTGCAAATAAGTAGCTCAGGGATCGGCAACGTTTGCACGTAGGACCACAGGGTAAGCACCCTTAGCGGGCCCTGCTGCTTTTTTTACTTGGCGTTTCACCAACTAGAGCTCTCACTGGCCCCGGTTCTCTGTCCTGGTTCAATTGGAGCTGCGGGAAGCAGCGGCCAGCACCGCACCACTTCCCGCAGCCCTCATTGGACTGGAATGGCAAACCACGGCCAGTGGGAGCCACAGTCAGTGAATCACCAGGTAAAGAAAGCGGCAGGGCCCGCTAAGGGTGCTTACCCTGTGGACCCGCGTGCCAAAGCTGCTGATCCCTGAAGTAACTACTATTTCGGCACACTAGAGGGCGTGCAGAAAGTAGTTAACCATGTTAAGAAGCTATTTTGCACCTAATGTGGAAAGTTTCATTGAAGGCAGACATTCTTAAATGTGCACGTACACACCTTACTTTGAAGCTCTGAACAGTCAGAAGTGAATTCTGTCAGGGATACAAACAGGCAGCCATTTGATCACCAGTCAGATCCAGTCCAGCCCCACAGGGAGAAGACAGCACTGCCAGGGTTAACCCAGACTGAATCTGTATCGTGGATCTCAATGCAGTGTCCTGTCATTTTACAGGTTAGTTGGACTTTATTGGTCTGCAGCAGTTACATGTTAAGGTATCTAGACAGTCCTTAATCCCAAGAAGGAAAATAATTATTTGTTTATATAGCAATGGTTTGTAGTGAAGGGCATAAGGAAGTTTGCTACTTGCCTAAAAGGCTGCTGCTGCCTTACTCTTGTTATTCTAAGCAGCAAGCTTCAAATTAAACAAGTAGGGCACATGTATTTGTGTGACTATATATATTGTTGAGACACCTGGCACGGCCCTGTGCCAAGACTGGTAGAACACTAGATCAATAGAGAGGCTACAACCAAAATAACTCCCAGCTTCCAACCTAAACCCCAAGAGCTGTATCATCCTGCCCTGGTCGAAACCCAACCAGTATGAATTTATTAACCAATTTGCTCCTCCCACAATGGGGAGAGGGATATGCAAATTTGCTTGTGTTAACCAAGCTGAGATTTTTCCCCAGACAATTCACTTAAAGCACACTGGTTTGGATTAAAACATGAAACAAGTTTATTAACTACAGAAAGCTGGATATTAAGTGATTATAAGTGATAGCAAACAGATCAAAGCAGATTACCCTGCAAATAATTAAAACCACAAATAAAGCCTAAAATATTAGGTTGCTAATTCATATCCAATCTATCTCTCACCCTAGCTGATGATGCAAACAGTTCACCAGGTTTACATACATACATAGGTTAGAAATCCTTTTAGCCTGGGACCAGCACTTCCCCCAGTCCAGTCTTTGTTCTTGATTCCAAGAGTTCTCTTGTGTGGGGAGTGAGGCCCCTTGATGATATCACACACTTCCTTATATAGCTTTAACATATGGCAGGAACCTTTAGTTCCAAAGTAAGTTTCCAGACCAGTTTGTAGAAAAATACAGGTACCCAAAATGGAAATCAGTGTCATATGATCTGGTCACATGGCCTTCCATGCCCTGCTGCATCACAGCAGCCATTACCTACAGCAGGGGTCTTCAAACTCTTCCCCCCATGGAGGGAAAAGTCTGGCGGCCCCCGGGGGGTATGTCTGCTGAAATGCCGCTGCAGGAAACGGAAGCTTCCTCTTTCCGAGGCGGCATTTTGGCGGGATGAAAATAGCCCACCCAGGAGTTTGGCGGTCTCCCGAGCAAGCTCGGTGCCACCGCCGCGGTCTCACACACACCCTGGGGTGGGCTCGTGCACCCCAATTTGAAGATCACTGAATTACAGGCTGTCTGGAGTTTTCTCAGGAAGGCTCACACACTTAGGGATAAGCTTCTCCTAAGGCCTATTGTTTTCCTTAATCACTCATTACCCTAAATGGGCCCTTCCCAACCAGCTGTCTAGACTGGAAGCATCTTGCCAAGTCGGTGTCGCCCTGGTGTAACTACATTTGAAATATAGATTCATAATCAATATTCATAACTTTAGATACAAAAATGATACATACACACAAATAAAATAATCACATTCAGCAAATCATAACTTTTCAAATGACACCTTACATGACCCATCTTGTACAAAATGCATCATAATTATACCATAATCATATCATAATATTACTAGGATGATATGTGGTGTAGTGTCATACCCTCCTTTATGGTTACATGCTCTAAACAGGAGCGGAGATTGAACAGTTTCCACCCCTGCAGTCTAACAAAAGATTAGAAGCCTAAATCTCACATAAAGTCTATGGGACATAGACTCCTAAGCACCTAAATCATCCTGAAAATGGGATTTGGGCTCTTAAGTAATGTAGGATACTTTTCCAAACTACCTGTAACCTCTTAGACCTAGAAAACGTGGATGGGAATAATGCAAAAGTAAGTCTCCTTGTAAGATTCCCAGCATTTTTTTTTTCAAAAGAAACTTCAATTCCAATTTTCAATATGCAACCAGTATTGTATGGACAGCCAGTGGAAGGAAAAGCATATCCAATTTAGATCTTTGCATCCAGAACATACTATTTTAACATTCTCGTTGCATCACTATTAGCACAGGTTACTAGTGATCACAATCTGTTACCATTTGATACTTGTTTGGTATTTATACAACAAAAATTTGACAGTGTGAGTCCAGTATTGCACTGAGAAGTGTCCACGTTAAAAAAAAAACAACAAAAAAAACCACACACGCACCACACCACACATGTGATGGACACTGTTTTGGACAACATAGGAGGGACCTCCACAGTTTAAAGCATGAGACACTACAGCTTGAGCTGAGCGGCCAATGCTTTGTAGCTGGTGCTGAACAGAATTAAATTCTCTGAGGATCGACAACAAGGGCGACATGTGTACCAGAAGGTTACACTTACACATGCACATACCCACATCCCAATTGTACTAATTACTATCTTTGGTAGAATTCTCAGATAGGCCTGGATCAAGTAGGAACAGAGAATCAACCTGTACAGGCATTTGGTCTCTCCAGGTAAGAGTCAAGACACATTGGCATGAGCACATGGGGAAGTTTGCATTATTTGTATTTTAATATTTCTACAGATATAGATACTCTGTATTTAGTGCTGGTAATGGGAAGCTTTGCAGAAGTGCAACAATATACTTGAAAACTTACAAAAATCTGAATTATACCACCAATAGACTCAGAGAAAATATACATCAGAACAGCTGAGCAGAGAATATGCAACTTTCACCAGTGGTCTCCTTTAATGGCATTCCTGTTTCATGATAAAAGGAAACATTGGGTAGGGAGATAGATTAAGGGAAGCCTGTCTGATATTACCATGCCAATATCACAAAGTTGTCTTATGTTGCAGGTATGTGCATGTATGTTTATATTTAAAATAATGCATAACATTGAACTTACATTATTCCACCACTTTCATTCTTGTCTATAATTAATTTGCTATCCTATGCAATGATGAATCTATCTATAACAAGAAAGGCAAAGAATCTTCAACAGTTAAAATAATGTAATAAATAATAAGGATGGCAGAGTACTGGAATTACAATAAAAGAACATAAGAACGGCCATACTGGGTCAGCCAAAGGTTCACCTAGCCCAGTATCCTGTCTTCTGACAGTAGCTGATGCCAAGTGCCTCAGAGGGAATGAAGAGAACAGGTAATCATCAAGTGATCCATTTCTTGTCACACATTCCCAGCTTCTCGCAAACAGAGACTAGAGACACCGTCTCTGCCCATCCTGGCTACTAGTTATTGATGGACCTATCCTCCATTAATTTATCTAGTTCTTTTCTGAACCCAGTTACAGTCACATATTTTCTACATTACTTTGCTTTTTAATACTCCTATGTCAGACTTATCCTCTGTTCCTCAAAACAGTAAAATACATACAGATAAATAAAGAACATTTAGTTCTTAAGATAGTAGCTTTAAAATAATAATAATCATGGCAGCTCACTCACGTGAGTTATTTCTTCTGCTTTTTAGGGAACTTAAGTCACCTGATTCTCGCTCTGGGAATTTTAATAAACTATCTACACAAATAGAATAATAAATTACGATTTCCAGAACATTAAAAGAAATCATGACCCTGAACTTCTGTGCCTGGATTCATGCTCCAGTAACTTCCTTCTAGGTTTAATATTGGTTCCTGCCAGGCAGGCTGGGAGTGCATGAAGGCTTGGTGAAACTAACATTTGCTTTAACCTGACCTCAAGCCATAGGGTTTGGTATTTGGAATATGCTGCCATAATGAATTCATTTAAAGATCCACTTCACTGATTATATTTTTTTCTCAAATTGCCTGGTAATTAAATCATAGTAAACATGCAGAAAAATTAGAGCAGTGTAATATGCTACATGGAGCTAAATAATGATACAACGAGTCAGTTTTCAGTTTCAAAGACTTGGACATGAAGAAGCATTCAGAGGTTTAAAATGCTCTTGTTTGTTAATTTCAGCTGTAGTAGAATAAGTGGCCCCTTTGTTTACTTTTCAGAATATAGGGAAGAGACCTCAATATGAATAAATTATTGTAATTTTTAAGTCATTAAATTTATCTGTGCTTTTACAGATGATTAGGGAATATTTATTTTTTGTTGCATATGTATGGTTCTTGGGGGGGGGGGGGAAATGTACCTCGTCTGTATATATTTTTGTTTATTTAATTACAGGAGGCTTCTGCTCTTAGTCACCCTGGAGACAGGCAAATGTCAGGAAGACAAACATGGTTTTATGGCTAACGAGGGGTTATCACCTCTAAGTGTTTATGCCAATTCAGAAAAGATACATTGTGATATTTATCTTGTTTTACTCTCTATGCCAATTTCTTTTATATTATGTTCTGAAGATTGGATGTAAACGTGGTGATTGTGATTGGTGCTTTGGATAGAACATTTGACAGGAGTTTTAATTTTAAAGACAGCAGCTGGCAAGCAGAATTTGCTGAAAAGGATTTCAAAGAGAAGTAAAACTGAAGATTCTTATCAAACCATAAAACATAGGGGTAAATGAACCCCGTCTTCTCCCTCTTCTATAAAATACCAGTTTGGGTCAAATATAAACCTCATCTTAAGAAAACAAGACATGTAAAACATTCATGTTTTAGGAAGAGATCTATGAAAATGAATGTGGGGCTGTGTTATCAAATTAATAAATCTAGGTGAAATGTGGGTTTTTTTCACCCTTCCAAGGAAAACGTCTAAGTAAACACACACAAAGAATTATATAAATATTCTTGTTAAAGTAACTTTTATAAATACTCTAAAAACTTTATTGAAAAAAGTCTTTAGGAAAAACATCTATAGTAGGAAATGTTTTAAACCTTTGATTATTTCTTACATATTGAAATGGAAAACTGTTTTGGACGGCTTATTTATAAGTATTTTAACAAAAGGAGCATTTAATATAATTCCCTAATATCACTGCTATGTAAATGGTAAAATGCTTTATGCACCAAACTCAAATTTAATGACCTTGCTAAACTGATTACTAATACAAGAAGCCATTTGAGTACAGAATAATTAATGGCGAATTATTTATTAGTTATTGGCTGTGCTCAAGCAACTCCCTCACCCCTCACCCATCTCAGGAAGACAATATCCTCTTTCCAAAAAATTATCATGAAGAATTAGCTTCTTTAATAACTATTTATGCTAAAATCTCTCTTTAAAAATTATTTAATTTTAAAAGTGTTTTGAGAACTGAGAATTTATACAGAGAAAAGATGGTTACCTGTCATAACTGGTGTTCTTTGAGATTGTTGTAGTCCAGTATGAGCGGGATAGGGGTAAGCAATGGAGTGTGCTCCTACTGCTTTGCCCAGAGGGAGAAATGTATACATGCTCAGGGTTGAGCTGATTGCTGTATTTGGGGCTGGGGAGGAATTTTCCTCCAGGGCAGATAGGCAGAGGCCCTAGGTTTGTTTGTTTTTTTTCCCCTTCCCCTGAAGCATAGGGCACAATTCACTGGCTGGAGGATTCTCTGCACCTTGAAGTCTTTAAATCATGATTTGAGGACTACAATAGCTCAGACATACGTTAGGGGCTTGATACAGGAGTGCATGGGGGAGATTCTGTGGCCTGCATTGTGCAGGAGGTCAGACTAGATGTTCATAATGGTCCCTTCTGACCTTAAAATCTATGAGAGGTCAGATATAGAGTGATCATTTTGTGAAAAATGTTCACTTACAAGTGATACGGTGTTTTTTTCTTTGAGCATTTTTCTGTGTGAGTTCATTCAAGAGCATAGTGATTGTCTGGTTTCACCCACATAGTTGTTATTAGGGTATTTAGAGCACTGGATGTATGCATTTATTACCTCCTTACAATATTTATAATGAAGAAAATTTTAATGCTCCCTTGATCCTCTCTAAAATCCTTAAGATGTACCTTCCAACCGATTTATAAAACCATTTATTAATATGAGATCCTTCTTGAAATAAATCTTACTTACTACCCATATATGGACATTTTGAGAATAAAAAACAAAGGTGTTTTTTCCAGTCTTTTGGTATTCTTGCTGACAGGCGAATCTATCCTACATATGGACTATGTTACATATACATATAGGACCCGCCCTAATGGCCTTTAAGTTTCCTTCTAAGGAATATTTTTTTAACAAACTTGTAAATTGGAATATTCCAGGCATCTAACCACCTATGGATTATGCACAAATTCTATTTTTCTAAGGATATGGATATCAAAATTACCAAGGCCTCAAAATGAGAGTTTTCAGACTGTTCTTAAAGACTTACTCTTTTCCAGGCCAAAAAAGCACTAAATCTTACCAATATATTACTTTATAAGGTCACATCAGTAGCTGATATTTCATGACCACAGCAAATACCATCAGAATTACTATCAGAAGATCTCTATCAGAAAATAATAAATATTTATTAATTATTATAACAACATGCTTGAGCTCATTGGCATACTCCATCATAATTAAGAATTGAAATGTAATTTAAATATAAATATATATTTATATATATTTTCATTCTGTGGGGAAAATCTCTGGGTAAAGTTAATGGGAGTTTTTCCATTATCTTCAATGGGGCCAGATCTTCACCTTCACTCTTTAAAAAAGAGGCAGGAGAATTTAGATTTCCATATCAATAAAAAGAGTGCACCTTAAAACAGCAAATTCATTCAGGATAAAAACAAAAATATTTCAAACTAATTCAATCATCTGAAAACTCATAATTATGTATTATTGCTCTCAAACATTTGGGAGAAGATTCTCTACTGGGTTATCAGATGCTGCCTAGATTTATTTAAGGTGATGTCAGTTGTTGAAAAGCACTTTGTTGCTTTTGTATATAAGTGTTGATTTGTCATTTTCATCAACTCTTTGAAACTAATTAGATAATGAAGTGATGACAGTCTTGATTGCTGAAAATTTGTAAACCTTTAACTTAGGGTGAACATCCGTAACAACTGAAGCAGGAATGACTATAAAAAGGATCTGCATTGGTACCTCATCCAGCACCTTTTCCAAAGTCTGCAGTGTACACCAGTACAGATGTTTAACTGCAGCTTCCACTGACTCACACAATTTGCCATTTGCTGCATACTGTGAGAGCAACTGAGTGTGGTATCCCTGAAACAATTGACCTTACTTGCCTTATGCTGAAGTTTGGCTCTGTTTTTGGCTTGTAGTTCCACTCATATGCTTAGAGAGGAGAAGGGTAAAGTTCCAGTGCCTTGTATAGGGAATTAGACATGAAACATATGTAATTGTTAATGGGAGACGCGTCTGTTTCCCAAAACATGTAGCACAAAGTTGATTCCAGGGCCCTTTTAGTTTTGAACAGAATTTTGATTTTATCTTGAGACCTAAATGATACCTTTAAAAAATGCTGAAAATTATAGGCCTGGCTTGTGTTAGTTTTAGCGAGGCTGACCCAAGACCTCCTTTTTGGCAAGATTGCCAGTCCATGCTCTGCTATGCAAACAAGAAATGGAGATTAAGGCTCCCATTATATTCTCGCTTGGCCCCAATCAGACTGTGATTCCCAGTACAGGTACAAGAGCACAGACCTGTTGCCTGATATTCCCTTCTACAAGCATATGTGCAGGGAAGGGATGTAGAGTGGCGAGCAGTGATCAGGGGACCTGGGTGCGTCCTTCATCACATAGCAATGAGTAAGCTTTTCCACCAAAAAGAGATGGCATAAAACTTACTCCCTCTCCACAGCAACTGGAGTGAATTGTAATTCATAGCAGTTACAACTTTGTTTTCCCATCTGCTCTGGGTGGGACAGTTACGTATCACCCCTATGCAGGGATGATTGTAAAATGTGGAAGCCAATGTAATATAGGTGGTGAGGAATCAGTGATTTTAAAGCCCACACTTTAGGCATCAAGAAAGGAACTGAAGATACGTGAAGCTATGATCGAACAACCTCAATGAATATTTAGACCCATAAGGAGAAATGTACCTGGTCCTCACTGCCATTGTTTGTAGCTTGTGATACCAAGTGCATAGTATGTCAAGAGATGGGATCTGCACAGGCAAATCTCAATGGAGAGTAGAGCATTCCAGGGAGTTATCCTCAATATTGTTCTGTGAGATATAAACATCCAATTCTATATTCTCCCCCCGTCAGATATATAAGAAAAAATTAAATTTTAGAAACATAATCCTGTTTTCCAAGCTATAATTAATTTACAAAAGGTATTTGATTTCAGACTCTAAAACTTGTAAATTATGTCTCACCCACTGTTTTTCAGAGGTATTCACTGTAACAGCCCCTTATGACAGCTCACAAGCAGTCTAGTATGGTCAAAAAGCTGCAAATCAAACTGTTCTCAAACTGTACAACTATGTGTTATGGTTGACCAAAAGCTGAGTAAGAAAACAGCAATGTGATTCATTTGAACAGCAAGATGATGAATTAACATCAATCTGAAAATACGTTATCACTCTTCCTTGGGTTATGATGAAAGAGAAAATGTTCTTGTCACTGAAGAAATTTGCTTTTGATGAAGAATTATGTCCTAGTGTTAACCACAGTATTTCTTGATATATAACTGCCCAAATGTGTTTACTACATTCCAGATGTTATAATCTTTTGCCACCAAAAAATACATCTGATGCTGTTTTCCGTGCTCATTAATATGTAATCTGTAACTTGCCAGAGTTATAATTTTTTTTTACAAGTTGGGGCCCAAAGTTCATTTGTAACTTTAAAAGTCAAAGTTACAAGTTATTACCTTATAGCAAGTGGCGGGGTGGGGAGGTGGAAGAGGGGGAACAGAGAATGAAATCTGACAGGTCTGAAGACTACCTTCTCTTAATCTAAATCAAAAGTCTTATCACCAGGCAGTTTACTCTAGCACTTAATGGGATGTTTGACATCAAAAACCTCATGAACGACATCTACCACAAGTCATGAAACAGTCCTCTCTCATAAACTATTTACGTTTTAATCTTTCAGATCGGGGTCTCAAACTCAAATGACCATGAGGGCCGCATGAGGACTAGTGCATTGGCCCGAGGGCCACATCACTGACACGACCCCTCGCTGCCCCCAGCCCCGCCCTCACTCCACCCCTTCAATGAGGCCCTGCCCCTACCCCACCTCCTCCTCTGAGAGCACAGATCCCCCTCCCTCCTGGAAAGCGCTAAGCACCGCCAACATCTGTTTGGCAGTGGAAAATGCCTAGAGGTAGGCAGGGAGGTGTGGAGGGGCACAGGGAGCTTGGCAGCTGCAGGAAATAAAGTGGGGGAAGAGTAGGAGTGCAGGGAGCTTGTCAGGCCGCAGAAAATAACCCTGTGGGTCACGTGTTTGAGACCCCAGCCTTAGATGAACTACTCCACTGCCTAACAAATCGGAGCCTCATACTCAGCCTCAGTGTTACACGTACAACAATACAAAAGAATAGTCAAAAAATTAAGAGTAATATAGTATGCTATTACATTTATTAACTTTTTTATTAACTTCTTTAACTGTAATGTGAAAAGTCAGTGCTAATTTTGCCAGTCATTTCATTTTTGGCCACTTAGCTGGCAGCATTTTGCATCAATCAGAGCATCAATAGTAGTTTTGATATCCTGAGACAAAACCAATCTCAGTGTTGCTTTCAAATATTCATCAGAGAGCCTTGACCTTAACACAGATTTGTTAATCTTCATGGAAGAGAAAAACTGTTCACATATATATGTACTTCTAAACATTGCCATTATTCTTGCAGAAGCAGAGAATAACATGGGAAATCTTTCTTTTGAAAGAAACCTGTAGAACTCTGGAATTCCAACATCTGTACATTTCTGCTTCAAAATGGCATCACACTGAAGCTCCACTAATGCCATCTGCATTTCCTCTGCAACATTGTCTATTTCAACAGCAAATGGTGTGAAAAAATTTGAAAATGTGGTTCAAGTGCCTTGAAATCTTTAAACTGCACATCAAACTGTGTAAGTTACAAATGATATCTGTATGTTCTTTCAAGCACTTGGGTTCAACTCTGGTTGTGCTTTTAATCACAGTTAATTTCTAACTTTTATGTGGAGGGCAGGGCTGATTCAGATTTATCTGTTCAGCAAACTGAACTACCAATCTGGTCCAAACTGAAATTTTCTTTCCTAAGGCCACAGAAGTCTCCTCACAGTCACTGTCCTGTTTAAATTGCCTTGAGGCAATCTTCAGTCTGGTAGGGGATGTGTTTAATGATTTACTTTGGCATCCAAGAGACTAAGAAGGTGCCTTTCCTTATAAACAAGGCTTTTCGTTTTGCCACTATGAGAAAGGTACGAAGTGGTAAAGAACTGTTCTGAGGTTGTTCGAGCTCTGTACATTTTTGGCTCAGAAGGCCACATATTTTTAGTAAAATACAAAATAGTAGAGATGCACCAATCCCCCCTCACCTTTGTCTGAATTATAAGCAAAAAATCAAGAGCAATACAGGAAGTCCAGAGCTGGAAACACAAGCAAACAAATCTAATTTAACAAGAAATCACCAGTCTCAGAGGATTCAAGCTTTTTTCAAATGCAATATGCTGACGAATCTGACAGAAATTTCAGCCCATCTCAGTCTAATATCAATCACAATTTTAAAAAGTCTCCCTCTCCCAAACTGATCCTCATAACCCTGTTCCCCATCCCCGCTTACCCCTGTAACCCAACTCCCTGTTCCCCATCCCCAAATCTTACCCCACTCATGCCCCATAATCCTTTTCTCTATCTCCAAATGTCCCCCCACTTATCCTTATAATGCTGCTCCCTGTCCCCCAAATCTCCACCCACTCACCCTTTAATCCAGCTCCCTGTCCCCAAATCTCCCCCCACTTCACGAGCTCCGATATTCTCCCACCCCTAAGCTGCCTCTCCCTGTCCCCCCGTCTCCTCTCTCCGCTCCTGTCTCCTCAGTCACCCCCCAAGCCGAGCCACTTTTCCTGCCCGCTCCCTCCTCGAGTCTCCATCTTCTCCCTTCAGCCTTCCAGGACTCTCCACCCTACCATCCCTTGCCCGAGCCCGGCGCTCTTCACAGGGGATACCGGTAGCGGGGCACAGCATGCAGGGAGTGGCGCAGCAAGCTCAGGCAGCCACGGCCAGCCCAACAGCCGTGGCTCGGTGCTCATCTCTGGCTGCTCGCAGGGCAGCAGCACCAACCTGGGGGCAGGGAGGCTTCTCTGCTGCCTGGCTGGGTGCTTCCAGGAGCCCTTTGCGGCAGTGGCCAGGAGCGGTAAGCCTCCTGCAGAGGGGAGGAGGCCTGCCAGGCTCCCCACGGTCCCACCGCTCCCCTCTGCGGAAGGCTTACCACTCCTCACCCTTTCCTCCCAGAAACTGCTATTCCCAGGGGCAGCTCCAGGCATGCACGCAGCAGGACGGCAGTCACGGGAGGTTCGCTGCTCCTCTGGATTCGGCAGCATTTCAGCGGCAGGCACACCGAAGGCGAGGGACCGGCGGACCTCCCACAGAAATGCTGCTGATTTGGCGGCACCAGCGGACCTCCCGAAGGCCACCTGACTGCCACACTTCGCTATGCTGCCAGAGAAAGAAATAACTGTGGGGGAGACATGGGGAGAGGGGGCACAGGGAGCTTGGCGGGCCACAGGGAAGGGCTCTGCAGGCCCCATGTTTGAGACCCCTGTTTTAGAGCCATTTAATTAAGTATGAAAGCTGTACCTGTGCTATGGAAGTGACAAGTTTTTCACTTTAGATAAAATAAATGGATAATTTGCTAATAAAATTACTTTAGAACTATTCCTATGGGATACACATGCCTTTTACAAATCCTGCCTAGAACCTTAACACAAGATCCAGACCCTCTAAATATTCCTATGACCATGAATCACATCTCAATTCACAGAGTGTTAAAAAAAAATAGCCTCCCAGTGATGGCAACCATATGATATCTCATAAGATTTTAGCAGCTAAATGTAAGAAGCTCTAAAAATAAGGAAAGGAAATGGCTGTTTTCATTTTAATCCTTCAATTAAAATGAACTTTAGCATTTACTAAAGTCAGAATCCCAGAATAATCCTCTAAATCTGTGTTGTTCAGACACACCATATGAGGAATACCAGTCATTATGATTCCCCTCTCCCCAATCCTGTTGACATTTCCATTTTCACTCCTTTGTCATTTACAGATGCAGACACCCAATGATGGCTTTGAATTTTAAAGAAATACAGGTCAGATTAGAGTCTCATTCCTGCTGATGAGATTTTGGCAGACTAGAAAAGTCTGCAGAATAAAAATGAGTAGTGCTAAGTACAGAAATAAAAGACAGATTCCCTCCCTTTATAATTTTTCAGGCATTTCTATGTGCGTGTAGCATCTCTTGTGTGTCTTCCTACTTCATATCATACCTTTTTATGAAGTTTCAGACAAGAACATATTTTTATTTTGAGAGACAATTTAATACTGAATTTTGAGTTGCTGTAATTACTTACTTTGAAACTTAAGCACTATTGTTTCCTGTACTGGCTCAGTTTGAAGAGAACTCATTCAACACTCTCTGCTAAAGGTCTGGTCTACCAAAAAGTGCTTCATATAAGCTACATGAAGTATAAGTATTACTATCTTGAACAGCATGCTATTTCAATGAACTGTAGATGGTTTTGGAATACTTCAGATGTTTTCAGTGCTCATCTCTGCCTGAGGCTGAAATCATCTGAGGAAGAGCTGTCGAGAATAGTTTGGATTAAATGAGAAAACAGCACAAAGAGTGAATGGATGAGAAAATTAGGACATACGCAAGAATTTACTTTCACAGTTCCTGCTCCCTGATCCTTTTCTCAAATTCAGTTCTTCTCTCAGCATATCTCAGTATATCTTTGCCTCTCTCTTATCGTTGATAGTCTAACTAATTAAATAAGGCTTCTTCTAGCTCCTATGAATATCATGCCTAATGTACCATATGTGAAGCTCTTTAAAAGAAAAGCATTCAAAAAGATATGAACACAAACGAAAAATAGGCACACTTATCTATTTGCTTTTATGAATGCGCATAATACGCTTATTATAAATATAAAACCATGTGTTCACATGCTACTTACAGCCTTCATAAATATCTGTTGGTATGTGGACTGCTGCATGCTGGTAAGATATTTGTCGCCCAAAGACAGCATCTTCTTCAAACACTGGTTTGATTCTCTGGCTTCCAGTTTCAGTATCATTCTTTTCAGACTTTAAAAGAAAGATATTCAAGGGACAAAATATTAAAATTCATGTTAAGAACAATTTAATTCACATTTGCCTCTTGGCACAGAATAGACTCATAATCTCTCCCTCATAGTTAGATGTGTGTATATGTCTCTCTCTCACACACACACACACATATAGAGAGATCGTTATCCTCTCTTACACTGGTTTTAACCAAGAGATCCCCCATTAAACTCAACAGAATTAAAACTTACATAAGGAAAAGGTGAAACCAGCACTATATACCCAAATGCATATTTAATATATACAAGTAAAACACATACACACACACAATGCAATGCAAAAACATTTAATTTTATTGCATGGCACTTATTCATAATCAGTTAGAGCTATAGGCTCATTCTAAAGCTGTAGATGGAAAAGTGTAAATACTATTTATGTTCATATTCCTATTAGGAAATTATCTTGCAGATTGCAAATCCTAAATTGCTACAACCATGTAATTTATTTCATAAGTAGATTTTCCATAAATGGCTCTTTTGGCCCATTACAAGAGACAAAAAGGAAAGGAACATGATATAAATATTCACAGAATTTTTGTTAACTCACCATAACAGTTAACTACTTGGAACAGCAATAATAAATATAAAAATAAAGGCTCACTATATAGTTATTTTAGTATTATACATAAAGACACTGATTTTGTAAGATGTATTATGTTTTTAAGAATAATACAGGTTTTAACCAGTTGAACATAACTGTCTTTAGATTGGTTTAAGATTAGCAGCCGTGTTAGTCTGTATCCGTAAATAAGACGAGGAAGACTTTATAGCACCTTAGAGACTAACCAGTTTATTTCAGCATAAGCTTTCATGGGCTATAGCCCACTTTATCGGATGCACAGAATGGAACAGAAGTCTTTAGATTATTAGTGATTCATTTCTATGCTGTCCATCACTGTACTATTTAATCATACTCAACCAAATATCAAGGCAAACATAGGATGGCTTGACTGAGATGATATCTCTTTAGCTGCCCTCCCACTTGTCTTAATGTAGTACTAGTTAAAAGTTTGATCGTAGATCCCATAATAAAGGGCAGCGTAATGTTTCACTGCTCCAGCAGGGCAGCTGGGAGGTATCGTACTTTGGAAGACAGAACATCTGTCAGAGTTCCTGGGGGAAGAGAGCCTGGGCAGCTCAATATCGGCTACTTTTGTCGCATGCAACTGGCAGCTCTCTGAAAAGCCAGCTTTGCTGACCAGAGCAGAGAAAATAAGTTTGTGCCTCCTCCACTCACTCTCTTTGGGAAGACAAATGTCCCTTGATCTCGTAAGCGTAGAGAACACGATTCTGTTTGTCTCTCTTCAGGCAATGCAAGGATGCCAGGAGGCTCCTAACACTCCTGTTCGACCTGGGTATCCACGTAAGTCCAAGTCAGAATTTATGTGAATAGGTAAAATGTGTAGCATTCTTTGTAATCCTTAGTCTCTATTTAGGGACGGATGGTGACATTCACACTAGTCAGCACTTATTTTCACAAGCAGTCCAATGAGCTTCAGGCCAATGGACTAAGGTATGTCAGCAACTGTAAATGGTTTGCAAACTAGCCCTTTTACATTGTATATAGAAGTTTCTTTTTTTAGTGATGGAATTTAACATTAAAACAGGAAAGCAGATAGAGTAGGATACATCTGCACAATGTTGCATGACACATTTCAGCTTAACACACTATCCATCCCCCTTTCAGATAACAGAGATCTCAATAAAAAGTTCTGGGTGTTATATCTTGATTTTAAACGATCATACTTCATCCGAAAACAGTGATTGTTTATAGATTACTACATTTGTTTATGATTCAAAATGATAGAACATTAGCATCGCTCGAGACACAATGTAATTTGGCCCAATAAATGTTTTACCACAATTTTTGCTTTTTAATTACAGGGCAATGTATGTGTTTCTAAGTCTGAACTGTCACCTAATGATTAGCAAATTTTGGTGTGGTGCTTATAAGTTATTTCCTGGCCTCCTACTGTCCAAACTAATGAGCTAGACTAAATCTGGAAGTGAGATCCCAACAACAAGTTGCTGATGTGAGAAAATTTCTCTCATGCCTGCAAACCATTTAATTAAACAAATCACCAAAAATACCTAGCACGGTCATTTATTTTGGAGATTAGCACTAATCATCTCAAACTCCGTCTTGACATGCTCAGAAAAGAATGCTGGGGGCCATCGTGCCACATTACCATGTGTGACGGAGTCAGACCAGAAGGATATAGGAGAGTGCTGGAAGGCAGGTATATTAGTCTCAGGATGTGCAGGTCCCTGTTCCCTGGATAGCCAAAGGCTACTCCAGACCAATCAAGACACCTGGGGCCAATTAAGAACCTTCTAGAAAGGAGTAGAAACAGCTAGCCTGATTGAGACACTTGAAGCCAATCAGGGACTGGCTGAATCCAGATAAAAACCTCCCACTTAGTCAGGTGGGCTGTGGGTGTCAGGAGCTGTGGAAGGAGGTTGTGCTGTTGGTGAGACTGAGTGGTGGACAACATATCATCCAGAAGGAAGGAGACCCTGAGGTAAGGGTGAAGTGGAATTTGAAGAAGCGGGGACTGCTGTGGGGAAGTAGCCCAGGGAATTGAATTGTGTTTGTGGATAAAAGGTCAGCCATCTTAGCTGATATTATTAGGGTCCCTGGGCTGGAGCCCGGAGTAGAGGGTGGGCCCGGGCTCCCCCACTTTTTCCACCTTCCATACTGGCCTGTGATGAAGGTAACTCACTAGGTGGTGACTCTTGCCAATTATACCGAGAAAGGGAGGTCACTCTAGATGAGTTTCTGAGGCCCCTAAATCTGCCAGAAAGCGCAGGACCCACAAGTAGAAACTTGGAGCTTTGTCACACATGATAAAATGCCAGAACCATGTAGTGTTTCCCCTCTATTTCTCAACAAGGATTATTTGTTTTGAGTTTGTGGGGTTTGTTTATTTCAAAGCTTCACTACAATCTGTTTTCCATAGAAGTAGTGCTCCCAGGAGTGAGCTTTCATATTTGTCTGGAAGGATTATGAAAACTCTGTATTCCTCTAAACATGAATTTCTGCAATCTCTTTTCTGCAAGGATTCAATTTAGTTCTGAGTAAGAGATATTAGAATATTTGATTGCAAATACCAGCTCAGATGATTGCCTCTTGCCAAGTGGGGGAAGGCACACATCCCAGAGGACTCTCTAGGTGAGGTAATCTCTCTTTGTTCCTCCCCTATTATTCTCTTGGGAAAGAGGGGGAGTTAGCCTGCCCACACCCCACCGACCTGGCATGGAGAAGAGGCTGCCGGTCCACCCCCAACATTGAGCTATCGCACAGGGGCCTTGTGCTTTCACACAAGCTCTAGCCCAAAGACCCCCTGAAACTCCCAGCACTCCTGCCCGATATGAGAACTCTTGCTGTAGCGATCACCAAGCCAGGTCCGATCTTTTCTATCTATCCCCCATAGACCCAAAGGGAGAACTACGTAAATCTGAGAGTTCATTCACTCACCTCCCTTAACTCACTTAGATTTAGATACATTTGATTTAGATACATGCATGGCTATGATCACTCTCTCTGTGGCCCCCTGATGCAAGGGACTGGGCCCTAAGGATTCATATAAAATGCACCAACAGCCTGCCTTCAAGTGCCTATTTCTGAACTCTTTTGGGCTGGCACAGAGAGCCCCTGTGATGACAATGGGTACAATCCAGACCTCATTGCCCAACATATTTGTCTATCTCCCCTCCACAATCTACCGGCACCAAGTGGTTTAAATGGTTCCTGGGTCCTTCCAAACTGGGTGAATTTCACTCCTAGTCACTAACTGACAAAATCCAGATGTCATAATGGTTTCTCAGTAATTAATAAGAATTTACCAGTTCCCCCTGAAAAATATATCTGAATTAGAATAATGTAGACTTACAGTAATACTGTCCAAGACAGTGCATTTCTATTAACACATTAATCACACAATGAGAGAACTAAAAAGTATGTTTCTATCAATAGACTAAAATGTATTGGTTACATTTTTAAAATCCAGACCAACTTTGTTTTCACAAACATACCGCAAAGCACATATATTGTGAAGGAAAGTAATCCAATGTAGCTTGTGAATACAATTAAAATCTAACTCCAACCAATTTCTCTCCTGAGGCAGGAGCTTGAAATGCAATCAATAATGGCACAGGAAAATCCCAGAGGAGACAGAAGCTGAAGATTAATTTTCCATCTATTCGAACTCAGCCTACACTTATTGAATTACATTCTTACTACCACTGAGTCAGCAAAATCTCACTTATTTCTCTGAAATAAATCTCCAGACCAATTTCTCCCTGCCCTGTTTAGCAGATACCATCCATTTCTCTTTTCAATTCACATTTGTAACAGTTTAGGACATTAACGTTAAGAAGTACATTTTTTTTTCCCATGCATGCACAGTTCAGCACCAGAATAGAGGGCAGTGGATGTTGTGACTAAAGCATTCAGTTAAGATTCAGGAAATGTGAATTCTGCCACAATCCTTCTTTGTGACCTTGCCCAAGTTGCTTACTGCTTGATCTGAAGTAAACTGGAGGCTCCATCCCTACATCCCCATTCCCCCCACCCAAACAATCAGGTCCTTAAACTCTATGGCCTGGAACCACAAAGACACTAATACGTTTGTTACAACACTGAGCATTGTAACACTTAACTTTTAGGCAATGTGAAAAATCACTGGAATCCACAAACCCTGATTTAGGTGCCTAATTCCGTATACAATGCATGGGGAGAGACAGGCGCTTGAGAATGGTACCCAAAAAAGCCAGCATGTTAGATAGGGAGACACCTAAGCTAAGCAATGGGAAATGCCAATGACAGAGGTGCTGCCTAAGCTAACCAATGGAAATACCAATGAGAATGGTATATCCTAAACCCCACTCTTCCCATCAAGTTAAGTGCCTAAGACTGTGCTGCAGGAATCCTCTCAGAATCAGGCAAGATTCTGTCTCAGCTGTTCTTGCAAGAAATGCTGGAGGAGGAAACAGTGGTGTCTCCCTTACAACTTTCAGCCCAGAGGTTAAAACACTCACCTAGAAGGTAGGAAACCTGGGTTCATTCCCCCTCCTCTGCCTGATGAGAAGAAAGATTCCTGTTCATATCTTATCACCTCTAAGGCGAATGCCTAACCAGTGGGCAATGGAATATTCTGATATGGCTCTTCCTCAATCTCTCCAGTTGAAGCTATTCCACTCTTGAAACATAATGAAATGGTCATAGGAACAAGAGAACTGGTCCCTTGTCTCCCACCACTCAAGTGAATGCCCTGACCACCCGGCAACAGAGTCATTCTCACTCATCTTGGACCTAATGACTCTTTAGGTATTTTTCCCCAGTGGAACAGCTTCAGCAGAAGAGAATGTAGATGCCCTCATCAGACTCTCTCATATCCCAATGGTTTGGGTGCTTACCTGAGAGGCGGGAGACTGTATTGAAATCCTCTCTCCTTATTGGGTCAATGGGGACTAGAACTCATTGACCCAATAAGCCCTGAGTGAGTGCTCTAACCAGTGGGTAAAGATTATAAGGGAGACTCTACAAACTCCTCCAGCTGAATTTTGAATGGACCACAATCTGCAGGTGATAAAGGTAGGAAAACAGCTATCTTTCCTTGGTTTGAAGATTATGCTGGGCCTTGGGCATCTGAATGCCTAGAGTGAGAGATTGCATGCATGCCCAGAGACAGAAACATAAGCATATATAGACTTTTACAGTGAAAATTTAGGTGCTTAGTGAGTTTAGGCAGGGTTAGGCAGCATTCAGTTGGGGTTTTTGTGGATTGCAGCGGCACCTAAATCTGGGATTTAGACACCTAAGTCCCTGTGTGGATCTGGGCCTATGTGATTCAGTAACCCATATGTAAACTAGAGATACTATCTATCTTCCCTATTTCATCCAGATAGGCATGAATGCAAAATCATTCAGGCACATAAGGTGCTCAGATATTATGGTAATAGGTGGCACTGAGAGACCTATATAGGAAACAAACCTACAGAACTACAGATACAGACTTCTAGAAAACTTTTTCTCTCTCACCTGTGGAGAGCGGGTTGAGGTTTTGACTATTTTTAAGTCATTTGTTTTAGAAAGGGGAGTAAAATATCATTTGCTCTTTCATTATGACAGTAACAGGAAGATGAGTAGATATTTCCCCCTCTGCTATTACATTTTCTTAACATTATAAGATCTGTGTGTAAGTGTTTATGCTTACACACTTACACTTCTTGCATCTGACGAAGTGGGTATTAGCCCACGAAAGCTTGTGCTCTAATACTTTAGTCAGTCTTTAAAGTGCCACAGGACTCTTTGTCACTTCTGCAATTCCAGACTAACACGGCTACCTCTCTGAGTGTTTATGCTGTATTCCAGCAAAAATCCAGTAGACTGCATTAAAAGGGTGATAAGCCAAGAATTTCTTCCATAAATACATTAAAATATTTTTGATTCCTGCTTCTTGTAGCTGTTAGCAACAGATGGCCTGAAAAATAGAACTGTAGTTTGAAAAATACCATGTAACTGAAACAAGCAAAAAAAATTACTCTTGAATTGTTTTCCTTTGGCAGATGTACATCCAGAAAGTTACTCTTGAAGAACCATAAAAGATTTAACACAGGTGCCAAATGGCACACGAGATGCATTCTATGAAAGATAGAATTAGCTTTATGAGCTGCTAAACAGATGCAAATCCAAACCAAAGACAAATTATAGTTCCAGAGAACAGTTGTGCTTGTGTGGCATGGACAGAGTTTGACATACCTAATATTTTCGCATGATTCTGCTGTCTAAAGAATATGTTTTGTATGGCTGAAAGACTTCCTTATTTATCAGTAACATCACAGACTAGATGTAGGAGACAGAATTCAATCATAAGAATGGTGTTATGAATTTAGAGGCGTAAATGGTGTTATTCTATGTCACTCCCTTCTTTGTCTCTTCCCACAGAAGTCTTCTTGGCTTGCACACATTTTCCTTCTTCACTTTCAAGCTTCTGCTTCACTTAATTCTTACCAACATCTTTCTTTATTTCAGTGGCTTTCAACCTGTGATCTGTGGCTTCGACCATGCTAACAGATAAAACTTGAAATTCCTTGCTTCCCCTTCTCCATCAGGCGATTCATTCATAACCATGTTTTCTAGAAAGTTTTTCTAGTGATAATCCAGTTGGACCTTGGAGTAGTATGTGGGCCTGGGTCCCCCCACCAGCCACAGGCTCCCTGAGGAGGAAGTTGAACCAGGCCCAGAAAGGGAACTGAATACACTGACGGGGGTCAACAATTATTGAACTTTGGTACGCCCCAGAGGGAGATCTAATGCACTAATATTGGGTGATGGCTCAGCTGGAGGGCTAAGACAAAAGGAGACAGCTCCATAAGAAAGGATTTGAAAGGCAGCTCAGAAGCGGATGAGACTGAAGGACTGATTGAGCACTGAGCCCAGGGATAGGGCTATATAGAAGGACAAGACATAGGCCATTGAGACGGGGCCCAGTTACCCTGGAAGAGGTCTATTAGGGATACTTACAAACTGTGTGTAACTGGGCGGAAGGGATGAGTCACAGAAACCCGCCTGAGAAACAGTCGACAGGGGTCACCATAAGCTGAGAGAATTGCAGACACATCCCCAGCCAGAAGACGGTCACATGTGGTGAGTGCGCCCAGTTACACCATGATTGTAATCTTTTTTGGTCCGAGTTCTCATGAACACTCCTACAAGCAAAGTTTTGTTCTCATGTACGTTCTAGGAAAGTGAATTTCAAACCTGGAGCCATGACTCAGTCAATCAAAAAACAAAATTCATTTCATGATACAATATTGCTAGATCCAGGTGGGTTAAAAAAAATAAATAAAAGATAGGCCAGCCAATCAAGGACCCGTAAGAATACAATTTGACCTTAAATGAATTATGAATATCAAATAATGTGTGAATATCAACAATCTGCAAACTATCCGTAGGGTGACATTTGCTTACATAGGTCATGCACTGAACAAATCAATATAATGAACACATTTATACAAATTGGAATCTCTCCAAGAACAATATAAAAGCAGAAATAAAGGACCAAAAGCCAAATAAGTAGTTTATAATAAATAATTTGACCAGCCCTAATAATAATTCAAACATTATTGTATGCAAAACTTTTAACAATGATAGCATACTGCAGTTTTATATTGCATTGAGATATTAAAAATATCAAGGAAAAATCCCTCTGAAAAATAATTACCTAAACGTAGAAGCTTGATTCACTGTTTTTAATAATCTACTCTCTTTTTGGCATGCAATGGTTAATTTAAACAAGTACTTAAGATGAACAGAGCAACATCAAAAGCACTGAAAATAATTCAATATATATTTTAAATGAATTAAGTGCTCATGGAATATGACAGATTGACCATTCTGCCGAATGGAAAGATGATCTTCCCACCTACAAAGTCTTGCAGTTTGCCTAACCATATACTTAGCTTTAACTTCTTGTCATGTTGTGGGCTGCAGTGCAGACCATATAGGGGTGCTTAGAGTCAGACTTGTCTACATTGTCTAACAAATTGTTTTAATAAGTATCAGTGATTAAATTCAGAGCAGAATGTGTTGATTTTATGCGTTGATTCTTTTTGCTATAGCTTTATCAAGAGCCTGCAGTAGACTGCAGCATGTGATTTTATTCAGAATTCTATTCAGTAGCTGAATAAAGGCATATAGTCCTTCACTCACACTCGTGCTTGCACACACACAAATAAAGAGTAAAACCATTCACATTTTTTTTCACAGTCTTCAACAGGTATTGAGCAACTTTCTAGCAGCTGAAAAATTGCATTATATAAAATGTCAATGTAAAATGTCAATGAAGAATTGTTAATATACAATACATATGTAGTTAACAGTTATAAAGCTATGCTAGTACTAGGGTTGTTTAAAAGTATATTGCAGCTGCTGATTTATAATGGGTTAGATTATGGTTAGCCCTTAAATAATGATAGGAGGAAGCAATGTTCTATTTCTACTTTGCACGGTTCAAATAAGGCCTAGGGCAACTTCTACAGCAATCATCTTAAATCCCGTTTCCAAAAAGGACTTAGGCATTCAGATTCTAAGCTTTGGATGCATTTAGGTGCCTAAATCTGCTATTTAGGGACCAGTGAAAGTCTCAAAATTCCTGCTCAGCTGCTGCCAAACCCTGTAGGTTCCTAAGTTTCTGCCAGTCATTATTCACAAAGCCTCCTCAGCCCCAACTCTGCCCCACAACTAACAAGCACCTCGGCACCATCTCTCAAGCTAAAGCCCCAGAGGCCTTGAAACTAGCCCTAACTTGCCAGTGGGCTCCAGTCTTGAAGCATGGCTAAGGCCTAACACCTATCACAATTTGCAGCAGGAGGGCTGGAGGCAGGATGCCTATTACATGTAGGAGCAGCACAAAACTTGCACAAGGCAGCTGGGAGCATATGGAAACAGAATGAGCGAGCATGCGAGAGGTATTGCACATGATCTGGAGACAGAGTGAAATGCAGGGAGACACAATTTCAGCTGCTAGGATATGGGCTACCTAAACGGCTCGTTTGACTTAGATAAGTTCGCAAGCAGACAGAGGTGCCTATCTCCTGACAATCTACCAGGCGAACAAAGTTAACCGCTTAAGCCCCTCACATCTTCCCACTGCGCTCCTCAGCACTTCACTCCTGACTAGCTTAGGTGGCAACACTCAGCTAGCTGGCCTTGTGGATCACTTTCTTTGGCATCCTACTCTCTCTGTGAATATTATAGGGAGTCCGGGCACCTAATCTAGACCTGAAGGCTGCCAGGCTAAGTGGTGCAAGGCCTGCAATACCTTTATGGATCTGGGCCTCAAAAGCCTAAGTCTCATGACATGCATCATTCCCATAATTAATAGGCTGCATGGGAATTGAGCTCTGGAGTGTCTATGTCACTTCTGGAAATAAGACATGGGCTCTTAAGTCATTTCAGTGGTTTTTTGAACATTTTGCTCCTGATCATAGCAGCAGACTTAGTGATAAAGTGACATTATAGCTCTTTTTTATATGTTCAAGATTATCACAGTAACAGAAAAAAGAGAACTTGATGTTAAATAGGCCTGCGCAAGAAATAGCTTTCCCATCCCATGACATTTTGACTTTTTTTCCATCCCAAATTCAGACAAAGTTGAAATTCAAAAAAAAAAAAAAAAAAAACGGGAAAAAACCCACAAAAACTGAAATATTTTCTTTGAATAATTTGTCTTTCTTTTGACCTTTTTCTTTTTAAAAAAAGCCTTTTTAGTATAAATTAATTTTTAAATTAAAGTCACTTCAAAATGAAAACCCACAAATTTTTAGTTTAAAAAATGTTGACTGTGATGTTTCAACCCTTTTGATTTTGTTTTAATTTTTTTCCAGTTGAGAAACTCAAGATGACTCTTTCAATTTTTACAAAAAGGGCATTTTCTGTCTGAATGTTTTCTGATGGAAAATCGCCAAACAGGTCCAATTAAAGCTTCTTATGAGCTAGGCATCATTACCAATTGGCCGACAGATAAATCTAAGGCACAAAGTCACTTGGTGTAAGTACTTAAAACTTGATTGTCTTTTAAGCGGTGTCCGACAGAAATTCGATGCTAGCCAGACTGCTAGCCACACTTCTGGTTTTGAATTTTTCTTATTACCCTCATTATAATACAGCCACATTGAGCCACATTACAAAAAAGCCACCTGCATTAGCCACAATTAAATAGCCTATTATCCACATTTGGCTAGTGGTGAACGTATTGGACACTTCTGGTCTGAAGTTTAATTTTCAGTTTGAGAACTTGCTCTAAGTAGCTTGCTTAAGATCACAAAGTGAGTGACTGGCAAAACTCTGGCTGTGCTCTGAATAGAACCAAATATTCCAGTCTAAAAGTCTACACCTAAAACTTCATAACAACAGCTGTATTACTTGTATCAAAAAAGAGAATGTCATTCACACAACTAGTTTATTATTAGTCACAAATTATTTTATTTGGTAGTGATACTCAGGGAAATATTTTGAAGGCTAAGGAATCATTTAGCAATACACTATTGAAAAAATATTTTTTTTTCTTTTTTGTTAAAAATAGAAATTGATAGGGATATAGCAATTAGCAATAAATCAGAATAGCAACTAATCTTTTCCAGGAACAATTTCAAATATGTCACCATTTTATAATCTCTAGCTGTCAAGGAAAGTTTCATGCTAACTTCACTGACAAGTGGTTTATTTATTTATAGACATTTCCATGGAATTCATAAGTGCAATATGTGACCCTGCAAAACATTAATGAAGTAAAACTCACAACACTATTTTACAGATGGAAAAACAGGCAGAGAGGTTTAAGGAAACAATTTTCAAAAGAATGGACAAAATCAATGGTCACTTTAGAAAGTTTGTTAATTTGTTGAAGATTATATAGGAAATCTGGGGCAAAACATAGGTTAGTGAAGCCCTGGTTTAGTGTCTTGAAGATGAAACTATTCCTGATGGCCTACTAGAAAGGTCTGAAACCTGAAAATGTGTATGCACAGAGTCATTCTGCTCATGTGAATAGTCCCACTGAGTTCAGTGGCTCCACTTGTCTGTTTAAAATTACTCACATACCTATTTTTAGGAATGGACCTGAAGTAGGTTATACAATATGGTCATTGCTATCAGTAATGCATAGGAACAAACTGTATTCCAATAATGTATATAAAATAGGTCGGTCAAGAGATTAAAAAAAATCAATCATGATTAATCACACAGTTAAACGATAATAAAATACCACTTATTTAAATATTGTGGATGTTTTCTACATATACTGATTTCAATTACAACACAGAAAAAGTGTACAGTGCTCACTTTATTTTTGACAAGTATATGCACTGTAAAAGACAAAATAAATAATATTTTTCTGTTCACCTAACACAAGTACTATAGCGCAACCTCTTTACCATGAAAGTGGAATTTAGAACTGTAGAATTATGTACAAAAAAGTGCATTCAAAAATAAAAACAAAGTAAAATGTTAGAGTCCACTCAGTCCTACTTCTTGTTCAGCCATATTTTTCCTCTCCCAACAGTACAGTAAATAATATCTTTGCAAGCAAGAACTTTTTTGTTCATTTTAAATTGTACATCAAAAGCCAGGAGTGTGCTTACTTAATAACAAAAGATTAAGCATGGTTTTCCTAACAGCCAGTAACAATGTAGTCCGAGATGCAGGAGACTAAAATTCACAGCTGTGATTTCCACAGCTGAGAAACAGGACAACTGATGTTGAGCAATGACTTTGAGGAATAAGATCATTTTCAACCAAATTAAAAGTGTATAGCACCAGCAATCAAAGGAGAGCTGATATGAAAGTACTAAATCGCAGCAGCAATTACACCTGACTAGACAGCAGCTCATCAGCAATTCAGACAGACTACACTGGGAAAAGGTGCCAGAGCTAGACATTCACACAACTGTAGGAGTTCTAAGACAGGCAAGTGCACACTGAGCACAAACTACCTCCTTTGAAAAAGATGAATTTCAACAGCAGGTAAACAGGGTTGTTATGTTCCTCTGATGTGTTAGATTATTCTAGTGTTTGGACAAAATGGACTTGAGAGAGACAGAACTGAGAACTTTTGAGAGGCATTTATTATTGGTAATTCTTCCCAGGTGTGGAGAGCAAGATGCATGGCCCTTATTCTCAGAGATGGTGAAGCAGAGGTGCAGTAGTGGGCACGTCTACATAACATTTACATCACTGAGAGGGGGTTCTGTGCTGATCTGAAATAGGCCAATATGGAGGGGCTGCCGGTCCAAAACTTATATGGACCCAGTAGAAACAAGCCCATGCATAGTGATGCATACCACCTGCAGTCCGTTTTTCAGTGTGTAGCCTGGAACAGCAGCTACTCAGCTACAACAGAGTCAGCAGGACTCTGTTGAAGCCCAGCTGTCCCCTGGGGATTGTTGGATTCTATTCTCCAAAATAAAAGCAGTGTTCCCTGCACAAAGCCTAATGATGTACATATCTGTGAGAAACAATTTCCTCTTTGAAGTTCACTGATAATAATTTCATCAGGCAAAGTTCAATATCAAGTTTAGGTCCTGATTCTATAGTGTCATTCAAAGGCTCAACACATTACATTATGGGGAGACTACAGACCCACTTTTACTAGCCACACTCTATTCTCTCTTTATTCCAGTTAACTGTATAGCAGTTTACCTCAGGATTAATACACCATAGCCATAGAAGAATCGCCATCTCATCTTTGAAAGTCACAGTTTACTCCTATACAACTCAACTTAACAAAATGTTCTCCGAAATCACGACTTGTCTTCCCAACCACACAGGATAGTATATCCACTAAAATGCAAGATAATTCTCTGCAGATCTGAGTTGGGACAGTCACAACGCAACTAGCAAGATTGAGGAAGGTCTCTTCATGATGTATGTTACATAATTAAAACCAATTCCTATGCACGGGACATAAAAGCATTGCCTGCTTCACTATCAGTATCTTTTCTGCCAGCATTGCCTATCCTGGCTATTTTCTTCCTGGCTCTCACTCACAGGTCTACTCATTCCCTTTCTTGCAAAGTCCAGAATGCTTTACATTTTCCTGGCCAGATTGTGTAAGCTGATTGGGCACATTGACAACAGCATGGTGCACAATAAGGAGACTGAAAAGTAGGGGCTGTGGGTCACCATTCGGTATCCTTACTATATTCAGATCAAGATGCTCTGACATTATTTATAAGCTACTTCACAGAAGCAAGCAAGTCCCATTCAGGATTTGCTGAGCTAACTGGTTTGTTGGTGACGCAGAGTTCAGGCTCAAGCCATTTCAGGCTCATGCAGTTTGCTCTCCTCACCACAATATAACCCAAAACATAGGTGGCCTGCTGAGGGAAGTAAGGGGCCACATGGGATGAGGGTACATCATCTTGTCCTGTGTGGCTCTCACTCCAAGATTCTGGGGGAAAAAAGACCATAAAATAGCACCATCATTAATTGTTCTGCCTACCCTTGAGATATGACATTTTGACTGTGGCTGCCTGTTCAGCATTAGGGAGATCATGTGTTCCTCACATTTTAACAGTTTTTAATTCTGTGAATTTTTTATGTGAAGAGTCCCATTTCTCAACTCCTTCAACAATTTAAAACTAGTTTTCAGCTGAATTTTCCAGACTGTCCCTGTGTCTCTTTCTAACATTTGCATGCACTTTGGCAACATTTTATGGTTGACCCTTCTTACTTTCTTTTTTTGCCTCCCTGCTCCTGCCTAATATTTTGCTAAAGTGTCTTTGGCTTTGGTAGTGGGGTGATTGATAGTCTATACCAGAAGTGGATGACTTGGTCTGAATAAAATAAATAGTTACTTCATATAAAACCAAATCTGAATCTTTTTGGAAGTTCAGAGAAGATCCATCAGATTATTTTTATTATAAAATAAAACAAAAACACAATTTCATTGGTATTTCCTATCTTCCTTGGAACTGCTTGCACTGAGATCCCCATGACGTATTCAACCGGATGTAACGCAATCTGAAAAAAAGTATGCCCAGTCTGGCTGAACACCTACTGAGAATGTCTGATCTTGTGAGGTTTCAGCCCAAAGCGTTTTGGATAAATTAGGATATGCAACAGATTCATGTCAAACCACAGCTCCAATCTAGAGCCCAATCTTGCTTTTACTGAAGAAAAAAAAAAAGCCAGAACTCCCTTTTTTTTTTTTAATGATTCCTGGATCAGATCGCTAGCAAATACAAACCGCTAAATTCTCAAAGGTATTTCACTGGTATTTAGCTATAAAAACAACATTAAACCCAATTGAATTTGGATAGTTACAAGTCTGAGTTCTTTAACTGATCCTCATGTCTTTGTCCTTCACCATATACAGCCTTCACCTGAATCCTGATTCCCTCTCAATGCACTGTGGTCTTCAGTTGTCCCTAGTCTGAATCTAACACTGTTTGCAGCATGCTCCTATCTGTTGCCCTATCCCCATCTCAATTTTACTAGTCTTCAGTGTTGTTAATAGTAATATTTAGTATTAGTAACAGTAATGTTTAACACCCTGTAGAAATTTTAACTCATCATTTCATGCTGATGTTGATTGTTGCTACACACTCTGGCTGTTTGCACTGTAATACCCAGACAAACAGAAAACCAGTAGATAATACAAAAACAAACACAAATCCCACAAGTTACATATGGAGCATAGAATTGTAGGACTGGAAGAAACCTTGAGATGTCATATAGTCCAATCCCCTGCACTCACGGCAAGACTAAGTATCATGTAGAGCATTCGTGACAGGTGTTTGTCTAACCTGCTCTTAAAAATCTCTAATGATGGAGATTCTACAACCTCCCTAGGTGATTTATTCCAGTGCAAAACCACGCTAACAATTAGGAAGTTTTTCCTAATGTCCAACCTAAACCACCCTTGCTTCAGTTTAAGCCGATTGCTTCTTATCCTATCCTTAGTGGTTCAGAAAAACAATTTTTCTCCCTCCTCCTTGTAACAACCTTTTACATATTTGAAAACTGTTATGATTTCCCCTCTCAGTCTTCTCTTCTTCAGACTAAACAAACCCATTTTTTTCAATCTTCTCTGATAGCTTAGGTTTTCTAGACCTTTAGTCATTTTTTGTTGCTCCTCTCTGGACTCTCTCCAATTTGTCCACATCTTTCCTGAAATGTGGTGCCCAGACCTGGACTCCAGTTGAGGCCTAATTAGTGCAGAGTAGAGTGGAAGAATTACTTCTTATGTCTTGCTTACAACAGTCCTGCTAATACATCCTAAAACAATGCTAATTTTTTTTGCAACAGGCAAACTTCAGCCACTGGGAGCTGCAGGGGGTCATGCAAAATATCTCACGCCCTGCAATCAGATTACCATGATCGGCTGCACATGGCCTGCAGATTGCTCACCATTGCTCTATGTCATTATCTAAACCATTGATGAAGATACTGAACCAGGCCCAGAACCGATCCCTATGGGTCCCCACTCATCATGTCCTTCCAGCATGACTGTGAACCACTGATAACTTCTCTCTGGGAATAGTTTTCCAAACAGTTTTGCACCCACCTTACAGTAACTCCATCTAGGTTGCATTTCCCTAGTTTATGAGAAGGTCTAGTGCTTCCCCACTATCCACAAAGCTTGTTACCCTGTCCAAGAAAGCTATCAGGTTGGTCTGACATGATTTGTTCTTGACACATCCATGCTGATTGTTACTTATCACCTTATTATCTTCTAGATGTTTGCAAATGTATTGCTTAATTATTTGCTCCATTATCTTTCTGGGTACAGAAGTTAAGCTGACTGCTTGGTAATTCCCCAGGTTGTCCTTATTTCCCTTTTTATAGATTGGCACTATATTTGCCCTTTTCCAGTCTTCTGTAATCTCTCCCATCTTCCATGACTTTTCAAAGCATGAATAGATTTTCCCCCCACCCCCAAGGTAAAAATTTCCATATGGTAGATCCTGAATAAGCTGACAGTTCACTATATGAGCAACTGTAGAGTTAAAAAAGATTGGTTTGAGGCAAGTCTAAGAAAGTAAAAGCTGGAAGAACGAAGTCCACGAAGACACTTTAGCAAAATATTAGGCATGAGCAGAGAAGCACAAAAAAGACAGAAGGGTCAACCTCAAACTGTTGCCAAAGCTCATGTAAAGGGTTGAAAGAGACACAAGACATAGTCAAGGAACTTTCTGGAAAAGTCAGCTGAAGTCTAGTTTGAAATTATTGAAGGAGTTGAGCAATGGGTCTCTTCACATAAAAAATTCACAGAATTAAAAACAGTTAAAATGTAATGGACAGAGTAAAAGACAGAGCTGTAGGATTAGCTAAGAGATACCTGTTCTTGGACCATCATTAAGGGAGCTGAAAGGGTAGGCACCTGCTGAGAGAACACAGGAACAGTTGAAGAAGCAGTAATGTAGTTGACCTTTCACAGTCACACTGGGCAAGAATTATTTCTGCAGCTAAACCAGAGATTGCTTACTATTCAGCACATGTCTGGAAAGACATGACTTGGATACAGGAGTACTGTCTGAAAGTCGTTGCATAAAGAATTTTTCAAGTCTGATGCCTTGTCTGTAGCTGACAGCTTTATTTATGGAAAGCATAGGAAACAGTATATTATAGTGTTAATGCTCGCAGAAATGGAGAAAAGGACAGCACTGGAATGAATAAGATAGCAGACAATCATCTGCAAATAGAAAAGGTCTGCATGGACTGTCTTCTTAAGACTAGTTCCACTTACCTTCTGTTCTTAACTGGATTAGAGAGAATAGGACCCTCTTTCAAACACTATTGGGGGGCTACCTGGGGGTTGGAGGGCTTCAAAGGGAGAAGAAGAGCCAATATCCACACACACACACACACACACACACACACACACACACAAAGAGAAAGAAGAGAAGGAACTCTGACTCAGAGGAATGACTTTGCTAATCCTGGAACAGTGTAATTTACACCTCATTCCTGACTCAACACTGTACCCAAAGTCATAATGTAGACTTTCAAATATATCCAAGGTAGTATGACATTCTGCCTTGAATAAAAGTAATACTTCAAAACTCCAGTGAAAAATAAAATTACTTATTAACTCGAAACTTTGCTACAAGTTTTGGTACATTTTCCACGACTAAGACATCATTTGGATTGTCGTCTCAGTTGTCTCATTTGTAATTGGAATATTTTAACTGATTTTGTAACATTGTCATTCATTAGTTACCAGTGTAAGTTTCTTATCAAATCCACAGTGCACTGTGTAAGCTTATATTTGGCAATTTCTTTCATTAGATACTATAAGTTTAGGGCGTTCTGAACATAACTATCAGTACAAAGCACAGTGATTTTTTACTTTCTTGGGTCAAACTCACAAATATGGACACAGTTTATTTACATACTAATCCATGGGAGGTCTTCATTTCTGAACCTCTTAATAAAAGAATTTTTAAAAGCCCTATGTGATTGGCTCCCCCTGAGGTGCCACTTGGAACTGGGGTACCTCTGGGCCCTCTGACTCATCAGTTTGGGCTCCCTCTCAGCACTGTACTGTTGTGACAGGATATAGATCACGCCTGGTCCTACACTCCCACCAGCATTCACACAAACACGGACAAACCCAGCCATATTTGCATGCAGGTTTTTGCGAATCACTGCATGAACCAACAATAGGGAGGCTGCAGCCAAATTAATCCCCATTTCAAGACCACATAGCTGTACTGTCCTGCCCTAGTCAAAACCCCGACAGGTATGAATTTATTATTCAGTTTGCCTCTCCCTCAGTGTGGAGGGGAATATCCACAATACAAGTTGAGATTTTCCCCAGACACTACAGTCAAGGGCCACTGGTTTAGATTAAAACACAAAACAAGTTTATTAACTACAAAAGCTAGATTATAAGTGATAGCAAACCAATCAAAGCAGATTACTTAGTAAATAAACTAGAAAGACTGAATATGAATTCATAATTTCTCACCCTGACTGATGATACAAACAGGCTTGCAGATTTTCAAGGCACACACTGCACTTGCTTTGCAGCTTGGGCTCCCCACCCCCATTTCAAGTCCTTTACTTTCGGAGCTTCTTTCAGGTGTTCAGTTGTGGCGGAGTGAAGAACAACCAATGATGTCAATCCCTGCCTTATATAGCTTTTCCATATGGCGGGAACTTGGTTCCAGGACCAGTTTGTGGCAAAATACAAGTACTCAAAATGGAGATCAGTGTCATGTGGTCTGGTCATATGCCCTTGCATAGCTTACTGAGTCATAGCGGCCTTTACTTACAGGCTGTCTGGGACATTTCCAGGAAGGCTCACCAGGTGGGGGATAAGCTTCTCCTAAGGCCTATAGTTTTTCCTAATGGCCCATTACCTTGAATAGGCCCTTCACAACCAGCTGTCTACACTGGAATCATCAAGCCTACAGATGTCGTCACTCAAGTATAACAACATTTGAAACAGATACATAGTTAATATTCATAACTTTAGATACAAAAATGATACAGGCACACAAACAAAATAATCACATTCACCAAATCATAACTTTTCCAATGACACCTTACATGATTCACCTTGTACAAACTGAATCATATTTCATAATCATATCATAATCATACAACCATGAAAAAATATGGGGGGTAGTGCCACACCCTATTCAACCTTTCTTGCAAAAAAACTTGCAATTTTCAAATCTGGTTTCACTCTGAGATCCTCCACATAACAATTTTTGTCAGATTTATTTTATCATTTAGTTTTATGCCATGTAACAAAACTCAGTGTGACTGATGCAATTCAAAGTGACATATCACAACAATCATACAAGTAACATTTTTATCTAGAATTGGGGAACACAACTATTTGAAATCACTGTTTCAATGAGAGTCCTATCACTAAGTTCAATCAAGACTGACAATTTACCACCCACCCAAAAAAAATTACATTTATTTTTGTTATTATCGCTAATGTTTCTGATAAAACTAAGATCTCAAACAAAGTAACATTCCATTAAAATGATGACTCACTAGCTTTAGGGTTGAATTTTGATCTTTAGTGTAGCATAAACTTTAGCCTCCATTCGAAGACTTCTGTTATTCTGAAGCACGTTTGCCTTGAAGGTAGGATTCTTTGCATTATGAACACCCTTATAATCTTATGATATTGACTATAGCAGCACTCTTGCCATTATTATTTCATAACGCTGTTTCCCAGGTAGGAGATAGCTCTGGGCATAGTCGTATCTCATCATATCATGTATTTTTCAACAGCCCCAAATGCATATTCATACACTGGGTGCGGGGGAGAGGGGAGCGAAGAAACAAATACTTGCATCATTTGTACTAACGGGATATGAGCATGGTGTCTGATTTCTCCCCCAAATGCAAATAGAGTGCAAGAACGCCACCTTCTCTGTCAGGCATTAAGGTAATATATTGATTTCAATGACAGCATCACAGGGAGACCATTTCCCAAGAACTGTTTAAAATCAAACTGTCCTGTAATAACCGTGATGTGGAAAGACTTAACATGTCTCCCAGTGACATATTCGCTAGGTGTAGAAGGAGCTCATTTTCAGTGAGCAACTTGATAAAGCCTTGGTACCTAACTAACCAGCATCAGTCATCTAGTCACTGTCTGTTCAAATGTTCATCTTCCCAAGGAATGGCATTAATTTACACTGGCATTCAAAGCATACTGTTATTGATATCTGACTTCAGACATAAAGTGAAAGTGCATATTAAGATCATGGAGTGCACATTTTGCTAAAAGAGACTGAAGCAACATCACCAGGGAGCTCCCGAAGAGTGGAAAGATGGTAGGTGAGCGTGCTCATATACATAAAAAGGAGAAGGGCGTACAGTGGTGAAAAGAACCAAGAGAAATTTAATTAATTTGTTAATTTGTCTTCTATAAGACAGTGGCCACATCTTGCGCTGTTTTAGGGCAAGGCACATTTTCCTTATCTGCATTCAGATGAGAATTATTATTATTTGTATTACCTAAGAGTCCTAGTCATGAATCATGACCCCACTGTGCTTTAGAGGGATGGCCTTTTAGTGGTAGAGTTCAACATCGTCCCTCTCAATCTACCTGCCAATAATCAAATCACAGTGTGTGACAAAGACCCAAAGTGAGGGACAAAAGGAAATTTCAAATGCTGTTGGAATCATTCCGTTTTAGGGTACACGTTTCCTATAAGCTTGGTTTCATGACTCTTTATTTATGAATCAAGTAAGTTTCACTGTAAATGTGAAGAGACAGCAAATAGGTGTAGAACATAAGTAACTCTGGGATTAAGCTGAGTGACACTCCTCAAAATTAGGTGGAGTTCAGGTGTATGCTCACCATAGTTATCTCTGCTTCCACTGAAGCACATGGAGGTATGTGCTCAACACGAGATGGAACATAAGTTAGGGCACAATGCAGTTGTCCTGTTATTGAGTAGTGCATCACACAAGGAACATGTTGCATTATGCTCCACAGCATATACTGTCTTTCCAATTAGAAAGGAGAGAAAAGAACTCAATATGTGATTGTGATCTATAAAACCATATGGGATTTAGAACCTGGCTGGCTGAGACACTGCTTTTATCACTGTGTGATCCCACCACAGTTGTGACTGACAAGCTAACACCTCCTAGAGCACTTAACATAAACACAAATTTAAATGTAGTGCACCAGCATTTTTAAGCTTCTCTTCTCTACAACCCATTCCACTAAGAGCATCAAAGTGAAATTGCCATGATACCGGCAGCATTGTCTGACTATTGTTTTCATTTTGCTGCTCCTCACAAACATGAAGCAGAGGATAGCAACTGGATGTAGAACAGCAGAAATATAATAATGAACACAATATTTGGAAGGGAACAGAGTTAAAAATTATGGTAACCAAAAAACAGATTTTGGGAAAGAGGGAAGCAAGCAGGGGACAATCATGTGACATTCCATATCATTTTATTTTAAAACTTTTCTCCTCCTACCACCTTATACAATGTTAAGTGTCAGAATCTAGTTATTTATTCAAGGTATTTCTAAAGTTATTGCCACCTTGGTACCCAAAGTAGGGGTTGATAAGCAAAATATCTTCTCAAGCAACATGGTAGTGTTGCTAGCACATCAGCAGAGTCCTGTCCCAGTAAAACCTGTCTTAGAAGGAAGAGCAGTGGAAGTCCCAGATTTCTTCAGTACTCATCATTCAACTTGCATGGCAAGGTTTCAATCTATTTACAGCAAAGTTTCACTCTGCTGTTGGCTGAACTGATCCCCCTGGAATTCCAGCATCACAGATAAATGGGAGATTTTCATTTGGGATTCTACTCTGTTTACCCTGAGGAGAATTCCAAGCTAATGAGGTAGCAGAGGGGAGAGAAGTAGAAAACATGCTTTTGGGATCCCCAGCTTCCTGTCCTGCTGCAGGCACCCCAAGCAGATGGTGAAGAGAAGGCTGGCTAATTTTAAAATAATTGCTCCATACTGAAGCTCAGAAACAAATCACTTTCTGGAGGCCATAGCCACTCCCTTGGTGGGAATGGTGGGTAACAAAAATAATTTTCTGACTACTATTGTATAACAAGATTACATCCCAGATTATATGTGACTCTATCGTATTGCTCATCCTAACAGAAACAACCCTGCCAGGTCCAAAATATTGGCCAAGCACTTGGGCCAAGAGAGACAACAGTGAACAGGATAGCAAGTACTATGATTTTATGAAGAATTAAAATGGGGAAAAAATTAAAGAAATAGGTAACTATTAAAGGTGGAAGGAAATATGTTTATGAATCGAAAGGAATGTGCAAGCTAATATATTGTGACAATGCTTCAGTGATGTTTAGCCAGTACTTTTCTGGTTTCTGTTTTTCTTTTTTATTGATCTGCATTTTTCTGCTTTTATCCCAAAAGGAGCCAAGCACTGTAGAAGTTCAGTAAAGAAAAAAAAGAAGTTCAAACTTTCATATCCCCTAAAAAAGGACTAAAACGTGGACTTGTTCTGATTTTGTCTCCATTGATTTAATTATCTCCACACTTAAAGTAAAAGTAACTGAAGAAAGAATAACTGAAAACTATACTGAGCATTCCACATTTAAAACTGTGTGAAATTTCCATTACAAACACACTAGAATAAATATCGCTAACATGATTTCAGCACAAAACTGAAATGTATTCCAGGTCAAAAATCTTAAAATCAGCCAGGTAATGGAGATCAATTTGGAGTGAACCTGGACTCAGTTTCCAGTAAACCTGGGCTAATTGATTCTCATGACTTATTTTTAATGAGTTAACCTGAAATGCAAATCAAACAAAATTCAGATGTATTAAATCTCATGAATTAACACCGATGAAAGAAAGTGATACTAACCCCTTTTATACCAAAACCAATGAGTTTCACACAGCGTTAACAACGTGTCTCTGAAAAACTGTGCAACAGGTGCCTAGGAAAAGAGGCATTAAAGTGTCTGCTTCCCAGATAATTCTGTTCTCAGAACAAACACATTCCCATGGCTTAGATTCATTCTGAAATAAACGCAAATTTCCGTCTTCTAACACAATTCATGTAAACAACAAACAAAAGTACAGTTAATCCTTCCTTTTTTAATTATTCACAATTAAAAAAGGAAGGATTGGAGAATTTCAGACACGTGTGTTGTGTGTCTTGTTTGGCAAATGCAAATACCTTGCTTTTCTGCTCTTAAAATATAGGGGAGAGGAGGGAAGCAGAGACAGAAAGACTAGATGAACTGAGGGCTTATTTTATATTATATATGCCAATATTTTTTTAAAAAGGGATATGAGATGCCCAACTTGGCATACCAAAGGTACACAACTTGTCAGAGGATGGACTTCATCACTTCCTGAAAATCAGTCCTTGTAGGGCGCCTTAACTTCGGCACCCAAAAACTGTGGCATTCATAATCTACTAGTCAGTTTTGAAAAATCACACTCCTATCTACACCTATATCCACACTTAACCCATCCCCTCCTACCCTGCCTCCTCTTTCTTGGTTTAACTAATGATTTCAAGATGAAAGTATGCTTCTCTGTTGCAAAGAGGTGTAGTACGGCATTTATGCCATTGCTTCATAGCTTTCACTGAGTCTATATTTCAGGTATTATCCCCAGAGCAGTCATTAAATGCCATCTATCTCCTGTAGTAGAGCTCACACACTTTAAAACAGATTATACAAAACTTTATAAAAGTGGCAGTGTTTCATAGTTAAAAAAATGATTAGTGATAGGCATGACTTTGGTTTGATACAAAACTGGGCAGCTTCCCTGTAGGTAAAACTCACATTTTAGCCTCAGTCAAAGCATTAGTTCCTAGTCTGTTCAGTCTCTTGTGGAGTTTCCATTCTTAGACCTCCCTCTTTGAGTTTAATAAGAAAATGAATAAAAACTGCTGCTGTTGCTTTAACTATTAGTAAATGGTTAGCATCTGCACAAGCAGTACTACTCCATCAGTCATGGCTGCTTTCCAGTATGGGGCTGATGAAGGAAATCTTCTTCTCTCATAAATCAGTTGTGTCAATTAGGGATGCATCCCTTGCCTGGAGATGCAATTGACTGTTCCCAATTAAGGCCTAATGAATAAAAGTGGTGCTGGAAGCTTCCAGCCAGGCATGGGTGTTCTGGTTTGAGGTTATGCTAAATGTTAAATAAAAAGAGCAACATAGGTAAAAAGAACAAGACTCAGTCCTTTGAGTTAATTAGCTAAGTCACTGCAATTCTGTACTCTTTTCCCTTAGGATATTATGTTCTTTTTGTGAAAAGCATTATAAAAAGCATGCTTAGAGTAAAAGGGAAACAAAGTAGATTTGCTCAAGACACATGCTATTACCTGCATTATAAATTAAACAACATGGTATTGGTAGTGCAGGTTATCAGTGCCCTAACTTATCACTTGACTAGCAGCACAGCAACCGATAACTAACTTCTATTACCACTATATAAAAGAAGGGAGGAAGCAGTAGTCTGTGAATAATGAATATCTTAATAGGCAGTTCTGGAATGATTCTACACATCACTATGATTTTCCTAGTTTATTCTGAAATCTCCAATTACAAATTAACATTAGCTTTACCCTGTGGTATATTTATATCAGTATAGTTTACAGTGACAATTAGATAGGTAAACCTGCTACAGTACATGATTAGAGTTAAAAACGGAACATGAAAAAAATAATTTCCAATGCTATCACACAAAAGACACCAGAAAACACTGAATTTTAAACTGCAAATTAATGTGTGTTTTAGGTTCTGCTACCGCAGGAGCCGGTACAGTTATTTAAAATACAAAGAAGGCTACTGCTTGTACAAATAATGGTAACACAAACCATGCACTGCCTGTGCAGTATTAGAAGTGTCCTGGTTACTGCAATTTGCCACAGGGAAAAAGTGACCTGAAGAGTGAAAACAGGGAGATGGAGCAATTAAGGATTTCCTAGAGGGATGAATTATATGAGCAAATACAGAGAAATTAGATTTGGAAAAGATCTGTGAAGAAAAGGGCGATGATTTGAAATAAGCCAGTCCAAAGAAACACAAGAAGAGAGGAGTGAACAGGGAGTCAGAAGACACTACAAATAGAGAAGAGTGGAAAGAGCAAGGAGACAAAATGGAAAAAGCAGAAAAGAGAGTAATTAAATTGTGTGGGAAAGGACAGACTAACAATACTATTCAGCTGTCACATAAAAGCACTGAATCTTTCAAACACCTGTAATCTACACCTTCAAATAAAAATCAGTTGCATAGATTACAACCTGCCAAAAGGCAGCTAGGAAATATTTCCTTGTGAATGGAAACTTACTGGTTTAGTCACAGTTATCTACTGTGACCTTGGCAAGTCACTTCATCTACTCTGTGTCTCATGTCCTTATGTGAAGATAAAATATATTAATGATATGAGGTACTCACACACCATAGCACCAGGGGCATATAATTAATTAGATAAACTAGCAGCATCTGTCTAATGTTGCAGAACACCAGTGTTTTGTTACTAATTGGAAGACTAAGAGTTACAATTTGATTGTTTTATTTGTTGGATTAGAGAAGTCAAAGGCCAAAGATTTTTTTGGGGAGGGGGTGGGAGGGAATCCAAGTGAAGAAAACAATTAGCCTCCAAAACATTCTAGATGGTGGAAAGAGTGAGAGAGATGGATCTTCAGCACATTGTGTAAATAGGAAGGAGGAAAGCAAACTAGACTGAAGAATAGAAAAACACACCAGCAAAACAGAAGGGAGTAAATTAACAGTAGGTATTTCAAGTTAAGAAGGAAAAAGAGAGATCTTTAACTAGACTCCTAAACGGTTAGTTTAGCAGTAGAGATTTCTGAGAATGAGAGCTACACATCTTCCGGGTATGGAAAAGGACATAAGCCCACATTCTTGACAAATTGAAGTATCAGGAGTTGGATCTTGGGACATATAAAGCACGAGTTTACCATAGACCAAATGTAAGAAATTGAAGAATGGCTGAGAGATTATTGCAGGGGGCAATGTTTCAGGGATGAAGCTAGGCAAATGTATATAGATCGGAGATATGATCCCCAGGTCACTTACTCATTCATACGCAACCTCATCCTAAGCTTTTTAGTACTAGAGTTGATATAAAATTTGAGTTGAGGAGAAACCTGGAGAGGGTGGAGCTTTGTTTCAAGGGGCACATGTTACAAATTAGTAGAAGGCCTGGTTTTGATTGAATTAAAAGAGACCCTTGTAGAGCCAAGCAATCATGAGGTGAAAGCAGCAGAAAATGAGGAAAGGCTGTAACAATGGGGAGGGGAACAGAGTTGGATATCGGCAGCATAAAATAAAGAAAGAATAAAATCTGATAGGAAGTATGCCAAGGGGATATGATTAACAAAGAACTTTGGCATACCATGTCAGGGAAGTTTAGTGGTAAAGCGTTTTCCATTGCCAAGCACAGAGGAGAAGGAGTTAAATATGTAGAATCAAAACAACAAAAACAAAATGGAGATAATTCCACCAGACGGTGTTTGATGATATGGAAAATGTCATGGCCAATAGTATTAAATGCAGCATTAAAAGGAAGAAAAATAAGGACACAAATGGAGCCATAGACCACTAAGAAAAGATCACGGTCCACACAGACAAGGGTAGTTTCAGTACTATAAAAGGGGTAGCTGATAGAACATATATTTGTGATGGTTGTTTTAGAAGCTGATATTAGCGAAGTCTGAAGTGTTCAACATCAGGACCCTGTTATACTTCCCATTGTACATGCACGTTAAGAAAGTATCCCCATCCTGAGGAGTTTACAGCCTAAATAGGCAAGACAGGCAAAGGATAAAAGAAAGCAACACACTTTATAAGCACAAAATTGGAATCAAAAGCACAACGCTTATGCAACTTGCTCAAGCTCACACACAAAGTCTGTAGCAGAATCTGCAATTATTATTATGAGTTATCTGCACTACTGTATAGGTCTCAACCAAGATCAGGGCCCCCCATTATGCTAGGCATTGCAAACAGCGGAAAAGACAGTCCTCTTACCATAGCCCTTACAATGTAAACAGACGGTGGTGAGAAGGAAGTATTATTATCCACATTTTATAGACGGAGAAGTAAGATACTGCGGTTAAATAATTTTCCTCTGTAAAAAAAAGTCTGTAGCACACTGAGGACATCTGCTTGAGTCTCCTGTCAGTACCTTAACTACAAAGCCATTCTTCCCGGTCATATCTTCTTTTCAGTAAGGCATCAGAGAAGAGTTTGCTACAGGAAACTTCTTAATATTCTTTAGGCTAGAGGAACATGGGCAGATGGATCGGCAGATGTATAACCATGTTATTTCAGGAGTATGTAATGTAGTAGATCTATTAAGAATTACTTATGGCTCTAATACAAATCCACTGAGGAAAAATTAGTGCTGATTTTCAAAAAACTACACACAACAGTATTTAAATGTAGTATTTTCCATCAGTGTCTACGTATTGTTTCTACAACTATTATGCTATAAAATAACACAGATGAAACAGCCAGGGAGCAGACACAACTTTCATTTATTGCATTTTTTATTCTCTTCCTGGCTGGCCCTAAATAATGACTGTAATTTTCACTGAAAAGCAATTGCAACTAGACTTAACTTCAACTTCAGATTGTCTGTAAAGCATATTGTACATGCATATATATAAAACAAACCACAATTCATCATACTAAGTAAAGATGTTGGGATTTTTTGGATCCAGGGCGTGTGTATGTACAGACGGAATCAAATATGAACTAAAACTGCATATATTCCTGGACTAGATGACTTTGCATTATTTAAAGGACTTTGCAACGGTGCATAAATTTCAGACTTGGAGCTTGCAAAGGTTAGGATGAAACAATATTCAATCACCACCAGCATAGAACAAGATGATCACAAGCAAAGAAGTAAAGAACAAACAATGAAAACAGGCTGTGGGAGTAAAATAATCAAGAATATGTGCTGGATTACAGAGCTTTTCATGTCTAGGTCACTGGGCAAAGTCTGATCTAGGTTAGTAGCAAACAACTAATGTATATTAAGCGACCTCCGTGAAATGAATTGGTCTTATTCCAGTTCCTAGTATACATATGTTCACATCACAAAAACAGGTTGCCAATAATTTACATCCTTACTGACATCAGCACAGAGGGGGAAGGGGGGAAACATTCACAGAGAAACTGAATAACCCTTTCAGCCTTAGTGGTCCCAGTTCAGTGCTAAGACACATTGATGGGACATTCTGGAAGCTTTCACTGCTGTCATCTGAGCTGTGCCCGAACAATTGAGAATGACTGTTCAGTCTTGTTAATTCAGTATCTGTCACAGATGTGATGTTGTTGGGGAGGGATAGGCAAGAACCAAATTAGGTTAAAAGAGCTTACAAAAAGGTGATAGTATTGAGACTCATTTTTCAGAGATTGAAATGTCAGGATATATAAATTTAAGTATCTGTAGAACAGTGATAGCTTAGTTGAGTGCAAAGAAGAAAACAACATGCAAAATGTGTATTAACATTGAATCTTGCAGCACATTATGTGGAACAAAAACTATCCTGAATTAACGTAATTTAAGGAGAAAAAATACAAAACGATTTCTCTGGAAAAACCAACAGTCATCCGAATAAGTGAAGGGTCTGAGAAAACTGACCAGAACATTCAACACAGTTTAGTTGTACAAGAACAAAGAGAATGCTGTACTAGAGTGGGCAAGTCAGTTGAATTAAAGACCAGAGTAAACAAGTTTCCCCTTGTTTCAAGAATAGATGGGTCTAAGAATTAGGCAAATCAAGTGAATTAAAGACCACAGGCGTTACCAGAGTAAGCAAGTTTCAGACAGGCTCCAAGCAGGGACACGTGCTATAGATCTAAGAATTTAGTTAATCAAGGCTGGTAATGATGCACTTCTTCATTGTAACTCCATTCTGCTTGCTCTGAGAAAAAGTTTATTTAAGCTTCAGAAAATGCCAATGCTTGGTAAGATTTTTTTTTTCTTTCTTTCAACAGATACTCACATTCCTTTACTCCAGGAGCAATGTCTTGCACTCCAGTTTAATTCCAAACTACTGGAAGGCTAACTGAATGCAGTTCCAATAGCCACCTCTAAATGTCAGGTACCCACAAAATGTGAAAAGATGGGGAAAATGGAAGTGGGCGGGGGAGTAGGAGGATACTATTCTACAGTAAGAGGTCTGGAGGAGAGCAGTCAGCTGAAGTAGGACCTCAATCAGTGAGTTCACATATTAGAATTTAACTAGAAATCTGTGAGAGAGAAATTGAAGAAAGGTCTCCTAAGCTTCTTTGAGTGTACATATTTCAGATGAAGACGACAGCAAATCTGTTCAACTCGATATCTCAATAACTAGATTTTGGTCAATCTTATGTTCATCGTTCTCTCTTTTAAGGTAGTTAGGTAGTTTTTTGAGAATTTTAATAGTATTATAGATAGATATCTAATAGTTTTTATATAATTTTTTTGAGAATTTGTAATATTATATATTACAAATTCTTAAAAATTACCTAACTACCTTAAAAGAGTGAATGTATATAAAACTTTTCACATTCAAAGTGCTTTGCAAAAAAATGATTAATCTATCCATAGCACCCCGTGATATAAATTGTATCCCCATTTTACAAATGGGGAAACTAAGGTAAAGTGGTTATGGAACTAGCTCAAGGTCACAGAGTCAGAACCAGTGCTGGAATTAACAACCCCGAAGATCCATGGTCCCTACCCCCTGCACTCATTCAAGTAGATCACACCTTCCTAGATAAAGGAGAAGATCTACATTTACTGTATTTTAGAAACAATATTTAGGTCAAGATTTTCAAAAGTGACCAGTGATTGTGTGTGCCCAACTTGAGACTCCTTAAAGGGGCCAGATATTCAGAGAGTGGGTGCTCAGCACTTTCTGAAAAATCAGGCTCTTCTAAGGTGAATCAAGTCAGGCACACAAAATCATTAGTTACTGTTGAAAACATTGACCTTTTTTGTATTACGTTTGCTGCCTCTGTTTTCTTTTCATGCATATGCTAATAAAAATAAGTCTTTTACTGTTTGTTTATAACCAGTGAGTGCACTGCTGCTTTAAAGGTGATAAAGGTTAGTGTTAACATGAACGCTTCGCCTTTGGTGAATGCTGAAGAAAGAAAGGCATTACAGGAATTTATCCAGGATGAGCGTGTCCAGAACTTATTAGATACACTGAATAGGCATCAATGGCAATGAAATGTGAAGATGACCTAAATTGTCAGGGCCTAACCAGAACTCACAGGGGACGTCATTAGTGGAATGCGCAGAGTCAGAACACTAGTTTCAAAGGCAGCCAAGCAGCTTCTGATCATGCCAGTTACAAAGACTGATCTGGCAAAGACAAAGCACACGTTTCTCAAAGCAACCACAGACTTTAAAATCCAACGGCTTCTTGAAGTCTAATTCTTTGTTCATTAACATTGTTTTCTTAAATTTGAAAAAAAAAAAAACCTTAAAGAGAAAAAGTCCCAGAGATAAAATATCCTTGCTTTCCATCACTTTTACCTTTAGAAATCTGAATTATTATGAAAGGAGGAAATGTAATGAACTGTGTCAGCATGTGACCATGTACTCAATCAACTCAATCAAAATGAGATGCTCTGTTTTACCTACCTAGCCAGTATTTACATTGCATTCATCTCCCAAGCATTGAGGACATTACAATATCATCAATGAAAAGCATACAGACGTTTCTATGGTGTTGCCCAGTTTTATTTCCTCCTTTCCAACCCATTATATAATTAAACTTATTAACCACTGCAACTAGGGAGTTTAAACTAAACAAAAGTCCTAAGAATTGCATTGAGCCTAAATAACTGCTCTTCACTTTTGTCAATTGCTTGAAATTTCTCTCAGGGTACGTGTGGTAAATGAAAACCACAAAATGTACAAGGACTGACACCAGCCAATGAGGCTCAAATATTATGGAGTTTTGGGAAAAAGGGCTATTTGCATAGCTGAAGTTGCATATCATAGGTTGACCTCCCCCACAGTGTATTTTCTTCTGGTGTCAATGGCTATAGAGACCCAGAAAGGAAAGAAGTCTAAAGCAATGCAAGCAAGCTGGAAGGAGCAAGGAACCCAGAAGAATAAAATAACTTTTTTTGTGAAATATTTAAAAAGAGAGGGAAAGCTACAGGAGCTCTGAATTGAGAAAGATATAAAATGCTGAGTGGTGTTTGCATTGCAGCTGTGCCTACCCTATTTTGACCATTGCTATTAAAAAAAACAGATGTCTCAAAGAATCTCTCAATACTATTTATATTTATCAGAATTAAAGCATGAGCTTCTTTTTTATGTCAAAACCAGATGCCCCTCATTTAGAATCCTAAATGCGTAATTAAGCACCTTAAGAGAAGTTGCTTGTTTTCAGAACTGCAGAACACCTGAAAATTGCATTGAATTCAATAGGCTAGGTACTCAGCATCTTTCAAGCTCGTATCACTTTTACTTAGGTGCTTAAGTATAGATTTAGCTTCAAGCACCCATGACTGAAGATTTCATTCTGTGGGTTTTGGTTCCTTGTGCACAAACTTTCTGTACCTGCATCCCAGTTGAGTACTCATATCTGACATAAGCAACTCAGATAGTTTTGGTTGACATGATCTATGTATCGTATTTAATTACCTTACAGCAATAGCATCAAGTTCTATAGTAATGCCATCAATCTTTTAGCAATACTTGATTACAGAGTGCAAATGGAGCATGTTGATCGGTCTGATTAATACATTCCAATACCTTTGCCATTCCTTTATAAATTAAACCTATAATAAAAAAGGCAACTGTATTATCTTCAGTGAAGGAGAAGATATCATCCCTTCCTCCCAAGAGACAGCCAGATATTTAATATTTAAAGTCATGGTGGGAAAACTCATACAATTTACTCTTCTGGGGCCAGATTCTCCATTACCCTGCACCTTTTAGTCATTTGCATCACTGCAAAATGGGTGCAAACTGCTACTGTTTGTAATTTATATCCATTTTCATCCATTTTCCACTCACTTTTCACTGCTGTAAATGACTACACAGGGTGCAAGGATGCAATGGAAAATCTGACCACTTAAGTCTGCAAAACTGGGCAAAGGATCTCGTAAAAACAGACTTTTTCATGGTCTTTTCCTGCTGTGGTTTTGTTCCCAGCCAGAATGAAATACTGGAAACAAAATAAGAGAATAGTTCTGAAATTCTTGAATTTTGTGTTCTTGATTCTATAGTATTGCAATTCAGATTTTACAGTTTGATTCTATACATAAGCAATGCTGCGGTGAGAGGGCTATTTCCCAGGCACACTTCCTCATTAATAACTTAAAAAGCCTAATGAGGGAAAATATAACCCTAATAAACAAACACAAAATGCAACCTAGCAGCAGTCTACCAAACTTGGTGTGAGTGCATATCCAGAAATCCAAAATATTTCCCAGAAGTAGCTGAAGATGTCAGTTTAACACCTTTAGAATCGTTCATACCCCTTTCAATTTTCTGAGAATTTAAGCAGCCTACGGTCTGCAGGTAAAACAAGAAGATAACATATTACTTACATCGTTCTGATCATCTTTTGCATTGTAATAGATGATATCATTATTCTGTGGGGAAAAAAAGGAAAAGAAAAATCATTCCATTAATTGAAAAATGATGATGAATACAGAGGTCCATGGGCTAAACTAAGTAAACCTGAATATATACATTTAAGGTTTATTCCTGAATTTCGTGGGCACCCCTGTTAATTTCCCAGCAATATCAGGACCTTAGTTAGCTCTGTGTTCTTTATGAAGCAACTGATATGACAAAGAAATGTCATTTATTTAGCACTTCTTTCCTCAAAAAAATATAAAAGGTATATCAACAACAACTGAAAGAGTATAAGCTATGGTGGCAGACTTGCTAATGAGACTTATGAGAGCTAATTTGTTTAAGACATATGAAAAATTCACCACCTTAATAGTGATAATATATGCAACAAAACAACCTATCAGGCAACAGACATAACTCACTAACTTTACAAAAGTGGCTTTTTAAGTCTTTCTTGCACGTATTTCATTCTTCATGTTGGGTAGTAAAATAAGCCCTGGGACTATGCATTAGGAGGACAATCTAATTGTTGTGGCATACAACAGAATGTAATGCTCCGATGGATGAGTTGTAACATTCTAAATCTAACAGAGCTGTGAACTAGCATAGCATTAGCTACTGCTGCAATATCATTCTGAATCTTGATTTACTGATTTCTCAAGAGGGTTACAAATTGGGAAATTTTCCCATTAAAAAAAATCAGTCACTTTTGTTGTATATATATATCAATCCTGCAGAATTCTGTAATGTGGACATTGCTCACCAATACACTGAATCTGCTTTCTAATCAATATCACTTTTGTAACATATAACCCTTTGCACTTATTTACACTCTTTGCTCAAGGATCTCAAGAGTACTATGCTGAGGCCCTAAATCAGTAAATCACTTAAGTATGAGCTTAAAGTTAAGCACATGCTTAAGTATTTTGCTTCTATCAGAGCCTAAATCACAAGGCAATCATTATTACCTGAGGTCAACCTCCAAAATCATGGTCATACTGTTTATATTAAATAACCAACTGTACAAAGATATATCTGAACTGTGCTACTGACGGCCTGGCCAGGGGGTAGTTGAAGGCCTGGCTAGAACAACATGCCTGACATGCTGTGATCAGCTCTCTCCCCGTGAGGGCTGATGGTCCGATTGATCAAAAATGCAAAATAGTGCACATTGGAAAACATAAGCCCAACTATACATATAAAATGATGAGGTCTAAATTAGCCTGTTACCACTTCAGAAAGATCTTGGAGTCACTGTGGATAGTTCTCCGATAACATCCACTCAATGTGCAGCGGCGGTCAAAAAAGTGAACAATGTTGGGAATCATTAGGAAAGGGACAGATAAGAAGACAGAAAATATCATATTGCCGCTATGTGCATACATGGTATGTCCACATCTTGAATACTGAATGTAGATGTGGTTGTCACATCTCAAAAAAGATATACTGGAATTGGAAAAAGTTCAGAAAAGGGAAACAAAATTATTAGGGTTATAGAACAGCTTTCATATGAGGAGAGATTAAAAGACTGGGACTTTCAGCTTAGAAAAGAGACAACTGAGGGGGGATACGACTGAGGTCTATAAAATCATGGTTGTCAGGATTGCCTCCCCACTCTGAACTCTAGGGTACAGATGTGGGGACCCGCATGAAAAAAGAAATAACCACCCCCCCAGCTTATTTTACCAGCTTGGGTTAAAATGTTTTTCCCCAGAACACAACTTCTTCTGTGTCTGGAACTAACTGCTGCCACCACCAAACTCAATTTAGGGTAGTTTGGGACCCTTCTTTCCCTTTCCACTAACCCCCCAAACTTTTTCCTTCCCTGGGAAGCTTGACAGAAGTGGACAACTGACCAATGAGAAACTAAAACTTAAAATCCTTTGTTTCCTGAGAAATTTCTCACTGGTCAGTTGTCCACCTCTCAGATTACCTTTAGCTAAACCCCTTACAGGTAAACACTAATTCTAGTCTACTTCACACTCATAACAATGGTTGATGAGAAGAAAGTAAATAAGGAAATGTTAATTACTCCCTCTCGTAAGAGAACAGCTAGGGATCACCAAATGAAATTAATAGGCATCAGGTTTAAACACAAGCACAAGGAAGTATTTCTTCACACAACACACAGTGAATCTGTGGAACTCTTTGCCACAGAATGTTGTGAAGGCAAAGACTATAACAGGGTTCAAAACCAAACTAGATAAATTCACAGAGGATAAGTCTATTAATGGCTATTAGGTAGGATGGGCAGGGATGCAAACCCATGCTCTGAAGCATTCCTCATCTCTGATTACCAGAAGCTGGGAATGGGTGACATGGGATGGATCACTTGATGATTACTTGTTCTCGTCATTTCCTCTGAGGCACCTGGCAATGGCCACTGTTGAAGAACAGGATACTGGGCTAAATGGACCAATTGATCTGACCCACTATGGCTGTTTTGTTCTTATGTAAACCAAGTATATTTCTACATCAATGGTTCTTTTATAGAAATGTATTCTCTATATTAAAAGTGTATGAAAAGAACCAAAATGCAAACCCTTATTCACATGCATACATCTTACTCATATTAGTAACCCAGGCTACTCACATGAGTTAAAATTTGCAGGACCTGGACTCTAAAAGGAAGAAAGATGCACCTTTTCCCTCATATATATCAATGTGAGATTCATTTGAAAAGGATTAACTGTGACTACAACAATTCTGAAGTTCTAGGCTAAACACAATTAGCTTTTGATAACAATAAAGCCGTCATGCTGCGTGGCGTTGGATGAAGTCATTTCACTTCATTTTCCCCATCTCTCATATAGATATAATGATATTAAACAAACTAGAGAAAGGCAACATAGGCCTTGTCTTCACTAGGGAGTTGGATAGACTGCAGATACGCAACTTCAGCTACGTGAATCACGTAGCTGAAGTTTGCGTATCTGCAGCCGACTTACCTGCCATCCTCACGGCGGCGGCAGTCGGCGGCGCGCTCCCCCGTCGACTCCAGCTTACGCCTCTGATCAAGCTGGAGTTACAGAGTCGACGGGGGCAGCGCTGGTGATCGATCTCCATAAGATCTATCTTTCCCTGCTGTAGTGAAGACAAGGCCATAGATGGAGCTACTATAAAGTGGGTGTAAAACTCACAGCTTATCGCATGCACAGACACATGAGGAAATTCCTTCTACCACTAGAGATCAAAGCTAACTGTGCGAACATTGATCTTTTTCTAGCTGTGTCAGAACAAGGGCAGGAGACACTGGATGTGGTTTAATTAGGCCACAACATTATTTCTAAATCTGTGGGAGTACCTGGCAGATAAACTTCTAGAGTGCAGGCGCTGCATAATCATTTACGTCATTCATACAAAGACCTTAATGGTTCAAGAGCCCAATTAATGATCAATACTACCCCAAATCCATTGTTTTATTTATTTTTTTTCCTCTCTCTCTCTCTCTCTCTCTCTCTCTCTCTAATTATTCTTGCAACAAAATGACTGAGCAAATATTTTATTAACTATAATTGTTTAACAACATGCTAAAAGCGTTTTGATTGGTTAATAACTTAGACTGGTTAATAACTAAATCAGACAGTGTTTCAAGTATCACATGCTGCAAAGAGCTACAGGATACACATTAAGGAATCACCTGCGGCTCACGAGCCTCAGTCTGAGTATCACTGGTTTTTAAATACCCCAATTGTAGAGTATAGGCCAGGGATTCTCAAACTGGGGGTCAGGACCCCTCAGGGGGTCATGAGGTTATTACATGGGGGGGTCACGAGCTGTCAGCTTCCACCCCAAAGCCCGCTTTGCCTCCATTTATAATAGTGTTAAATATAAATTTTAAACACTTAAATATAAGGGGGGGTCGCACACAGAGGCTTGCTATATGAAAGGGGTCATCAGAACAAAAGTTTGAGAACCACGAGTATAGGCTGTCAGCCTTCCCTCAGCCAAACCACTGCTGGGACCTCCTCCCCACCCTCAAATGAGAGCTAAGGGGTGGGACGGGGCTATAAAGGAGCAGGGGTTGACTTCTTGCTGTACCAATAATAGGAGCCCCAACCCCGCATTTCTGCTCCTTTAGATAACACCTCTTTGAAATCCTTAACCAATCCGTTTTATCTGATCACTGTATGCCTTCCCTATGGTGTACCTATGCTGGACATCCACACCACACTTACATAATGAGTTGGAACATCATAGCCTAACCCACATTTCACCCTTCATCCCAACGAAGCCCCCAACCTGCTGTGGGGAAAGAGACCCTCTCCTTTTGCCTTAGCGAATCTGGCAGTGAGGGAAGCAATTTTTTCCCAATCCACTGCGAAAGGAGTGATGATGTGTAATGCTCACAATGGATCATGACCAACTCCCATGGTTGGTTTGTGGGTGCTGTTCAGCCTGCTGCAGGTAAAAACATTTTTCCTGCACCAGTTTGAACTTCAATAGTCTTTCCTCTCTTCCGGTCACCTGGTGAGGGATGGGTCAGCATCCCCGCACTGACTTGGGCTGAAGCTGCCACAAGTCGCTCTCTAGCCCTTAATGGGGAAAAGGTTTTCCAACAAGCTAGACAAAGGCCTCCCTCACCTGATATGCTGTGAGGTTAGTCTCGTAACCTATTGGTTCCAAAACAGGAGGTAGTTTAGCACTTGGTTTGTGAAGAGAGTTTAAAAAAGCAAAAGTTTCACTTTCCTTCCCTGCTGTTATTTCATACTCCATTGTGTACAGACACATTTGGGGGCAATGAAACTGTCTGTTTAATTAATACTTGTTGAAGCTCTAATCCTCCAGATTTCTGCCTCCATCATACAGTGCTGTGAATTTGTCCATTACTACTTCTGTTTGACCCAAATAACTAGGAATATTAAAATGGCCTTTGACCAAATGAAGCTATCAGAAACATGACAAGTTTAACCAAGATAAGTGCAGAATGAAAGAATTAAATCCTTGTTTGGTGGTATATTACATTTTGTGCTCCTTGTAGACAGCACCTACACAAAACATAAACTAGTAAGGACATTTTGTCTGTTTCACTACACTTTATATAGAAAATATGACCTACACTGTATTATGATACACTGAAGCCAGCACAAGCTCACAAATTAGATTCATGGATCAGTTAAAACATGAGGCCTATTTTTCATATTTAACCAGCACTAGATGACAAGAACCAGTTGTTTTAATTCTGATTTTCAGCCAAATAGTTATTTATTAACTCCTGGGCACAGGAAATTTGAATCCACCTAATGATATATGCCAGTACACTATCCTGCCATTAGGGAAGTTACAGATGGCTTCCAGCAGATCTAAGATGGAGGGTATCACCCTACCTCACCACTACCACTTTCTTCAGTAATAAGTTGGAGACTAAAATTAAACAAAGGAGAAAGTCATCATTCCCATTTGTGAGCACAGGGTTCATTTGCAAACACAGTTCTTGCGGTCCAGTCCTGAATCATGTTTATGGGAGAAATGACTTCAGCTTATTCTACATTTAAATGAGCAATTTGTACATGACCACAATGGTTTTACATATTAGTGAGACTTTCCCAAGGGTGAAACTATGATAATTCACAGCCATGAATTCCTATTGCATAGCAAGCAATTTAAATATCTGACTATCAAAAACAAACGATGATTAGATTTAGGACCAATTTAGTAATGTCATTATTCTGACTGTAAGGATTATCCTTATCCTGCCATGCTTTCATTGGCCCTATTGTCTGCTAAAGTCACATTGATTTTGTGCTATCATTTCTGTCATTTTGTTGCTGGTTTTGAATATGAAGTAATTCCTATGGGCATTAAGGGTTGTACACATTACAAACTGAGTTATGTTAGTAACTCCCCAAGACACAGCTATTCAACATACAGAATCCAATGCCTCTGATTTCCAGGTCTGTGCAGAGATTTGGGCAAACATACAGATACATTAAACATGAATAAAAGCATAAGAAAATATCCACTTTCAAAATATTTGCAAATAGAATGTGGACACACATCATAGTCACTAACTTAAAGGAGGCTCACCATTTTGTCTCTCACAGAACAATTCGAGAGGGGCTGTTCATCGACTCCACTGGTTGCAATCTCAATTCACAGCTCAGTGAATATAAGGTAGAGACACTTACCTCCTCTCAGGAAGTACTTAACACATTGTAGGATCAAGATCTTTCAGTAAGGGGGTAAAGGGAGTAAATTTCAGGGAGAATCTTATCTTACAGCACATTATTATTTTGTGTTAAATGGTGCCAGCTTGCTTCTGTAAACCCTCTAGTACAGCATATTATGCATCCATCTTTAATAGACAGCCTGAAGAGAACAGTAGTCACCGAGTACATCTTATTGTTACTGCCAGTTAATAAAGTTATTCCTTTGAATTACACAGTAGAGGTGTATGATCTGAAGACCCTTGGTTCAAATCCCAGCAATGACCCATGAAGAGTATAGTCCTTACTAGTCCTGATCAAAACTGTTTACTGGTGGAAAAATAGTTTCTTGGCAAAGAGCTTCCCTGCCACCACTGAAAAAAAAATATTGCTTTCCACAGAAAAACGTTGACCTTCTGTAAAAAATACACACCCCAAAACCTAAATTTTTCAGCTTAAAAATGTAAAATTTGGATTCAGAAATGACCCAGGATGCTAAAGGGATTTGTAGTTATGTGCCTTGTACATCCCTCCCTGACTCTTTTTCACTCTGGTGGGCTCTCAAGCCAGACTACACAGTCCAGTAAGAGGAGAGACAGCGGTGTTTCACTAAGGAGAATGGAGACATGAGGAACCCAAACAGCATTATTTGATTTCCAAATCAAAAATTTTCAGGCTTAGGCCAAAAAATACACATTTTTTTTCAGAACTTAATATAATATAGGTGTCATAAGTGTGAAGTAGGCTAGAATTAATGTTTACCTGTAAGGGGTTAAGCTAAAGGTAACCTGAGAGGTGGACAACTGACCAATGAGAAATTCCTCAGGAGACAAAGGATTTTAAGTTTCAGTTTCTTTCTGGGTCCCTCTCTGTTCACCCAGGGACCCAGAGAGAAACTGAAACTTAAAATCCTTTGTCTCCTGAGGAATTTCTCATTGGTCAGTTGTCCACCTCTCAGGTTACCTTTAGCTTAACCCCTTACTGGTAAACACTAATTCTAGCCTACTTCACACTTATGACAATAGGAAAACAAGGTTTTATCAGTGTGGTTAAAAAAAAAACAAACAAATAAACAAACAAAAACAGTCACCAGACACAACAGAAAAAGTACTAAAGTAGTAGTTCTCAAATCCGTATGGAGCTAAAATTGTGCTGGCTCTCCTCATCAGTGTATTTGCCACAGAGATGTTATGAGATTATGAATGGGAAAGGAGACAACCATAACAAAAATCATCATTAAGAAGTGTTCCATACTATAACAACACTTGAGAACCCTCACTTTATAGAAAAGGCAACAAGAAGTCCTTGCGGCAGCGCAGGGGAAAAAAGTAACATTCAAAAATGAGTAAGAGAACACTTCAATCTCCCTCAACACTCAATAACAGACTTAAAAGTGGAAATTCTTCAACAAAAATCTTAAAAACAAACTCCTGTTTTCATTTGAGAAATTAATTTGAAAACTGGATGCCATCAAATTGGGCCTGAATAAAGACTGGGAACAGATGGGTTACTACAAAAAGTAATTCTCCTCTCTGTTGATACTCTCACCTTCTTGTCAACTGTTGGAAATGGATGATGTCCACTTGATTGCATTAGCCTTGTTAGCACTACAAAAATAAATGTTCCTCCTTTGATATTCACCCCTTCTTGTTGACTGTTGAGAATAGGCCACTTCCACCTTAATTGAATTATCCTTGTTAGCACTGACCCCCACTCCAGACTTGGTAAGGCAATTCCCATCTTTTCATGTGCTGTAATATATGTACTGCTGTTTGTATTTTTCACTCCATGCATCTGATGAAGTGGGTTTTAGCCTGGGGTGAAAGTAAAAATAAGTTCTTACCAGTACGGGACTGGGCCGGTGCCGGCTTTGGCTCGCAGAAGGGGCAGGGCCTCGGGTAGAAGGGGTGGGGATAGAGGGGGTCAGAGCCACCACTAACGTAGCCCCCTAATGGTAAGTGCCCTCTTCCCTCCCCCATAGACGCGGCAGCTGGGGGGCTCCAGAAGTGGTTTAAAGGGCTCAGCCGCCACTACCACCCCAGTCCTTTAAACCGTGGCCGGAGCCCCTGGCTGCCGCTGCTATCAGAGCTCCAGCAGTGGGAAATGGGGCTATTTAAAGGGACTGGGCGATAAAGGTAGGGGGAGCCCGGGACCCTTTAAATAGCCCCTGCAACCCCGCCACTACTCCAGGGCTCCAGGGGCTATTTAAAGGGCGCAAAACTCCCGCTGCCTCTACCACCCCGACCCTTTAAATAGCTACCAGAGCCCTGGGGAAGCTCTGGGGCTCCAGCCCCCAGAGCCTCACAACCGCTATCCCAGTGTCCAGCAGTGAGGCTCTGGTGGCAATTTAAAGGGACACACACATACACACACCAAACAAATGTATGTTTTTCTTCCTGTTGCTTTGTATATCACATCAGCCTTGTTTTGAACACAAGGATTAGAGATGGGCAAAACTTTTCAGACTTTCTTTTTCAGTGAAAAATGTAAATTCTGCAAAACATTTAATTCATTTCCATTTTGCCAAATTGTTTTAGTTGAAAAAACTAACTTTAAAAGTGTTTCATTTTAACATTTTCAGAACACACTGTTTCCATTTTTCAGTTCAAAAGTATTTTTTTCTTTCAAAATTTTCTTTAGTTTTAGAAATATTTTAAAATAGTCAAAATCTAAATGTTTAGTTTAACTCCAACTTTTTTTACACTTTTTGACGTGCTGAAAAAAAAAAGTCTATCAGAAATGGAACTTTAAAAAAAATATCAAAATTGCCACCAAACCAACATAATCCATTATTCACACAGCTTTACCAAGGGTTCATAAATGAAGATACAATTCTCAGATCTGATCCTGCAACGTACAATGCAGCGTAAGAGTCAGTGTGCCTGCACTGGGCCCCATGGACTTCTCTCAACAGGAAAAAGGGAGAACAGAACTGTTTCTTAATACCTTTAGTCAGGCTCCACAGTAGTAGCTTGTCTCCTTCCAGCAAAGTGATGTACAGTCATCTTTTTTCTTGACTGCACAGTTTAATCATACAATTGCTTTAAGACTATGTCCACATACTCATTTTGAGATCATTTTATGTCCCAAATGTTTAGCAAATAAAACAGAACATTCATACAAGTTTTGGGAACCACATACTTGAGTACCAACTAAAAATGTTACTGAATTATACTGTTTTGGCTCTCTTCACATGGACATATCAAAATGGTTGAGCGAGAAAAGCTGAAATGGTCTGTTAAATGTTTAGGAAATGCCAGTCAATACTTCTTTTATTAAGTACTGGTAAAACACATCTGGTTTATTTTCTGCCACCCTGTGCAGATAAAGAACTATTCTTTCTGTTTCCTTTAAGATCATTATGATTCAACACGAACCTAAATGGCCCTAAGAGAAATAAGCTATCTAGCCTCAATTCAATACCTCTTTCTGTCTGACATATACTTGTCAGGCAAAGTTAGACTTGCCACAAAAGAAAACTAGATGTGACCTACAATAAAGACTGAATTACTCCATCTGTATCTCGCGGTGTCTCTAAACAAAGTATTGCTGGGTAAAAAGCTTATCTATCTCATAAATAAAAAAGAGAAAACTAATTAATTGTAATTGTTGGCTAATAATACTTTAAAAGTCTTGTTTAGGCTACCACGAAGCTGAGAAAGCGTCTGTGTGATGGCCTTATGGCTATATGAAAGTAAGCATCCTTCATATTGAGGGCAGCATACCAGTCCCCTGGATCCAAAGAGGGAATGATGGTACCCAAGGAGACCATGCGGAACTTGGACTTGACCAAGTGTTTGTTGAGTCCACGCAGGTCCAGGATGGGCCGGAGACCCCCTTTCGCCTCGGGTATGAGGAAATAGCGGGAATACAACCCCCTTCCCCTGAACCGCTCTGGGACTGGCTCGACGGCCCCCAGAGACAGGAGCGATTGAATCCCCTGAACCAGGAGTTGCTCGTGAGAGGGGTCCCTGAAGAGGGACGGGGAGGGTGGTGGGGAGGAGGAAAACTGCAGAGAGTATCCCACTGCCACCGTGCACAGGACCCACCAGTCCGAAGTGATGGCGGACCAAGCACAGAGGAAGTGGGATAACCGGTCCTTGAAGGGAAGATTCGGCAGAGAGGCTGGTACTCTGTTCCTGGGCGCACCTTCAAAAGTTGGGCTTAGGACCCTGGGAGGGCTTTTGGGTTGAAGGCGACTGGCCCGAGCGACGGGTGGAGGAGTATCTACGGCTGCCCCGCCCCCGCCTTCTAAAAGTGACCTGCGATGGGTGCGGTGGCGGATAAAAACACCTGGGCTGGGGCCTGAACGGTCTCCTCTGGGTCACCGGGGTGTGCATACCCAGAGTATGCAAGATGACCCGGGAGTCCTTGAGGGACTGCAAGCGCGAGTCCGTAGTCTCGGAAAAGAGGCCAGAGCCTTCAAAGGGTAGGTCCTGGATAGTGTACTGCACTTCAGGGGGAAGATTAGAGGCCTGCAACCAGGCGATGCGCCTCATGGCAACACCAGAGGCCACTGTTCTGGCCGCCGAATCGGCCGAATCAAGGGCTGCCTGCAGTGCAGTCTTGGCCACCTTTTTGCCCTTGGAGACAAAGGCCTCGAACTCCTGTCTGGATTCAGGGGGCACGATGCTTTGGAACTTCTGCATGGAGTTCCATGCATTATACGTATATCTGCTCAGCAGGGCCTGTTGGTTGGCCACCCTGAGCTGGAGACCCCCTGCCGAATAGATCTTTCGGCCAAACAGGTCCAAACGTTTAGCCTCCTTGGACTTGAGGGCTGAGGCTTGTTGTCCGTTGCGCTCCCTCTGGTTGACAGAATCGACGACCAGGGAGCAAGGCTGGGGGTGGGTGAACAAATACTCTTAATCTTTGGCCAAGACAAAGTAACGCCTTTCCACCCCCTTAGCGGTCGGCGAGACGGAGGCTGGGGTCTGCCAGATTGTGGCCATCGACTTTTGAATGGTCTTGATGACCGGCAGAGCCACCCTGCTCGGGCCATCCGTGGACAGGACGTCCACCACAGGGTCCTTGATCTCTATGACCTCCTCCTCTGGGAGGTTCAAACGCCTGGCCACTCTCGTTAGGAGGGCCTGATGCACGGACAGGTCTATGGGCGGAGGGCTGGAGGCGGATGCGCCAGCCACTGCCTCGTCCGGGGATGACAACGAGGAAACCGCCTGCCCACTGGCCTGCGGTGCCTCAGGCGGAGGGTGGGCTCAGGGAAGTGGGGCAGGAGCTGGGGCCACGCTGCCTGCGGCCAAGAGGTCTGCCCCAGCAGCCGGGGGCGGCTGATGGTAGCCTCGGGCACCCTGGACTCCGACGCCCCCAAGATCCCGGATAGAGGCCCTGGGGTCTGGTGGTATGCCCAGGGGGTCCAGAAGGGACACTGTGTGGTGTCCTGAGACTGTTGAAGCAGCTGGTCAGACCACTCTCCTTCCAGTGTCTCAGAGTGCTCTGGACCCCAGTGTTCCTCTGAGCGGGGCGAAGCGGTGGCCGACCGGGAGGGCCACGGAGGCGCCGAGCTTGCGTAGGGGAGGCGACCAGCAGGAGATGGAGAGCGGTGTTGGGACCGGAACCTGTAGTGGCTGCGGTGCCGGGGCGACATGGGATACCAGCGGGGCCCCGCATGGGACTCGCGGCGAGCTGAGGAACGGTCTCCGGATCTGGAACGGCGCTGGGATGGTGAGCGGTACCTAGAGGTTGACCTGCGCCACGAGTACAACCGGCGCCGAAATGGAGAGTGGAGCCGGGACTCCAATCAGCACTGGGACTGCGATCTGTGTCGAGATGGTGACCGGTGCCGGGATTTCGACCGGTGCCGGGACCAGGATCGGTGCCGGGACGGGGATCTGCGCCGAGATGTTGAGAGGCGCCGAGGCGTAGAGCGGTGCCACGGCACCGAGATGGTGAGTGAGTGGAGCTAGCAGGCACCGGTAAGGGCACCGAAGGCTGCAGAGGGGTCGGCTTTCCCCGAGACTGGGTTCGCGGAGGCTGGGCTGTCGGCGGCTCGGTGAGCGCGATGAGATCCCGTGCAGCTGCAAAGGTCTCCGGTGTTGAGGGAAGGCGCTGCTGTACCAGGGCCCTGGGCAGCGAGTCTAGGCACACTGGACTCGACGGGACCTGCCTAGGTGCTGGAGTTAATGGGGCTGGTGCTGGTGGGAGTTGCCTGGAGCGCTCCCCCGCGGGACGCTGCTGAACAGGTGCTGAGGCGGCCGTAACGGTTGGAGGTGCCATCGGCTTCTTATTTTTATGCACCGGTGAATGAGACCGGTGCTGGGGCGCCGGCTTCAGTGCTGCAGAAGCTTGCAGAGTCGGCGCCGATGAAGGGGCGCTCTTCTCTGAGGAGTCAGGCACTGACAGTGCCGGGGCCAGGGCCACTTCCATCAGGAGTTGCTTTAGACGAAAGTCTCTCTCCTTCTTGGTGCGCGGCTGGAAGCTCCTGCAGAATTTGCACCTGGCGGCTTCGTGCGCTTCACCCAGGCACTTGAGGCACGATTCGTGTGCGTTGCCCACTGACATAGGCTTCCCACACAACGAGCAAGGCTTAAAGCCCGGAGCCTTGGGCATAAGTGCTCCGGCTCCCGTGGGAGGGAGAACCCCCCCCCCCGACCAACTAGAACTACTATTTAACTAGCTTAACAACTAAGAACTATAAACTATGAACTATGTACAGAACTATTTGCAAGGAACACAGAAGCTAAAGGGAGACGGAGGTCAGAGGACTGAGCTCCAAAGTTCCAGCAACCATCACGGGCGGTAAGAAGGAACTGAGGGGGGGCCGGGTCAGCAGGGGTATATATACGGCACCATAATGGCGCCACTCCAGGGGGCTCCCTAGCCGACCCAGCCTGTTGCTAAGGGAAAAATCTTCCGGCAGCCGTGCACGTGGCGCGTGCACACCTAACTGGAATGCATATGAGCAAGCACTCGAAGAAGAACAATTAGTTCATGTTAACATCAGTTTTTGCTGTAATGTAAGTCACAAGCCAGATGGATAAAAATATTTTTTAAGAAAAAAATTAATTAAATACGGGTTTATTTTTTAAAATAAATAAGCATATACAAAATTAAATGTATACTGTATACTCTATGCTAAGGCCTAAACTGACTATAATTTATTACAATTATTTAAATTAAACACAAGAAATAATATTAAGAAGCACACATTTGCTTCCAAGTTAAAGAAAGTCAAAGCACTGAACTGCTGGATGTCACTCCAAGCATCTGGAACCAGAGTTGGTTGAACTGCTAATCCAGCATTTGACAGCAGTAGCAGATGCAGAGAGAATTTTCTCTTCATATCCATTGATGCAAACCTTACAGTTCAATGTCTTGTTCACTCAAAGTTCAGAAACCAATTGGGAGCTGCAAAAGTAGGAAAGCTTGTTTTTCTCTTCCAGTCTATGAATTAAAACTAAAATAAGAGGGTGCAATCTACTAGTTCTAAAATCTGGAATGACATGGCGACCAGAAAAAAAAAAATCTGCTAAATTCATCAATTATTGAAGTATTAATCTAATACTTCATCCATTTAATAAATCAGTTAGTTTTAAATGCAAAACATATTTTGATACACATTTTTCTTACATAGCCGACAATTTTATGAAATAACAAAACTTGAGACGCTGTTTGTACATTTTAACTTAATTTGAATTTCTATCCAAACAGAGTTTAACATAAATCACAAAAAAATATATATAGTAAATATGAAATGTGTCATTCATCATTTTCTAATATAAAACAAGTAAAACTTAAAAATCTGAATAAATATAAGTTAAGTTATTTTAGGTAAATCTTAAATGTGAATAGATATGGTGCATCTTCCAGGTTAGCAACAACAAGCAAATTTAGTGTAAAAGCTACATTTAACTGCAACGTGTTTTCATAGTTACCAACCAATGAGACTCAACCTTTCTTTAGAAAGATAACTTAAAAAGTACAAATGCAAAACACACTTAAAGTCAACTATTTAAATTAAGGTTTCCTGCTTGCTGACTTAAATCATGAACAAAATCAGTGATTTAAATCACTCTGATTCATATCAATCCACCCTCATCACAAATACAGCCTTGTAAAGAACTGTAAAATACACTAACATGATTATTAGTCTGTTCAAACTTCCTCTCTAGAAATGACGATGAAAAGTGGAAATGCATTAGAAAAGAGTCAGGAAAATCCTTCAGTATCACCAAACTATGGAGTTAAGTCTTCAGATAATTTCCTCCATTAGGACTGTTATAAGAAATAGTCTTTTGACCACCCTTTCAGGATGATTCTTAATTTCCCACTGTGTAAGTGTCCACTGAAAAAATGAAGCATCTACTCTAGATATTACTTACAATTTGGCTATAGGACAGAACACAAAAAAAAATTAATGTGGTAAAATAAAAGTACTAACTACCGTCACCAAACCTAGAAGGAACAACTGCCACTACTGAACAAATACCTTCATAATTTCAAAACGTACACTTCAGTCAGATTCTTCAGTGAAGCTTTCTCACATAATTGTTGTCTATTCTGACATACTATAATACATTTTAACAGCCTGCGCATTTTCACACCAAGATTGCTTATTGTCCAATGTCCTATGATCAAAAGCTAATCTCTATTGAACATAAAAACAATTGACATTACAATGAAGAAAGCTTGTTAACTTTTTAGATTTTTGTTTCCTTATTGCAACTGAAAAATTACACGCAGGACTCATTGCTACCCAGTGAAGTAATTTTAATGTAAAATCCCAAAGTCCAAATAGAACAATCATGTAGGGACAAAGACTCCGCTACTTCAAAAACATATACTGCCAATAACCTTTGCCACATCTGATTATGGCATCAGGATGGTCACTGTAGCAGTCATCTGAAGCGACAATTTGCCTTCAGTGTAAGACTCTGATTTGTGACAAGCCACAAGTGCCACAGTTAGGGCTCTGGGTCTGTCACGGAGGTTGTGTAAGTCACAGATTCTGGTGTAAGTCACACCAGCTGCTGCTCTGGTAGCTCCCGGCAGCAGCCCCAGAGCGGTCAGAGCCACCGTGGTCCACGGCCGCAGGCAGTAACCCCCAGACAGTCAGCCAGAGCAGCCGTGGTCTGCAGCCCCTGGCAACTGTCTCCGGGCAACCAGTCAGAACAGCTGCTGTCTGCTGGCCCCAGCAGCTGGTGCCGCTGGCTTCGAGCCTCCCCCAGCAATGCCTCCCACCCCCATCCCTCACAGCAACCCTCCTCAAGATTTAATCACAGGTATTTTTTTTAGTACAAGTCATGGACAGATCACGGGCTATGAATTTTTGTTTACTGCCCATGACCTGTCCATGACTTTTACTAAAAATACTCATGACTAAATCGCAGCCTTAGCTATAGTGTATAACTGTATCTATACTTTAATGGTACACTATGGTATGTTTACAATACAATGCTCCTGCCAGTGTATACGAGGATAACTGCCAAAACCATAATTTTACATCATAAACCTTTTAAAATTCTGCTGACACTAGGATACAATGTTTTGCCCTTGCTATATTAATAAATCAATTTAATATTGATACACCACTTGGTAAGGGGGGAACTCACGTGTTTTTGACTGCAAAATGGAAGGCTATGTACTATCAAACTGATAATCTTTATCTGTGCACACATCTTGTCTACAAGTCTTGCAGCATTCATCCAAATGGCAGCTCTTCGTTCTTCCTGAAGATGAGATTCAACTGAGTGCATTAAGAGTGATGTCTGTGTTTACTTGTAAGCAGTAGTCCTGTTCACATGAGCCAATAGCTTAATCTATTTGGCAAAACAAGATTGTGCAACAAGGTCCCTCAGGAACAAAGGGCCATCACAAATCTCACTCACTTCTGCAAGGTACTGTTATTTTATCTTGCTTTCTCTAACAAATACACAGCAACAGGTGTGGCTGGATGGATGAACAGATGTTGCTATATGTTTATATATTTTTAAAAATCCAATACAAAACAATATTGCACACACCTCTCCCTCTGGGGAGACCATGAGAGAACAAACACGTGACAGATGTTAGTTCACATTGCTTAATACGCTTAAAGGTGTTCAGATACTACAGAGATGAGTGTGGTACAAGAATCGGCATATAGATTGTGGTATATAGAAGAGAATAATTGGTAGAATGCTATGTATTCAGCAACCATTTATATGTATATGGAATTAATACTTCAAGAACATTGCAATGTTTAAACAGCAAAGATTCATATCTCAGCTACCCTGATTTAAGTGTAGAATTCTCCCCAAAAAAGTTACTTCAGACTTAGTGATGTAATAAGCATCAGAACACAAATCATTTTAAAGGAACAGAATCATCTTCATTTTTATATCAAATACCAACATTTTCTGAAGCTTCACCCTTACAATAAGATAAACCAAGGTTTAAAAAAATCTATATTAAAATATTTTACACAGATTTTGCTACCTCCTCCCTCCCTGGCTTTTTAAAAACAAGGTCTTTTCAGCAGAGAAGCGTGAGCAAATCTCAGTATTACTCCAATCAATATGCTCAGCTCCCAAATCCTCTCATCTGTCCATACTCTGCCCTTCAGATCTCTTTTGTTTCAGTGGCTTCACCATATCCTGCAACTTTTAATGGGTCTGATATCAAGCTCACTGAGGTTATTGGAATGGCTTTCAAGGGCTTTGGAACAGGCCCCATGTCTACATGCAATAAGTATTTGTTAGGTCTTGGAGATCACAAATTACAGTATAGTAATGTCCAATATTTTTAGCTCCTACTTTCTACAGCCAGCCCCTCCCAGAATAGATAGGTAGCAAGGAAACCCTGTTGCACTTTGACTGTGGAAGGTTACCACATCAGTGTATCCTTGCTGCCTCCACTACACCTCCCAGCCAGGCCAGGCCTCAGTGTTCTTGGCTCCACTTCAAAGAAACAGAAAAACTTTTCATTTTACAAACTCTTCTCTTAGCAAAAGCTATCTGTAGAAGACGACTCACAAATGCAAAATGACAGGCATAAAGCAGATTTTCTATGAGAAGGAGTGGATTTAAAAAGTTTCCAAGTAAAGTGAGTTACAGCTCACTCACTCTCTGGAGTCACTACTACAACCCCATAAACTAAGCACGTGGCAAAATAGGCTGAGGGGACAGACTCTCTTAAATCTGTTTTATTCAGACAGTGTAATTCCACAGACTAGCTCCCCAAACTGCTAATCTTTTGACCACAGTGACTGAGCATAAGCAACCTGGTGTGAGTTTCTTGTTTTTTAACATAGAATGCAATTGATTACAAAGAAGATTTCCAGGTGGGAAAAATGAAACTAATGTATTAACAGCTAATTAACTTCTATCATACAGTACTATCTGCTTAATTAAAGTACTAATGTATGTTTGTCATAATTTACAGCCTATTAAATCCATACTTAATGATAGATATCAATATACTAAACAGAGATAAAAAGCAAATTGAATGAGATTTTATATGAATTGTAAATACAGGTGCCCAATACAGACCACAATTTTATTTCCATAGCTTGGTTTGCAAGTCAAAAGTAGCTCAGCAGTGCCACCCAGAAATCAGCCTCAGGAATATGTCAATACACAATGAACTAGACTATTTCAATAACAGCTGCCCTATCATAACTGTATGCAGAAAATGGTATTCTGGTTCTAACTGCCAAGCTCACATAGAGCAGTGACAAGCTCACAGAGAGAAAGCTTTTAAGAAATAATGGACAATGCTCTAAAACCATTTACCTTTATGAAAACAAATGCATGTGTCTGCCACTACTCTGCTAACAAGCAGCAAGTGCTGGAGCAAGACAGTGAAATCCTGCTGTGTTAGTCAATCGATGAACAGATTTGAATTAGAAAACAAACAGATGACTGTACCCTCCCTTCTCTTACCTTCAATGGTGCTCCAGCCTATAAGGGTTCAGTCTTAAGTAGACTTCAGATTGTTAAATATAAAATGCCCTCACTGAATTAAATGGTAGGGTCCTTTGTCTGACTTGATGAAGGTGAGTTTCTCCTCCTCTCCACACCCAGGAGTCTGCTGGACAGGGCTTCTGGCAGCAGCATGGAGCCAGGACAGGCAGGGAGCCTGCCTAGTGGTTTGAGCATTGACCTGCTAAACCCAGGGTTGTGAACTCAATCTTTGAGGGGGCCATTTAGAGACATGGGCCAAAAGTAGGAATTGGTCCTGCTTTAAGCAGGGGGTTGGACTAGATGATCTGTTGAGGTACCTTCCAACCCTTATATTCTATGATTCTAGCCCTACTGCGCCATCACCTGAGGTAAGTTGAGCCTGGCCGGTGCCTACACACCAGACCTCTTCTGCACCATAACTCCATGCCCCAGCCCTGGACCACCCTGCACCCAAACTCCCTTCCAGAGCATAAACCCCACACACACCCTCTCACACCCCACGTCCCACTCCCACACTCCAATTCCCTCCCAGAATCCACAGCTGCTTCTGTTTGCCAGCCCTGAACCCCGTCCTGCACTCCTCACTCTCTCCTGAACTCCAACCCCCTCCCAGAGCCCACACCCTGCACCCCCTCATGCAGCCCAATCCCCTGCTCCAGGCTAAGCCCAGAGCCCCTCCCAGACTCCAAGCCCCCTGCTGTAGTCTGATGAAAGTGAGTGAGGGTAGTGAGCGATGGAGGGATGGAGTGAGCAGGGCAGAGGCCTCAGAGAAGGGGTGGAGCATGGGCATGACCTCAGGGAAGGGATGGGGCAGGACAAGGGTGTTTGGATTTGTGTGATTTGTTATTTCTACATTTCCTGGATTGCACTTAAATTCAAAGAGTGATCAAGTTCTTAAAAAGGTTAGACTACTGGGCTAGCATGTCACAACTCATTATGTAAGCTTGTGGTGGATGTCCAGTACAAATACTCCAGTAATCAGATAAAATGCATTAGCAAAGGATTTAAAGGAGGTATTCTTTTAAAGGAGCAGAGAAAAAGGGGGTTAGGGCTCTTACAACTGATACAGCAGGGAATCAACCCCCCATCTTTTATTGTCCCCCACCCCCTTTAATCCTCATATCGTGTTGGCATGCCCCAGCAGTGGGATGACTGGGACCAGAATGGATAAGGGGAAAGGCTGAGAGCAGCCTCTCACCCCCCCCCCCCGCCCCCTCGCCCCAAGTATATGGAAAGGATTATGGAATTACCTGCATTCTACAATTTTATATGCTGGGCACTCCCAGATATTTAAAGAATACAGTTGCATCCTAATTAAAATCACATCTAGTGCCTCCGGTCTTTCTTTGGCATTGCCGGAAAGTAGCATTTACAGCAAGTTATTGATCATCAGGTTTATTCCTACCTTTCTGTTTCCCAAGGTCAACAGTAAAAGTACACCAAATGTGCCAAATTTAGTGAAAACAATAAATGGTGATCTCAGTTGATTAGAAAGGGTTGACAGCTATCTGTTTTTTAACTGGAACACCCAGTGGAAAAGGGACCTTGGCAGCTCCTGCCTGCACTGCTGATCGGGCCGTTAAAAGTCCGGTTGGCACAGAGCTGCCAGGCTCCCTACCTGGCTCCATGCAGCTCCCACGGTCAGGGAGACTCCGCACACTGCCTCTGCCCCAAGCACTGGCTCCACAGCAAATGGCAGCTGCAGTGGGCAGCACCTGCAGGCAGAGACAGCACGCAGACTGCCTAGCCCCTTTGCGTAGGAAGTCTCTTGGATCAGACTCAAAATGAATGCAAGAAGGCCTTCTCCCAGGCAGATCTCTAGCCTTGAACTTATTCAGCTTTTTATCACATTTCATCTAAATGTTTCATAGGACTGTGTAAATTTCACATTTTAACCATTTTTTTATGGTTAAAAGTTCAAAATAATAGTTTTGGCTGTCTCATTTCAATAAGGTAAAACAGTTTCTTTTGATTAAGTAAATGTTTCCGTTCAACTTCAACACTCTGATTCCTTTTGTTTCCATTTTTATATTTTATTAAATTATTAATAAATATAGGCTGTCAATCACAAATTAAATCAAGTAATTAATTCAAAACAAATTAACTTGATTAAAAATCAATCATGATTAATCACAGTTTTAATCATACAGTTAAATGAATATTATGCCAATTTAAATTTTATAATAAATATTTTGGATGTTTTTCTACATTTTCAAATACACTGATTTCAATTACAACACAGAATATAAAGTGTACAGTGCTCACTCTATATTATTTTTATTACAAATATTAACACAGTAAATAAAATAAAAGAAATAGTATCTTTCAATTCACCTCATAGAGGTACAACTTACAAATGTGCACTTGTAGGCTCCAAAGTTTTACACTGTTGTATTTTCGAGTGCAGTTATGTAAAAAAAAAAAATTCTACAATCGTAAGTTGCACTCTCTTTTCACAGTGAAAATATTTGTAATAAAAATAATATAAAGTGAATACTATACATTTAGTATTCTGTGTTGTAACTGAAATCAACAGATTTGAAAATGTAGAAAAACATCCAAAATATTTAAATAAATGGTATTCTATTACGAACTATTATGACAGTGTGATTTAAGAGTGATTAATCATTTTTTTTTGTAATTTCATGTTTAATAGTGATTAATTTATGACTGTTCGACAATTTTATCTAAATTAGCCAATTCAGCATTATTGAAACTATGATCATTCCATTTTTTCTGAACTGTTTCACAGGACATTTCAAAAATTATTTTTTTTGTTCTGATTCATTTTTTAAAAAAATTAAGGATTTCCCAAAGAACGCAGTTCCTGACCAGCTCTACTAATCTTTCTTTGTAAAATGCTTTGGTATCTGAAGATGAAAAGCACTACAAATGTCCTGGGGGGGAGAGAGAGAGAGAGAGAATATTATACTTAACAGCTTCAATGAAACATCTTAGAGACAATTCCCTAATAAAAAACAAAGGATGGAAGAGATGAAGATAGAGTATTTTTTTCCACAGTTATTTACACCTTCAAATAGTACAAAAGCCTCTAGCAAGGAATCTGTTACATGATGACAATGTAACACCAAAAAAAAGATGCAAAAATTATACCATTCACATCTCACACTTTTACTAAAATCTTCTTGTATTTCTTTCCGTTTTAGTTCACTTGCAGGAACAAATGGAGAATCTGTCTGCACATATGCATGTGCCCACTCTCTTGCACAAAGAGAGAAAGAACAAACAGCTGGTACATGAAACTCACAGGGCACAACTCTCCTCCAAGTTATAACATTTCAACCGTGTGTAGCTGAACAGAATTTGACCTTCATATTCTAATGATGGGCCTGATGCAAAGGAAGGACTCCCTTCCTTGTCCCTAAGGTGCCACGAGCATTCCTCATTTTATTTACAGATACAGACTAACACGGCTGCTAATCTTAAACCTATGACTTCAGTGAGCTCTGGATGAGGCCCGATGTGCCTAACTTGATTTTAAAAATCATTTTCTTTTTTTCCGGAAAGATTTAAAATTTTATTCTGGTTTATACCACCACTTAAAGTCTTTCCACAAAAACCCATTGAATTATTTACAAATGTAAAAATGTTATACTGCAGCTGGAGCTGATGTACTGCTAGCGCTGTAGCTAGCTAAATTTGAAAGAAGATTAGAGAGAAACTATCAAATCTCTCCACTGCCTCTAAAGTATTCCAAAAAGGTAATGAAATTGAGGCCATTTCAGAGCACATTCTTTTCCAACTGTTTGTCTCTCCCACATACAAACATAACTGGCAAAATAACTTCATTATTGTAATGGGGCTCTCATTGAGATAAATCTCACCCTCCTTGTAAGATTGATTTAAATGATTTTTCTAAATCTCCAAGATATGTCACAATGATAACTAGTACAGGTAGGCAGATGGCAGGTTTAAGGAATATCCAAAACTCACCCAGTTAATAAGGAACAAAAATAATCATACTTTCATTATTCAGCCTTGACATCTATATGTGTGTTAACGGGGGAATGGTCCCGCTATTGTGGGGAACTTTCTTGGCTTCTGCACTACCCTGGGGAAATGGGCTAGCAGAAGGATGAGTCCTCGCTCCCACTTCCTTTACCCAGAGGCCTCCCTCCCTTGAAGGCTCCCCTTCCATTCTCCTGGCTGACAAAGTCCTCATAACCCCAACAAGGCTGGGCCCAGGATTCCTGGGGGGCTCAACCCCCAACCTTGTTATGGTCACCTAAGACAAGGGCTAGGGTGTCCCCACTCTGGGGTACTCTCTCTGCATTGAACACTTCCCTGACCCACCGATCATTACATATGATTTAAACCTAATACAGTTTATTGAATCAATAATTAGTTTAAAAAGGAATAAGGAAAAATGGGAACGGTTAAAGGAAACATCACCCCGCTCTGTGTCAGAGAACATCACAGACAGTGTCTCTGGAATGATAGGGAAGTTCACAGTCTGTTGCTTGCAGGTCCCAGGCCTCCTTTTCAGGCTCTGGCTGTGCTGCAGGGATACTGGTGCTTAGACACTTGCTCTGGCAGTGGCCACACGCTCTCAGGGTCTAGGTGGCAGGACCCTTCTTCCCAGAGTCACCCCTGCCCTGTCAGGGTTACAATCACCTTCCAAGTCTGGCCCCAGGGCCTCTTGGCTGAGGCCCTATGCTGGGCTCACTGCCCAGGGTCCCCCTCGCTCTCCCTAGTTGCTCACCACACTTGGCTCCGGACTGCTCCAGCCCCAGCTCCACCACTGTGTCTCAGCTCCAGCTCCACTCTGCCTCAGCACCGCTGCTGCTGCTCTGCCTCCAGCTTCCTGGGCTGCTTCTCTGGCCCCTCTGGCTCTGGTTGCTGCAGCTCTCCTCCCAGCACAAGTCTGTTCTGCAGGCTGCTTCTGTGACTCTGCTCCAAGCACTGACCTGCTTCATACACTGCTTTTCTAGCCCCTCTGGCTCTGGTTGCTACACCTCCGCTCCCAGGGCAGGTCTGCTCTCTCTGGGCAGTGCTCTGGCCCATCTGGATCTAGCACAGCTCTGCTCCCCAGCTCAGCTTGGGCCCCTGCTGTCTCCTTAGCTGGGCCCCAATTTGTCTGACCCAGGCAATTCCAGATCACACAGAGAATGTGACCCACTCTGGCCTCCTGACACCTTGATTAGCCTGCCTGCCCTGTCAATCAGGCTGACCTGGAGCACTGACCTCTCCCCATTGCCCTGGGGAGTGTCAGTCTCAGGGTCCTGATTTCCCATCAACTCTTCCCCTTTTGCTACTGGGAGCTAGCAACCAAAACACCCCCACTGAATGTTAATAAGGGACAACAGTCCCCTTACATGTGCATATCCTACCTACAATCACTGGAATCAAACATTTCGTGGGAATGTACAGTATTTCAGCCACATAAGGTAACTACCGAGTGTGTCTAAGTACAACTGATTTTATTACTTATTTAATACAAAAATTAAGTTAAAGGTGATTTTTTTTCTGGTTAGTCTAATGAATTAAGCCAAGGAAACATATATGTTAAGTAACAGAAGTCTGTATCGCTAATCATATATTAATGATTGTTACATTTTTGTCCAGATTATTAACTTAATTGCACTGGTACAAAGTCAGCACCAATCACTTATTAACATTGGAGGTCTGTTTTTAGGTTTCCAAAACAGTTATATGTAAACTTAAATTTTATATTTGTATTCTTATAACTTTCCTTTCTTTAGACCTAATAGAAGTTCTTCCCTACAACTCAGTTTGTTTCTTTAAAAAAAAAATAAAAAGAGCAGAAAGATATTAAAAACCACAGATTCTCCCGGACTAAGATGTAATAAAACTAATGGCTGCAGAGATTTTCTTTTAATTTTTGCAGTTCTGCAACAAAACAAACCCACAAACAAAACTACTGAACACTTTATCTTTTGAGAGTGGAAAAGAGAAAGAAAGGATCACACAGGACAGTTGTAAGTCACAGAATTCGATGTACTTCTGGAAGGTGCTCAAATACTAAAGGGATGAGGACCACATAACAAAACTGAAGAGAACAGAACCACTCATTTCCAACTCACCAGATGAGAAGAACTATGTGTCTCTTCTCTCAGCCCCTCCACAGCTAGAAGTGTCTATATTAACCCAATTTGTAATTTCAGTCAGTGCAAAAAAGTGAACTTGAAAATAAATAACCCATACATTTTATTATCTAAGCTTATTGCAAAAGGCAGAATGCCTGCAAGGTAGAGATACAAAGAGAATCTGTCAAGTTTAAAAGTTCATTCTTTTAGTTTAAGGACTTTAAGAGCTGTAGCGATCTTGTCCACACTTGCAGTGGTATGGAGGGTATGTGTAGCTATATACTGCAGTGAAGGCAAGTTGCATCCAGTCTGCGGTGGAAAGCAACAGTCCACAGAAAAAGACTCTGATGGGGGGAGACAGAGGAGAAAGACTGTGGCAGTGGGGAGACAGCAGAATATTACTGCTACCATGGGAAGCACTTCTTGCACAGGGGACATACCTGAGCTGTGTAGAGTATATATAGGGCCCTTCACTTTTGGTTTTTATTTTATTTTTCCTGGGAATTTTATCGGTGTTTATTATAACAACAAAAGCAGGTGGAAAAAGCTATCAATTGTTCTGGTTAAATATCAGGCTTTATTTTGGTAGACGGAAGGAAGAAGGGAAAATATTCAGTAGATTAATGCAATTCAATGTGTCTTGCTGAAGAACTAAAACAGAACTCAGAATCTAATGCCTTTACATGGATTTAAAAAATATCTTTCCAGTTCCCCAATAAACTTTTCATGTGAATAAACAGTTTACTGTTTAGACTTAGAACTATTAGCCTATAAATATTCACATTTAGTAATTGGATCTCACCATTTGCAGCCCACACACTCAACTTCATCCTTTTCTTGTGTTTTTTTTTAAAAAAAACTTTAGAATATTTCATTTTGTTCTGAAACTTATTCTGATACAGATTTTCGTTTTCTTCCCAATTTAGTGTCAGATCTTTAAACCGTTATTTGTTAACAGCTTGAAATGTGTAACGGGAGTATAAGTTTCATCAGTTCATTCAAGTGTGCTATGCACTTCAGAGCTTGCCTTTGTGCCTGTTTATTGTGTGTATCTTCTAGACCACCGTTTCCCAAACTGCGTTCCACAGAACACTGGTGTTCCGCACAACATGAACAGGTGTTCAGTGAAAGAATTGTAATTTTTTTTAAAAAAGGGTCTTTAATTTTTTTTTAATTTTAAAATTGGCATATTTGAAGCCTAGTTTACAACTCTTTTTGAATGACCATAATTTATAAAATAAAATATATTTGAGCATAAATAATACATTTTTTTTATGTGAAAACCAAACAACTACAAAATAATATTGTAAGTGTTCTGTAAATATATACCAGGCTAAAAAGTGTTCCGTGGCCAAAAAAGTTTGGGAAACACTTTTCTAGACCAATAGCCTTATTTCAATCGGCAGCTTTGCATATACACACAGACTAATCTCTCATAATAATACAAACATTTCATGAAATGTATTGTATTTTTCTGATTTTTAACTAGTTATTTTTTATATATTTGAACAATTCAAAAGTAGGGTGAATAATCAGGAAAAAAAGCCAATCACAGTTGCCAACTTTCACATGGTAAACAAGTACCCCGACTTTCACAATAAGCTAAAAATCAAGCTAACCCCATTTCACAATGAGACCAAAACAAGCCAGTCCCCAAGAACCCCAACACTATATGCAATTAGATCCACACCAAGCCTGCAGTCTGGGACTGTGGTGGCCCCATTGTACACCCCTGACACTCTCCACTGTTTACCCTCCCGTGCCCCCATCAAAAAAAAAAAAAAAATGCAACAAGCTACAAGCCAAACAAGCAACTAGCCAACAAGCAACTCAAGTCAATTAAGCCAAAAAACAAGCCCTATTTCTGCATGTTTCTTTTTCGTGGGTTTGGCATATCTGCTAATAATACTTTTTGTAAACCCAGGACTTTTTCGGAAAAAACAGGTTTAAGCTGAAAACAAATAGGCTTAGGTATATAACCTAAGATAGTGGTGTAGCTGTACTCTGTTTGCCTCACCATCTATACAGTACTGCTATTTATACCTATGCTAACTGAGCATGTGGTGTCTATAGTCTACATGACACACTAAGTGTAGATGTACCCTAACATTTGTTTGCGAAGCAGCTTGGTCTAACGGAAGACCGCGCCTCGAAACAGAAGGCAGGAACTCCTATTTCTCAATCTTGTCTTTGCCAATTTCTATGTGGCTTTGGACAAATCCCATAACTTCCGTGCCTTCGTTTCTCCTTCTGTAAAATTGGGGACAATCAATCCTATGATCTGTCTTATACAGTATCCACCATCCAACGTCAACATTTGCTAACAGCTATTACACAACAATGCCACTATATTTCCCTACATTTCAAATAAGAATTAACTACTACAAGTCATACAATTCCTTTTGTTTATTGTAATTTTTAGGTTTAAAATGTCCCTCTTTTTTTTGTTCATTTGACTCTCATTTCAAGAAATATCACTCATTTTTTTAACCAAAACTGTCAGTGTTCCACACAAACGTAGCCTCGGCTCACTTCTATGGTTGACAATTATTTACAGTAGAAATAAAGAACTGTGACAATACAGTTATAGATAATTTTTCACCCACAATAAATTAATCTTACACTATTTTAAGTTTCCTGAAGGAATATTTGTGTGTACCTTGAGTCTGTCACACACTGTGTTGCGTACTTAAGCTTTGTCCTGTTGACCACTGCAGGTGTGTTGTAAGCAGAAAACAGTGCATATTTGTTTAGCAATATGTGCCAAGTAGTAATGGTATTGGTCACCAGAGGAAATCCTCACTCAGATTCTTTAAATTTCATTTGGAGTCCACCAACTACCACTGACATCAATGAATGCTGAATCAGACTATAACCCCTATCTGAAATATGTTGTTTTTCGAGTAGTATAAATTAAATATAAAAAGTCACTCATTATGGAATAAGCATGTCTGCACAGTGAGATATAATAGTATAACTATGCTACGAAGTGTCCCTGTGTAGTCAAGCAGTTCATTTTTATGTGTTTTTTTCCTTGTCTTGTGGGTTTCTAACTATTGTCAGTTTTCCTTCTGTTTTTACTTTGACCACATAACACACACTATTACTTGTAAGTAAGTAAAGTTATCACATACAAATTGTTGTTCTGTGCCCTCCTATCATTTTATCTGAAGGCCAGCCTCCTCTAACACTACATTCTCTTGCTTTCTCCTTCATGAATGCAAGTACTATGGGCACTTATCATATAGAAGAGAAGAAAGTCTTCCTAAAAGCAAAGCACTTACCTTAAAATAGAAACCCCCCTCCTCTTATAGAAACATTAGATTTCCTAAGAGAAAAATGTGGCATCAAGCAGCTTGATATGATTTCTTTTCTCTTTATTTTTGTTCTTTATTACAGAATGGACTCCTCTATTTGGTTAGCTCAGATCAGCTTTGATTGCTTTTAATCAGTACATTGTGTACATGACACACTGGAATTGACTCCAGCTGTGCCACCCTTTTTCATTGGGATGACATTTTGTAATTTGTGCCAATACCATTTTCAGAATGAAGTCATCATTTAAAAGGAAGGTCACCTTCACTGTACAATCCCAATAATAATGGTACAGTCATTTTTACAAAATATCACCAATTCATTAGTATTTACGGTTATTTAAATATTGGTTTAGTATGTATCTAATGGCCAAGTGTTTCCTAACTGCGGGGAAAAAAAAAGGAAAGACGACAAAAATTCCAATAAAACCTCAAGCAAAGTTTTTCCTTTGAGTTTCCTCTGCATCCTCCCTCTATGAGGAGGAGTTTATAGCCTTGTGCATGAAAGATACCCGAAAAACAGGAGGCAAACATGCAGATTCAGGCGCTTCTGTGACAGTTTTAGTAGTCCCATGCCTCTTTGCACCTCCTAAAGACTGCAGAGTGATGAGTTCAATTTAGGTTAATTATTTGGATTTTTCGAGTTCTAAATGTGAGGAGCATCCATTTCAGTTAACATATGAAATATATTTTAAAAATAATTCCATATTTTCCATTAAAATTAAATATGACTTATGAACAAGTCATCAAATGAAAAATTCATAACAATTTGAATTTATTACACACAAACCGCAGCTAGAGCCAGTTCCTCAGTTAGATGACACAGCTTTATACTTCTGGATTTATACCCAAAAGGATGGCCCAGATTTATACCCGTGGATCTAAATGCAATATTTTATTTAGCTATGGCATTCAGAGTACCTTTCCCAGACTTGAAGAAGAGCTCTGTGTAGCTTTAAAGGTCTCTCCCTCTGACCAACTGAAGTTGGTCCAATAAAAGACATTTACTCAACCACCCTGTCTCACAGAAAAGTGTGTCATTCCTTCAGTGGCACAATATCACTTTCACAAAAGTCACAGAAAAGAGTCACAATCTCACCTCACTTGTTTAACATTCATGAAAGTCAGAGGCACAGTACAAAAGGGATGGAAGGATACGAATCAAACCTTCAATGAAAAATGGTTTTGTTAACAGTGGCTATCCAGCAGATCTTCTCTTTATAGTTTTAAGTGCATTTTAAAGTCAAGCCTGATTAGGAATATCATTAACTTTGGGATTGGGTATGTATTTGAGATTACTGGAGAGACATCAAATATTTGTTATCTTTAGCTGTGGTATGAGCCGATAGCCTTGGAACATCAGTTCTTGACATTCCTTATGTATACATACTGTGATAAAAAAGGCATTTTTTGTTTCTTGAGTCATCAGATTTTTCAGAATGTCATATTTTGCATTATAGTATCTCCACTGAGGTCTTTGAATGTTAAAATATTAAAACCTCACAACTACCCTACTATACAGAGTCCATCAATATTAGAATTTTCTTATTTCTCTCTACACAGAGGAAAGTGAGGCACAGACAGGAATATTTGTCTTACACTACACAAAAAGTCTGTGGCATATGAGCAAAAAAAGGGGGGGCTCTAGAATGTAGGGCTGGAACAGACTTTGAGAAGTCATCAAATCCAGCTCCCTGTGCTGAGGCAGTACCAAGTATAGGAGCTTTTAAGCTGCAGCCAACATTAGGCCTGCACTGCCCTGCCATCTAGAGAGAGAAGATGAAAACAAACATTTGAATGGGGGGGAAAAAACCTCATCTATTCTACTGCCCTCAAAATCTCAAAGCAAATCTATTCCCACTTTCAAATAAATGTGCTTATTTCCCTCTTCTACTCTTCCTCTCCTTCTCCAATTATTCTGCACTTCTGGGAACCTCTGCATATCCAGAGACCAGCCTTCTTGAAACCAAGTTGCCAAATTGAAAAAAAAAATGTCTATGGGGGAGGAGATTGTTGGGTTTTTCTTTCTGGAGAGGTGGTTTCTTGGTTGTTTGCTAGCTTGTTTTTAAAATGTTGATTGAGTTGGAAAAGAGAAAATACTGAAATTCTCACAAAAAGTATATATTTTAAAGATTTTTCAACTCAATTTTCAGATCCAGGAGGTAATTCATAGTTTGGACACTTCTTAAATATCCAAGCTATACAAACTGAACTGAATCGCCAAACCTTTTAAAGTGTGCCTCCATTCTGAAAAGTATCTATGTCAAATTGTCACCTTGTTACTTAATTGATTGGTTCCTTGTATATATTCAGAGAAGGTTCCTTGTGTTTATTCCAGTGAAGACAAAAGTATGTTTTTTACTGCTTTTCTCCTTAGCAGTGCAAAACCACTGCAGCTGAGTGAACTAATTTTCTTCCTTCTCACACACCAACAGATTTGCTAACTAAATTCCAAATGAAGATAATGGGGTGAACAGATTAACTGGGGGTCTCATCTGACCTGCAAGACCACCTTTCATGATGATGATGCTCAAGAAGAAAAAGAAATCCATCTTGATGCTGGATCATGCTAGCATGGCTTGCATTTATGGGAAAAATATTTATTTTTTAAACTAACATTTGATTTGGAAATTGAGAAACAATACAAATGGAATCTCCACAATGCCATTTTTAGAGTCACTTAGGGTATTAAAACTGCACTTTGAGAATCACTTATCATAAAGTAGCTATTAAATCTGCCATTAGAATGTAGTATGGGCAAAAAAAAAATAGTGATATAATGGTGTTACCAAGTGATTCAAGACTCTTGGAAAAATAGGTACTAAGAGGACAGCAGCCTGCCGGAAGCATCTCTCAACAGTACAGTAGGTTCTTTAAACTAAGCTAGAGAACCTGCAGGGTGCTAATAAATTGGGTACAATAGTACATTTTGCTTTTAATTAGATGCTTGTTCAGAAACCACATTAAATAATCCTATCCAAAGAAGATGATAATGCACGTGTGTTTTCTCCAGTGATGTCTAAAAGATGAGAACATTTAAATTACACTGAGCACAGCTACTATCCGCCCCATCAGACACAGCACAAATTTTAATTAGCTGCATGATCAATATGTAGAGATGGTATATGTCTGTTCACACTAATTTTTTTTCAGATAAAGTGAGGTGTTTGAAAAATAAAATGACTGACTGACTGACTCCTCACCCTAAAACTTTTCCTGGTACAATCCTTTCCAGTCAATTTTCTCTTTTGGATGGATGTAATTTTTTTAATGATTTATATTCAAATGTTAAACTTCCATAACAAAGTTAGCATGTAAAGAGGCACCAAAATACAAAGACCCAAGAGGCATATTAGAAAATGGGATATGTCAGATTCACCACTTCTCAAAGGTGTTTTTAGGGTCCATAAACTCTTCTTTTCTCACCTCAAGCGACACAGCATTTGTTGAGGAGCTTCCTACAGTACTATCAAGTCTAAAAGAATATACCTGAAGAGAAATGAGTTCAAAATTACAGGACTAAATCTTCAGCTATCATAGTCCCATTGAGTCACTGAAGTCAATGGAGCTACCACAATTTACATCAGCTGATAATCTTATACTATATTCTTCTACACTAAGAAAAATGCCATTTAACAAACATGAACAAGACATCAAGGAGATTTTGTTTTAGTCTGAATGAACAAAGGGTAACAGTTTAAGAGCTCTAACTTTCCATGTAGGAGTTGCGTTGATGCTAGGTTGCGCATTGTTTGGTTATAAGAGCTAAATTTCCAAGTTAGGGGGCTCATGCATTATAGCACCTGAAATCATAGTTCACCAATGGCAATACTGATGAATGATCTAAAGTGGCCAATAGATTTTTGGTTAGCTTTAGGATTATATGACATGTATTTGTGGTCTCAGTGTTCTAGCAGTCACATTAAAAATTCACCACTCAGTTCCTATTGGGAGGTCCAGAGCTTAATAGTTACACATGTGCTTAAGTACCTTTATTCTGATCTTACACTAGTATTAATCAGGAGTACCCCTTTTGAAAGGAGACACCTTGAATAGTAAAAGTATTTTAAATCAGATAATGCAAGAACTTCTGAGAACACTGAACAAAGCACTGGAGGATAAGCTATAAGGAATACTTGCCATTATCAGGAAGTTAGAAATTAAAGGCTATAAATGATCTAGTCTAGAATTCTAGTATTTACTTTACCAGGGATATAATCTGGCTTTATTCTCTTCTTACTTACACCAGTCAAGGGCAATTCCACTGGAGTTCAGAGTTATTCTGGATTGACACCCATCTAACAGTTCAAAATCTGGTCAAAGAGATTCACATATTTCTATGTGAAAAAATTAGTGTAAGGAGAACCAAGCCCTTAGTATTTCTCTCTCATGGCACATTTGTCTAGGCCAAATTTCGATCCTGTCACATTCTCATAAAACTTCTAAATTAAGAACTCTATCTCATTGCCAGTTGTTGCCATCCAACATAAAGGATGGTGAAACAGGTTCAAATACACTAGGAAATGAATTAAAACTTTTTTTAAAAAAACTGGAATACATTTCAGTTAACTTACGGGAAAAGAATCACAACTTGAGTTCAGTCCATTTACTGATAGAAAGACTGTAATTGAGATATTTCCTACCCAGTTTGAAGCAGGCAGTACTGGAAATCTTTCTCGTGCAATACTTTATGCCCTTTTGCACAGACCCAAAAGGTTAGGAGGATTTGGATACGCATCAGAGAAACGTCAGAGCAGTCTAAATGACGGCCTCATTTCAGCATGATTTGCTCCATTTTTATTTCTTCTCACTATCTCCGTTATATGAGGCACAATTCCATGAGTGGGAAGATCCCAAAGTGCACACACAACTAACAGCAGAATTCCATTTTCACATTATTGCAGTGAGATATACGGCATGTCTCATTTAAATTATGCACAAATCAAAGACGTGTGTCACATAAGTGAAGGGAGCACAGGGCCCTTCAAAGAAAAACAAATTATTCTCCCTAAGACTATGGCCATCTGTCTGTCAATTTAGATTAATCACATTGAGTTATCATCTCAGCCACATACATCTCAGAAGCACAGAGCCTGATCCAAAAACCACTGAAATCAATTGAAGTCTTCCCGTTGATTTCAATAGGCTTTGGATCAGACCCTGATGTGAAGACCTAGAAAAGATTCATACATACCAGCATGGGCCTGATTCTCCAGTGACTTGAACCATTTATATTTTTAATTAGATTTCTCAACTTACTCCAGGGACAGAGCTTTCCACCTACTTTCCACCTGCAGTTACTGGGCTTAGTTCTCTGTTCCTCTGCAGCTTGTGTAGACATTTGTACCAGTGCAAGTAGGTAGGAAATGGTACCAAATTGGAATGGTAGCATTTCCCACCAACTTTGCACTGGTACAATTCACTATGCCAGATACTGAGTCCTGGGATACACTGGGGAAAAGGGGTTTCAAACTAAGATACGCAACTTCAGCTATGCTATTTGCGTAGCTGAAGTCAAAGTATCTTATTTTGACTTATTAGGCCAACCTCACGGCAGCAAGTTGACCGTGGCAGCTCCCGTTGACTCTGCTTACTCCTCTTGTGGAGCTGGAGGTCCGTAGTCAACGGGGAGCACGTTTGAGGGTCAATTTATTGCATCTAGATGAGACACGATAAATCGATCCCTGATACATCAAACACTACCTGCCGATCCGGAGGGTAGTATAGACATACCCTGAGTAACAAAGAAGCTAGACCACTTTGTGTAAACATGAATGGCTACATGAAGTACAAATCAGTGATGAACTGCACCCCATCTCTGCTTCTGATGTCTGATTTATTTCTGCCATCTCAGAAGTTGAAAGATCAGGTTTGGCAACCTGTCTCTGTTAAGCCAGGCAATTAACAATACCAGCTGAAAATCCTGCCAATTGTATTTTTTAAGATACAACTTTTTTGGTGTGACTCAGTGTTCATGGAAGATAACAGACAGCCCTGGAGACTGAAGTTTTCAGTCCCTAGGAGAGGTCAAGCAAAGCAAGCTCCTGCTACTGTTTCCTCCCCCCCCCCACCCCAATATGTGTCTCCCCTCACCTAAAAGGACCACTTCTCATGGTAGGAGAATAGATTAATCTCCATTATCATTTCTATCCTTTGCCTCTCTGCTGAGCAACTTTTCATTATAGTTTTATGAAGCCAATCTTCTCTTTTCAAGAAAACTATAAAGGTATGAAAATACACGATCCATAATAATATTTTCTGACCTTTTCTCTGTGCCTAAAACTTAAACTCAACTGATACTCAAACTCTGCCCTATTTTTAAATCATACCAAATATTATATCTGAAATATTAAGATACAGGGAATTAAGATGGTCCCTACAGAGTCCAAAACAATACTATTATTTAAAAGATAAACACTGAAAGGAATTTTTAAGAGCCTCTTTTTACATGATAATTAACTCCTAGAAGTCTTCATTGCAGTCTTCTTATATGTAAGTGGATGCTAATAAGCCATGCAGAAGGACTCTGCTCATTAAAATACAAATGAGATATTCCTTACGTTTATACATGTGTAAGTACAATTAATATTATGAGTGCAACTGGAAACAAAATTGCTTTAGCTAACAAAACATTGCAATGCAATCAAATGTGATACCAAATGTAATTGTAAGAGATCCATTTGAGGAATCAAGCAATTATTTCAATACAGAACACATCCCCTCCACACACGCTATTCCTTCTTTTTCAAAAAGCCCCTGAAATCCAAAAGAATAACTGGACTATCAAAAGTGACAAAAAATATCTGCCTTTCAGTCTTCAAAATTTCAAGAAATTCAGAGTACCAACTGATGAGGTTTGGTCGATTGATGGCTGCATTAATCCAAACTAATTTATAAGTACACTTTTTGTTTCTCCAGCTCTATATTTAACTAGGGAATTGTATGCTGCCAGGAGTAAAGGAAATGGAGAAGGCCAGTGAATTAAGTGGGCTCTCTCTTTTTCTCGTTATGTTCCTCCTGTTCAATATTTTGGATTCTTCTTTACAGTGTTCACATACATCTCTAGAGACCTAACACTTTCATAAGAGGCTAATTTTTTTTTAAGGCCTTAAAGGTAACTGCAAATCAGATATATTTTAATTGTCATTGTGTTTAACCAGAAAAACTATATTTTACAAACCAATATTTAATTAAAGCTGCCCTCCTTTACTCCAGAAAATATCCATGATTTCTAATATTCCTTTGAAATGTTAAGGCAACTTTTCAGTAATTAGTCTCACTGCCCCAGAGTTAAATTATTGATGCAAGGCATTAAGAAGTTATTAGACTCTTTACAATAGTTAAAACTCTAAAGCATTCATGGATTTTTAAAATAAATTCTATAAAAAAAATCATTGGGTTTCTATTCTGTTTAAGATTTCTTAACATTCCTGTGTAATTAAAGGTTTAGTGGCAATATGCCTGCATCTTAATAAAATTCTACTTTCATAGAGAAAAATTCACTCCACATAAGCCCAGAGTGTTTGAGCTCTATGGCTCTGATCCACTACCCATTGAAGCCAATAGAAATATACATTGACTTCAGTGGGCTTTGGAACAGGCTCTGTGAAGGTTGAATCCCAGATGGGGAGATCTACCCTCAGACACAAGATGCTGGGCTTATCATACAGCTCCTGCATCTGCTGGTAACAGAATAGTGGGGAATGAGCTGGAACAGTGACCACAGCCCCTCAGTGCTGGTAACACAGAGAATTGCAGGGCAACTGGATCCATGTAAAGGCCCGGCCCACATTCTTAACTTTAATCACACAAGAAGTCCACTGAATTCAACATGCCAGCCCTCTGCCACAGATGTGAAGTTCGCCCATAATACATAGCCACAATTAATTAAACATGATGCACTGAATATAAATTAATCATTTTCTAAATTTTAACTTTTTTATTAGGCTGTGCTCACCTCACCAAATCACTAGAAAGTGTTGCAGATTTCAGTTTGTGTTTATGGTGCTATATAAAATACATTTATTAAATAATAAATAGCTACCCAATGTATTTATTTAAGAAAGATTCCTAAGTGATGAGAATGTCATGAGAATACATTGAGTAGCGCTGACATAGATTCATTACAGCTCCCAGGAACCTGAAATGTTTTGCAGTCTGTATGTATTGTCTTATCCTTGCACACCAAAAACCCCATATCAATTCAGTGGAAGTGGGTCTTGCCCAAATGCTCAAAGTCTAACTGATTGCCATATTTGAGGTCGGGAAGATGCTGGGGTTGGGGAGTGCGTTTCGCCATCCTCTGGATCATGGGCCATAGGTCACTTGCAGGTTTAAACTAATGTAGATGGTGGATTCTCTGTAACTTGAAGTCTTTAAATCATGATTTAAGGACTTCAGTAATTCAGCCAGAGGCTGGGGGTCCATTACAGGAGTGAATGGGTGAGGTTCTGCAGCCAGCAATGTGCAGGAGACAGACTAGATGACCACGATGATCCCTTTGGCCTTGCAGTCTATGAATCTATGAGCTAGGTGAACACAGAATGCAGGTTTGGGCCTTCAGGGTCTGATTCAAAGACGAGTGAAATCAGTGGAAAGACCCTCCATGAATTCAGTGGGCAATGGTCTGGGTCTTAACGATGTGACAGAATTGGGTTGTGACAGAACTGGATTCCCTCTAAAATTCCAAACTTAACCCTGTGCTTCAAGCTGATCTTTACTCATTCCACCTTGCTAACTCAGGATTAAAAACATAACTTTTTAGGTTTTTGTTTACACAGTTCACTGAAAAAATGTTAGTTCTTTACCAACTCTAGCACATCTCCCTCTGCTCACTCTGTAGTCTCCATCTTCTTAAACAGTGGGACAAATCCAGTGTACACCAGCATGCAATCCCAGCAAAGTCAGTCTCTATCAAAAGTTTCCCTTTCTGAAGTAGGTTAGCTCTTATACTTGGCACAGTCCTAAATAGTCACTTTTGGGTAGTTTGTTTGGACATCAAACACCTGCATCATAACTTTCCAGATGCCAGCAAGGTTTGTTATTGATACATCCCCTGACTTTGAGGGTGGGGGAATGGGAAGAGAGGACTCTTTCTCAAAGCAGTTCAAGTAAAAATAAATATTGATCTGATGCTCCATCGAACGGTCCCAAACTCGGAGCTTTTGAGCACTGAAAAAAATGAAGTTCATTTACTTTTTGCCTGAAGTTCTTGTGAAGTAACAGCTCTCAGTTTCAGCTGGAAAATAATTTAGAACTTAGAAATATTACAAGAAAGTCTTCTCTCATGGAACTAAAGATCATTAAAAAATGAGGATTTTTTCACAAAGAAGAGTCTGTTTTCATCCAAATTTGAATTTCATCTAAATTCTTCCTAACCATTCCCACCCTCAAAATCATTAGAGAATTTTTACTAGCTCTACATGAAACTATCAGCAGAATTAACCAGAGAGAGATTTGGGCAACTGCAGAGAAACTTTAGGTTTTTAGAGTCTTATCTGAAGTGAAACTTTGGAGGATTTACCCCACACCAATTACTTTAGCATCCAAGGAGACTATGTCTCTGTCCCAGTACAACTCTAGCTCACAGACAAAATCTTTGAACCTTAGTATATTTTAAACACTTACTCATTCCAACTGTAGTAGATTTTACACACTTTTGTTGTGTAATTGTGCACAAATATTTACATTCAGAACAAGTTGTTACACCAGATGCTCTGACACTTTCTACTGGCATACTTCTTATACCTCTACACAGACCTCAGAACTCATGTAAAAGTGAGCCTCCCATGTTGTATTGGTGGAGGGGGGTTGTTTTGCTTTTTTTTCCCCCTCCAAAACCCTGCAGGCTATCACTGTGCTACAATATGGCTGTCAAGATCATTGCTGATCGTGAGCTAATTAAAATCAGCAACAGACTGTGTCCAAAAAAGCTTGTTTCTCTTGTGATTCATATGCATAGTGCTGAAGGGGCTTTAACAATCAAAAAGAAATAACTCCATCCAGCAATACACTATGAAACCACAAATACAATAAGAAGCACAGTCCATTGAAAGCCTTCTACAATACAGCTTCTGTTTCCAAAACAGTCATTAGGAGAATGAATCTTGCAGTGAAAAATAAGTTTATCAAAAAGATCTGTGTGCAAGCTAATTTGATCAGGCATTTTCTAAAAAGTAGGCCAGAAGAAAAGAAAGATTACTTCTGGCTAAAATGGAACAAATTAAATTATAAGACGCTTAATACATTTATTCTCAATTTAATTGCATAACCTAATGTCAAGGTTATTATATTCTGCACAGTGTTCTCATCCTACCTCAAAACAGTGAAGCACAAGCTTGGTTTGCAGCTAATTTATTACAAACCCAACAGCAGATTCTTTCGGCCTATAAGAGATGCACAGATTGTGGTTGCCTTAACTCTATAACTCCAGCCACTGCCTGAGCTGCGTGCATTAATATAAAATTACATTTCAAAAATTACTTTGAGATTTTGCCTTGGCGATGAATTCTGATGAGACTAAAAGCTTCTCTGAAGGGAGTATGACAACCTGCATCTTTCCCACTGAAGGTGAAGGGCGAAAGAAAAAAAAGCAGTGCCCAGAGACAGTGCTAGGCAGGTAGCACAAGTGCAGAGTATAGCAGTAAAAGAGTGCATGATCAAACATAGTATCTAAAACTATCCAAACCCTAGTGCACTGAAACCACCAAAACTGCAGACTGTTGCCCATTAGTGATCCAGGCTCTTCTGAGCTCGTTACAGGATCTGAATTTGGCCAGGACCTAAGTCATTTCTTTTAACTCTCTGTCTCTCAGGGTATGGAAACACTGACCTGCTGGATAGGCAGGCAGAGACTGATCCAGCAGAGGGTCGATTTATCGCATCTAGTCTACACACAATAAATCGACCCCCAAGTACTCTCCCATCGACTCCTGTACTCCACTGTCGCGAGAGGCACAGTCAACGGGGGAGCAGTAGCAGTCAACTCACCACAGTGAAGACCCCGTGGTAAGTGGATTTAAGTATGTTGACTTCATCTACGTTATTTACATAGCTGAAGTTGTGTAACTTAGATCAATACTCCCCACTCCCAAGGGTAGACCAGGCCAAAATGTGTATAAGTAGGGCCCTATCAAATTCATGGCCACGAAAAACACATCACAGACCATGAAATCTGATTTCCCCCTGTGAAATGTGGTCTTTTGTGTGCCTTTACACTATATGACACAGATTTCATGAGGGAGACCAGCGTTTCTCAAACTGGGGTTCTTGACCCAAAAGCGGGTTGCAGGGGGGATTGCAAGCTTACTTCTGAGCTGCCTTCAGAGCTGGGTGGCCGGAGAGTGACAGCTGTTGGCCAGGTGCCCAGCTCTGAAGGCAGCACACCAGCAGCAGCAGTAAGGGTGGCAATATCATACCATTCTACCCTTACTTCAGAGGTGGGCAGCAAGAGAGTAGCAGCTGCTGATTGAGGGCCCAGTTCTGAAGGCAGCAACACAAAAGTAAGGGTGGCAATATCATACCATGCCCAAGTGCTGTGAGTTTGTGTTTGGGACAAAGGATGCTCAAGTCACATGGCAGAGGATATGAAAAGGCAACTGCATCATCTCCATTTGGTCTTCAGTCCTGCCTCTCATCTCTGTAGTAACTTCTTTACAAACAGAAGCTTAGAACAAAGGACTTGATAGACCCATCCAAGCTTTGTATGTGTTCCAAAGGGACTTTACAAGCTAGCAAACTCAGAGTGCTGCTAAGAACCTGATATACAGAACTTCAGAGTCCATATATGTATCTGATTGTTTTGACTATTTAACAACTCTCTTCTTGTTCTTTTCTTTTTATAATAAGCCTTTAAATACCAAAGGATTGGCTGGCAGCATGGTATTCTGGGTAAGATCCAAACTAATGTTTGTCTCGTAATGTGGCTTTGGGAATCAGAATAACATTTAGAGTATTGAATAGAGTTTTAAGTAACTTCTCATTTGCCAATTGGGAGCCAGAGACTGGAATGCAATAAAGGGGAGCTGTGTGATTTCTTTTTTCTAGCTTCTTGATAACCGGTGTAGGGATCAGGAGCACAGTTTTGTGGCTGGTCAGTGAGTCTAATTGCAATGTTAACCATCAGTTTTGGGAGAATCTGCTTTCCTTTTTGCAGCCTGGCCTGACCTTGGCATTTTCAATGTGGGCTACCCTAGGCACTTTGAGTCACACCACTGTGTTACAGAAACTGATTTATCTCAAATGTATTCCTCGTTCACTGCAAAGCAAATTAGCACATGTAAAGCACTAAGTCTTTCAATCAGGCCACATGAATGTTTTCAGGGGAACAGATCCCTGCTGACACAGTTGTATTGACAAGTTAAATTTGCAAGAACAGAGTGACAATTGTAAAGTGGGAATTGTTTGAAAAAGTAGATGAGGGGAAAAGCGAAACTTACCCCAAACTCATCCCTCCACTGATGTGATTTTTGAAATGTCTCTGCTTTTGTTGCAAGGTTCTGTGGAAAAAGAAAACGACATTCATTTTGGTCTTTTCAATACTTGTCTTAATATAACGATGCTTGTAAACAGTCATTATAGGAATGCCTATTTTTCTAACCCTCATGACAGCTAGCTGCACAACGGTATTAATATGACACTGAAGTGTAACAGGTGTTAGGCCAGTTTCAATGTATAGTTTTTTACATTTCTTATTTATTTATTTTTTTGTGGGACATTACACTTGATCAACAAATATGAGAGATCACTGTGAAGACTTTTAAAGATGCCCATCTACAAGTGGGACATACTCAGTATATTGGACCCTCTGCTGCACATCCAGTTGAGCCCACAGAGTGAAAATCAGGACACCTGTATAAAGCTCAAGAAATAATGCTTTACTCAGGTTGTTCACTCTGCAGTGGTGTGTGAGAAACAGATAATATGCAGTTTCTCCAGCTTGCAGGAATGACACTGGCAGGGCTGGCTCTAACTTTTTTGCCACCCCGAGCAAAAATAATAATAATAATAATAATAATAATAATAATAATAATAATAACAATAATAAAAAATAAAGCGGCCCAGGTGCTGCCCCAAGATTGGCCAGAATGTCACCCCTAGCATGTGCTTCCATGGCTGGTGTCTTCAGACTTTGTAATGAGTCAGACTTCTGGGAAACACCAAAGGAAGTGCACAAGGATATCAACACATTTCCATACGTGTATTGCACAGAAAACACCCTTCTAACTGGCCTTTGTTATAAGGAAAAGGTAAGTCAAAGACCAATGCTTCATTTTAATATCCAACTCAGGCAAAACAGCGTAAAGGAGGTACGTTATTAGATATGTTGCTAGAGGGAATAAATGGGACTAGATGGTTCATGAGATTTAACACAGGATTCTAAAACTCTCTGATCCTTGTACTCTATCTATATCTAGTTAAGATCAATAGTGAATAAAATTAATTACCCTCTGATGACATCTTGGTCACTATGGGAGAGACCCAAAGTCAGTTAAAGTCAATGGAAAGATCCCCATTGACTACAATGGGCATTGGCTCAAATCTTACGTGAAATGAATTGGTCGTGTCAGTTTCATTTCCAGCTGACCAATAACAACAATAATTTTATATTGTGGAAATTGTTGCTTTTGTTTGCAGTCTCAGCAAAGAGGCAAACACCTGAATGATCACCCCCCTGCTGGTGGTGCCTTTAGAAAAGAGTTTGACCACAGTGGTTGGTGGGAGACTAATAAGATACCTCCATTGGTGCTGTTAGTGTTGGACCAGCACTGTGGAGAGAGGAAGTCAAACTCCAGGACTGGCAGGCTGGCACATTTCAAAAGCACTGAATTCATTTTAACTCATTATTATTATTATTATTAACTTGCAATCATCCTATAAGCAATGTCAGAGCCTAGCCTGTCTCACTGCCAAAGAAGAGCTGTGCCCACTCTACTGTGTTAGGCAATTCAAACTATTCATAGCTAATAGGAAATTACTGATGTCTTATCAGCATTTCCACCCACAATTACCTTCCAACTGGCCAACTTCCATATTTGCAAAACAAAAACAATTCCATTATAATACGATGCATTATGCTGGGACAAAGCATGGCTTGCCCCCATACAACTCGTTAGATTAATTCATTACCTCCAATACCTCAATGTGATAATGCACTGGCATAATGCAATGGGATGGGGACTTATAAATTCCCCTTTCTTTACTTGATACAGCCAGTTCTGCATCAAATTGTAGAGGATGTGCTCTAATGAGCTATAACTGGTTAAGCCGTGTTTCGTAATAATATAGCAAAGCAGGACATAGTGTGACATCACCGCACAAAACTATACAACACAGGTATTTATTTGTATTGGGTTCTTACACATGCCTCAATATACCCTTGAAGTACAGCTGTGAACTACTTCTGGTTTAGAGAGAGACAAGAGGAACCCAAATGAGCCAAACTAAAATGGGTTACAATGGAGGAATATCTGTTCGAATTGCCTCGGCTAAGGATTTCAGAGAAGGTAAGGAACAACCAAACATGAACCTCTCTTTGAAATTTGTAGAGACTCTTATTTAACAAGTTGCTCTTTTTTTGTGCTCAACTGTACTTCAGAGTGGAAGTGTCCAAAGCCAATAAGAAAGTCAATTCTCATATACAGTATTTCTATTGAGTGGAAGAATTAATAATGCAAAATCATAAAAGCTCCTGTTCTCTTGAACTTCCTAGCCCAGCTTTGCAGTTTCAAGTAGTTTGGATAAGCCTCCATATCTGTGTGCGTATTCCAAATAAAAACAATCAATCCTAAATAATAAAGCTACCTGCCATTTCTGTAGCATTTTATAAATATAAATCTCAAAACACCTTAAAATGTCTATCCTCCTTTACATTTACATTTTGAATTTGGAGAAACTGAGGCACAGAGCGGTAAAGCCCCAAATTTACAAAAGTGGCATTTAATCCCAGCTGCCAAATATTAGACAGCTGTGACCCAATTTTCTAAGATGTTCCCACATCTCCAACTACAGATGTTCAGTATCTCTGGGAATCAGGGCCTAATTGTGCAAAGCTGGGCATGCAAACTCATGGCCCCTTTAAAAAACTTGGGCCGAAGTTCCTTGCCAAAAGCCACATGAAGTCATTGTCAAAAAAAGTGAACAGAGCCAATGTCTCTCCATTGCAAATCCACTGCCCCATTAACTGGACTACACTACTTTTCCTCCATCAACTGTTCTAGTCCCCCTGTTCTCTGGTATCCACGCCCTGTTCTGGCAGGACAGCTTGCATGCTCTACCAATCTCCAGAGTGTGTCAGTGGGGGCTTTTTTCCTCCTGGCAGGTACAGCCATGACAGACTGGTCTGTGGGGGAGGGGGCAGACAAAACAGACACCCTGCCCCATAAAAAACAAAATATGTTACAGAAACAACAGTGGAGAAATCAACCATTATGGTATGTGATGGCCTTCAAAAGTCAATGACCCATATGACTGCCAGTGGTAAAAGCCAAAAGGAAGCTACTGGCATGAAGACTGAAGTGCTCAATCCCAAGACAAAAACCAAACGTTGTTTGGAATGTACAGACAATGTACAAAACAGGGAAGCTTGCTCAGGTCACAGCAGAGATCAGATGCTATGGCTTATACATCCTGAGTGTCAGCAAGAGCAGATGGGCAGAATCAGGAAGATTAACAGAAGCATCGGGAGAAACTCTGCTGTTTTCTGGTCGGGATGATGGACAACACCATGAGTGTGTTGCCATCCTTTTGAAAAAGGGAATGGAGCAGTCTCTTCTTGAATGGAAGTCCATAAGCAGCAGCCTTATGAAAGTCAGACTGAAAGAGAAACACAAGAATATCACCTTGATTCAATGCTATGCTCCGACAAACAACAGTGATGAAGAAGCAAAAGACAAATTCTACCTTACATGGCAGGCGGAGTTAGAGAGAGTAGCATGCCATGGCCTAACTATCGTCATGGGAGAACTGAATGCCAGGGTCGGTAAGGACAATACAAACAATGACAGAGCAATGGGAAGACAGGAGTGTGGCACTAGGATTGAAAACGGAGGGAGGCTTGTTGACCTTGTAAACATAAAAAACCTAGTTATAAGCAGAACCCTATTTCAACAGCATGAAATTCACAAGCTGACATGATGTTCTCCAAATGGCAGAGATAAGAACCAGATTGACCACAGGATGATCAATGGCAAATGGTGATGCTCACTGACAAATGTGAAAGTGCAAAGAGGAATAGATGTTGGGAGTGACCACCACCTTGTGACAGCCTCCATCAAGCTAAAACTGAGAAGTGTGGGTCCACCAAACAAGGGACGTAGATGCCATAACATCGACAAACTAAAGTCCCCTGAAATACAGAAAGCCATTGTTCTGCAATTAAAGAACAGGTTTCAGACACTTTCAGACTTTGATGAAGAGGAGGGGAACGCAGATGAGGAGATCAACAAGATGCATCACAAAGTACCAACAATCTATGAACAGAGCAGTGAAGCTTCTCTAGGAAGAAGAGAAGAAAGGGGTGCATTACACTCATCACATGGAATGCCATAAAAATCAGACAAGCCTGGAAGAAAAAAGTTTTACATACAAAATCCCAGAAGCTAAAGAACAAATACCACAAGCACTAGAGCAAGGCACACTGTAAAATCAAATGCCTTTGTGGGTGTGGACAAACAACATTTTATTGATAATCTGGCAACACAATTAGAGGATGCAGCTGCTCATGGTGAACAAGGAACTGTTTACAAAATAACCTGGCTTATCAGTGGTAAACAGCAGACACCAACAAACACTCATCAAGGACAAACAAGGCCATGAACTGACAACAGAAAAAGAACATGAAATGCACTGGACAGAGCATTTCAAAAAATTGTTGAACCAGGAGCCACCTAAAGATGAGGCAAGCATCTAGGAGTCAGAAGATGATCTTGATATCAGCACAGACACCCCAACTAAGGAAGAGATCATTCAAGCCGTCAAATCCTTAAAAAATGGGAAAACTCCTGGCAAGGATAACTTGAATGCAGAATTGTTCAAGATAAACCCTGAGTTAGCAGCATTTATCCTCGCCCCTCTATTTACATCAGTCTGGGAAAGGGAAAAAGTGCCATATGAGTGGACCAATGGGGTAACAGTGAAGAGACCAAAGGAAAGAACTCTCAGGGCTTGATTACACTGGCACTTCATAGCACTATAAAGCCTCCAGGAGCGCTATAACTCACTACCCATCCAGACTGGCAAGGCATGTAGAGTGCTATAAGTCCACAGTTATACTGGTCCTGGTAATCCTCCTTGCCAGAGGATTAACAGCTATAGCGTATTGGGTGCTCTGTTTTAGCTCCAATGTAAACGGGTAGTAACAATACAGAGTTTTGAGTGATCTCTGGAATCACTTCTAAGCTATTTAAGGCAATTAAGCCTCTCTTCCCTTTGTTTTGAACTCGGCTGGAGGAATGCGGAAGTACGTTTTCAGAGCTCAGCTGTAACTCAGCAAATCAACAATGCAAATGTTTATCTTGTGAGCAAGTGAGAAGGAGAAGATTAGGAGGATCTGCATTTCAAAGACAGTTTGCTGACGCACTCTCAGCAGGCCAAAAATCCACTCGCTCTCTCCTTCCACATACACATAACATGCTCCCCCTCACCCTCCTCGTTTGAAAAACATATTGCACCCACGTGAATGCTGGAATATCTGCCCATAATACACCACTCCCCGTGCCGCTGCAAGTGCCACAAATGTGGCCATGCCAGTGCAGTTGTGGCTGTGAGTGTGGACACGCTGGAGTGCTATCCCTGGAGCTGTATCTGAAGGCAGGTATTACCAAAACCACTATAAAGCTGTAAGTGTAACCAAGCCCTCAGTGACTGTAATAACTGGTGTGGTAACAAACATACTTTTACCTGTGCCAAGCAAAGTACTGTGTAACATCATAGTTCAGCATACATCAGAGGCAGTTGATAGCATGCTCAGAAAAGAGCAAGCTGGTTTTCAGAAAGGGCATTGATGCACAGACCAGATCTTCACACTATGAAACATGATAGAACAATGCTTACAATGGAAATGGGAACTCTATATAAACTTCATATAGAAGGAGAAGGATTTTGATAGCATTCACAGGACCAGGCTATGGTGCATTCTGTGGGCATATGGCATCCCTCTCTGCATAATCAACATCATCAAAAGCTTCTATTTCAAGTTTACATGCAGTGTTGATCACAGTGAGCTCAATTTTGAAGTCAAAACAGAAGTACATCAGAGATGTGTCATGTTTGCAGTCCTCTTCAACACTGCTATCGACTGGGTAATGCAGCAAACGAGAGAAGACATGCCAAGAGGCATTAAATGGACACTCTTCTCATCCCTTGAAGACCTGGACTTCGCAATTATCTCACTATCCCATCACATACCCAATACCATATATATATTAAAAAAAACTCGACTCACATTCAGCCAGTAAATTGGACAGAAAATCAACTGCATTAAGACAGCTATCATAACCTTTAATATTGCCTCAGCATCACTAGTTCTGATAGAAGATCATGTTCTCACCAATGTAGAAACATTCACATACTTGGGAAGCACTATCAGCCATGATAGTGGAACAAGCCAGCACATCTGGAACAGAATCAATAAAGCCAGGAACAACTTCAGGAGCTTAAATACAGTCTGGAAATCAAAGTACAACACCAAACCCAAACCCAGGATTTATCAGAGCTGCATACTTTCAACTCTACTTTATAGTGCAGAATTATAGAACCATAGAATATCAGGTCTGGAAGGGACCTCAGGAGACCATCTAGTCCAGGCCTGCACAACTTGGAAAGCAGTGAGGGCCATATTACTGCAAAAAAAACAGCTGCGGGCCAAAAAGTCCCACCCTCGCCCCGATCCCCTTCCCCCACCCGCCACTGGACTTGCCCCACCCCTACTTGCCCCCCGCGGGCTGCATATGGACCCTGGGCCGCATGTTGTGCAGGCCTGATCTAGTCCAACCCCCTGCTCAAAGCAGGACCAATCCCCAATTAAATCATCCAACAGATTTTTGAGAAATATCCCTAAATGGCCCCCTCAAGGACTGAACTCACAGCTCTGGGTTTAGTGGGCCAATGCTCAAACCACTGAGCTATCTCTATAGAAAGTGTGATGTGGCTAAGCTGTCTTCATTCCATACAACCTGCCTCAGAAAAATCCTCTTTATGTTTTGGTCCAGAACAATCTCAAACCAAGACCTATCCATACAGTGCTGCCAAGAAGAGATGAGCACCATCATTACCAGGAGACACTGGAGACAGACTGGCCATGTGCTTCGGATGGAAACTGATTCCATCACCAGAATAGCAATAAGATGGACACCTGAAGATGAGCAAAAACAAGGCCACCCAAAAACATCGAAGAACTGTGGAAGCTGAGCTGAAAAACCTGCGGCACAGCTGGGGAACCACGGAAAATCTTGCCAGAAACAGACAGGAGTAGAGGAGCTTCGCTCCTGCCCTAAATGCCAGAGGCATAATGGGAACATGATGATAATGCTTGTAGTCCCCCCTATTGTCATGCAAGGTGTCATTTTTAATGGTTAGAGTAGGGATAGTCAAGCAGAACTGCAAGTAGTTTTGCAACTAACTTACAGTGTGATTATGAACAAGTCACTTACCTTTCTTTGTAAAGTTGGATATCTTTGGATGAAAGGCAATGGAAGAACATCAAGAACTGTATTATTTTAAAAACACAATTAATATTTGACTGCGTATTTTGTAAAGTTAAGATGTTCTCTCACACAGATAGTGTGCCTATTGCTCAGAGCAAGGAAGACACTCTACCACTATTGTTGTAGGAGCATGTAGTCTGTTGAAGTATAGTTAGAAGCCAGGACTTCTGGGTCATATACAGATTGACTGTTCAGCAAATTAGGAGTTATTTGTGCCCTTTGTAGTACCTTGGTGATGTACAAGGACAATCTCAACTTTCCTAACCCTAACCCCCAAATAATTTCTGCTTGCTTTTTAATCACATAAATCTCAGGTCTTGCCTTCTTTCTTTCCTCGGAAGATGCTCTGGAGACCATGAGTTGAACAGTGATGCAACAAGAGGCTGAAGCTGGAAAAAAGACTCAACACCGCCACCCCTGTCTGAGAAGGGCTGAGTAAGTTGAAGTTTAGCTTTGAACCTACTATGATGCTACTAACCTACTGCAGATCCCCACAAGATTGTCCAGAAAAAACTGGGACACCAGGAGCTGATATTTTAAAGTTTAAAAAGAAGAGAGAAAGGGACCTAAACAAAACTTTTCTTTTGCAAATTCATTTTTGATCATTTACATCACTATGTGCCTCAGGTTACCCATCTATAAAGATATTGTGAAGAAGAAAGTTTATAAAGTATATGGAGAACCATGACTGAATGGAGCTACAGAAACACTAAGTAGTATTATTATTATCTCTTTGAGTACATATACCACGGCATAAAGAATATTAATAAGGCCAGCATTTAAATATTATTTTAGGTCCCAATAGATGATGGGAAAAATCTACTGTTACAAAGAAGAATATGTAAATATATTTCATTGGGCTAATGCTTGCCAGTGCTCTTACCTGCAATTATTTATATTTGTTATTTTTTAAAGAATCAGATCTGCTGACCATTTTCTTGAAATATGCTGTTCAACTATGCATTACCTTCAATTCAATGAGGCACAGTTATTAATATGAAAACAACTAGCCTATGAAAGACAGTCTTTCCTCACAAGCCGGTATTCTCATCCACGCATTGAAAAAGAGTGTTGCTTTGTGTTACATTTCTTTCACTCTTTCCAACAAAGCTGTTACCCTTAAAGTAAAATATCCATTGTGGAAGACTAAGAAAATGCAAACGGAGCCAAGGTTCATGTTTACTTTGACTTTTCTGTAACTTTTAAAGGGTTACAAAAAAACCACATAAATTCAACTAACTATCAATCTAAGAACTGTCTGCTTTAAAGGTCTAGTCCCTAGATTCCAAAAAAGCCTTTGATGTACCATAGTCTGCACGAACGAGACCTGAAGAAGCTTTATCTGATCTGTTAAAAGAGCAACTCCCTAAAAGGCCCATTTATCTTCTAACGTTCCCTTTTCTTGTCTGTCATATCTTTATCTCCCTGTAGCCAGCACAGACCTCTGTCAGTTCATGGCTCTATTACAATTATATTCAGTACAATGAAATCAATCTTCTTATGCTTCCCACCTCCTCCCCTCAAGTATTTCATCTTGAAATAATATTTGACTACTGCTTGGTACATTGAGCCATTATAAAATGTGTAATCCGAGAGTTATTAGACCTCAATAGTCTGACAAAAGCTTTCTAAAATGCTGAATTTCAAGGAATATTTTTTGTAGGTCTTTTAAAAAGATATATGCCCAGGGAGAATGTAGCGGCATCACAGCTGGCCTTGAACAATTTAGAAATATAGAATGAACTTCAAATGCTACTTTGGAAAAATAATTCAAATGCTGCATCCTTCAAATACTCCATTCAGCTATGTATGAATAATACAGAAGACATCACTGTACAGTATGTGCAGTATATATAAGAGAGAGAGAGATAAAATTATTATTTTATATTTATATAATATATATATATATAATATAATAAAATATTTTAGAGAGAGAGAGAGAGAGAGAGAGAAAGAACGAACATATAGGGTCACAAAAATATTAGTTTCCTTTAACTAATTATAAACACACCACACCACACAGGGAAGTAATGGAAAGAAATGGGTTGGGATGTGGGTGGGGTAAGCAGTTCCTGGCAAGAAGAAGTAATAATGAAAGACTATTAATAGAAGGCTATTAAGAGAATATTAAGAAAATGTTAAAATGTTTTAAAAATCCAATGAAGCATTGTAAGCTAGAATAATTATTTATTTGTTCATAATGCTGCTACTTTCTCTTTATTGAGCTGAACTTAATTAAACCCCTCACATAGGGCTAGATTCTGCTGCCCTTACTCATCTATACTACCTTACTCTGTAGTAAACCATTGCAGTAAATAGGACTACTTATAGAGCAAAGTACTACTCATTGTGAATAAATGTGGTCAAATGACCCTAAAATCAGTGATACTCAGACTGAGGCTCTTGAGCTGCAAGTGGCTCTTTAACATATCTCTTGCGGCTCTTTGCAGCACAGGATGTTAAAACACTGATTTAATTATTAACAAACCAGGATGTTTTACTATGTTATAAACTAATTGTAGTTGATCAAATAATACTTGGTCAGTCATGTGGCTGTGAGAATATATAAAAAACTAAATATTTTCCACATCATACTGTTTAAATATGAATATATAGCACTATAGTAAATGAAACAATGAATTCACACTATTGTGGCTCTTTTGGGTAATGTTGGTCGCTAATTTGGCTCCTGAACCACTGAGGTCTGGGTATCACTGCCCTAAGTGATCATTCTTGCCATATTCCATATTTGTCATGGTTTTTCGGTGGATAACTGCTATTAAGATAATTCATAGATTCCAAAGCCAGGACCATTTTGATACAGGAGGTCAGACTAGATGATAACACAAGTCAGAGAACTTCCCCCAAACACCTCCTAGAACAGATCTTTTAGGAAAAACATCCCATTTTGATTTAGAAATTATCAGTGATGGAGAATCCACAATGACGCTTAAAAAACCGTTTCCATGGGTAATTACTATCAGAGTTGAAAATGTAAGCTTGATTTCCAGTCTGAATTTATCTAGGTTCAGCTTCCACCATTGGATTATGTTATACCTTTCTCTGTTAAATTTAAGAGCCAGTTATTAAATATTTGTTCCCCCTGTAGGTACATCTAGACTGTAATTAACAGAGAGAAGGTTAAGGGGTGAATTAATCTAAAAAAACTGAGCTCCTTGGTTCTATCACAATAAGGCATGTTTTCTAATCCTTGCAACATTCACATGGCTCTTCTCTGAATCATCTCTAATATATCAACATCCTTCTTGACCTGTGGATACCAGAACTGGACACAATATTCCAGCAGTGGTCGCACCAAATATAGAAGTAAGTCAACCACTCTACGCCTACTAGAGACGCCCTATTTACGCATCCCAGGATCACATTCGCTCCTTTGGCCACAACATCACACTAAAAGCGCATGCTCACTATGACCATAAAATCTTTTTTCCAGAGTCACTGCTTCCCAGTAAGTATGGGCTACATTCTTTGTGTCTAGAGGTAAGCATTTACATTTAGCCATATTAAAACACACATTGTTTGCTTGCACCAAGTTTACCTGGTGATCCAGATTACTTATCCTCTTCATTATTTACCAGTCCCCCAATTGGTGTCATCTTCAAACCTTTATCAGTGATGATTGTGTGTGCTCTTCCAGGTCATTGATAAAAATGTTGAATAGTGTAGTAGGACAAAGAAACAGGACCACACTGGAAACACTGGAATATTTGTTACACGGCCTTCCCATCTACTCAGAACTTTGGTTTGTGTAGCTTTTATGCACCACATCACAATTCAAAATTGATTTTAACAAGTGGGGCCCCCATCTGAAAAGAGATCTTCGAGGGATGACCCTTGCACACACTTTGAATCACACTGACTTCAGTTGGACTCCAGAAGGGCGTTAAGAGTCCTCTATGCAGGATTCTGGATCTAGTTACTATATGTTGTTTAGATTCCAACAAATTACTTAATGTTTATGTACAGTAGTTGACAACTACTGTACATAAACATTAAGGGTTGCCAGGCGTCCGTTTTTTGACTGGAACGCCCGGTTGAAAAAGGACCCTGGTGACTCCAGTCAGCACCACTGACCAGGCCACTAAAAATCCAGTCAGCAGTGCAGTGGGGCTAAGGCAGGCTACCTGGTGCCAGGGCAGCCATGAGAGGTCTGCGAACTGCCTCTGCCCCAAGTGCTGGCTATTGGCTCCTGTGGGCCAATTGGAGCTGCGGAGGTGGCGCCGGTAGCTGCGGCAGTGTACAGAGCCCCCTGGCCCCTCCACCTAAGAGCCAGACATGCTGGCTGCTTCCAGTAGTCATAGGGAGCCAGGGCAGGCAGGGAGCCACCCTTAGCCCCACTGCCCCACAGACCAAGAGCCACCTAAGGTAAGTGCTATCTGGCTGGAGCCTGCACCCAAACCTCCTGCGCAAGGTCAGAACCCCCTTCTTCACCCAAATTCCCTCCCAGAGTGCACACCCCACAACCCCTCTCCCAACTCTGAGCCCCCTCCTGCATCCCAAACCCCTCAGCCCCACAGCCTGCACCCCCAGCCAGAGCTCTCAGCCACCCCTGCACCCCAATCCCTTGCCCCAGCCTGGTGAGAATGAGAGGGGTAGAGGAGAGCAAGCGATGAAGGGTGGGGGGATGGAGTGAGCAGGGACAGGGCCTGGGAGAAGGAGCAGGCTAGAGCACAAAGCAAGGGCTTTCAGTTTAGTATGATTAGAAAGTTGGCAACCTTATTACAACTAAAAGTCAAGTATTATCAATACTTAGCACATACAAGTGTCTGAGGCATCACATGCTTATTTGTACTTAGAATAAGAAACAAACGGTTATGATGATATCTCATGTGCCGTTGTGCTGTGAGTAAATGCTACTTTTATTCATGGTGACAACTGTAGCTTTAACTACTTGAATTGTAACACATGCACTAATCATGAAACCATAAACCTCAACTCCCAGCTTAGGTGTTTCCTTCTGTAATTATGGATAGAAAGCGGGGATCAAAGGCAGGATTGCAATCTTAAAAAAAAGTTCAGATATAGCTTAGATTAATAAAAGGGACACATCTGATTCTTTTCAAATGAATTCTTAACAGAAGTTACATTTTTCACCTATTCAATTACATTTAACAAATAGTTTTTGATTAATAGTGCCAGAGAAAGGCACTGTTAGAACAAGAGCAGAAGCTGTAAGCTGCTGATGAACATCCATTACAGTGTATGCCTGAACCACAGAGGATATTAAGGCTGTGACAGCTCCAATTAGCCAGCCTAGGTTCTTCAGTTCAAGTTCAGCTAGCTCCAGCTTTTAGCTCTGCAGGTCCTCAGTATCAACCAAAGTGGCAACTGCTACACTGAGGAACACTGGCGTTGGTTAAGAAACAAAAGTGCGATGGGAAGGCAATTGTAGTGACCACTTGAAATTCAGTACTGAGACCAAAGGTGAACATTTCTGATCTGATGCCCTTCTCCTGTATAACAGTCTGTGTGCATAGCCTTCCCTCTGTGTATAGCAAATTTAGTTTGACCATTAATGATGACTGGCCATCTGATTATATTTTTCATAGTATAACCATAGAATTTCCATATGTTTTCTGCCTAAGGTGCCTTGCCTAAGCTATCATTAGGCATTTTATTTGTATTGCAAAATAGCCCAGGAGCCGCAGGTTCAATTCTGTGCAAACCAAGAATAAAAAGATGGTCCCTGTTCCCAAACAGCTTACAATCTGACAATAAGACAAAAACAATGCACGAAGACAGACAGGTGAGCACAAGGAAACACCATTGATCAGCATGATAGACAGAGTGGGAAGGTTGTGAAATAAATTCACCTCAACTCCATAGGTGCTCAAATGGCAAAAAATTCCATTGACTTCAATAGCATAAGGATTTCACCCTCTGCTAATGAGCACCATAAATAATCCAAGTCTAAATAGCTGCCACCAAAATTCACAATTAAAGAAACAAATGAACAGGTATGCTGCCAAGTCCTCAGCTGATGTATATTGATTTAACACTATTGAAAAATCACTGGAGGTATGCTAATTTACACAAGCTGATGACGATATGGCCCACAGAATGACTGAATTACTCAATTACAGTTCTTTACAAAACATCCCAGCACTTCTCTGAGCAGCTCTGAACTATAATAGTAACATTGCCTCCTTATACTTGCTAGTGTTTTCCATCTTCCCCAAACTCTGTACAAATATTAACCAGCTCGTATTAAAATAGCTTAAGTATAATTCTTCATTGTCTTAAATACATAGTGCATACATTTGATTAAGGGCTCCATAGCTATATGCTGATCACCTTTGTATGTAGAAAGAAGACTTTAAGGCCAGAGATGTGTGTAGGAGTAAAAATGGTATGGGAGACGAGAACTATTACTTCTATAATTATGCAGTAGACTCACTGGTTTGGCACAGTATACAGCACACACATACGGTGGATAGTTCATCCTTAGGGATGAATCCTGCCTCTGACATCCCGGCAAGCAGCAATGGGTATTATGAGGAAAAAAGTCAGCTGATGCACTTGCCATGCAGAGTGACTGATTTTTAAGGACAAGCAGCTATGAAGGCATAATTAAAGGAGAAGATTGCACCCTAAAGCACCAGGGTGTTGCATGCAAAGTCTCTTGAAAGGAGATTCAATTTGTTTTGATAGCATAGAAGAAAATAACATACTACAACATAAATGATGCTTGAGACCATGTTTTCTAGAATCTCATTTCATGGAGCATGGGGTTAAAATCATAAAACGCTTTCAGTCTATACAGCATGTGACCCTCCATATTAGGTCTGAAAGCCATTTGGCTAAAAAGATTTCCTAAAGTAATCGTGTTGCTAAACTAATTGCTTGTTTGCCAAAGTAATTGTTGCTTGTTTGCCAAAGTAATCTTTTCTGATAGAGAAACTAGAAGTGAAGAGGACTCATGGTGTGTGTGTTACTGATTCATTTTTACATTAATTTGTGGAAGACCAAAAATACATATTTGGACCATGACCAATTTGTTCTTTTTTCTTCTTCTTTAATATCTTACCATAAAGTAGTTTTTAGTGTGATATACTTCCATTTATGCAAGCAAAATGTACATAAATTATAGAGCTAAAAATGTAGATATAAATCCAAAGTAATCTAATAATAAACTCTTTTTTAAAAGAATAATACAAGTCTGACATTAATATACTGTCGGCCAGCATCCAATTCCTGCTGGCAAAACCAACATATAAGAATTCCGCAGCACAGTTTAGCTCTAGGCCACACCCTCCCAGGCACTTGGGGTTAAAGAGCAAGCTAGGCAGGAGGGAGCAACTGATCATGAAGGGACCAAGTCTAGAGCACCACAAGCTTTACAAACCCTTAGTTATACAACAGCTCCTTTGGGGTTGGCAGAAGTTAGAGCAGATTTGAGGATGTTCTAACTTGCATCCTATAATCGAGAAGAGAGGCATAAAGATAACATAACACCGCCACTGCTCATTCCTCTGTCCCTCCATTGTCTTTCAATGATCACAGATTGGTGGAGACAGATGATCAGTCCCCTTGTATTCTCCCCTCCTTACCTTTCTTTTATTCGTTGTAAGTGAACAGATTTCCTGCAATAGGTGTCAGACTAAGAACACTGGAGAGCCAACATTGCTTAATCATCTCATGGATGGGTGCCACACAGGTAGTAGCAATTCCAGATTCCCCACATTGTCCTGCCAACATGTCTCAATACACTTCAAGATGGACCACCCTGAATATTACAGTATAATTCACATCCATCAGTCCTCATCTTTTTTCATGAGACTGTCAAAAGAGTGTCATTGTCAATAGTAACAGCGGCTTCTGTCTACTAGGAACGGGACTTCTATTATAAACTGATTTGAACTCATAACTCCAACTGTATCCCCATTTACCAACCCCATAAATTATCAGATCTCCCTCATACTACATGCTGAAAAATGTGTTTCTTTCCATAACACTGGAGACTAGAAAAGTTCAAATTCAACCTTAGTGTACCATTTAACTAAATACTATTTTACACATTTTATATCTTTGCCTAGTGCTTTCCAAGCTCATCTTCGTTTATCACATGAATAATTATATTTTCAGACTTTCTTAATCAGTTTTTCTAACAAGATGACCTCATTTCTAACATGGCCAATCATATTAGCTAACAATCTAATGGGGAAATCTGATTATATTCCATAAATTTATAAGACTAGATTGAAAGGATTTCTGTTCAATGTCAGTTACACAAATGTAATGGGAATCTTCCTCCTTTATGATTCAAACTAACCTTTATTTTCTGCAGCCTTTCTGTACTGGGGGTTTCACTGTGGAAGTTCAGACCTCTGGCTTTCATTTCAGAAGCACCTGTGGTCATGAATATTGTACACGGAAACTGGCAAAAAGGAAGATGTTTCTAATGTTTTAATCTTAAAGCAGAAGTAATTAATGAAATTAAATTTAATGTGGATAAATGTAATGCACATTGGAAAAAATAACCCTAGCTATACCTACAATATGATGAGGACTAATTTAGCAACAGCTAATCAGGAAAAAAGATCTTGGCGTCATCGTGGATAGTTCTCTAAAGACCTCCACGCAGTGTGCAGCAGCAGTCAAAAAAGCAAACAGGATGTTAGGAATCATTAAAAAAGGGAAAGAGAATAAGAAGGAGAATATCTTATTGCCCTCATATAAATTCATGAATACTGCGGACAGATGTAGTCCCCCCACCTCAAAAAGGATATACTGCCATTAGAAAAGGTTCAGAGGAGGGCAATTAAAATGATTACGGGGTTTGGAACAGGTCCCATATGAGGAGAGATTAAAAAGGCCAGGACTTTTCAGCTTGGAAAAGAGGAGACTAAGGAGGGATATGATAGAGGTATATAAAATTATGAGTGGTGCGGAGAAAATGAATAAGGGAAAGTTATTTACTTGTTCCCATAATATAAGAACAAGAGGCCACCAAATGAAATTAGTGGGCAGCAGGTTTAAAATAAATAAAAAGAAGTTCTTCTTCACACAGCACGCAGTCAACCTGTGCAACTCCTTGCCTGAGGAGGTCATGAAGGCTAGGAATATAATAAAGTTTAAAAGAGAACTGGACAAATTCATGGACGTTAAGTCTATTAATGGCTATTAGCCAGGATGGGTAAGGAATGGTGTCCCTAGCCTCTGTTTGTCAGAGGGTGGCGATGGATGGCAGAAGAGAGATCACTCGATCATCACCTGTTAGTTTCACTCACTCTGGGGCATCTGGCATTGGCCACTGCTGGTAGACAGGATACTGGGCTGGATGGACCTTTAGTCTGACCCAATATGGCCATTATTATGTTCTTAAATATTGAAATGCACTGTTAAGGTTATTCAGACAATCTTAATACCTCCCAGAGAACAGCCACAAATTCTCAGAAAACTTTATTCATCCTATTAATGAGCAGAAAAAAAAAACAATGAAGAGTGGGTCATTTATTTAAACTTCAGGGGGAAAACAGTAGTTTTTGTGCAAGCTATAAAATCTGCATTTAGGGATGCGGGCAAGGGAGCTAGTTCCTAACTTGAAGCTTTGTAGGTTCGGAGTCAGTTTGGCATCTAGGTTTCCCCAGTGAAAGTGCAGCATATATGCAGATGGATGAATGAACTAAGAGAGTAATTTGAAGATCTGTAAGTGGATAAATGTCCTTTTACCATCTACAGGAATGGGAAAAGTTTGTAACAAGTCTGCTGTTGTATAACCACTTCTTACTTCTGTGGTAAGTAGTGCTTACTTACCACAGAAGAATCACTTCTGTGATTCTGTACGTATTTTCTGTAAAAAAGTGTTAAATAGCAGCAACAGTTTATGACATTCACACACCGGCAGAGCAGCTAATTCCATAGTTTACACACTTACTAGGTTTGTGGTTTTGGGAGTGAGGCAGTAGAAATGGGGGTCTTTGAAAACCTGTGCAATACTCTAACAGCTTGATAATACCAGAAAATATCTCTGTTAAAGAGAGGATAAGAAGCAATGAGCGATAGTTAATGGCATGAAGAAAAATGAGCAGAAAGGGAAAATAAGAAATAGTCTGTCAAATCTGTCTTAACATCTAGCAGTGAAATCTTGCTAGAATAGTTTATCAAATCAGTAAAAGGCAGTTTCTTTTAACATACACTTTATCCTTCTCATGTACAGTGTCTTCAAACCCTTAGAATGTTTCTTATTAGATTTGCATTCTTGTGATTCATATGCTTTAAAAGCAGGCTATATTATTGTTCTATTTTCTTTTTTTTAAAAAAAAAAAAAAGCATGCTTAATGTGAGGGACAAATGCTGGAATCATTAGTCTGAACTTGCCAAATGATCCGACAGATCACATATTGAAGAACACCAGCAGCTACTATTCACTGCAGTAACATCCCCTGTAACATCAGTAACATCCTTCAGTAACATCCCCTGCTCCCCCACCCCACAAACCAAAGCTCAGCAACTGAGCTAGTAACTTTGCAGCCATAATCAACAAGGTGCACAGCAAAGTGACATATATTCCAATTAAGCATGCCTTGTTACCTTTCTTTTTCATTTACAGCATCTGTGCAGTGTTAAATACCATAAGAAAAAATCAGAAGACAAAATTCTTCTAAAAATCCAACTAGTACCATTCCTTTACCTAGGTTTTCTAAGATTCCAAGGGCCTGATTCGCCTCTCTCTACCCAGGTGTAACTCAGTTGAGCTTATTCAAATTACTCCTGATTAAGGCTCTGACCCAGGAAAGCACTTAATCATGTAGCTGTATGCATCCACTGAAATTAGTCGATCTGGATCCAAACACCTACTGAAGTCAATAGGAATCTTTCACTGCTTTCAATGGGCATTGATCAAGCTAAATGGGCCTATTCGTGGGCTTAATGTTAAACATCTGCTTAACTTCAGGACCTTACACAGGAGTAGGAAGAGAAAACACCAGATGTGTCCCTCTGTGGAGGACAACCGAAGAAGAGGATATGTATGCTCAAACTCTGATCTTAGTTATACAATAAGAGCTTTATTCAAGTCATTGAGATTAAATGGTATTACAAAAAAAGTCAGTGGGAGTTCATTTAGGGTGACCAGGTGTCCAGTTTTTGACTGGAACACCTGGTTGAAAAGGGACCCTGGCGATTCCAGTCAGCACTGTTAACCTGGCTGTTAAAAGTCCAGTCAGCAGTGTTGCCGGGCTAAGGCAGGCTAGTCCTTACCTGTTCTGGCACTGCGCTGCACCCCAGAAGGGGCCAACAAGTTTGGCTCAGGGGCTCTGCGTGCTGCCCCCACCCCGAGCACTTGCTTCCTTGCCACTGGGAGGGCGCTGCCTGCAGGCAAGACCAGTGTGGAGAAGCACCTGGGTACCCCTCCACCTAGGAGCTGGACCTGCAGCTGGCCACTTCCAGGGCACAGCGCAGCCTATGGTGCCAGGACAGCCACAGGCAAGAAACCTGCCTTAGCCCCCTGCTGCGCCACTGATCGGGAAGGTAAACCCATGCCCTAACTCCAAACCCCTGCCCCAACCCTGAGCCCCCCAAACCTGGAGCCCCCCTCCTGTACCCCAAACTCCTCAGCCCCATCCCAGAGCCCGCACCCCCAGCCCAGAGCCCTCAACCCCCCACAACTCCATGCTCCAGCCCAGAGCCCCCTCCCACATCCTGAACCCCTCATCCCCACACCCACCCCAGAAACTGCACCCCTAGCAAGAGCCCTCACCCCCTCCCAACCCTCTATCCCACCCCAGTGAAAGTGAGTGACGGTGTGGGAGAGCAAGCAACTGAGGGTGGGGGAACATAGTGAGCAGGGGGGGGCATTGAAGGAGGCAGGGCTAGGGTGCTCAGTTTTATGCTATCAGAAAGTTGGCAACCCTAGTTCAGATTTAGCACCATAAGCTTTTACTCTAATTGGCTTTAGCTATTACCAAAATGCTATGCTATTACACAAACTGTGTGATGACATCCTATTAAAAGGTTCTCTCTCCTGCTCAGGTAAGTGTCCTTCCTACTAGGTCAGGGGGTATTCTGGAACACATCTTTCTGTCTCTCTCGTTAGAGCTATTTCACTCTGTGTACATATGCAAGGGAGCAGGAAAACTGAAACCTTCGTCTCCCATAGCCTAGGTGAGTGGCCTAACCACTTCAATATAGTCTAATGCTTTCTCTCTATCCCAACGACTATTTAAGTTATAAAACAGTTTAAAAAGGAGAGATTGAGACAACCATACCCTAGAATATACCCCAACCCAGTGGTAAGGGCCCTCTCTTGGTACATAGAGGACCAAAGATCAAATCTTTACTCTCCATCAGGCAGAGGTGGGGGATTGAAACTGAGTCTCCTACATCCTGTGTGAATGCCCTAACCAACTGGCTAAAAGTGACAAATGGTGGTGCTACCTCCTCCAGCTTTCCATGCAAAAAAAGATTTAGGTGTTTAACTCCCTTTTACAAGCCTAGCTTAGGCCACACCGCTCTCTTCCTCATTTCCTTCTGGCTAGTTTAGGTGATTCCTCACTCAGTGTGCTTGCTGGCTTTTGTGAATCCCATTCTTAGTTGCTGAATTCTGGACATTCATTGCAGAGGAAGTCTGGTCACCCAACTTGGGGCTCTGGATTCCACAGGGTGGGAAGGTGCCTAAAAAGTTTGCAATGCTAAGCACTGCAGCACCTAAATTCTTTTGTGGATCTAGACTTTCAGCTATTTAGATTGATGCTCTGATACATAGCTGAACATAGACTATTCAGCTGTCTCTTATACCTACAACTTCTTCCTTCCATCATCCAAAAATACCTTTAACTTATTTTACAATTATAAACATCAAAAAAACCAAACACAAAATTCTGAAATTCCCCAAATGACCAAAAAAATAAATAATAATTATAATAATAATAATAATAATCAATAAAATACAGGTGCAGTGCTCCATCTAAAGGATACAAGTACAACCAACTGGTTTTGCTAGCACATGCACATATCCTGTGAGACAACAGGGCCCAAAATAATTAAATGTTTATAATCAAACTGAGCTGACATCATGGTGTGTATTAAAGTTTCAAAGCAGGCCTACAGAACATATGCTTTTATTCTTAATAAAATACAAAGGAAGGCCCAGTAATATGAGCTTCAAAAAACATTAAGCCATTCTGTTTCAGATCCACAGCTGGTGCAAATTGCATAGCTCTGTTGACTTCAATGGATTAATGCTGAGTCACACTAGCCGAGGATCTGGCCTCCTATGTTTAAAAGTGAATTAACTTCTCCACAGGGAAAAAAAATAAAAATATAGCAGTAATCTCAGCCGCTTTCAAACAATGTGGATGTTGACTTTAACCAGACAGAAAATTGACAGCACAAGTGATAACTGAGCCCATGCCCTCCATATAGCATATTAACAGCTCTGCACATCAAGGAAGAAAGAGAGCAGGTGGTAGGATGTAGCTGCTGAATAATCAATTTAACCTCTTCAACAGTGAGAAAGAGTCAAAGAAACACGTTTCCAATGGCAACTGCAAAAAACAAAAAGTACACTGAAACTGTCAGACAGCACTGCTGTGATAGTTTAACTCATAATCATATAGAAATGTGTCAGCGGGGATGGGGGGCATGAAGGGAGTGCACATTCACCTTAAAAAAGTAAATACATCATTTTTGAAGGGGCAGTGTGCCATAATTATCAAACTAGAAAAAACACCAAGGACCTGAATCTCCTCTTACACTGGTTTTACATTGATGTAACTCCACTGATTTCAATGCACTTCCTCTTGGTTTACATTAGGGTACATGAGAGAAGAATCTGTGACTGTGGCTGTCCAGCCAAATCTAACAGTGCACTGACCATTCTGGTGTTGTCCAGCTATCTTTATCTCGCAAAGGATAACACCTGATTCAGAAAAGCATCCATATCCAGGAAAGCATTTAAACTCTTTATATCATTGAGTAGATTCTTATATGGGACTTACTGATGTGCTTAAAGTCAAAGCACATCCTTGAGTACTTTCCTGAATCAGGGCTATGTTGTGTTAATGACCAAACTGACCTTACTTGTTTTCAGGAATGGGCCATCCCAAACAAATCAAAACTCCACCCCGTTCTTTGGTCCATCACCCATTTCTTGTCAATGACACACAACACGTTGATCTTTACTTTTTGCCAGGATGCTGACGGGCAAGACCTGTCAGAGAAAGATTTCTGTCACTCCAGCATGTGCTGACAGCTTTATTAGGAACTATATTGATCAGACATCACTCCAAGCACATTATGGGCACAAAGAACTTGCCTCACGCCTAAGCGGAGGTACTCAAACACTGTAAGTACCTGTCATTATGGTATATGGATGGTACAAGTATCATGTTTTTTTAAAAAAATGGAGGGGCTACTTATCACACGCACAAATACATGGATGCATATTATCCATCCATCTGGTGCTGTCAATCATTTTATATCTGCCAACTGTCACACAAACTCCTATGCTCAAAAAGATCCCACTCCTTATGGGATGAGGAGCTGCAAAATCTATTTTTGTCCACCAGATTTCACTCACCTTCATCAACATTAAAGCCCATTTGAGGTTTAGTGTAATCAGAATATTTAATCTATTTAGTCTCAAAGACTGTAAGGTCAGAAGGGACTATCATGATCATCTAGTCTGACCTTCTGCACATTGCAGGCGACAGAACCTCAAATCCACCCACTGCTGTAATAGACCCCTAACCTGTGGCTGAGTTATGGAAGTCCTCCAATGATTCCAAGACTTCAACCTACATACAATTCACTATCTGCATTAGTTTAAACCTGCAAGTGACTCATACCCCAGGCTGCAGAGCAATGCAAAAAAACCCAAGCAAACGACCCATGGTCTGCCAATCTGACCCAAGGGAAAATTTCTTCTCGACCCCAAATATGGCAATCAATTAGACCCTGAGCATGTTGGTGAGGCCCACCAGACAGACTCCAGGAAAAAAAAATTCTCTGTAGTGACTCCAAGACTGTTGTAACACTCCTTACCTCAAACCCTGGAACCCCAGTATTCACTACTATGTTATTACACTGGTCTACAATTTTTTAGAAGTCGTCTGCTTCAGAGATAAAATGTGATATTTATTATGTATTTTGATGTGCTGAATTCAAATATGACAATTAAAACAACTGATTAGCTACTGTTTCTAAGATATTTAAGTTTTTACATTTTATGTCTATGTATATTGTGTAGATAGCAGAGTTTTAATCATAAATATAAACCTAGGTCTTTTCATGTGTTTATGATTGCTTTACATGATAATATTTCACCTGTCTTGTTTATGTAACACCTTAAAAATCAGCAAAAGGGTTATATAAATAACATGTATTATGAAACAAAAGGCAAAAAACTATTATGTACATAGTTTAGTCCTATTCAGCGTCTACTCGGCGCTTCTTGGCTTGTCTCTTGTATTCATTAAATGGAGCATCTCTTGTCACTGTCCAGCAATAGTCTGCAAGTATTGATGGGCTCCATTTGCCCTGATAGCGTTTCTCCATTGTTGCAATGTCCTGGTGAAATCGCTCGCCGTGCTCGTCGCTCACTGCTCCGCAGTTCGGTGAAAAAAAATCTAGATGAGAGTGCAAAAAATGTATCTTTAGTGACATGTTGCAACCAAGGCTTTTGTATGCCTTGAGGAGGTTTTCCACCAACAACCTGTAGTTGTCTGCCTTGTTGTTTCCGAAAAAATGTATTGCCACTGACTGGAAGGCTTTCCATGCTGTCTTTTCCTTGCCACGCAGTGCATGGTCAAAGGCATCATCTCGAAGAAGTTCACGAATCTGAGGACCAACAAAGACACCTTCCTTTATCTTAGCTTCACTTAACCTTGGAAATTTTCCACGGAGGTACTCGAAAGCTGCTTGTGTTTTGTCAATGGCCTTGACAAAGTTCTTCATCAGACCCAGCTTGATGTGTAAGGGTGGTAACAAAATCTTCCTCGATTCAACAAGTGGTGGATGCTGAACACTTTTTCTCCCAGGCTCCAATGACTGTCGGAGTGGCCAATCTTTCTTGATGTAGTGGGAATCTCTTGCACGACTATCCCATTCACAGAGAAAACAGCAGTATTTTGTGTATCCAGTCTGCAGACCAAGCAAGAAAGCAACAACCTTCAAATTGCCACAAAGCTGCCACTGATGTTGGTCATAGTTTATGCACCTCAAAAGTTGTTTCGTGTTGTCATAAGTTTCCTTCATATGGACTGCATGACCAACTGGAATTGATGGGAAAACATTGTCATTATGCAGCAAAACAGCTTTAAGACTCGTCTTCGATGAATCAGTGAAGAGTCTCCAGTCATCTGGATCGTGAACGATGTTGAGGGCTGCCATCACACCATCGATGTTGTTGCAGGCTACAAGATCACCTTCCATGAAGAAGAATGGGACAAGATCCTTTTGACGGTCACGGAACATGGAAACCCTAACATCACCTGCCAGGAGATTCCACTGCTGTAGTCTGGAGCCCAACAGCTCTGCCTTACTCTGGGGTAGTTCCAAATCCCTGACAAGGTCATTCAGTTCAGCTTGTGTTATGAGGTGTGGTTCAGAGGAGGAGGATGGGAGAAAATGTGGGTCCTGTGACATTGATGGTTCAGGACCAGAAGTTTCATCCTCTTCCTCTTCCTCATCTGACTCAAGTGAGAATGATTCTGGTGCATCAGGAACCGGCAGTCCTTCTCCGTGGGGTATTGGGCATATAGCTGATGGAATGTTTGGATAATGCACAGTCCACTTTTTCTTCTTTGACACACCTTTCCCAATGGGAGGCACCATGCAGAAGTAACAATTGCTGGTATGATCTGTTGGCTCTCTCCAAATCATTGGCACTGCAAAAGGCATAGATTTCCTTTTCCTGTTCAACCACTGGCGAAGATTTGTTGCACAAGTGTTGCAGCATATGTGTGGGGCCCACCTCTTGTCCTGATCTCCAATTTTGCAGCCAAAATAAAAGTGATAGGCTTTCTTAACCATAGTGGTTATACTATGCTTTTGTGATGCAAAAGTCACTTCACCACAAACATAGCAGAAGTTATCTGCACTGTTCACACAAGTACGAGGCATCTCTGCTCACTTTGGCTAAACAGAAATGTGTCCCTTTGCAAAATCAAACACTGAAAAATAAGAGAGCACGACACTGTATGATTTCTAGAGCTGATATAGGGCAATTTGTTCAGCAGAGTGATGTAAGCTTTGTTATGATTGCATCATCCATGACTTCTAGGAATAACATGATGCAATTCATATCATGTATGACGCAATACCAGCTTCAGATTGCATCATTCATTGTTTTGCCTAAAAAGCAAGTACTGTCCAAACCCAGTCATAGATTTATTCATAGATCCAGTCAAAGATGTATTTTAGTCATTTCTGGTTTAAATTGAGATCCCTTCCCTTTATAACTCACTTATCCTTCTCCATTCCCATGTCAAGGGTCGTATATACCAACCCAATAACATATCTTGAAAACTAGAGACAATCAACAATTTTAAGCATCATTTTCGTTCTCAGTGACCCAGAATTAGTAAAGTTTGACTACATTTATTTCAGAAGCATTTTGGCCATAGAGCAGTGTCATTATGCGTTTTGTACAAAGTATGCCTCGTGAAGTATCATTTTAAAAGTCTTGATCTACTCAACAAATATCCTGTTGGACTGTACGTGCTGTCATTATATGTGAAGTTATGAAGCACTGCTATGTGTGTTATTGAGATACGTTGGGAGATGCCCACAGCCAACCTTTCAATTGCAACAAAGGATCAGCCAGAAATGTGCTGATGGCCTATTAAAGGGAATTCACTCTTCCCAACACCAATCCCAGAGACTTCTCAGATAGAGAAGGTATGCAAAGGAGACTGCTTGAGCCTCATGTCACAGCAAAGATCCTTCCAGCAAACCGGAAGAAAATATAAAAGAAGGGAAGTGAAATCATCACTTGGCCTCGCTCTCCTCCCTCCACAACTCAACACCTGGTGGAACGTCTGGAGGACAAAGACTGAACTAAGGAACGGTCGTCCCAGGCTGGAAATGAGATCCAGTCTGTGTATTGATATTTTGCAACCTGTTTGTATCATCTGTCAGGATTCAAATCCTGTTTAGTTGGTAGAACTTAAACTGCAAATTTATTCTTATTTCTTAAGTAACCAACTTTGACCTCCACATTTGCTATTTATAATCACTTAAAATCTATCTTTCTGTAGTTAATAAATCTGTTTTATATTTTACTTAAAACAGTGCTGAAGTGCTTGGGAAATCTCAGCTCAGTTTACAAAAGCTTATGTGTGTCCATTCCACACTGAGGAAGTAGAAAACTACTTAATTTAATTTACACTGGCCAGGTTTCTGAGCAGTGTAATATGGTATAGTTCTGGGGGTTCAAGGTTGGGGAGTTGGAAGGGATTGGCTAGAGCCTCCCTATCGTTGCTGCATGAGTGGCTGGGAGATCATTCAAGTAACACAGTTGGATGTGTTCCTGCCTGTGGATGTCGGTGTGAGCTTAGTGCCTTTCGGAGGTTGTACCTTGACATCAACATCCCAGTGTGAGAGGCAGCCCAGGTTGGTGAGTTTGAAGGGCTCCACTGTTCCCACAGTCCAGGTTTCACACCGGGGTGCACCCCATCACATCCTCCCTATCCCCATCTAGTATCCCATCACCAGACATTGGAGATACCTACAGCTAGCAGTTGCAGATTGGCTAAATGCATGGTTCAATGCAGTAACTTCAGTGAGAGTTTTGCCTGAATAAGGCCTGCAGGATTGGACTCATGGTTTGGATTGCAATATGACCTTCAGAACTTAAATGCCAATCTTCTAATTGTTGCATAGCTTACTGGGAAAAAAAACATCATACCACAAACTTACAAGCTCAGGCTTGCAGCCAGTTGGACCTTTTCCCCCCACTGCTGTCCTTGGGAGGCTGTTCCAGAACTTCATTCCACCAATGGTTAAAAACCTTCATTTAATTTCAAGCCGTAACACATGGATACAAACTGGCCATCGACAGGTTTAGTTATGAGAGTGCAATTTATTTTTTCTGATGACTCTGGTGTCTGGGTGACACATGTGCTCTTCAGGGGATGCACAGCTACACAACAATTCTAAACCAGGAAAGAAATGATGCTAAATCCTGGCAGACTAGTCTTGATTGAGTTCTATTGCAGCATAGATTCATGGACTCGTATGGCTGGAATTTTAAGGCATTTAGGTGCCTACTGGGATTTTTTAAAGCATCTAGGCATATCAATGCTTTTAAAAATTCTATTAGGTGCCTAAATATCTTTAGCAATTTGACCCATAGGTTCTAAAGCCAGAAGTACCCACTTTGATCATCTAGTCTGACCTCCAGCATAACACGGGCCATAAAAGACTTCCCTGGATTAATTCCTGTTTGAGCTAGAGCAAATCTTTTATAAAAACACATAATCTTGATTTAAAAAATTGCCAGTGATGGAAAATCTGCCACAACGTTTGGTAATAACTGTTCAAAATTTGCACCTGATTTCCAGTCTGAATTCGTCAAGCTTCCCATTGTTAAAGATGCTGAACTAATTACAGATGTAGTGCTCAGAAGTGTCATGAACAATATTTGAACACAAAGGAAGTTGAAAGTTCCACAGCTGGCCAATTAAAGTCCACTTTTCATATCCCGCTTAATTTACTTGATGAAAAGTAAACAATACCTTATGCCTCATCTCTGAAACAAGATTTTAATGCTATCACTACATACAAATAAAACATCAGTTTACCAGTTAGTTCTTCTGAATGGGGACCAATGTTTCATTGCACACCCTATGAATACATTGTTTCAGTACAAAACAGCTAGTCTGTGGCACAAAGGAGATTAATTACTAAAAGACAATGGTAATTTTTTGGCAATCACATATGCAGAAAAGTGAGGCATTCTAATGAGGATTAAACTTTATTAAGGGCTTTCCCTAAATCTCATTTGAAATACTGCATAAAACACAGTGAGTACTTTTAAAACTTTTCAGCGCCCCCAAAGATAAATTGTATGAATTTAGAATATTTTAATGGTTTTCCCCTGCCCATTTTTCCAAATTCTTGTTATGCTGCAGTCACTCAGGCCCATAACCTAAAAAACATCTTTGACTCAGCCCTCTCTTTAGACATATTCAGAAAAACAAGGTGGGTGAGATAATATCTTTTATTGGACCAACTTGTGTCGGTGAAAGAAAAATGTTGGCGCTACACAGAGCTCTTCTTCAGAAACACTTCAAATCATGGTTGTAGATGATGTGTTCAATTCTCTTCTCTCCCACCATCGGAAGTCGGTCCAACAAAAGATATTACCTCACCACCTTGTTACTCTAATATCCGAGACCAACATGTCTAGAACACTACTGCAAACTACAGTCAAGTCATTTTTAAAGTTTGATACTTTTCTTACACAACAGGTCTAAAATCCAGCCTCTCCTCCATACACACAGCCAAAATGTTTATTCAGCCCCTCATCATATCACTTTGACTATTGCAAACTCCCCTTTTCTGTGACTGAATATTGCTACCTTACTTCCCTCAAGTCTCTTCAAAATGCTGCTGCTAAGATCACATCCTTGGCTCACCATCCTAACCATGTCAATCCTCCACTAGCTTCCTGTTCATCTCCGCATCAAACAGAAGCTTCCTCTCGATCTTTACGACCCCTCATAACAGAGCCCCACTCTACTTAGTTTGTCTAATAACCTATTAACATGTTGACCCCTCTCCACCTTTCTTATGCCAGCTACCTGCCAATCTGTTAATCTCTTAAACATCCCTGTGTTTTCTCACATGATGCCTCTTAACTATGGGGAAAACTCTCTGATGAAATCCTAATTAACACTACCTCATCCTTCTTTGCCATGATGCTGCTTACAGAACTCAAGCTACTGGTCTTGGCTAAGCAGATGACAATACGTGACTAGTCCAGCTACCCCTTATTTCCTCTACCTACTCCCTACTACTACCTTAAATTAAAAACAAACAAAAAGTCCACGTAACTAACAAATCTGGGCCAAGCCTTCACCATTTGTATTTCCTTCTATGTTATATCCCCATTCCCTGCTCTTTGTCATTTTGTGTCTAGATTGTAAGCCCTTTAGGGCAGGGATCATCTGTTTTCTACATTTGTAGAATGGGGCTCAGGTCTGATTAAGTCCTTTGAGTGTTACTAGAATAAGTTTCACTGACAACAATTAATCACAACTAAAGGTGTTTTTCTTTACCTAATGTAGGAGGAGGGTGCTGTACTGGGGTGAAATCCAGACCCTTTTGAAATCAACAAAAAAATTTTCATTGACTTAATCGAAGCAAGGATTTCACCCTTACAATCTAAGGCATTGTGTCTGATCCATACTTACAATGTGAGCACCTGTGTATGCGTGCATATACAGTTTTTATGCACATTTTTCTTCTGGTGAGATGTTTTATAAAGAAGAGACAGGGCATGGACTGTATAGCATATTTTAAAATGACCTAGAAAAACTCACTGGTTTCAGTATTTGTATATATTTATCTGCAGATATACTTCAGTACTGGAAGTCCTCCCCACCCCTACCAAGTTCAGTATCCTTGCTTTGCTTATGACCCAACACCCCAGTTCTTGGCAACATGTCTTTGGGATCTACACATCCTTTCAGACCACATTCTATTTTTTGTTCTGGGGTTTTACTCTGCTTTCTTTTGGGCAAAGTTTAATCACCACAATGAGGGGTACACTGTAAGAAACTTAGTCTAAATCATTGTTATTTTTTTTTCCAGTCAGAAATCTAGCTGAGACCTACCATGTCAGGACAGGATATGTTAAGGAAGAGTCACAGTCTACCATTCTGTAGTACAAAACATACAGGTTGGTATATTATATATATATATATATATATATATATATATATATATCTATCTGTTTATATATAAAGCTTAAAAGTGTAGGGCATAATGTAGTAATAATACTAACCACCTGTATAAAAGTGCACATTTTCAAAGCACTATGCAAACATTAAATAATCCTTACAAGAACCTTGTGAGATAAGTTTTATTAATCTTATTTTATATATGGGAAAAATGAATCAGAGAGGTTAAAAAATTTGCCCAAAATCACATAACAAATAAATGGCAGTGCTGGGGTTAGAACTCAGTTTCATCTGGTATCCAGTCTCAAGCTTAGTTCACTGTACACACTACTGTTCAAGTAAGCATGTGCTTGGTTCTACGTTAATATTCCTCCTAGGATCCATATCATTTTAGAAAATCAAAATCTACTATACACTAGCTCTAGTTTTGCTTAACACATAAATTATCTTTGTGAAAAATGGCACAAATTTTAGCATGCACACTTTATTCAACACTCAAATTATAACTTTCCTGCAGTCTGGAAAAAAACTTCTGAAATGCTATTTCTGAAAGGCTTTTGTAGCATTAGCCTCCTGGGTAAGAGAGCTACCACAAGCAATCTGGATTTATCAATGATGATTTCCAGCAAAAGGTGTTTAATTAGGATGTCTCACACTTCTCTACATATGAAAATCTAATCACCACCTTCTACCTCAAAGAACACAATCAAGTAGCATTATCCCATCTCAAAAACGCCGTTGCTCCCCCTTCACATTGTTTTCACATCTGGTATTACTTTGTTTTTTTAGTCTTTCATGTCTCTTATCTATAAAACAAAAAATTGCATAATAAACACAAGCATAGCATGACCTCTCAACTTCCATTTATTTTTATTCCAAATGAAGCTACTTAATATGGGTTATCTTCAGAATCTGGTTGTGAACAGAAAAAAGCAATACAAAGAAAAAAGAAAGGAAAAAAAAAGTAAGATTATGATAAAAGAGCGTACAGAGGACTAATGAGTTTGTGATGAATGCCCTAGTAACAAATATATCTTGCAGTTAACACAGCAATCACTTTTCCACACCAGTTCAGTTCACTGATCCATCTAGTCCAGCAACCTGTCTCTAACAGTGGCCAATGCAAGTTCTTCAGGGAAGGGTTCATAAAACCTCTCCTAGAAGGACTTAGGTCACAATCTACTGTGACAGTTCTCATGACTGATAGTCACCTTGTTACCTTCTTGTTGGAGACGGGGTGTCTTCCTTGTGTTAGCTACCTTTCACTGCAGACCTTCAGCTATTAAAGCACTCTCCTCTGGGTTCATGCCAGCCCTTCCTCTGACTTGCAGATTAACAGGTGCACCCAGTCCCCAAATGCCCTTGAATCATTCCTCTGTGATAGCCAACCCGACACTGCATACTCACAGAAATTCCGGATCCTCCGCGCCCAGTTTTACCTGAAACCATCGCTTGTGTAACTACACAACACTTGGGAGCTCTTATAATAAAACAAAATTAGGTTTACTTACGAATGAGCAGAGATAACTAGAAATGAGAGAGTGCTGAAAATAAGTAGCTACAGTACAAAAAAACCCTTATAAAATGCAAACCTGGGTCTACACGTCTCAATAGATTTCCCTGCCCCGCCACTACAAAGTTCACTCTATTGCACAGGTGGGTGGTTTTCTCAATAATCAGGACCAAAAACATTCATGAAAGCCCCCTCGCACCACAAAGAGTTCCTCAGTGAATGGAAGCAGACTGTCTTTTCCAATAGTCTGTTATACTGAAAACAGTCAGTTTCTATTCACAGCCAGGGCAAAGCTCTGCCTCTCCTAATGCACCTATAAGAGGCTTTGCTTGTTTGGTGGTGTCTCTGATGGCTCTGAGCCCCCTCCCAATATGCCATCAAAACTCCAGGGGCCAGTGGGAAGGGCTCAGGGCTCCAGCTGCTGGGGTGAGAGCACTGGGTGGGTGGGGAGCCTTGAGTATATGCGGGGCAGGGCTCAGGCCAGCTCTGTACAGCCAGGCCGGGGGAGGGAATGCCACTTCCACCCCTCACTCACCTCAGCATGCCTCTCAGCCTGTCTGGGTTGGGGGTCAGGGGTGCACAACCAAAAGTTATAACTCTAAGGGCAAGAGCTCAACTCAGAAAGTTTGAAAACTGCTCAAGGTGCAGGCAGGGGGTCACTAGGGGCTGTGCACAGTGAGGGGTGTATCTCAGGGTGTAGGAAGGGGGTCACTAAGGGCTGTGTGCACTGACAGGTGAAGCATAGGGTGCAAGGAGGAGGTAGCTAAGGGCTATGTGAAGTGACGGGTGTAACTCAGGGTGTAGGGAGGTGTAGTTAGTGGCTATGTGCAGGCAGGGCTCTAGCTCAGAGTGCAGGGAGGGGGTAACTAAGGGTTGCAGGGAGAAGGATAATGAGGGGTCATGTGCCAGGAAAGAGAGGGTGCTCCACCCCAGACACTGCTCCCCAGGGGCTCTGGGGCTGGGTCCACCTGTGTAGGCGGCTCTTACTAGCTGCACAAGCAGCCAAAGTGGACTGGGAGCTGAGGAGCATGATTTCTTCCTGTGTTCATTTGTTTTTTAATACACGTAGTTTATCGTTTGGGTATTAGCAGTGGTGCTGGGAAAAAATGTACAGTGGGGGTGCTGAAGGCAGAAACCATGTACAGTAGACTCTCGGTTATCCAGGATGATAGGGAAAAAATTAATCCTGGTTAATAAAATCCCAGGTAATCACCATCCATAGAAATATGGGGAGAGGGGGTTGGTTCACCAGCCACCCTGCACCAGGGGGTAGAGGGGTATTGGTTCACTGGCTTCCCTGTGCTCTGGTGGGGTTTGGGGGATATATTTTTTTTTTTTTTTTTTTTTTTATTGCTTAAGGCAGCAACAAAGCCAGAACCGGCCCTGCAAGTTATGTGTATTTTTTTTTTTATAACCTGGTTAATCCACAACCTGATTAACCCAATCCTGGATAATCGAGAGTCTACTGTATTTGGGTTATTATAACTACTTCAAGACTGTGGATATGGCAGCACCAGCACCCCTAGTTCCAGCACCTATGGTTTTTAGACTGGGTGGGTGTGACTGTTTGAAGAATTGGAATTAATTTGCAAATTGGACACCATTAAATTAGGCTTGAATAAAGACTGGGAGTAGCTGGGTCATTACACACACTGAAATCTACTTCCCCGTGCTAAGTTTCCCCCTAGTGTTACTCACCTTGTCTTGTCAACAGTTTGAAATGGGCCATCCTGATTATCACTACAAAAGATTTTATTCTCCTGTTGATAATGGTCAACCTTAATCGATCAGTCTCTTAGAGTTGGTATGGCAACCCCCATCTTTTCGTGTTCTCTGTCTATATAACTATCTTCCTACTGTTCTTCCACTCCATACATCTGATGAAGTGGGTGTTGGCCCACAAAAGTTTATGCTCAAATAAATTTGCTAGTCTCTAAGATGGCACAAGTACTCTTCGTTCTTTTTGTATGCACACTCCATTGATAGTTGCAAAGTTAAGCTCTGGGCTATAAGAAATGCTAAACAGAGGAAGAAAAGCTCATTGCCTGCATAGCCAGCAGATACTAGATCATGAAAAGGATGCTCTCCCTCTTAACATAACATGGTTTTATTTGGAGATCTGGGTTGGGTATAATAAGGTCATCCCAGGATAGTGTGACCAGATGTTCCAATTTTATAGGGACAGTCCTGATATCTGGGCCTTTTTCTTATATAGGCACCTATTACCCCCAACCCCCGTCCTGATTTTTCACATTCGCTATCTGCCCTCCCCCTCCCCCGACACCGCCACTGCACCCGAAGATGGCTAAGCTCTGCCATGCAGGCATAATTAATTAATTGAACCAAAAATAAAAAAAAATAAAAGTCATTTAAAGTTTTAAAAAGTCATTTTTTTTAAACTGGCTTTCCAAGAGCTTTCCTTTTCCACTAACTGGACTATCAGGGTTGGAAATTCATGCAGTTTTGTCATGAGTCTCACAAAATACCGTTTTTTGAGACCCCCAGCTCAGATGGTCAAGTTGTCATAAATCATGTGAGAATTTCAGCTTTCCTTTTTAAAATATATATAATATTTTTTAGCCCTGATAGTTGCAGAGAAAACCTGAGAAATGTGACCTGAGTCTATCCTAACAGCTCAGAAATCAGGAAGCAAAGAAAAAGAACTCAACATTTCTTCCTTAAAAGTCTCAAAATTTTTAAGACCATCTCCTAATTTTTAGGGTCTGACTCATGATTTTTGAATGCTTCGGGTTGGCAATATAGCCACCTACAGGCAAGTTCCAGAAGACCTCATGCCAAATAATCACATCTCTTAGGCCTGATCTACACTACAGAGTAAGGTCAATGTAAGCTGCCTTATGTCAATCTAACTTTGTAAGCATCTATACTAAAATGTTGCTCTCACCAATGTAAGTTGACCACTACTCCAACTTCACCCCCACGAGAAGCGTAGTTCTAAGGTTGATGTAGTTAGGGTGAGACAGTGTCCATGTAGACACTGTGTCACTTACATCACCTTATGGCTGTTAGCCCAGCTGCCACAGCAAGTGTCACACACCTGGAGTCTCCCTGGCCCAGGGCTCACTGCCTCCCCCACTACCCCACTTAAGTCAGTGCAAGAATTCCTGGTGAGGGTATGCCCCACTGCCCGAAGGAAGGTAGTGTGGACATGAAGAACCATATTATTACCGTGGTGGATGTACGCCAACCTAACTTAGGTCGACTTAATTGTGAAACATAGACAAGCCTAACACGCTGTGCTGCCAAAGCACTCTTTCAGCCACAAATCTGAAATTGCTCCAGATCTCTCCTCTGGGTTAATCTGTTATAACCACATTACAGATGACATAGAGGAACAGAGAGTATGAGCTAGACTTCGAATGCTAAATTACAGCTCCAACTAGAGGAGGGGAAGAAGGGCTTGGCAGTAGTTGGACTCTGCAGGAGGAATTGTGACCATCTCAGAATTCTTTGGGAGCACACACTGCTGAAATAGCCCATCTGCCATTCTTGTAGCGACAGCTTGTATTCCTTTATGGTGATCTAGTTCAGCTAACCCACAGCCGCTGCAGGCTGTCCGAGGTTCTCTGCCCCACTCCTTGGAGCTTGTACCCAGTTCCCACCCAGAAGAGCAACAAGATTCTTTTTAGCCACTCTCCCAACAGTTTTCCTTCAGTGCAATCAAGTGCATGAGCCAGTTAAATCCACCACTAATTTGAGCCCCAATCCCTTAAGCATTTGTGCAACTTTATTCATGTGTTCAGTCCCATGGAAATCAATGAGTCTAGTTGCATGAATACACTTAAACAAGTATTGAAGTGTTTGCAGGATCACACCCTTGGCTAGCCTCAACACGGCCAGAGAATGTCACTTTTGCCCTATGAAATATCTTAATATGCAGCTTGTTATATAAATGAGATATACCGTCCATTCGTCATACAGTAAAATTCTCACGGACGCAGTGTATGCTGGACCAAGGGTACTGCAGTCTATAAGGCTGTAGAAAACAAAATGTGCAATATCATGTTGTATATTTAAATAGTTGTATAATTAGTAAGACTATCACACAACATATGCCCAAGTTATTTATGACATTTCAGTTTTTATTTAAAGCACATATCTGTTGCTCTGGTGCTTTCACAACAGTTTAGATATATAATATGAATAAAAATCAGCATTTATAATTCATTATATATATATATATATATATATATATATATATATATATATATATGTGTGTGTGTGTGTGTGTGTATATATAATAATAAAATAAATATAAATATAAATAAATAGTGATGTGTCTTTCCTTTTGAGTGTAATCGTGCAATCCCAAAGTTCAATGCAGGTAGCTATTTTGTAAACAATGGCCAAAAGGATTTTTTGTTTGGTTTTAAGAAAAGAGATGGAAGGAGAAACAAAAATAAACATGAGAGACTCACTCTCCTGGACTGATTGTCTGGCACTAGCACAAGTAACTCTTCTGGATTTCAGACTGCATGGCACTGATCATGTAATGGCCAATGTTTTGACTGGTACACCAGGGACCTCCAGAGCTAAAAGCATGAGCTAATATTCCCTAGCTGTGGCTATAACAGAGACATATCTTCTGTGCATCAGGCACAAGCACCCCTCTGTAACACACTCACCAGTGGATTCCAGCTATGACAGTGGCTCTCTCCACTAAGGTTGCCAATTTTATAACTGCACAAAACAGAAAAGCCTTGCCCCACCCCTCCATCACACCTCTGCCCCCACCTTGAGGGCCTGTCCCCACTCACTCTATCCTCCCTCCCTCCGTCACTCACTCTCCCCCACCCTCACTCACTTTCATGGGCTGGGGCAGAGGGGTTGGGGGGTTACCGCTCTGAATGCCTTCCCCTCCCCCACAACAGAAAAGATACTTTTCACCTGCCTCCTATTAAAAAATGGCTCAAAATTTTCAAAAATATTTGTTTTAGGAAAGAAATTTGAATGGAATTTTCAGTCTAAAATTTTAGAGTCCCAGATATGTATGAGCAAATGAAAGCCAGGATTTAACTGGAAACCATTTATTCAGTCCTAGCAATAATTTTCTTACTCTCCAATTCCTCAAAAATGGCTGACCCATTTTTCTTAAAACCTTCCAGCAATATTCACCTTCTGGTACACGTCTGAGTCTCCATTGCCCTGGAAGGTATCATCATTTACAACAGGGGAGAATGAATGGCAAGTGTGCATAAAATACTACTAAATCAGACTGGTAACCATTTGGTAGCACTTTATACTCATTTGACACTGGTGCAAGCAATGGAGAAACAAACCCCAAGTGTAGAAAATTTCCCTCACCCCCAACCACCCTAGAAAAGTAAAAGGTCCAGAAAGATAGGCAACCTCAAGTATAAGGGTAAAAATCAGCACACCTTATAATAATCAAACTACTATTTTCAGCCTTATGTAATAATATATGTGTATTGCATTGGCATGAAATTGCCTATGTAGGAAACCACAAGGGAAGAATGACTAATGACTCAGGAGATTAAAAGATACTGCTTTCTTAAAGGCAAAGCAGGGTCTTCTGCAAACATGAAAGACTCTGAAAACAGAAGGATCAGTCTGAGCAGGCTAAAAAGTTCTTCACTTGGGGAAAAAAAAGTTTTTGATTTAATTAGCTCAGTAGCTGCTATAATCAGTCCCCTGAAACAGTGAGTATTTCCAGATATCCATTTTGCTTCTAAAGTATTTAAAATAGAACAAAAGCTCTGTTACAGTGAATGAATCCCCAGGCTGGTAGAACAGTCATTCAGCAGTTAAAGAATATTTCAGTGGAGGCATCTCTTCAAGTGAACCATTTCTGCCTCATTTATTACATATGCAAAGAGAGTAGAATTAACAACTTTATAAACATGTATGTTTTTAATGGAAGAGCCCATTTCTGCTTTCCTTAAGCATTAAAACTCACTGTTTTAATGGAAGAAGTGGGCCATGAACGTGTATGGGTTTGTTCAATATTAACATCCCTCATGTCTCAGACTAAATCTAGTCAAACAGCTCAATAATAAATGGCTTAAAACAGACTAGCAAGTGTAGCAAGCTACCTCCTTTGTCTCATCAGACCAGACATTTCCCCTTCTGGCAATAGCATGCCTGGGGTAAATCAGCCCCAGCCCACACTGGGCAGCATTTGTCCTCCCTGTTTCTGTGCTGCTTTGGTCTTATTTCCTGGACAGGCCTAGGTTGATCCTCCACCAAAGAAAAGGGGAATAGGCCCATAAACACAAAAACAAAGACTGATACTTTCCCTGCCTCCTCGCTGGGGCAGGGTGTCCCCCTGTAGTCTGCCTCGGGGTGTCAGTCCTTTCCCTAGCAAGCACCTAGGAACCTCAGATAACAACAAAAATGTGGATGCTCCAAGACACAAAGATAAGCACCAGTACTTCTACTAAGTCAGGAGGACTTTTTTATGTAAGCTTATTCCTCAACTGAAACCCAATAATTAAGACCCATTACACAAACAAATGCTAGTTATTAAAACAGAAACTTCACAACCCAGATTTTGAGGGCTAAATTATGGCTCTGGGCGTTGCTGAAGCCGTGAGAGTAGGCATGGTAACCGAGAGAAAGCTGCTGACTACCCAGTTGCTGCTAGAGGGAGGCATTATGCCTACACAAGATATAACTGCTGCAAGAGTATGGGAAGCAGGAAGGAGCTCAGCAGCAGTACCTTACCTTATACACAAGCACTGTCCTTTGCCTACCTAGGTACAGTTGGCATACAAGGCAGTTGCTCTGTATTTAAACCAACATAACTGACATCAGAATCTGGCACCAATATTGCTAACAATTTCACTTCAAAATATTATATATCTATGAAACTCTTCAGTGAAATAGCAACGTGATGCAACATCTCTCTTAGGTACTTATATGGCCCCACTACTGTAGTATCAGAGCACCTCACAATCTTTAATGTATTTATCCTCCTATTATTTGTGCAAAGAAGGGAGGTGCTATTCTGATTGTAAGCCCGTCAGCACACGGACTGCCTTTTTGTTCTGTGCAGTGGAGCCCTGGTCCATTATTAAGGATCCTAGCAGTATGGTAATACAAATATCCTAATTTTAATGATGGGCAAGTGAGGCAGAGATAGATAAAGTACTTCTCACGGTCACACAGGAGGGTTGTGGCAGGGCAAGGAACTGAACCTACATTTCTAGAGTCCCCGTGCAGCATGTGAACCCCTAGACCAGCTGTCTTCAAAGTTTTTCCTTGGTGGCCCCTTTGCGTGGAGGAAAAACTCGCATGACCCCCGGAAGGTATGTCCGCCAAAATGCTGCCGCAGAAAGCGGAAGCTTCTGCTTTCTACGGTGGCATTTCGGCGGGACCAAAATAGACCACCCGGGAGTTCAGCAGTCTCCCGGGCGGGATTGGCGGTGGCGCCAGGTCTTGCGCACCCTCTGGGGTAGTCTCGCGCACCCCTGGGGGTGCACACACCCCACTTTGAAGACCACTGCCCTAGACAACCATTCCTCTTATTTATCTATTATCAAAATTATATTATGTTTATATCACTGTCCCTGAAATGATATTGCAATTCTAAGCATAGTGGAAATTTTGGCTGAAGCAAAACAAGGAAAATTTCAGCAACATAGATAGGTCAGCTTCTTAGCTGGTACACATGTCTATAATATCACTAAATTCAATGGAAATATGCTGATTTTCACCACTTGAGGATGTGGCCTGATGCACAGAAGCTTAACATGTAAAGGCAAGAGGATAAGGAAGTCTCAGTGCAAACTCAGCCATTGTATTTGCTTTCTCCTGGTTACTCCCTTTGTCAGCCTTATTCCAAATTCTGTATTTACAGCCTTACCATCAGCAGTTATTTATGGACTTTCACAAAGATAAGTAAATAAACCCCATGTTTGTGCCTATATAACAACATGTCTTTAACCAAGATGTGTCTGCTAAAGCATCAATTTATGACACGTAAGCCATAGAGTATAATTTAAGATTTGGAATCTCAATATCTCCTACCCACACTGAAATATAATTTCCCTTTTCTTTGTCTAGTTTTATGGTTACACTGCAGGGATCTTTCTTTACCAATAAATAATTCATGCCATAAACATTCTCTGCTACCGTATGTTACTATGGTTCTTGGAAGTAGCAAAGAATGGTTCATGGAATCCATTCTTTGCTAATTCAATAGATCTGCTTGCTCTCCACTCATGAAACAAAGGACCTGATCCTGTATACATTACATACACAGAACGTCTAAGAGTTTTGTATGCACAGGGACTGCAGGAGTGGGCTTTAAGACTACAAAGCAAAATTGTCTATATAAATGATGCCTTATGCAATCTAGAACACAAGGGCTGAAAATCCCTATAGAATCAAAATGCTCATATTCAAAGATCTAATATGCCTTGAATTGTAGTTTACATAATAGCACAAACTGAGCTGAATTGATTTTCTACAGCTATTTTAATCTAATTATATATGCCCTATTTAATTCTCTCTCCATTTAAATTGATATGAAACATTAAAAGTTCCTGTAAATAATTTAGTGTGAAAAAACACAAAAGCTAATTAAAAGCTACAGGTCCAAATCCAAACACATTATAAATGTACTTCTAAGAAACTGACTTTTCTATTAAGGTTTGAAGGACTGTTTTGTGTTAGGAAAGATGAGGTATCTTAATGATATCTTTTAAAATAAATATATGGTAGTGAAAGTGTTTAAGTTTCAGTTACTTTGATTTTGTTCTGCCATGAGGCTGCATTTGTTTAATTCAGTCTGAATTACTATTAAGTGTCTAAGACCTAAATCTTGTATTAACTGCACAGTGCAATTTGTCACAATCAGGAATTAAAAGAAATGTTATCAGAGTTATTAATAACCTTAACTAATTCTAAAACGTAGCTCTTACATAGCACCTTACGTCTTCAAAGTATTTTACCAACTAATGTCCTGATCCTGACATCAGATTCTGTGCCCAATGATGAAGCTCTATGCAGATGCAAGAGTTTCCTCGTGTAAATCTAACTATGGGAATGGAGCCCATAAGCTTGCCCAATACTGCTGTGCAATGCTAGTGAAAAGAGTTCATCTCCCCCAACTGTCTCAAAATTGGGACAGTGATGCTGTACCCATAAGTTTCACATATAATGAATCTCAAAATAGATACTTGTCTGCAGTAAGCCAAACACAATCATCAGCATTAACTACTGCTAGGGCTGGCTGAAGTAAAATCAAGCTCTCAGTTAAATAAACATTTTCATGGAAAGTGTGCACTTTCCTTGGCATTTTTTTTATTTATTTCTCAATGGAAAACCAAAAACTTTCACATAAAATGGTGTTTTCAGTCAAAAAGTGTCTGGTCACAGACCCTTGGCACGAACAGCAAGGAAGAAGAGGAAGATGGGGGACATGTGAACAGTGGGTCCTGCAATGCCATGAGTCAGGACCTGTTTGAGACTCTACCACAATTCAGTCAGTTGCGCACGGGTAGCCAGATGCAGGTGAAGAAGCCTCATAAGGAGCCTCAGGTAAGCATATACCTGTATTTCCCGATAGTGATAAACTGATGGCTCCCCTAACTTAACAGGACACAGCTACTGACTTTTCACCAGTTTACTGGTGCAAGAAGAGGAAGCCGTACAACAGAGAGAGATAACATTATTATCTGCTTTTCATTCCCTGCTAGAGTTAGGCAGGGAGGGGCATGTAAAGTAGTTTGTTTATGTACACAGGGATGTCCCTGAACCCTCTTGAGAGGTCTTGATAAAACTTTCATAGAGGTACTCTGCAATCCTCAAAGTTTTCTAGGAATGGCATTCTTATTTCTCTTTCTGCAAAGGGAAATCAACAATAACTTCAGCAGGCAACACTGCAGTACACAGGTTAGCAGCACAGGGTCCCAGGCAGCTTAAGGACACTAACTGCAGCTGTGTTCTCTGTGCTTTTGTTACTCTCTGGAGTGAGATAGCCACTAAAAACCACCACCACCTATGGAAAAACTAGTGTCAATGTTCAGTGCCAGTGCCCTAGACCAGAGGTGGGCAAACAATGACCCACAGGGCACATCCGGTCTGCAGGATCATCCTGCCTGACCCTTGAGCTCCTGGCCAGGGAGGCTCGCCCCCGACCCCTCCCCTGCTGTCCTCCCTCCCACACAAGCAGGCCGCTGGGTGCGCAATGCAGCTGGCTCCGGCAGTACGGTGCATCTTCCAGTCCTGCCACTCTGAGAGGCATGTTAAGAGGGCGGGGAGCAGGGAAGTGGGGGTACATAAGGGGTTGGGAATCCTGTGGGGCAGAGGACAGGGAGCAGTTGGATGGAGCAGAAGTCCGGGGAGGGGGGCGGTTAGGATATGGAGAATGGGGGAGGGGTTGGATAGGCATGGGAGTCCCGGGGGGCCTGTCTGGGGCGGGGGTGTGCACAGGTGTCGGGGAAGTCAGGGGACAGGAAGCAGGGGGCAGTTGGATGGGTCGCAAGTTCTGAGGGGGTCAGTCTGGAGGTGGGAAGTGGAAGGGGATGGATAGGGGGTAGTGGCCAGGCTGTTTCAGGAGAAGGAAAGAGCGGACAGGAGAAGGGCTCAGGAGTTCCAGCAGGAAGGAGGGAAGGAGATGCACCAGGACATAAACGGGGCTTCTCCAGCAGCAAACAGATGCTGCTTACTCTTGTGGATCTACAGGTTTGGCTATCACAGGCTCGCCTCTCTTTGTAGTCCATGGAGAATTCCATTACAGTACATCCCTATACCGCCCCCCTTAGCATTACGTGTCATATCAGGGGGCACATCCCTGCCCCCGACCACTCCAGCCTGGAAGATAATGACAACTACTGCTCCCCATATACTGACCTGTGAAAGACACTGTTGCCCTATGTGGAGGTAAAACAGACAAGAATGTCTTTTCCCCATGTTAAGATGTGTTCTGTTACTTTAGTACATTTTTAATGTATTTGCTTTTAAATTTCACAGATTTTTCTCTGCACTGGTTTTGTTACTGAATAAAATTCTATTTGGACAATAATTAGTCTTTATTAATTCACAACTTATTCTGCAGAGTGCCTAGCAGTTCTGAAAGCACCCACTTATGTGTTACCGTACAGTGTAACAACTCATAGGACAAACACAGTGTTATAATCAAATGTATAGCAAGCACAGCAAAAGCAGGTGCATTGGCAGTGTTATATTCTCAGATGTACACCAAGCAACACACAAATCCTAACAGGCACCAAAACAGTGGGGTCAGGTAGAGTATTGTACACCACAACGCATTACTGGGGCTCATTGTTAAAGTGCTCTTTCAAAGACTCCCTGAGATGTATAGTTCCTGGTTGAGATCTTCTCATAGTCCTTATTTCTGGCTGTTCAAACTCAGCAGACAGCCATTCCACCTCTGCCCTCCACCCCAGCAGCAACCTCTTCCTCCTCCCCTCCCCCCTCCCCATTTGCTTCAGATATTATGGCAGCACACAGCAGGCATCTATAACCACTGGGATTTGTTTTCACCCAGATCCAGTCTTGTGAGTAAACACTGCCAGCATCCCGTCAATCTACCAAAACCACATTCAACTATAATTCAGTACCTGCTGAGCCAATATTTTCCCATGGTGCTGTCAAAGTGGCCGGTGTACGGTTTCATGTGCCAGGGGAGCTAAGCATAGGTTAGATTCACCAGGATCCAACTGGCCAATGGTCATCTGCTGGTCAGAAAAGTAAGTCCTTGCTTATAGCTTTCTGAACAGTCTTGTGTTCTTAAAGATGTATCATACACCTTCCCTGACCAGGTAACACTGAGATTGGTGCAACAACCCCGAGATCAGAGCTTAAGTTCAGGCAGAGCTGTCCAGAGCCCAAGCTCCAGGAACTATTTTCAAACCCACATGACACCCAGTGCCTCCCATGGGGCTGAAACCTCAGTGTTCTGGGAAATACTCTGTGAGATTTTAAGCCCTGCCCATGATCCACAAACACCTCTATAACCACAGAAAAGTAGCCCTCTCTTTTGATGTACTGTGTGTCAAGGTAGTCTGGTGCCAAAATGAGGATATGCATGCTGTCTTCTTCTCCAAGACCATTTGGGAACCCCATGCCCGCAGATCCATCCACAATGTACTACACATTACTAAGAATCAGTTCTGTGTAGCAGTACCAGTCCTGTGTAGCAAGAAATGATTAATGATCCTGTACACTTGCATGACAACAGCCCCTGCAATGGATTTTCAACTCCAAAATGATTTCCCACTGACTGGTAGCAGTCTAGCATTGCTAGTTTCCACAGTGTGATCACCACTAGCTCTTCCTCCATCAATGCAGCTCTCATTTTGGTGTCCCTGCTCTGTAGGGCTGGGATGAGCTCCACACGCAGATCCAGAAATGTGGCTTTGTGCATCTGAAAGTTCTGCAGCCATTGCTCAATGTGATCTCACCGGTCAGCGCTTGTCTTTTGAGCCCAGAAGCAACGTTCCACCATCTACAGCTGCTCTGTGAACACCAACAACCACCTTGAATTGGTTCTCTCTATGTCCCACAGCACTTAGCTCTCCAAGAAGTCATCATGTTTCCTACTGATTCAATTCTTCTTATGGCTCTGCAAATATTGGAGGATCATGTACCCTGTACTTGCAATGCTCATGGCAATAGCGCAGAGCTGTGGAGACTGTGTGTCCATGTCCAGGCTCCAGAGATGGTGGACAGCAAGGAGGGCCACGCGGGTTAGTGGGATTTTTAAAGAAGAGTCTCAAGATTATGGCATATAGATGCCATTCTGAGATGGAGAGAGTTGCACACTGGGAAGTTGACCCCTTGCTCCTTGTCACCCCTGCTCAACTCATTTCTGTCCCAACGTGCATTGCCAAAACGTCCCAAAGGACAGTGTACTGGATGATGGCAGTTTGCACACTGAGATATTACTCAAGGTGCACTGCACTGTGTATCAACACAAACACTCGTGGTGAGTACATCCAGCACTGGTACAAGGAGCCATGTACTTGCACAACAGTTACACTAAACTGCCGTGGCTTTATGCTGATGTAACTTGTGTTGACCAAAGTTTGTCATGTAGACATGGCCTAAGAATGATGTAGCTATTTAAAGAGCAGTGCTGCCAATATAGCTATCCTTACTTAGCTTCCAAACAATCAAGAGCACAATGGTGGAGACAAATCTCTTTCACTCCACCCCACCCTCATTACCAAAGCCAATTTATTATCCAGCCCACCTTCCCACACACATGAATATATCAACCTCACAACACAATGTCTTCTATGGCTGTCTAAGCTATAATGGCAAACAGTATAGTGCTGGATGACATCTTGACTTTACATTGTCAACTTTAGCCTCAGATCTGAAATGTGAGAAGAGACACCTATCAATTTTTATTTGGAGAAGAATTGCTTTGTAGCTTAATTAAGGTGGTTGCAGTTCAGAAGAAGAAAACTTGCTTCTTCTACAAGGTTTGACAGTATCCATGGCTTAAATGTGATAATGCAGCTTATGCAAGAAATACTGAAATGTGACATTAAACCCCAGGCCTTAAGTTAACAGAATTCAGACTTAAACAGCCTGACTATTCTTTTTAAATCAGCCAATTAATTTAAAAGAAATATGTGCAAGTCTGGTTAATAAATGTATTTATCTAGGAACTGGTAATTGGAACTATGATATCTCTTTCAAATGATGCCTGTAATAAAGCTTTGAAACTGGTACTACACACCAAGAGACTGGCTAAGATACCATAATGTGTACCACTTCAGATTTATTTTAGGGACGCTGTGAATATTTGGCATCAAACCTGACCATTGGTGAAAGCAGTCTTACTAATGGAGAACTAAAATGAATGTTTTGCTGCTGACTAGCTAGCTGAGCTACTACAACGAATACAAACTAAATAAATAAAGAACAGAATATTGTGAGGTGAACTGATTAAATGACATGACTAATGCTTTAGATAAGGCTGGTCGTTTTGGGGGCGGTTTTTGGTCAAAACCATTTTAAATGGAAAATCAGGGCGGTTTTAATACATGGAATTCTTCTTTAAGTAGTATCTGCTTTCCATGGAAAATTTCACTATAGCATCAGTAATCCAAACCTCAAAATATTTAATCCAAAACCCCCCAAAAATAGATTCAGGCTGAGACTTCAGTTCCTCATAGGTGTCTTGTCTTCCCATTCTCCCCTCTGGTTGAATTACTTCTCTTATGATGCACCATAGCCAGATACTCTTGTGATATACTCCCAGGCCTTGCCAAGAGGGAAGAAAATGGTGTATCATGGGAGATGTAGTTTAGCCAGAGAGCCCAGCCCTCACCAGAACATAAGAGAACAGGGCACTCAAAATACAACTTCCACGAGGCATTGCAGTGTCAGTTTGAATATAGATCTTTTCGGGGGAGGAGGTTTGGAAATTTTTCACTAAAAAAAAAAAAAAAAAATCTAGATTTTCCATGGGAAAAATATCCCTTATTTTTCAACCAGCTCTAGCCCTAGGCCATTGTCAACTTTCACACACTGAGGAAGAATTAGTGGCCCTGAATTTCTTGCCTTTCCTTGGAGTAATTGTCAATGTGCTTGGACATTTCTGAGACTTCAGCCTTTTTCAGATACATGGATTGGTCTTACACTGTTAGAAGAATTATGCAATGAACATAATGGGTAGCTGGAATGTAACAGGTCCCTCAATATAGATGAATGAGTAGAATTGCAGGACCTAAAAGTTCTGATACCTGACAATGGAAGAGGAAAGGAAAGACATGCTGGGAAATGTAGTCCTAAACTGAAACCTACAGAAAAGAGGAAGGGGTAATTCAGACAAAGACTCAGTGGAAATAGACCATCTATAAATGTGGCAGGTTCTTCCAAATCCAATTATTCTTTCCTGCCTGCTAAATTAAGCAGATGTCTTGATGGTCAGAAGTGGACCTATGTAAATATTGTATTTTCTTGTGTTAATTCTGATGTAATATATTTTTGTAATAAAAACTAACTTTATTTACCCACCTCAATTTATGGTCTTTCCCTATGAAGAATGACTGCACCAAAATCCTTAGGACAGTGCAAATAAAGCTAAGGGGTCCTAATGCTATGGGGTCGTTTGACGTGTATCTACCACCTATCAAAAGCAGTGATGTGGAGCCACACTGCCCCTGAGGGTAATGTGATCTCCCTTAAAGGAGTGCAGAAAATCCTTCTCACTGCCTCTCTGAGCTGCAGTTGTGGGGAGACGAGGGGTGGAGCCGTGTCTCAGACTAATCCATTCCCCTCCCACCACCTTCAGGAAGTATCTTGGTGGCAGATCCCGTGCTGTAATTCTGGCCACCCTTTGACAGGCAACACAAGATTCCTCACTCCCTCCTGCCCTAGCCAGGCATCGCTATATGAAGGCCACAATCTAGCTTTACTGAAAGAGTTAAACACTTCTCTCTCACACACACACGATTTTATACTTTTATCTTATGTTTGACTAGTGACTGCCAGCTATACTAAATATACACACAACTCTCAGTGCAATATGAATTAAAATGCTACTGACTTTTCTTCCTATAAAGATCTTTCTTCTCTGAGGACAGAGGACGAATCTGGTGAGAGTCTAAATTACAAACAACAATTCTCTTTATCTGTTCTCCAAAATGTACATACTTTGTGTATAAAGCAAGAAACTGGGGATAAAATTATGACTTCCCCATCCTTGCTACATACAACATCTCAGTGGAAAAGCATCCAGCGACAGGAAAATGGGAGATAGAAGCTGCTCAAGGATGCTTAGGGCACTTCCTCTTGCTTCTTTTCTATCCATAACAGCTGTCAAAAATCCACATCCTCTGATCTACTTAGATAGGGAGTGGGGTCTTGTTGATTATTTATTCCAAAGAGTTCTGTCCCACTGGGATTAAGATGTCCTAAAATTCCCAAGAGGGCAATTCATCATAATACAATATAGAGTCTGAATAATGGACATCCACAATAGGCTCAGCTGACACAGTGGAAGTGAATGATAGGTGAATTGAGGTCATTGTCTTGATGTGAAGACATTGGACAATGTATACCAAGGCTGTCAATCAAGCCATTACAAGGCGAAACTACATGAATATGAAACAGGGAACAATCAGATTGGTTTTTGTTTCCCTGTTTCTAACAGCTAAAAGAAACCAGCTTCTAGAGCTAATGAGCACTGCTTGCTGTGTGTGCAATGTAATTCTAACTGTAGTTCTTACCGCTTAGAGCCAAAGAAAAATATCCAGTAAGAGCTTCAGTTACGCGCTAATGAGGGCCAGTGCATTTTCTGCTATTGCTGGAGTGGCCTATTTCTCCTTTTCCCCCCTCCCCACACACTACTGGAAGAGAATTTAAGATTTTAGTAGCAATGAAAGACTTTAACTTTATTGATTGTATTCCTTTGGGTCTTATTTAAAAATAACTTCAACTAGAATTAGAAGGTATAAATCATACCTTTAAACAGGATTAAAAAATAAAATTGGAGGTGGTCAAAAAAAATGTTAACATTTTCTGTCAGAGAATGCAGTTCAACCAGAGTCTAGATCCTTTGTGAAATTAAGTACATTTTACATCAGAAAAAATGGGGAAAAAAGTTCTGAATATCTGATTTTTTGTTTTGAAATTACTTTTGGTATTTTAACATAAAAAAGAAGGGTGACAAATTTCAAATCAATCCAAAACTTTTCCAGAATTTTCTTTCATAGAGAAAATAAATTTCAGTGCTTTTGTTCCTAATAAGGATTACTCTTGCAAAACACATGCTGAAATCTCAAAATCCATTGTGAAATGGAGTTTGTCCTTCGCACAGCTCTAATTTAAACCATACCAATGCATTATTAAACCAAAGCCACTGAACTTAATATTTAACTTTAACTTTAATGTATTAAATACCAAATTATCTTCCAGTCATTGTAACATCAATATTTAAAAAGAGCTTTCAAGGTGATCTCAGCTATTACAGACTGGTAAGTCTTAACGTCAGTACTTGGCACATTAGTTGAAATAGTAAAGAATAAAATTTTCAGACAAAGAAGAACATAAACTGTTGGGCAAAAGTCAACATGGTTTATATAAAGGGAAATCATCTTTTACTAGAGTTCTTTGAAGGGGTAAACAAACATGTGGACAAGGGGGATCCAGTGGACATAGTGTACTTAGATTTCAAGAAGGCCTTTGATAAGGTCCCTCATCAAAGGTTCTTACATAAATTAAGTTGTCAAGGGATAAGAGGAAAAATCCTTTCATGGATTGAGAATTGGTTAAAATACGGGGAACAAAAGGTAGGACTCAATGGTAAATTTTCCGAATGGTGAGAGGTAACTAGTGGTGTTCCCCAAAAGTCAGTCCTAGGAAAAATTCTATTGAACTTAATCATAAATGATCTGAAGAAAGGGGTAAACAGTGAGGTGGCAAACTTTGCAGACAATACTAAACTGCTCAAGATTAAGCTAAGAGCTAAGCAGACTGTGAAGAACTTGCAAAAGATCTCACAAAACTAAGTGATTGGTCAACAAAATGGCAAATGAAATTTAATGAGGATAAATGTAAAGTAATGCACAATGGAAAAAATAACTTCAGCTATACACACAATATGATGGGGGCTAATTTAGCTACAGCTAATCAGGAAAGAGATCTTGGAGTCATTGTGGATAGTTCTCTGAAGATGTCCACGCAATGTGCAACGGCAGTCAATAAAAGCAAACAGAATGTTAGGAATCATTAAAAAAGGGATAGAGAATAAGATGGAGAATATTTTATTGCCCTTATATAACCATGGTACGCCCACATTTTGAATACTGCATAAAGATGTGGTCTGCTCATCTCAAAAAAGATATACTGGCATTAGAAAAGTTTCAGAGAAGGGGAACTAAAATGATTAGGGGTTTGGAACAGGTTCCCACATGAGGAGAGATTAAAGAGGCTAGGACTTTTTAGCTTGGAAAAGAGGAGACTAAGGGGAGATATGATAGAGGTATATAAAATCATGAGTGGGGTGGAGAAAGTGAATGAGGAAAAGTTATTTACTTGTTCCCCGAAAATAAGAACCAGGGGCCACCAAATGAAATTAATGACAGCAGGTTTAAAACAAATAAAAGGAAGTTCTTCACACAGCACACAGTCAACCTGTGGAACTCTTTGCCTGAGGAGGTTGTGAAGGCTGGGACTATAACAGGGTTTAAAAGAGAACTGGATAAATTCATAACTTTACTTACCAGTTAAGTTCACTCCCTCTGGGGCACCTTGCATTGGCCACTGTCAGCAGACAGGATACTGGGCTGGATGGACTGTTGGTCTGACCCAGTGGGACTTTTTAAAAGGAAAATTCCTAGAAAATTATTTGCTTCACCTGTAATTGTTGTTTTTTTTAACACTATTGTTTCCTTTTTTGGGGGGGGTGTGACATTTTCATTTTCATGGTTACAGTATCAATATTCTAACATAGCTTTAAGGCATGGAATGATTACAATTTTATCAGTAGGTGTTGGTAAACATCCACTTACTGTAAAACACAAAAACTGACAAAAAGTATTTCACTGATAGTAATCAAAATGTGCAGACAGGTAAAGAAAGAAAAATGGTGCTTGGGAACTTAGAGCTAGATTTCAGGATATTCACTTTGTACATCTTGACATGCAATTGATAATTTTGTTTTAACGGTTATAAAGCTTTAAATTCTTGAATCTCAGCATGCACTGTCAATAATTATTATCTGACTCTCCCCCCATAATCTCCCACAACTGTGAACATTTAAATAAATACAAAAATGCTTAAGACCCATAATTTTGAACTGAAAATTTAAATCAATAACTGAAAAGAATTCTCAAAAATGAACTTAATATCTGTTACAATTACAAACAATTTAATTCTGCCAAATATAGTCATAAGTACTGTAAACCAAGAATAATTTTAAAAGATGCTGATATCTCCCTCCAATATATATGATTGGTTTTAAGTTACTTAATTTTTCACTTGATGCATAGACACTTTTAAGCAGTTTTTTAAAATAAAAATCACTTATTTAATCCATTAATGTGAGGAATGTAAGTATTATTCACATTTCATAAGCTGGTACTGTATTGCAAAGGGTTTAAGTAACCCAATCAAGGTTGTACAGTAAGCTCCTGATTCAGTGTGTGCCTAACTTAAAGCAGATGAGAATTCAGCCTGAATTTATGAACAGTTTCAGTGCCTCAAAAATGCATTTTTCAGCCAATTTATTATCTGCCAAACAAATTTCATCCAGCTCTATTTTTGACTCAGGTCTGTTTGGTTAGTGCTCCTTAGTACTATGGATTGACTCTTCAGGAAATGGAGACTCATTGTTTTCACATTTCTGCATGTAACCCAGAAACGCTTAAGCACTCACAAATAGTATAATTCTGCACTCTAATTTTCATATGCATCTGAATTCCCTAGATTTCTGCACATAGATGGAAATAGTGAAATCAACCAGATTCTTCAAACAGTATTGCAGATCCAGTGAAAACCCAGAAGCACTAGAATTTGTGTACAAAATCTTTTTGCCCGAGATTCTCAGTCTCTTTTCCACCTCCCCAAGATCTTTGAATACATTTGAAAAAGCTTCAGAAAACTATCCAAATCAACCAATCTGCTAAATATTTTGAGAGAGAAATAATATTATTGTTGTTAAGACACAAGTCAAGGAACCAGAAAACATGAGTTCAATGCTTGTCGTTCTCAGAGGCTTTATAAGACAGATATACATGTTCAGGAAATTTTCCCTATCAGCATAACTGTCCACTATAGGGTTAACCTCCCCTGAATCACTTCATTAATGAACAATTTTAAAAATGAATACTACACACTCTAAAGATATGAACTCACAATATATATATATTATACACATAAAAATAAAAGCACAGTTTCCATATTCATGAGAACACTGTTGAAAATATTCATCTTCAGAAAAATGTAAATTCTTCCTATCACATCACATCGTGTAACATTCTCTAAAGCAGGAAATGCAAAGGCTGTTCCTCAAGTGACACTTTGCTCATGTACTTGGTCTCATCTAGGCAATCAGAGCTTCTTTTCAATTTGCTATTTCAGGCTCTTTCACCACTTATGTTTTGTTCTCACTCATGTATATAACTGCTGTCTGGCAGTAGTAGCTTTTCAAGCAGATCCTCAGTAAAGTTATTTGAACCAGTTAATGACAGTAAACTGCTAAGAAGTGAGCGTTACCTAATAACTGACCTCATGTGTATGTTAAACACTTTCTTCTTTGCCTTGAGACTCCAAACTTCCCAGCACATTCAATTATCTCATCAAAATGATGCTTAACTATTAATATGTTAAACTTTTTGGCACTTTAAGAGGAAAGTGCTTAAACAAATTACTCCTTTTAATGTGGTAATTTTCACACTCACACAGGGTACTCACAAGCACATTCACTCTGGGTTTATTCTCAGAGCTAGAAATCGATCTATAAAATTCAGCATAGCTTGCAGAGACCCGGATTCTATTCCAAACTCCGCTCTGACATGCTATATGACCTTGTGCACATCATGTAACATCAATTGTGCTTCAGTTACCTCATCTGTAAAACAGAAATTGTGTGCTCAGTTTCAATAGGAACTAGATTTGATAATGGGAGCTGCAGGTGCAATGTAATTGAAAATCAGGCCAACAATGCTTACCCACCTACATAAGGTGCTTTGGTGATCTACGGATTTAAGGTGTTGCTTATTATGAGACATCGGCCTTGCTATAAAGTAGCTTCCCATGTCTATATGAAAGATAATATGTTGAGACAAATTCCATTTTCACTCATACATGTTCAAATCCCACTGGCTTCAGCGACAGTTGCGACACGTACTTCATGGCAGAATTTAACCTTTGCCAGATCACAGTATAAACTGTACTGGCCACTGACACTTTTTCTGACAGTGGCCAGTTGGCCACTGTCAGAAATATGGTATTGGTAACTTCTATGTTCCACTCCAAACTGGTTTTCTTCCTGGCACTTTTACAGTTCCCAACCTCCAGCTGTGAGGTCAGGGAAAATGGCCCAATTTTACTTAAATGATATAAGGCACTTTCTAGATGAGGTACTAAGTTCTGTGCAAGGCAGAAATAGTATGCTTCTGCCCTGAGATGCTACATATATTACCTATTTTCTTATCACTATCAGCCTGTTTAGTTGTTTCTTTTAAGTTCCTCTTAGGCCAGCACGGCTGCTGAGCTACAAGTTAGAGGCTTAATTAATTGTTTCTGTCTCTCTCTATCTTGAAACAGCAGTAACATGCAAAATGGAAATGTCAGTGCATCACCCAGAGCTCTTGAAACCCAATCACAAGCTTGTCAGACCTAGATGCAAGCTACTCCTAATCACAGATTCCACATCTAAAAGGGACCATTGTAATCATCTAGTCTGACCTTGTGTATAACACAGGCCAGAGAACTGCCCCAAAATAATTCCTACAGAATCTCTTTTAGAAAAACATCCAATATTTATTTAGAAGTTGCCAATGATTGAGAATCCACCACAACCCTTGAAAATTGTTCCACTGCTTAATTACTCTCACCGTTCAAAAATTCACACCTTATTTCCAGCCTGAATTTGTTTGGCTTCAATTTCCACCACTGAATCATGTTTATACGTTTCTCTGCTAGACTAAAGAGACCATTATTAAATATATGTTTCCCATGTAGGTATTGACAGATTGTAATCAAGTCACCCCTTAAACTTCTTTGTTAAGCTAATTAGATTGAGCTCTTTGAGTTTATCATTGTAAGACGTTTTCCTGTCCCTTAAATCATTCTCATATTTCTCTGAATCCTCTCCCATTAAGAAGGATGCGGATAAAAATTTGGACACCAGAACTGGACAAATTCCAGCAGTGGTTGCATTAGTGCCAACTACAGTGGTAATATAACCTCTCCTCCTACTCAATACCTCTTTATGTATCTAAGGATTACATTCACCCTTTTGGCCACATCACTGTGCTGAGAGCTCATGTTCGGCTGATTATCTAACATGACCCCCAAATCTTTTTCAGTGTCACTGCTTCTCAGTTTCAACCTTTCCAGTTCCAATGAGCCGCAGCAGCACAGCCAGACATTACCCACGCACATTACAGCCTTTAAATACAAAAAGGGTTTGGTTCCAAGGAAGATCAAGAGATTGTAAACTCTTCTGTATGTTGTTGCCTTCGTTAACCTTTTCAAGCCTGACATTCATGACTGATAAAATCAGCCAGTGATGAGATGTATCTAGAAGCTGTGGTTCCTCCTTTCTACATCAGGGCAATTTTTTTGAAAAAGAGGTATTCCAGCCTGGGAATATCTGTGCCACCAATTTTGCCCACATTCCTAGAATATCCTAATATGTGAATCCTTCCGCCCAGAAAGAATGGTACCAAGTGAGTCCATTAAGACAATCAAATGCCCATCTCACTACAATTCCTTCCCATTGGAAATCAAAAGAGAAGATCTGGGATAGCTGAACAATGTCATTAAATAACAAACCTTTGTTTCTATTCTACAGTAAATTGGGATCAGAAATTTCTCAAATGTTTTTTTTCCAGCCACCTTGCACCTGGTTTTGGTGAGGAGAAATTGTTTCTCTTTTTAAACAGAAACTATACCTAAGGCTAAGATTATGTCAAACTGGTCACGGAATCCATGACTTCCAGAGAGCACCCTGATATTTTCCGCTTCAGCCCCACAAGAGTGGGGGACCCTGCAGCTTCAAGCCATCATGGGTGAGGGAGGAAACCTGGAGCCACAGCAGGGGTGGGTGCTGCCTCCTATCCCCTACCCATTTTGTCCTGGTTATTTTTAGTAAACATTGGGAACAGGTCTGTAGCAGTGCAGCGACTCACCCCTGCAGCGCCTCCTGCTGGTCGTCCAGGGAATTAGCGTTCCCAGCCTTCTGAGTGCCCTCTGCAGGCTGATGTCCTCCTCGCCACTGGCCCTGTGTCCCTCTGGCAGTTCCCCTCTCAGATCTTAGTGTCTCCCCTCCCTGGGGAACCCCCATCCTCTATCCCCACCTTGCCTCAGCCTATGGGCTACTGCTAGTTACCCTCAAGCCCCCTTTCACTGGGGCCAACTGCAGTCTGTATAAGCCAGTCAGCATAGGCAAAGAGGGTTTGGCCTGCTGCCTCTGCCTACCCGTGGGCTGCCCCCTGCGACCCCAGTACCCCTTGTTGGCCGTCTCCTAGGCCAGCAGCCTAGGGGGGTTTCCAGGCCACAGCTTCCCAGCTCCTCTGGCTTTCCCCCAGCCCTGCTCCACTCCAGGTACCCTGTCAAGCTCCCCAGCAGCCAGGCCTGTCTTCCTCCACAGCTAGAGGATACTGTCTGTTTCAGCTCGTGGCTTCTCTGGCCTTTATATGGCCAGCTGGGTGTGTTTGGGGCATGGCCCCCAACTGAAGCTCACTTTCAATCAGCCCATCTTTTCCCTTGCTTCAGCCATCTCCCAGGGCTGACTTTAACTCCTTTTCTGCAGGAGTGGGGCAGCTGCCCCACTACACGCCCCTTAAAATGTGCCGTCCCAAGCACATGCTTCCTAGACTGGTGCCTGGAGCCGGCCCTGACCTGCACCAGCCTTGCTTAAATGATGAGATTACAAACTGCAATGTTTTCAAAGATAAAGGGCATTGGACTTTGGATCAGGAGAAATTTAAAAAAAAAAAAAAAGTTGGTTCAATTTAAACCCAAACCATTTTTTCTCTACATTTTGTTGCTAAATCATTAAAAAAAAAAAAAACCACCTCAACAATAATCACTTAGAATCAACCCAAACATTTTAATTAGCTTGAATTCACCCCCAATTCCAAGTTTTTCATTTCCATTCACGTGTTTTGGCATGTTTTTCATCCTTTGTATATGTGTGTGCGGGTAGTTAGCTCAGCCAAGTTTGAATTTGAAATGCTGTTTTGAAACAGGAAACATCTCAAAGTATTCAAAATGCAACATTGTGAAAATTCAGCATTTTGACTTTCAGTTTTCCTTTGCTTGTTTTTTCTCAGCTGAAATTATTCATTGGATTTTACCTAAATTTTGGAATAGTTTTTCAGAAGGAGATAAATGCAAAGTGTGGGGGGGGGGCTAAGGGGGGGGGGGAATCTAGTCATTAAAAAAAAAGGTCAGGAGATCATGAATCAGGAGACCAAAGGTTGTGTTCTTGGTCTGCTCCTGACTTGCTGTGTGATCTTGGTGAAGTCACTTTACCTCTCTGTTTACCTTTCCTGTCCCAGCCTTTGTCTATATTGTCTATTTCTATCATGACCTCTTCAGTGTCTGCACTATGTTACTACACTATGCACAATGGATCCTTAATCTCAGCTGGATCTTCTACTGTAATATAAACAATAGTCATCTATTAAATAAACCAGTTGAGCTGTACTAAGTTTCCAGTATTTAAAAGTATCTTTTTTTTTAAACTGAGTAGACTTTTAAATCGAAATCTAACCTGTTTATTCTGTCAGAGCATATTGAGTCTACAGCTTTTGGCAGGAACCTGGAAAAATAGCCATTAAAATTTATGGCACTTCAGTGAGGCTAGATAATGAATCAGTGTCTTGACAATGGCTTCGTACATATATCACAGCAAAAAGCAGCTGCAGATTACTGACAGAGACTGCCAGCATGTCCACCAGTTATTTTAGAACAGGCTGCTATATTAACTCATTGGACAGAATTGGGCTTAATCTCTGCCAAGTCAATCTGAGGCTATTTCTCTTTGTGTTGAGAAAGCTTTGCTCAGCGGCAAGGAATGTAATTGGATTTAGTCACTCGTTGCTGAGTCTCTCTCTCTCTGAAAATAAAACAGAACAAAAGCTCATACCCCAATTGGTGAAATGTGTCTGAAAAGGAAGAAAACCAACCCAACTGTCGTTTCTTAGGGCTCTTTTTCACTAAAGACCTATATCAATATAAAGACATCACTCAGGGGTGTGAAAAATCCACACCCTGAGTGACGCAGTTCTACCACCCTAATCCCCAGTGGAGACAGTGCTACAGTGGCAGGAGAGCTTCTCCTGTTGACATAGCCAGCGCCTCTTGGGAGTTGGATTAATTATGTAAACGGCAGAACTCTCTTCCATCAGCATAGAGGGTCTTCACTAAAGCATCAGAGTGGCGTACCTTTGCCTATGCAGCATTTTAAGTGTACACTTGCCCTTAGAAACCAATTAAATTCCAGTAGTAAGCAAGATGACTGAGCACCCTCAGGTCCCAAAAGCCTTTCAATGGACATGTGGGACACCCAGCACCTCACAAGATTGTTCTCTGTTTTTTTATTTCAGTCTAGGAGATCCTTTACTAAGGTCCTGATTCAGCAGAGCTTTTAAAATTGTGTGGGATTTAAGCACACAAAAACCATGTGCTTAAGTGCGTTGGTGAATAGGGCCCTTTGCTGAAGTAGAGCATATATGAGTAGGGAATAATAGTTTATCCAGGAAGGGGCCATTTTTCGTTCTGGTGTTTGTACTGCACCGAGCACAATGGGGTCCTGGAAAATGAGTAGGATTTCTAGGTGCTAAGTTAATAAAATAATAATAATAATACTTGTGTATATTGAGCCCAAGATAGGTCTTTGTCCCATTGTATTGAATATAAATAACTCGTACAGATTCCATTATACCTGCCAGTGATCTAATCTATTACATCATTCACTTCTTATTTGGTCCTATCATATTCCTATTGGCATTATTGCTATTTTCTGTCCCTTTGGGGTAAGGAAATGGTTTCCTGGTTGAGCTGCAAATTCATGTCAGAGTAATGTATTACTTGCACTACACTTGCTGAATAATATAATCCTGATGAGAGATTGCTGCATCTCACGGATCTCATAACAAAAAAGAGGTTAAAAACTACCACCGAAATAGGAAACTGTGAGGTGATTTTCCCTATTACAAAATGGCAGGAAAATTAGCAAAGTTTCTTTTGTGACTAAAGTATGGCCTATCAATCCTTAGTAATCTTTTATTCACAGCAGGTACTGAGTATAAAGCATTCAATTTGAAGCATCTGTCAATACCTCAGGCTGCAAGAAAGCTGTTTCTATTTACTGGCTAGGCCTGGTTCTAAGAGTTCCCTAGGGAAACTCAAATATTACAGGCTGGTGTTTAAAAAAGAAACTGCTACTGGAACAAATAAATTTTTGCTTCGCTGCAATATTAACAAGTGATGCCTGACTAATAATTAAATAAGCTGCTGGATAATATAAAATGTGTTGGTTTAGTTAATGTATGAAGATGTCACTACAGAGAGTGATCTAGGAAACAAAATAGGAAACAAAGCACCAGTGCAACAAATGAACCTTTACGGGTGAAGCAGACTGTGAGCTATGAACACTAATCAGATTTTTAAAATTCAGTCACAAGAAGTGCTTACCAGCTGAAACACAAATGGGCCAAACTTGGGTCTGGCAATGAATTTTCTCACAGTTCCCTTGCCCCACAGATAACAAGGGCCACTTGTTGCCAGGTTGGCAGCCTCCCATGTGCCCCCTTGTGGCCTAAGGTCATGCTACAGGAAGCCTGCCTCCGTTTCAATAAAACTTCACTTCAAGCCTTGTCTTGGTCAAAAAATACTCCTTTTAGGGGACTGGTTTATCAATATAAAATACAAATAAAAGTCATCCCCCACTCCCAGTAAAGTCCATTCAGAAGTCCACACAACCCTGTTTTCTCTTTCCCTTCCTAGGCTTCCTGCCTGGGGCCTTTGCAGTCCCTCCTCTGCTTGGTCAGGGTCTTCACCAGGTCTCCCTGCCTGCCTGGAGAGCTTTCTTCACTTCCTGAAGACTCCGCCACAGCTTCCTGAACTTTTCCCACTTGACTGCAACTTCCTGCTCCTTTTATAATCAGAATCATCTTATTCCTCTCAGGTGGGGCTCATCTTGTAATCGGGGCTGGCTCACCCTAGGCTCTCCAGCCCACAGTGGGTGTAAATCCCAGCTCCAGAAGATATGCCCACAATAGCTCTGCTCTAGCTAGCACGCTAAAACAAGAAAATGTAGCTATGGTAGCACAAGCAGTGGAAGGGACAAAACATCCTGATCCCATTGAAATCATCACTGGTAACTGAGTTAGCACCCATAAAATGAACAGGATAGTCCACACCTCAGAGCTATTGTTGAAGACTCTGTAAATTCCATTGCATTCCATTGCCATTGCATTGCTTTTGGTCAGATCATGTTTTCAAGGTTTTCTTTACAGTCATAATAGCTGGAAACTCTTTTTTTTTTCATTTTTTTAATGAAAACTGAGACAGCAGAGAACAATAAAGGAGTCTACTCAAGTTCCCCAGGCTAATGGTTCATGCCTCAAACTTTGGGAAACATTACTCTAAAGATAAATAATGAAGGCTGTTAAGAAAGTTAGGGGTGAGGGAGAGAACAGAGGACACCCACCATGTGTAGCCTCTAGAGTCTTACAGAGTGTCTTTGTAACAGATTTACAATGCTCATTCTGGAGCCATGCCAATTTTGCCTTAGATAAACAGATATAGTTACTTCGCTATTTCCTACACTTCCATATACTTACTATTAGAGTAAAAGTACTTTTCTTTCGGAGGTAGGAACAGCCTACCCGTATGTTTGAACAGTGCTTAGCACAACAGAGCCCAGATCTTCATTAGAATACCACCACCACACATAGGGGGACTGCCATATTCACATAGATTAAAGGTCCATGTAGACAATTAGTCTATCTTCAACAGTAGCTGGATGCTTTACATTGCAGTGCTTCTCAAACCGGGGGTCAGGACTCCTCGGGGTGTCATGAGGTTATTACTTGGGCGAGAGGTCGCGAACTGTCAACCTCAACCCCAAACCCCACTTTGCTTTCAGCATTTATAATGGTATTAAATATAGGAAAAAGTGTTTTTAATTTATAAGGCGGTGTGTGCACTCAGAGGCTTGCTATGTGAAAGGGGTCACCAGTACAAAAGTTTGAGAACCACTGCTTTACAGGAAACTGTAGTATCTGGACCCATAATGTACCTGATAATTTTGCAGTATGACACCATGAAATATTTTATCCAGACACCAGTTGACGATCTTACATGCTAATACATGCAGACTGATAGCCCTTATAATTTTATAGTGAAAGCTTAAGCCTTTTGCTATTATCTGTGCAAATGTTCTAATTTTTTAGCATATACACCCCACTAAGCTGTTTGCCTTAATATGATTCTGAAGCACTGAACTCATGAGGTTAACTTACATATTGTGTGCATACCAATTGTTTATAAAAATAAGACCCAGAAAACAGATTTGGGCACTTTAAAAATTAAGATAGGACTTTTGAACCAATATATCAGTGGTTCTCAAACTTGTTGGTTTGGTGACCCCTTTCTGCTCTGCCGTGTCCTCCTGCGCCCCGGGTCTGTCCACCGAAATGCCGCCAAATTGAACTCTTCTGGTTTTGGCGGACATGCAGCTTTCTTCTCTGTGTCCGCCGAAATGCCACCGATAGCAGAAGCTTGCACTTTGGCGTTTTTTTGGTGGACTCACTCACATGTTTGGAGCTGCCGCCGAAGGCATTGGCAGCTCGCAACCCCCCTGGAATTGGCCCACAACCCCCAGGTGGGTTACAAACCCCAGTTTGAGAACCACTGATGTATCTGAATCCTAATTCTCACTCAGTCCTCCAGGAGAAACCTTGAGATGGACACTTGCTGCAGCAAAGCCATGGGGGTCTCTGAGGCTGCCCCTGCCCTGCACCTCTGTCCTGATCCCAACTGATGACAGGGTCCCTGTGAGATCACCATCTCCTAAACACCTTTGCCCAATAGGCTGAGGACCTGCAAAAGGCCTTTGTGATGTCACTGCCACATCCACCCTGCCCCTGCAAGACTGATGTCCTGCCCCCAGCCACTCTTTTTGGATACACTGACTGATCAGAATAAAGTGCTCTCAAATGAGCTACAGACCAACAATTGTTCCTAGTCATTATTCAGCAAATATTTTAGAAAAACTAGAACATTAGAATCATCAACCATTCAGAGACAATTATTGGAGAGAAGCAGCAATATTAATCAAATACCTGATTGGTTATGACTTACATGCAAGGTGTACAAAGAGAACAAAAGGACCAGAGTCCTTCCTGTCAATAGCCCCCTGCTTGGCCAATCAGCATGGAGACTCTGACTGATGGGCGCCCAGGGGTCTCATCAGATGTCCCGAAGGGTGGCCCAGGTCACCACCGGAGGGGGTCACTCTCAAAGCACTATTTCAGCCCCACCTCTTTGTGAGGGCCTCCCTCAATGAGAACAACCCTCCTCCCCAGACACACACATACCTCTTTAGTGAAGGGATGGAAGCAGAAAAAAAAGGGAAAAAAGAAGCAGGAGGAAAAAGAGAAAGAAGGGAGGAAATGGGAAAACAAAAAGGATAAACCCCAATGTCCCCAGTGATTTTAAGGGACAAAGTCCTTGGTAGGAAATCAAATTCTGCCACCCTAACATTGCGATTTCTGTGCCTAGAATTGAGCTGGCACCAAGCGGATCAGACTAAACAGGTTCCAAACCTCTCAGAGGCTCTTACCTTCTAAACAGGGACTGCAAAATCAGAAGTAGGAAAGGAGACAACTCTGAAGAGGTTCATCTTCATGTTCATGCATATCAGTGGTTCTCAAACTTGTTGACTTGGTGACCCCTTTTTGCTCTGCCATGTCCTCTTGCACGCCAGGTATGTCTGCCAAAATGCCACCAAATTGAACTCTTCTGGTTTCAGCGGCGTTTCAGGAGACACACAGCCTTCGTCTCTGTGTCCGCCAAAATGCCACCGATAGCGGAAGCTTGCACTTTGGCGGTTTTTCAGCAGACTCACTTGCATGTTTGGACTTTCCGCTGAAATTCCGCCGAAGGCGTCGGCAGCTCACGACATCCAGTTTGAGAACCACTACATATTCATTACAATATGTCTTGTCAACCACTCGTTAGTTAATGCACCTGAAAAACTGTAGTATCAGCAATGGAGCAATAGTCTGTTCTGTACCTTTAGCTGCCATTTATGCAAACTAAATTGGATACTAAACAGATCATGAAACAACCATGATTGTTTCAGAAACCCACTTCACATGTGCAATACCTAACTTCCAAGCATCCATATCTTGGTTATTTCTGGCAACCCCCACTCCATTCAAACACCAGAGACTTAATGGCAGAGCAGATGGTATCCTCTGCTGCTCTGTCTTGACTGGGGTTTTATACTTCATTGTGGATTTTCAGCATGAATCCAGGTGTGGCTGCTGATCTGCCCAAGAAGATGAAATTACCATGGTGTGTCTTGATTGATGAAGGGAAATACTGTGTGAATGAAGAATCCAGGAAGAAATACAGACTTCCCAGCTTACATGGGGATATCACATTTTTAGTCCTGCTTATCAGTCACCTCTTAAATGATACCAAGCCATCAGACTCCACTGTCAATCAGCCTTATTATCCATCATTCCAGTTTTCCATCAAACACTTTCAGACTTTCTTCCATACCACACAATTCTTTCTAGAACTTATCACACCACACAACTTCAGCAGAATGGCACAACTTTAACATATGTCAGTAAGGTTAGATGCATCACTATTCTAAATCTGCCTAACATGTTAAGGCATCAAAGGTACTGTTGTTGCATATAGCCCACTCCCTCCGTGATCTAAAATTTGCCCCTAACTTCCAAAAAAACTTTATTGTTGGCTTTATTTTTCTAAGTGAAAGACATCTGTTCATTGTTCAGTGACAGTCAAAAAAGCTAACAGAATGTTAGGATCCATTATGGAAGGGATATGTAATAAGACAGCAAATATCCTAATGGCACTATATAAATGCATGATACGCCCACACCTTGTACACTTTGTGCAGTTCTGGTTGCCCCATTTCAAAAAAAAATCAGAAATGGAAAAGATACAAAGGGGAACAAAAATGATTAAGGGTATGGAACATAAGAAGATTGTGACTGTTCTTGTTGGAAAAGATGTGACTAAGGGAGGGACATGATAGAAGTGTATAAAAACATGACCGTGGGGTGGAGAAAGTGAATAAGAAAGTATTATTTATCCTTTTGCATAATGCAAGAGTCGGTCACCTAATGAGATTAATATGCAGCAGGTTTACAAGAAACGAAAAGAAGAACTTTTTCTTCACAGTCTACCTGTGGAACTCATTGCCAGGGAATGTTGTGAAGGACAAAACTATAACTGGGTTCAAAAAAGAACTAGGTAAGTTCATGGAGGATAGATCCACCAATGGCTATTAACCCAGAAGGTCAGGGATGCAACCCCATGATCTTGGAGACACCTGAGCAACTGACTCTCAGAAGCTAGGACTGAATGACAGGGGATAGCAGAAGTGACAAAGAGTCCTGTGGCACCTTAAAGACTAACTAAAGTATTGAAGCATAAGCTTTCGTGGGCTAATACCCACTAAGTCGGATGCATGCAGTAGAAATATCCAGAGGCAGGAATAAATAAGAGGCAAGGACCAGGTTAGAGGTAACAAGGGTAGTCCAATCACGCTGAACCAGCTTGTTATCTCTAATCAGGGATTTATATGTCTTATTACTACACCTGATGGATGGAGTAACTAGACATACAGCTCCTGCTGTCCCCATCATGTTCCAACCATGAGGAGGGGAACATTAATGAGTCTGTGCAGAGGGATGGAAAGGAGGTTTATTTTCCATTACTCCACTATGTGGTCGCATTAGAATCAGTATCTATGTAGTCCATTTAAATTAGTGGGTCTATTGCGGGAATAAGGTTCTACTCAATAACAGTAAATGTATCCGTCAGGCAGAAAGGTTTTCTGAAATCCCCAATTTCCATTTTGTCAAAGTAATGAAATTCCATACACAAACCCTTTGGAAAATTACATTTAGGTCACTTGTGTAAAGTGGTGCAAGATAGTGACATTTTGTACCAAAAAGAAAATTTGGTTTAGACATTGGGGATGACATAACTATTTATGTATCAGCTGTTTGTTCAGCACTCAGCATCAGAGTATCTAGAGGCCTCTTATTATAACTAGGCTTAGCAGAATTTAAGGTTTGTAATAATTTCAATAGATATTAATGTTTATTTTCAAGCATTTTTCATTTTTTCTTGATTTAATATTTTTCATGGTCATGGGAAATTGGGGGAAGAGGTCAGACAAATAGTTAATGGCTGAAGATGTTGAAATTCAAAAAGTTTAAGCTTTAGAACTGTTACTGCTTGAGAAATTACTATTTTGCATATCCATGCATTTTGATTATTACCAGTGGAAATATTTTTCCTTCAGTGTGCAGCTGATGTTTACCTACACCTACCAATAAAAATCTAATCTTTCCAAGCCTAATTATAACAATGTGTTGTGCATGTAGCCCTATACATGTGTGTGACACTTTACAGAGCAAGTAAGGACAAGATCCCTGCCCAGAACAGCTCACCTGGTATGTGGATCACAACAAAACAGGACTCTGGATGAAATAACAAGCTAGGGAAATGGGAAGAAGGCAGAAAGCCATAGAAAAAGGGTTGGGGGATACCTCATACGAAGCATTGCAGGGGTTGTTCTTTATATACCATGTAAAGAGACTAAGAGAATTGGTTTGGGGGAGGGTTGAGGGACCAGAAATGGAGATTCAGGAGAGATTTCTTTCAGGTTGTGGTCCTTAAAGTATGGATGGTAATTGTTTGAGGATACCTTTATGGGTACCAGTATGGAGTGACAGATATTTTGCGTGGGCTGCAGGGAATCAAAGTGGATGCTGGGAACAAAGTTCCATCTGTCCAAGCCAGGACTACTGACAATGTTTTGACAGAAGCCATGGAAAGGAAGAGAATGATTTTGAATGGGTTGTAAAGTAGCAGCAGGATTTAACAACAGCCTGAATATGAGAGGAAAAGGGAAGGAGAAAAAATGCTATTAATATTGTTGGTCTAGGAAACAGGAATGACTGAGAAACTGGCAGATATGAAGGAGAAGAGAGGGACTGAGGGTTGACGAGTGTTTCAGTTTTTGCTATACTGAAGGGACTCAGCACGTGGAGTCTGCCAGAGTGGAAGAATAAAGAGGTACAGTTGCGAGCAAAGAGTGATTCAGATAGGACACCTTTCTCAGATTGCCCGTTGGTACAAGTGATGGAGCACAGAAAGGGAGAGGACAGACAAAGATAAAAGTTCAGGACAATGAAATAAGGATAAACAGAGCCCCAAATTTACAAGATTTTTTTTTAAAAAAAAAAAACACATCGAGAGAGAGAGAGAGAGAGAAGGAACCAAGATAAACAAAGTTGTTATACTCTCGCAGAGAACAGAAATTAATGGCAGATGATGGAAATATTTTTTATTGGTGTATAATTAACATTTACCTATATCTATCGATAAAATTTAATCTTCCCAACCTTTGTTTTGTGTCAGTGTTATATTCCTTTATTTTAATATGTTTATACTTGAATTATCAAAACAAGAAAATGTATCATCAACATTGTGATGTTGATCAGATTTTTATTGACTGACTGAGACAAAATTAACTCCCAATTGTTTCACGAATTTGCACATTGTAGAAGAGGACCTGATTTTTATCTTCCAAAATTTACTCTCAATGTAAATTTCACACTTTATGATTTTTTTCTTCAGACTGGGCCTTCTGTTGGAAAGTATTTTCACAGAGTATCAGGCTTTTTTCACCTCAAGAAAAGGAAAAGGTGTCATCAGAACTTTTACCTGAAGCACAATGTATTGGAGAGATGATTAAAGCACAGACAAAATGACAGCATGCTAAACAGGGATCAATAGAACTGCACTGTCACACAGAAAGAGGCCTGATAAGTGGCATAAGCCCAATTTCTCTTTCTTTCTTTAATAAGCCCAATAAGAAATTCTCTCATCTTCCCATTAAAGCCAGTTTATATTATAACACCTTTCTGACTGATATTACAGAAATCTCAAATGGGTATAATATATTTGACTTCTATTCTTCCTTTCCATCAAGAATCTCCAAGCATGTTTTACAAAATGAGGACCCAGCTCCCATTTGCATTAAAGTCCCATTACAAAATTCTAGTACTATAAAGGGACCTGAAGTGGGTATGAAAGTTTACATTCACATTAATATCCCTTTACATCAGAGGTGGGCAAACTGTGGCCCGCTGGCTGTTTTCATCCGCCCCACGAGCTCAGGCCGGCCTGCCGCGGGTCCCTGCGCTCCCAGCTGGACCTGCCCTGTGCTCCTGGGGAGCCGCAGATCCCTGTGCTCCCCAGCCGGGGTCCAGGCTGAGCATGGGGAGCTGCAGGGCCCTGCCCTCCCTTGCCGGACCCAGCAGCGCATGCCGCTCGGCCCCGCGCTCCCCGGGTGGGGGCCCGGTGGAATACGGGGAGCCGCTCGGCCCCACGCTCCCCAGCCAGGGGTCTGGTGGAGCGCGGGAGCCACGGGGCCCAGCGCTCCCTGGCCGGGGGCCGGGTCAAGGAGCACCCAGCTGATTAAGGTAAGGGGAGGGGTTAGGTCGTGGGGTCCCGGGGGGTAATGGTTAGGGTGGGGGGATATCGGGAGGGGGCAGTCAGGAAACAAAGCCGGGGGGGATTAGATGGGGGGTAGGGCCCCAGACGGTGGTGGTGGTGGTGGTTAGGGTGGTGGGGATCTCAAGGGGGTAGTCAGGGAACAAA